>JAZDUA010000019.1:4737500-5337500 GCA_038098605.1 Gryllus longicercus | reverse complement strand
CTACGCAAGTAAGGTATACAAATACTCAAGTAATATCCAGACCCGTATCTACGCTATGGCAGGCACGGCACGTGCCATGGGCGCTACTCCCAAGGGCGCTTTTTAGAGTACACCCGCTAAAACAACCTTAATTTGAAGTATGCTGACAGAGGCGCAACTTCTATGCTTGCTATGAATATATATGGGCTCCTGAATACACCTGGATACGCATCTTGTAATACCGGATACTATTACTGTATAGACCCCTGGCGAAAAATATGGAAGTAAAATAATACCAATTCAAATTTCCCAATGATGGAAAACTTTCAGAAATGTCAAACACACAACGCACAACTTTAAGTACATGAAATGAGATACTCTTAATAGAAAAAAATTGCCAGTAGTATCACATGTACTTGCAGCACCGACGAAATGAATGCACAGCTTGGATATTCGCACCCTACAATTTCGACGAGCTAGAGCGGCTCGTCAAGCGACATCGTGGGGTAGGGTAGGCGTTCAAACAAAAAGAACCCGGCCGGGATTCTGACAGGGCGAGTGTCGCCCGGTCGCGCCGGAGCGTGTCATTTCAGCGCCCCCCGCCAGGTGGCAGCGTCGGCGGGTGGCGCGCTGCGTGCGACTGTCACGCTTCGGCGACGAAGCGTGTCGGCGCGTCCCAAAGATCCCCCAAAGAGCTGTCAGGATCCGGGAAATAGTACTGCGAGAGGGGCTGACACTTAAAAACTCTTATTTTCAGGCCTCGCAGCGTTTCATACTGAGTGTTGCTACTAAAAACGAGATCGTAAAAAGAGTGGATTCTGGTGAATAAAATGTTCAATTTTGTAATCTGATCGTTGTGCCATGGTAATATGGAGTCATTTACGGACTCTGTGACTTTGTGACATGTTTATAAAAGAATAATATTTAGGAGGAAGAATATTTAACATTCTTTGAAATATTAAAAAGTATTTTCGTGACGGATGAAAAGAGACCCTATTCAAAATACGTTTGCCAAATGAATAAAAGTTAATAACATTATAAGCAGGTTTTTTAAAATTTTCTTCATTTCTTGTTAAAGTATATTTTATGTAAGAAATTTCAAGATTTTTTTTTCTTTTTTTTTTTTCTTTAAGGAGTAGTAGACTCAGATCCGCAGTGATTCTCAATATCCTAAATGATGAAATGATATATAGAACACTAAGATCAACTTCTATTTTGTAACTTATCGGTTTTCATGCATAACAAGCCGTGATTTTACAACGGAACACGTAACTGTTTTTTTAACTCCAGTTAATTGAAAGCACTTTAAAAGAATAGCGGTAAAAGCATTGGAAAGCTTTAAACATGAGACATGGATTTTAAGTGACTTCGGCGAGGGCAATTTGTGTGGTACATTAGAAGTAATACGCCCATTTATACCGACATTGGCATTCAGAATTAATTACTTTTCATCTATAAACAGTCAAGGATATGCACATATACTCGAGATCAAAACATCCCAGTCAATTTATGAAATCGATGGAAATTTTCCAGAACAGCATGGTAATATCCACTCTTATAAGCAGGTTTCTCTTTATCAGAAATTGAAGTTGGTGACTATAATAAACAGAAAATTTATTTTCCTTCCTCTCCCTCTCTCTCATTCAAAAAAACATTAGCGGTTGACGATGAATTGAAGGTACCTCATTACGAAATCGTGCACGACCCATTGTGTCTTACGGCAATTGATATTTTAAAAGACCAGTCCCAGGAGGCACAATTCGTCCAACAATTATTGCCAGGCCTTTCCATTAGCAACCCATCGAGCCGTCCTCCCGCCGTCACTGCGACACCCAACCATCGATAATCGCTCTCGATATGGAGAGCGGCACTCGCGCGGGCCAGCGGGCCGGAACGCATCGCCGACATCTGAATAGAGTCCGGGCGAAAAGTCCGAGAGTTAATCTTACTTAATATCAGCACAATGATGGACCATATCCCAGAGCCTCCTTCCGAGCGAGTGCTTATTGTGGCAAAGGGCCCAGGCCCCCGAAGGGCACCCCAGGGGTGAGGTCATAAAGGGACAGAATTTATGTGCTAGAAATATCAGAATCGCGCAGTTTCGCGTCGCTCCGGGCCGTGAGCGTCTTTGTCGCCGGGGCGGTGGCGGTGGCGGCGGCGGCGGCGGCGGCGGCGGCGGCAGCTGCGGGGCCGTCACGCTCTGTGCCCACCGGCGGCGACAAGCCTGTAATTAATTATTCCAAAGTGTTGGGGGCTCTTATAGAGGATGGCCTCAGCTAAGTAATTCGTACTTTCAAATGGGCACGACAGCGCGGTCATATATCACGGCCATAATGGGGAGTTTTCTCGCATTCAGGTAGGGCGCGCGGCGCGGTGCGGCGCGGCGTGGCCCCGCGCGGCTCGGCTTGGTGGCGGCCGCGGCGGCGGCGGCGGCTGTAGGCGAGTTCTTCTCCCACCACCTTCAGCCGGCGCCTGTTGATGAAACCCGCGCCGTGCAGCCCGGAAACCCGCGGCGGTGATGGACGATTCGCGACGCTCGTTGTTGAGCGAGTTGAGAGACAGAGACAGAGACACAGAGAGAGAGAGAGAGAGAGAGAGAGTTTGTATAGTGCGTTTGCGCGTGTGTCTGGGTGTAAAAGTGTGTGTTTACTGTATATGTGTGTGTGTTTGTCTGCGAGAGGGACTGAGAGAGGGAGGGAGGGTTGTGTCGGTGATGTGTGTGTGTGTGTGTGTGTGTGTGAGAGAGAGAGAGAGAGAGAGGAGAGAGTGTGTGTGTGTGTGTTGGTAAGTATGTGCGTGAGAAATGTTGTTGCGTGAGGGTGTGAGTGCGCGCACGCGTGTGTGAGTGTGTGTGTGTGTGTGTGTGTGTGTGTGTGTGTGTGTGTGTGCAGTGAAGGTACGAGGGAGGTGTGTTGTCCTCCCCGCCGATTTCGATGTCGTTGGAAGTTCATTAATGGAGAGGCAGAGTAAACAAAAATGGTGCCTGGTACGGTGTAGAGGATGTAAGAGAGATGAAGAAAAGATGGAAATAGAAAATGATATAGACAAAGAAAAACATGGTACTACTGTGTGACTGTCAGATTTTTTTGACTCTCACAATGATCGATGGCTAGATTAGTCGTTAATTTTTTAAACGGGAAAGATTTTACCCTTGAGCTTTTTCCGCACATGTATGACAATGGGTATTGCGACTGTGGAAAGGTATTTATTGTTTCGTTTTCAAACTCTTCTTCAGAATTTAATCGACCAATAGCATCCCATTTCAAATGCTCATGGAACTTGTGACAAACCCGAAAGGAAGTGGCAAAATTAACGGACTGGCAAATAAATGATATTTAGATTATCTACTTATATTCTTCTGAGCCACATACTTGTAACGAAATAAATTTTTGTCCATTTACGTTCCACACTGTCGATAATAAAACCTACAAGATGAAAGGGAAAACGATTTATATCCAAAGATCGTCTGAACATGAGGTTGCAAAACCGACCCACTCAAGCAAGTTTGGCATCATCGGTTGACGTGACAAAGTAATTAACGTTGTTATAGGTGTCACTGGCACAAGCACGCACAAGCCGGCGCGACGCAGTCTGGGCCGGTGCAGAGCGGTCCCAGGCGTTCACTGGGAATAATCCACGAAAGAACGACTTCACAGTTGCCGCGTGAGTAATAAAAGTTACCGGTATTGTATTTCAAGAAACTGATGAAATCTCCGAAAATTGCATTAGTTTTACCTATGTGTAAGTGTATTTATTTTGTCTACCCATAATTTAACACTTAAATAGAGTTTTTTTATTTGTGAATAATAGAAAAACTTAAATATATTTATGAAATGCCCAAACTTGCTACTACGATGTATCAATTTTTTTATGTTTTATGAACTTGTAGTAAAGAACAACCGAGGGATGCGAGTGGGTTACCATGGACGCAAGTTTGTGAGAGGTGTCTGGGTCGAATTCGCAAGAGAATGGAGTCAGAATGTAAGCCGAAAATATTAACGTGACATTCTGGTTAAAAACCCAATTATTAGCGACTTCCGGATATTGGAAGTTTGTCAAAACCTTGGGGAAAGTACGTCAGCAAATTAATAGGTTGTTCTCAAGTAAAGGACAAGATATCTGCGGAAATGAATAAGGTAACATTTGCCGATTCCTTCTGGTTACATAAATTCACGATATTTGCTTTGTGATTGAACTTAGTGTTATTTTTTAAATTACCTCAAGAGAGAGGCCAACGGACAGTGACGTTTGGTGAGTGGCAATTCAACTGCAGACGAATGTATTGGTTACCAATGATCGCGGGCATTTACGTGCGCATACGCTGTTGCGGGAGTATTGAATTCGGTAGTTTCGAAACACTCGCGCTCTCTTTTCGCAAATGCCGCTCTTGCGCGGTGCCCTGAAAGGGAACGTGGCAGAACGCCTGTGACTACCATGACCGTGCGCACGCGTGCCGCCTGTCACGCCGGCCGCGTTCTAGTCACGGGCGCATCGGCCGAGGGCTAAATGGCGGTAAGCGAGCGCCAACGCGATTAGCGAGCGGCCAGGGCGACAGCCGCAGCTGCGCGCCGCCACCGCCCTCGCGCGGTTATCGCGTGGTTAACGCGCCGCCCCTCCTCCTCCTCTCATGCGCAGCGCCACGCGCCGCTCGCCGATATTTTTTGACAACAGCTAAAGCAAGTGGAACACCTGCGGAATGCGCTAAGAGTGGTGTTTCATCAAGTTGTAAATGTTAAAGTACTTGTGATAATGTAGCTCAGCGAAACAGTCGCTAAATTGACTCGCTTCGTTCGCGCATTTCCAAATCGACGCCTGGCTCCTAATCACTTGACCTGATAAATTCTCTCATCAAGATTTATTATCACAAGTATTTATCATCGCAGATATCCATTCATTTCTTGATTACCGGAAGCTAGTACTTTTTACAAACAGCTAAAGCTAATGAATAAAAGAAAAACATTTGAAATGCCCTTTTGTAATGGTTGTTAAATCCCCGAAACAATCCTTAATTTAGCTCGCGACGCTCGCGCATATCCAAGTTGACAGCGAGGTTGCCTCTAATCTCTTTACCGTCTAAATCTGTCGGTTTCATCGAATAATAGATGCTGATAATTGAGTGAGTTAATCAACAAAACAATCCCCAATTTAGACAAGTAGCAAAGTATTTGCCGAGTTGGGTTACATAGCAAAGTCGTTTTACTTTCCCCACTCGAATTTTTATCTCCATTTTGACTTAGCCTTCTATTGTATACTTTGATCAACATTTACTTTACTGCATACATTAATATCCCTAATAGTGTTAGTGTTTTTGGTTATTTGATTATCCACAAAATATTTCTTCACCTCCCCTCTGCCTGAAGCGACAAACCAACACAGCCATTTTCGACTTCAATCCTACAAAGATAACAGATTTCGCTGCTTAGAAAGCCGAGTTCGTTTATTCTCGAGCGGTGAAGTCTGTTTGCGCAACCAGCTAAGTTCATCTCAAAATATACCTCATCGCCGTTGTGTCTGCAGCGACGGAGGTTCTAGACTTCGTGTCCCGATTGTAGCGGATTTTCGACGCGAGCTAGAGTGCTAGGTCGAATTCATCTGCTGCGCTGTCTGGAGGAAAATCCTAGAGGCCGGCTACTCTGATTGGAGAGTTTCTCAGGTTTCTCCGGTCAGTACCAGGCGGATGCAGTACCCTATCAAGCAGGACACGGCCCGCACGTGAAGTTTCCTTCCTCTTTCTTGCCTCTTTCCTCTCTCTCTTCTCTCTCTCTCTCTCTCTCTCTCTCTCTCTCTCTCTCTCTCTCTCTCTCACACACACACACACATTATATATATATATATATATATATATATATATATATATATATATATATATATATATATATATATATATATATATTGAAACGCGGAGCGTTTCTCGAATTAATTAGAAACGCAGGGCATTTTCTTCCAATTACGCCCATTTTGAATTGCGCGGCAACGGCGGCGAGTCACGGACGCGAAGAGGGAACGAGTCAGGCGCGAGAAGGCGGCGAGACGGGGCGAGACGGTGGCAGTTGCAGTGTGGAGTAGAACTCGAATGAGAACGGAGCGATGTTGGTGCGCGCGGTGAACAAAGAACAATAGGAAGTTCAATAACGCAAGGAAAGCTATCAAGAAGTGAGTTAAGTGTGACAGAGGGAAATATTAAATAGTGCAAGCTGGTAGTCGTGGAATGAGCATCAGGAACAGTGGTGGAAAGGGCAAGAATTGTAGGCCGCGTGGTAGGTAACAGCATGGGTAGTGACCATGTGCCTGCATTATCGTAAAAGGTTAGCGGAGAAGAACTGGTGGATTGTGCCGCAAGAAAGCATCGAGATAAACTGCATAGGGAGGGGCGGACCGGAATATAGACGTAGTGTCTGCCCGATTTGGAGAACACGTGCAACGGTCGGAGTTGAAGCAGAGGCATTGTGCAACCGCTGCAGGGGGGGCCGGTGCCGCGAGCGCCGACGCCGCCAACCGTCCGAAGGGGAGAAGAAACGAGCTATTTTGGTATTCGAGGTATTGTGAAATCTAAAATCATGAATGTAGTTTTGGTACCAAAACAGGGAATAAGTAAATTGAACTTGATGTACTAAATGTGTGATTTCAGTAATAAATTGTTTATTTGTTCAGAGAAAATTATAATTTGGTTTTTCCAATGTTCTTGTCAAAACTTTACGAGACCCATTCACGAACAAAGACACCCGTCCTTTCTCAATTAAATGTAGTGAAAAGTACCGCAAATCAAGGTACGTCACAATATATATACACTCACATATACATACAGCCTTGCATTTATACTACCGCACATATCAGGAGAGCAGAGTTTGTCCTGGCTGGGATGGAGCTAAAAATCCCCTCCCCCAAGCCTACGTGTGGTTTGGGGCCGGATCTCTGCATCCAGAGTGAAACCGCCACTTTCTGAGATCAAACACACACTGCACTAACGGAGCTAAGGGTTGAAATGCTCAGAGAGTCAATCACTCTTTTTGCACTTAGCCAAGCCTGTAAACTTTTTAGAGTTATTTGGTGAAAAAGCAGACTACATTAATTTTGTTGTTTAATACTAAACTTACAATACACGTTTAATACAAATATACATATCCGTGCAATGTCCCTTTATATTTGTAATTAGCTTATTGATGTTGAGATTACTTGTAATAGCTTCATTCTCGTGCAATATATTTAATAACGCTTGAAAAATATTTCTTTTAATCGTTTTTACTTTCTCGCGCTTAAGAAGGAACGTCTTAAGAAGAGAAAGTTATGTAATGCTGTGCGATAAAACTGCGAATTTTCGACTGAAAAACTTTTATTACAGAGCCCAAGTATTCAAAAAGTGGATAAATACAGTTTATAAATTTAGAAAAAAAGCCTCTAACACTTGGTGTAGCCAGAATGTTTTGTGGGTCCTTGATACAGAAAACTCGATTGAAGGCAAAACGTGTGTCTGTCCGTCTGTGAACAACGCTAGCAGCTAAACTGTTCAGCCAATTTTCTCGAAAATTGATAACCCTGATCGATCTGGCTGACGTCGTGGCCCTTTGAATTTGAAATCGATATTTTAATTTTGGGAATACTTTGCATTAAACCCCTGAGACAATTTCAAAATTTTCAAACAAATGGCGCCAGCGATTTGGACTAAATTCTGTTGTTTGTATAGTCTAATGACGCAGGTCAACACTGAAAACTCTGATTTTTCGGCGTCTTCCTACAACAATTATGAAGATACAATTTCTTTTCTTAATGAAATGTGTGTATCAAAAATAGATTTTCAAATAAGATAATGTTAAATTTTTCGAAAATATGACTATTTCTAGAGTAGTTGGGCATCAAAGTTAGTCACCCGCCCTGAAAATCCTGGGCTTCCTTATCATAATTTTAGATGTTTTGAGGCAGTTGGATGCCTCAACTTGAGGCAGTTGGAAGTTAGAATGTGTACATTATTTCATATTTTTTTGTTCGTTTCTTACATTGGAACTTTTGATATACGTTTACATATTAATCTTCTAGAAGTTATTAAAAACCTATTTGAAATAAATATGAAATAAAGATTGCTAGCCTGCTCTCAATTATGAAACTGGATGCTTCGTAAGTTAAAATTTATGTTATTTCATATTTCATTGTAATATTATTATTTATATTATATTTATGTTACTTCATTTTAAATTGCGTTCTTTAATTGTGTTAAATGTGAAAACGATCATATGAGCGGTCATTGTTGATTGTTGTTACTTATTGTTGTAACACCGCACAGGAACAAAAGGCGATAATGACGGTTACTTTTCATTCACGGTAATAAAATGAATCCTTTGATATATTTGTAGAATATTACAATATCATAATGTATTATAATTACTATTATATATTATCGATATATTTGTTTGCCAACTCTATCAGTATCATATTATTAATTAACTTTTAATTATTTTACATTCTCGCATTTAGCTTACTTTTTGCAACAAATGTTCTACGATTTCAAATGAGTTTTACAAATAATAATTCGGAGAGAATTTGTGGTACAAATAGTATTACATAACAATTACTAACGGCGAGAAAGTCCCTGCTATTGTAGCTCCACTAGTTCTGTTAAACCTTTCATAAATAGAAATTTATATTACAAGTGGGGAAAATGGACCAATATTTGCGAGGGCTTTCGCCCATGTGTCATAATTTCTCTCGAGTAAACAATAGTTATTTGACCACTTGTGATATTTAGGATTTTATCGTATACCATTTATTTCGCAAATATTTTCGTTTCAAGTGATCATAATAAATATCGTACACTTTCCGACAGCGCGCTACCATGTTTATTAGTTGCTATGATACCGCACGTACACAAGTCTAGGAAATTTCGCACCGAGAAACGACAAATATAGGAAAGGACGACATGGAAATTCCATAGGAAATGCGTGTCGAAGCTGTTAATGCAGTCATGAGTTTACTTCCAGAAAAGTCAAAAGTCATATATAACAAAGAACGTGAATTATTCAAAGCACGAAAGACAGAGAAACAATAACTAGTGTTTGCAAAGAAGTCTTACCAGCGTATTTTGACAGGAAGAAGATTCAGTTTTGAGCGATTAATTCATTAACAGTCAGAAAAAAAACTTCAACATTGTGGACTCAGTATTCCATGCTTAAATCAACGCTTCAAGTTTATGAAAATGTTAACATAAGCAGATGTGTAAAATTAACACAATTTTTAAAGAGGAAACGTGTGATACGAAATTAAAAAATATAATATTTTGACAAATCATGATAATGAAAAGTCTGTGTGAAGCTGCTGGCAACAAATTTGTAGTTTTGGCATATAAAGTAAGTCTTCTTAAGTGTCGCAATAGCTTTTTTATGGGGTTATAATGTAGTTACTTATTTTTCACAATGCAATGCTTTCACGTGCAGGATGCTGTAGTTCTAGCAGTTGCGGGAGCATGTAGACGCGATGAACTGCATAACATGAACATTGACGATATTCGAGACAAAGAAAATGTTATGGTTATGGTTATGCGTACCATTGCGAATTCAAATTCCAAAACCAATTAGATGTGAGTTTTTACAGTTTCAGAGGAAGGGAGTCTGAATGGAATAAGTTCATACTGAAAGATTTTTAGCCTTGACACCACAGAAATGGAACATCGGCAATTGTTAATACATGTTTATGAATGAGCAATGTCCTGCACAGCATATTGGTATTAATACGTTATACAAGATACTTAGAATTGTTCCTAAATATCTTAATCATAAACACCGGGAGAAATACACAGATCATTCTTTACGTCGCACTTCTGCAACTCTCCAAGCAGATTCCAGTGCAGTTATATTAACTCTTAAGCTACACGTTGATTGGTGTCCTGATCACGTTTCGGAGAGTCGCGTGGAAGAATCTGAAGACCAAAAAACAAATATTGCCAGGAATATTTTAGGGCGCGATGGACAGGCAACGTCTATATCGGTGTCGGCCTAATCGTCCTCCACACAACTATCAATTATTCGAGGTATTACATTTGAAAATTATAACAATTGTAACATACTGTAAATATGCCTAAGGAAAATAAGGATCAGTTGTAATATTGTTGTTATGTTTGTATTAAAGTTGAGTTTTTATCCAGATGCCAACTATTTTTTCATACGATGAAATAATAGTTGCTAGGCGGCCATTATTTAATTGCAAACAAGCTTATTTTATCCTACGAAGTAAGTGACAATTTTATCATCTGAAAACCCACAGATAAACAATAAACAAAATCAGCATTATATGATAAAAGTTACTACTATAATACAGAAAAGTACAAACTCTCTTCTGGTAACACAATCATTATAAGCTATATGTTTATTGTTCAGAGAGAGCATTGGGCAGAAATAACTACGTCATTCATGTTTTAAATAAAACATTTTTAAGTACTTGGCAAAGGAACATTTCAGCAAAAACATTTTCTTTTTTCACCTTCACGTTCTATGATTTCCTTCATTAATGTTGTGTAGACAAACAAATTTGCTGCTGATTTGATGTTGTATAGAGCAACTCATAGGATTAGTAGCCATTTGTTTTACTTCAATTCAAGGTCACCCACAGTTTGCTCCCTTTCTAGTTACTATTTTCGGAGCTCTTATTTTCTTCTCTGTATTAATGCCAAAAGGTGTCTTCAAGTCTCACTGACATGAGAACATATATTATTTGACAGTTTGAACAAAGTGTAATTCGCCTAGTATCCCCTGAGTACATTGATAACTGTGCGCTAAAGCGGATTCACCTCCATCATACATTTTAAAGGTTTCTGCATTCAGAAGAACTTCTCTTTCAATAAGAATACCTGTTGAAACTGCCGTCGTGATATTCTCATTGTAATAAGAGCTGTTGAATCATTAGTACTAATTCAGAATAATGTACGCTTCCTGTTTCACTTGAATGACCCATTGTAGCAGGCCACGAAGAGTTTCCGTAAAAGGTGCTCAACTAAGAAAAACACGAGTCATAATTGTGAACATTGTTTTAGCATCAGTTTGGAGAAAATAGTTAACTCTGCTACTAATTACTTTTGCCAGTTTCTCATGGAACGATTTTCCAGAAGGTAATGGTTTACGTCACAGTAGATGCTTCTGTGGGGCAGTCACGTTTCATTTGAAAAGAATTAACGTCGTTTCCTCGCCAAGTGTTGAAAGCTACACAAGGGTTCGACATTCCCATTACACTAGGATGTGAAACTTTGTTTTGACGCTAATCCTGATTCAAATCAGAGTTCGTATATACTAGTGCACAACTATTGCACTTCTCCCCGTAGTACTTCATGTAGCTTTTAACTGTTTTTGACGTTTAATAAATAAATAAATAAAATAAATAAAAATAAACATCGAATTTCGTTACATCAAAACTGGTTATTCTAATTAGTTAAACAGTAATTAAAACATTACAATTAAAATCAGTGCCGAGGCTAGACAATTTTAGGCCAGGGCAAAACTGACCCCCCCTGAAAAAAAATTAAAAATATTAAAGTGTATCAAGAAACTATATGAGCTATTTAATTTGTCCATCATCGGCCCCCTTGACTTATGGGGTCTCGAGCGATAGCCCGATCTGCCCATGTACAGTGCCGGCACTGATTAAAATTAACTGCTCCGAAATACTGTCATAGGTCTGAAACCCAGTGATATTCCGCCAATCCAGATAGAGATAGATTCTTTTAAATCTTGCAGCAGTTGCTCTGGACGCGTTGTTCTCCCGCTGGATGGCGAGATATGGTCCCGACCTACCCGTCGGTTTACGAGTTTTCCCTCACCATGTATCTCCCAACAGCGTGGCACCGCACCAGCCGGGACAAATTCTAAGCTCCCGATTAATCTCCGGACAAGTTTGGTGGTGTAGAGCATGTAAATGGAAGTCAGAATTGAGGATAGCATAAGGAAGGGGAAGGAAAAATCGCGCGCGATCCGTGGCCCGTTTTTTAGGTTACTGCTCCGGTATTCGCCTGGTTTTGATTGGAAAAAACATGGAAAACCGACTGTCTGAGCAGCCGGCCTAGAATTCTCCTCCTGACAGCGGCTGATTTCGACGTAGCTGGGGCTAGTGTCGAAAATCCTGCGACCATCGGGACTCGTACCCAAGGACCTCCCAATCTGAGGCACTACCGTGACATCAGTTGTTTCTCTGAACCATCTAAGTCTGTTTTAACGCTAGAGAAGCCTGCCTGCCCCGCTGCGCCAGCGGGCAGGTAGGCGCGGTGAACGCTCCTCAGTTTCCACCGGCCGCTGCGTCTTCATTGATAGCCCCCAGCCCAGCGCCCGGGCGGGACGGGAGGGGCCGGGCGGCCGCGGGCTGCTAATTGGAGAGTTTCGCGCAGAAAAGGAAGAGCGAGCCGAGGGCGAGAGGGCGTGTCATCCAATTGACGGCAGAAAGGGCCGGCGGCTCCCCGCGGAGACCTGGCAGGCCACCCACGCACCCGAGGCCCCGGAGAAGCCATGCAGCCGGGGCAGAAGAGGCCGGTTGGTCTGGAGAAGGGCGGCTTCAGAAAATGCAGGGACTGGGAGGTCCTACGGTTCGAGTCCCGACAGCGATTTGCGACACTAAACTACATAGCTAGGTCGATTTCAACCGCCGTCTCGAGGAGAATTCTAGCGGCCGGCTGCTCTGATCGGTTTTCCGTGGTTTTTCCGATCAACGCCAAGCAAATGCCGGAGCAGCACCCTAACAAATTGTCCATGCACCGCGCGCGATCTGTCCTTCTTCTTCCTTGTCATATTCCCTCCCCTTATATACACACACATTTAAATGCACTTCACTAACGTACATGTCGGGAGAACAGTCGGGAGCTTAGAGGTTGTCCCGACTGGGGCGGTGCCCCGCTGGTGGGCGATACCTGGTTGGGGAAAACTCCGCTGGCAGGCAGGTGGGTTGACGCCGGATTTCGCCATCCAGCGGGGAAAATTGACTGCCACCTCCCGCCATAAAAACACCCATTAAATTTACCGGACTAATGACCTTAGCAGTACCCCTCGCGGAATCACTCAAATGTTTTAATCACAGGGGCCGAAATTTCAATTCTGTATTTATTGTAATAAATATTCAATTTTCACCTGACCTTCAATTTGAGTGTTTAAATTTATATGCGATTTTAAAATTCATCTTATTTTTTTCTAATTTTTTGTGCTACTTAGTACTTCTTTGTATATTAGAAAAAAGTTTGAATTTACTGATAGCCAACTTTTGACATGAATTAGCTAGTACCATAGGTTTCTCGCATAATGCTATAGGTTTCTCGTAGTTTATTTTGTTTCCTACTTACTTGAGTTTTGACTAGCTTTTCTCTTCTGCCCTATCCTCTTTCAGCGGCGCCTAAAAGACATACCAGGGCGCCTCGCCGTACAGAACTTTCCTCCAGGGACATTCCCAGTGAAAAGCATTCATTAGAATGATTATCAAATCGTTGATCATCTGATTCGATAATTCAAAAAAAAACAGACTCGTTATTGACGAAAATGCTATTTTGTTTATTTTTCACCCTAGGTCACTTTAGTATGAAGAATATTCAATTTATGGATATCTGAAAATATTTATACAATTTTGTAATGATGGTACTTTCTTGATATAAAAAATATTCACCGCATAAAAATATCGAACACACAACATAGGCGATGAAAAAACATCAGTTTCAAAATATCGATGATTATATGAAAACTTCGATGTTTTGGAAACATTGACATCCATGTATCCCTAATTTAGATCTTTCTCGGTCCCATTCTTTTTCGTATATGTCCGTGCCCTTATATGTGTACGTATATGTGTACCCTTGCCCTCATCTCGAAGCTTATACCTTTGTTCTGGGTAAAAGGTACCAGTTCCTCAATGGCACACATATCTCACATGCAGTTGCCTGTCATTCCAACAGATTAGGGAAGAATGTAAGATATAGATGTACGTAATACGAGAAGGACTAAGAAGGCCCGCACGCCACTAACACAACTGAAAACATTGACACCTTATTTGGGTTTGGACCATCAGCCATAGTGTCCAGGCATTTGGGCTCACCTGCTTCAAGTCCCTATTTGGGCGAATCACTCGGCCGTAGCATTTCTGAACGTGTTACGGTTATGTAACATATTTGATTAAACTAATAATGTAAATAAAACTGACCTTTTCATGCGGGCTTTAATGGGCTTTCTAACATTGAATTTATGTGTCCGAATATCTTTAACACCATTCGTTTCTATAACAACAACGCGAACAAAGTTATAGTAGCATTAAAATATATCAACAGCGCTTACAGTAATGGACTCGTTAATTTTTCTCAAAATTAACTAACTGTAGAAAATATTGTGGACCGCGAGTTTTACAGTACGTTTCTTAATTCAATGGTTTACTTTCATGTAAGTTTTAATATATTGAGGAAACTTTTTTTAACAAAAAGCAAGGGTATATTTTCACATATTGGCAACTTTTCGGTCCCATAATTGTAAAATTGAAACAGAACTTTAAGAATATCATTGAAGAGTAAAACCGGGTTCTACAGAGAAATTTAGATTGTGAAATTTTGAGCCCTTTTTCAGAAAACGTCTGAAAGGTTTCGCGCAATTTCCAGCAAATTTTCACAGAAAATGTTTTCAGATACTACTAGGAAATTATTTGAAACACTTGTATTCACAAATTATGACGCCTATTTGTTTGAAAAATCAAAAGAATCCATCAAAATGACCTTTAAGGGCCTCCAAAATTTAAAGAACTCATTTAAAATCTGCAGAACCTTGAGCAAGACCAGATTGATCGATGAATATTCATTTTGAAAATACAAATCATATGAATGTTGTAGGTGCTCATGTTGTTCACAGCTGAACGGACGGACGATTAAAAAATAAGTTTATTATAAGGGACCCTGAACGTATATTTTCGTTAAAGTCTCGAAATAGATTTTCCACAACATTATTTTCCATTACATTATCTTATACTACGTAAATGACTTCATGAATACCTATGTATACGAGAAAGTAAAAATTATTAAAGTTGTTAAATAGCTAAATTTAATATTAAATAGTACGTACTTTCAATAATATTAATTTTTAAGCAGGTGTATAATTATTTAAAATAGTTTGTAATTTTGTATATTTTAACTGGAATTTAACCCCCTTGTTTTCTTCACGAGCCGCTCTTGAATCTAGATGGGACCACACTCGCTTGCGATATACAATAGTTTCGCTCGCTCTATTGTACCTTACGAAGAAAACATGAGCAAAACGCTCATGTTTTAGCAGAACCCTACGGATAAAACTGTCAAGAACGAAATCCGTCTACTTCATTAAAAAGTAATTTAAGTATTAGTTTTTGAAGGTTATAGAAACGAAACATTAGTGAATACACACATGTAGCACAAAAGACTTATATAATATTCAAAGAGATAAATTTGTCTTCAAAGCGTGCTAAAACGGAACTAAGTCTTCAAGTGCAAATTTCTCTGCATAGAAAAAAATCTGATGTCAGTTTTTTCAAAGTGACTGAATTTCTTTCTGAGTAAAGAAATATCTGAAGATTTTTTTTTAATTTGCATGTATAATCATTTTGGAAAAGAGACAATGAAAACTTAAAAAATATTCTAAAATTATAGAACTTATAAAACTAATTTAAAAAATTATTAATAAGACATACATTGAGAAAATAAAAATTTAACCAACACTGTATGCGGAGTATGAAATTGACAGGAACGCAAACAGCTATAAAGGAATTCAAAGACAACATGTTTGTACTCTTCATCGTTGTCTTCCTATGTAATAACTTGTTACAACTTCCGAGACACTTGAAAGACACGGTGAATGCCTTCGAACTTAGAAAACTGTGTGGGAAAATTTCCTGCAAAGTTGTAGAAACAGTGATGACAACTCGACAAACGAAGAGTAAAATAAACATTTTTCCAGAGCGGATGTACAAATAGTCACAAGAACGTTCTCGTAGTGCTGCCAGAGATGTCTCGGTACGTGCTCACTCCCTGGGAACCAACTCCTCGTCGCATTTCGAGAGCGCGCAGACGTGCCGCGAGATGGCAGCAGCAGCTCTGCGGCGAGGGGGCCGGAACGAAGGGGGACAGCAAAGCGGCTCGTGCCCGCAATGATCGCCTTGTCAAAAGTGTGCCCTCGTCTACCGCCCCCCTCGCGTCGCCTCGCCCCGCCGCCCCGCCCCCACTCCGGTCGCGAAGTCACCAGGTGGGTGGCCCGCTTTAAGCCCCGTCTCGCCCTTCCCCTGTCGCCCTGAGGAGAATGAACACCAGAAGCCCTTACACAGAAACCGGTGGGTATTTTAGTCGGCCGGGTACAAAACCTTCTTTGTTAAGAAGATGTAGCTATTCAGAGGGCAAATTATAATTGTATAATGAAATAAATCGGATTTGAACGGCTTAAGAATTACGACTCCAGATCCCACTGTCGGTTGACTGCTTGCTGTATGATGTCAGTATTTCCTACCTGGTAATTAGTGCAGAATTAGCGTGTTTCTGGTAACGTTTTCTTCAGAAAGAACGTTTAATTCAATAATATGAAATTAATTGGAGACTGTGATGACTAAGCGTTTTTGGTGTTCGGTATTGAACATTCTCTCTAATTCATCTTCGAACATCAAACACTCTCGTCTCGACTCTTTCTCTAATTCATTCTAAGTTCGAAAATATTACTTATGGGTGTAAATAAATAAATAAATGTAGTATTAATTTTATATTTTTAAATACATTTTTCATTTAGAAATTTTTAATATAGAAATGACAATATTTGTTTCTCGGTAGTAATTTTTCAGGTCAAATAAAATTTAATTCCTGTGTTCATTTATTTATCTAGTTATTTTTAATTTGCATTAAATATAATTGATGAAATTCTGTCAGTTAATATTTAATTTCATAGTAGAAATCCATTGCATAATTTCTTATACCTCTATATATTACTTGAATTTCTTTAGTGTTTTTCTACGAGCCAATGGTCTAAAAACGAAAAATTGTACAATTGACGAACGTAGTCATACGTTTTTACTTCGTCTAACGTGATTCGTATGTTTCTATCTTTGAAGTCAACTATTAACAAATCACAAACTTTAGAATACTTCTGAAAAGCATGTAATAATTATATCCCTACCGTCGAGTACATACATTTCAATATAAAATGTTTGGTAAAATATGTTATGCCAATGATGTCATGAACATATACAATCGTTGATGGAAAATAACATTTTTGATTAGTCAATACATACGCTGCAATGCTGCTTACACTAAGTTGCCTATTGCAAAGAGTCAAGATGTCACCAGGTCAACGTCTCATGATAGCCGAGTTTCTACAGTCAATGACAACGTTTAGATACATGTGCACAATAGATGATTACTAGTAACTACTACGTAACTAAATTGGCAACTATTATCTATCATTAAAGAAAGACGTTTCGAGCTGGTGTGAGTGTTTATTGTAACATGTTATTGCATTCTTTTACGAACTTTCAAAAACAGCTTCTTTGTAGTTTCTCGGGAGATGATAAATGATATTACTCTTGCCACGAAAACCTCTCTTAAATCAAACTAGCTGAACTCCCGCGATTACATCGCACAAAAGGAAGAACTGTAAAACAGTTATAAATGAAAATTACTACAAACCCACTTAACGGAAAATTGAAAACCCCCAATATACTATTTCAAGTTGTCATTCATCTCCAAATTGATAAAATGAGAGTAGTTTACACATTCCGGAACCACACAATCACTATTCTTTGTTAAGACAAAGTTAAACATGATTTTAAAAAGGTTTTTTAAAATTTGAAATAGGCCTATATACCTAGATCTGAACGTGTATGTTGTAATGGACTATTATCCTTCTGTCCACCTTACCTTCAAAACGAAATGCTTCCGTTATAGAACTATCACTGGAAAGGTGTTGTAAAGGCCACATGTCACAGACGACTGCTGGATATTTATAAATACTCACTAACCTATGCATTTATAGTTAATATCCGAACTTAAAACGCTCTCCGTCTTCGTTTCGCAAACTATAATTTCAAGGTCCTAGGATATTCTTATATTATACTATTGTAGTTGGTCTTGAAAGTGACGTAACAAATGTTGGCAGATATGCGTTCATTTTATCAGTTTTAAATTTTATTAAAAGTGAGTGTTGATACTGTAAAACCAGTAAATAACGTCAAGTGAAAGTACATCTGGGACTCTCTGTCTTTCATTTAAAGCAAAAATCACAGAATTTGGCTTATTTGAAAAGTCAAATTGCTTTCTAAACAAAACCCCTAATTTTTTAAAATGTAAAGACTCTGATTATTATCAGTGACATTACTTGCATCGTATGTGCGAGATCCGTACAAACGTCATATACAGTAAAACAGTAAAAAACATTATTTGCACTCTTTGTACACTCTTCCTGTCAAAGCGGCCGTCGACCCAGCCGCCACACCGTGTAAATTGCCAATCTCCGTACTTCCTCAAGCACTGCGACCGATGACTTTAAAGCCACCGAGCGTGTTATTTTTCCCTCGATGACTCCCTTCAGCCTGAGTGAAAGGCTTCGATTGTATCTGTCACGTCTCTTTCGCCGAAGCGGAGAGTGTTTGGCATGTCCGTCATTACCGTTTACAAAAGAGAGATAATTTCACAATTCAGAAGCGGCCGAGCAGGTCAGGATTAGAAGGACGTTACCCCGAGCCCTGCTCACTTCCGATTATCTTCTCTCAGGTAAAAGAGTGAAGCAGGCCAACCATGTAAGCATTCTGTTTGCGCCTGCGTGAACAGCAAGAAGACATAATTCCATGTTCGCCTAACGGAAACGTACAAAGAACTACGAGGGATCTTCGACCTTTGTGTTGTGGGCAAACAGTTTATCTGCCTATTCATAAGAAAACAAATACGATAGTAAAAAGAAAAAATGTGTTAAATGGCGAAACTTAGTGTATGAAACAATCTGCTGATCATTGTTTTATCCTGTTCAATGTTTTTAATCGAACGTGAGATATTCTAAACTCGGTCAATGGGTATCTATCTGTATTTTTGCGGTATGTACTATTTCCAGAAAAATGGTTTTAAAAAGATACCAGCGTACCGTGCGAGAACTCTCGCATGTTAATTACCACCCTTTCCCTATCCACTTGCGAAAGTTGTTAATGAAAGTGTTTATTTGTTTAAAAAAAGTATAAATATAACTTCGTACTTACAGAATATTAAACATTATTATGAAATTGATGTTGGAAACAAATTTTCAATAAAGGTTTATTCAGTATTGAATAGTATGCTCTTCCTTAAAATGAATATTTGAATTAATTATTAAATATTTCTTGACAGTTTTTCGCTTTCTTTCATATTCACAAAAATATTAGAAATGGTTTTTACACTTGAGAAAGCCAAGTAAAGTTTTCCATGAGAAAATAAGGGATCGGGCAAGTACATCCATACTCTTCGCAATATTGTTCAACTTTCTTGGACTTATGAGGAACGCAGGGGGTTTTGGAGGGCCCAGGCACCAGCTTGCAGGGTTGCGAAAATTAAAAAATTATTTGTACAGCAAAAAGGATTTAATTGTTTTTGCATTCTTACGTACCTCGTGAAAAGCAATTCCGAGCCAAAAAACAATGAAAATAATAAAAATAATACTTTCACCATTGAGCAATAAATTCCATTTGTTAGCATTAGAAACAATTCAGTAGTCTTAGACTTCAATTCGGTACATGAGAATATTGCTCAAACGATGTTTAGCTATTGAATAATTTAGCTAACCGACACCGTAAGTTTAATTTCAAGTATTTTCAAGTAATTTCAAGTATATTAATTACAAAATGACTTTACAGCTGAGCATTGGGTACAGACTTTCAGATGCCGCCAAAATTTAAATCGTGTGTCTGGATTGTGATCGTTGGCAGTTCGCGAGTCACTTGCGCTATTCTTTCTTTAATTTTAAATTTGGTAGCTTTTTTAAATTTATTCACGAAGTATTGTAGGAGAGCGCATTTTGATTTCTGTTGTTCACTTATTTCAAGCTATGTCACTTTGTCAAGCACGTGTTTTCCCCTAATACTTCCGCGTACTCGTGCGAGAACTCTCGCATGTTAAACCCCGCACTCTCTCGTAACCTTCTATTTCCATTCTAAGAGAGAAAGTTGTTAACTTAACGTATTTATTTATTCAAAAAGGAAACTTCCAATGCGCTAACACAATATCAAAAAGCGAAAAACAATGCAATTGTTAATGAAAAGAAATTTTCAATGAAGATTTATTCAGTATTATAAAGAGATTTTTTGGAACACTTCACAACACCTCCTTAAAAATATTTGAAGAAATTATTCAGTATTCTTTGAAAGTTAGCTTTTCGGTTTTCATGATAGTCACAAAAATATTCAAGAAACTTTTTACTCTTGAGAAAGCTACATGGCTGAAAACACGCCGACATGAAAGTTTCACCGAATCACTGCTGATAATGAAAATGCTGGAACAGGTAAAACACACCAAACCTAACAAGACACGTCTTCACTCTTCACTGTACACCCACATCCCTCCACAATTAGGTTCATAGTACTTGCAGACCATGGCAAAATGTTAAATGAATGTTTTCACTACACGCATATGAAACAATCTTCATCGGAATCAAGCAATATTAATAGTACTTCCAGTTGTTGCTGCAAGAGCGAATCTTGAATGAATAATTATGCAAATAAACCTTGTCAGTCTGCGCAAACCACGGTGTGCACAGAAAGCGTAAATAGTATACGATAAAGAAATCTAAGACTTCTAAGCGTGACATCACAAAGATGGCCACTATCACCAAGGGTTGAAATGTAGGTGGCATTGGTAGTGACGATAAATGCCCAACCAGCAAAAATTTAATAGAATATTCAAGAATATTTAATTCTGTAGATTACGGCGTGAGGAACGCGTCATTGAGTCTTTTGCCTCAAAATTTTAGTTTTTAAGGACGTATAACACTTTGTATAGGAGTTATTGAACAGTATAGTTGCTGCGGATTACGGGTTGCTTTTAAGATGCATATTTTGATGCGTTTTTTTAGACAAATCCGTCATATTTTTGAAGTCAAAGTGAAATTCGTCACGTCTATGTGAAATTCTCTTTCTGTAAAGACCTTATTTCTAAAGATCGGTTGCATATGAGATCCGCACAAGGTATATTGAATACTATTATTCAAATACTCCTATACTATTGAAATAATATAGGAGAGATGTATTATCGAAGAAAATTAATGTGCAATTTTTATTCATTTGTATATCATTCGTCTTGGACCTTGTGAGCGGTTCACTGAAAATGCAAGGAGAAAAGAAATATAAAGTTTATGGTCTGAGAAACAATGTTAGCAATTACGTTTTCCAATACTATATTCTAAAATCTAAAAGGGAAAAGAAGTATAGAGATGATACGTAAAAATTATCTACTATTTATTTGTTCAAGGAAACTCACTGTTTTTTTTCTATACATACTCGCATTACGTAAATTCTCAAGTATTTCAGTTTTTAAAATTCGCAAACATTGAGGTCAAGTCTATCCTCGGAGAATTTCTTCGCGTCATTATAAACAAATATCTCTTGAAATATGACAATATTTGTATAATATTTGTTGTTTTGAGAAAATAATAGGTTTCTTAAACTCATACAACATCAAGAACTAATTTTAGAACACCTGACAGCTCAAATTTGTATTTCAAAATATTTTTAGCATATTCATAGAAAACTTGCCGACATCAAAAATAGCCTATAAATGTTTCGGTATATATAAAAGTTAACAAAAGGATTCAAATTCATTAAAATTAATTTAAATAATAGGTTTGCGGTCTAAATTATTCCTTTTTTTAGAGAAATTAGCTGCTTTAAGTGTAGAAATGCTAACAGGGATTGGCCAGCGAAATAAAATGAAATATAATGGATTCAACTGATGGCAAATCGAGTACTTCTCCGAGCATGATGTATAGGTAATGACAGGTAAGAATCCTGACCGATCTTGTATTCGAGAAATAGAACTATAGTACATAGAATATATATAACCTCTGACATTGCTGTTGTTTATTGAATACAATCAGTAAAGATGATACTTGCTAGACTTTTTCACTTTAATTGGTCTTTCTCCTGCCTATCGTTTGTTTGCTGCTTTGACAAGTTTAATTTGATAAGGGTTCAATTTATTTATGAGGCGTTTAATGAATAAATAACATATCTCATTAACTTCTGTCAATATTTTGCTCGTGTTTCCATTCTACAGTAAGCTTGACATTTATCACAGGCAAAGACATGTACTTCTTCGTTAAGATTACTTATAGTCACGTTAATTTCCCTGATAAATACTTTTATTGCGGTTCTCTCAAACTATTAGTATGTAATGTAGCGTATTAATTTCTTAAATATATGTAAAGCAATTTTTTATCGTTGCCTCTCCCAAAAATGAATTTAAAACAATTAGGAAATCCGTGACAATCTCTGTATATCTGCTGTTGACGACGTAGAAAATCGCAAATGGTGATCTAAAGTACTATGTTATTGTATTATGTTATTGTAGAATGCTAAAGTAATATGTAAGAAAAAGTAATGATGTACACAAAAATAATTACAAACGTTTTCTTTCAGGTATGCGAAGGAGGAGGATGGCGCATATGAAAGGTAAGGTAATTAAAATGTATATCAACATATGTTTCAAAAGAGAAAATGTTTTTCATTCAAGATGTCACTGAAAATAATTGTGAAACAAAGTTGATTTCCTTCTAGGAGTGTTAATATATACTCATTTCGAGTTGTTCGGATTTTCATTAGTATGATATTCTGTTTGTGATGTCTTTTTAAAAACAGTGTTATACAGTTGCGTTTGTTTGTGATACTCAGAAATGAGTTTGTGGCATTCTTAATACATGAACAGTTTTATTGATTTACAAAACTTTCCTGAAAATAACGAGTATGATAACTGTTCGCGATTTTCGGCATCATACAATACATAAAATTGAGTTGTTTGCAGTTCCTTGTGACCCGAAAGACGTTCTTTGTTATGATAGGCAATCGTCTTGGTTTTTTCGCACACCTGTATGAAGGTTGCAGAAACGCCGAAACAACTGAATTTGTTTGCAAAACATTAGTTTTTCATTTCATAATCTTCATTCCATTATATTCATATGTGGTTACTATGTCACATGAAAACAACTTATTGACTAACAGGTTAGTTGACACCCACCTTTAGCACACACAATTGGTTTTTGCATCCCCTCTTCATCTATTCATTACAAAATTTGTTCCAGTATTATTGCAACAAAAATTATAAAAGTCCTTGTTTACTTTTCAATACACTTCTAAATTTTTAATTATATATTTTCCTTGTTCGACATTAAAAATATCTTTTGTCAAACAAGGAAAATATATAATTTAAAAAAAAATACTCTTCCGATGAATTTTTATTTCGTTTTTGAACCTTTCGAATGCCTATAAAAGATTCTTTGGAAGGATCTCTCTAACTTCGTCGAATTTGAGTGTGGATATCTTGTCTTTAAAGTAAACAGAAAACTAAAATGTAAAATGATTGAAAATCACATGTTTATTATCCAGATAACGGAAACGCTACCAGAACAATTAATATAATTACTTATCAAGTGACCTCTTCAGTTGTGTCTAGGGATTCAAGGTGGTGTTCCTTTTTTTTAGTTTGAGCTTATTCCCCCTTCAGATGGCCTTCAAATATATCATAATGTGATAAGTTTTATATTTAGCAAAAGTCATATAAACGTTCTCTATTAGTAAGAAGTAAAAAATAAATTCAGTAGAATACGTTTCTTAATTAACAGTCAGACAAATTTTAAAGATGATTCTGAAATTATGTCCCTAAACTATTGAAAGACAATATTTTCTATTTTTATTATACTAAAATAATAAAAATTAAGTCTTCACAGATATTTAATTATTCCCTGTTCATTGAGTATAAAAAGTAATACAATATTGCGATTCAATATAGAAAATTTGGACGAGCATCACTAATTTTTGTACGTAATTCAGTATCACTAGGTTATCAGCGTTGGGATTTCCGAGTCACAAATTGTTACGTACGCCAGTTACTTTTTCCCAAATATCTAAAATTATGAAACAGGTATAAAAACAAAAGACGTTCTTTTCTTAAGTGAAATTCAGTGTATACATACAAAAATGAACGGGAACTGATTTCCAGAGAGATGATTATAACATCCGATTGATTCTAACATACATCTCCCACATACTTTTTAGTTATTTTAATGTATACAAACATGAAATAAATAGAGGAGAATATGTTTTATATCATCAAACCAGATTGGTCTGGAAAATCAAGAAATCAATTTTCTAAACAACACAGACATTGACATCGTGAATTGAATTTGTCCAAGAATTTTGTTGATATTTCTACATATTACAACTTTACAAATGACTTGATGTATATTAGAAATATCCCTTTTTATAGACACTTGTTTATTTGAAGTACGTAAAGCACATCACATATACATCATTTTATTTCTCTCAATGAGCTAGAAGAAATGGTATATGAAGAGTTCTAGGAAAAATATACATTTGTTAAGAATAGAAGATATGAATTCCTTTTTTTTTCGGGACAGGTCGTTATCAATACACCTAAGAGAGAAAGATCTGTGCAAGAAACTCAGAAAAGACTATTAGCTCCTCCAACAAAATTCGTACATTGCAAAACACTTACTCCGGTGCGTTCTACGTGGTAATTTCACAAAATATGGCGTCATTTGTATCTCAGATCGTTTCACGTTCTGTAGGTAATTAGAAATTCCTTAAACAAAAGTGCTAATGTTTTCCTCGCGCACCAAGAATTAATTAAAAGACGGAAATAAGCAAACGAGCACCTAAATAGGTGCGCAATTTCGGGAAGAAACTTGGCAGGATTCTCGCCTAAGAACGGACGCAATATCCATTCGGAATTACGCCACGTTTTTAAAAGAAGCGTTTGAATAATTTGTTAGTAATTCTACAGCGTAATCTCGCAATTTCGTAATTAAGCCATTTCCTAATAATCGTCTTTTCTCCGCGACTCGGAGAAACTAGAAGGAGACGCCATCACCCACGCCACATGTTTCGATCCGGCCGCTTGGAGCGCGAATGAGTCGCGGGCTGGAATTGCCTTCTTGTTACGGCGCTCGCTCGCACTCGACTCCGCAATTCGTCTTTCCTTTATTAGTTTTAAATGAACCTGCTTTATTATTTTTCCACCCCGCGCGGGGGGGGGGACTCTTCCTTCTTGCGCGCTCAGAGGGACGCTGCTCGTGAAGGAAAGCCATAACCGAGGGCCATCCCGCTAACAGAAAGTATAATTCCGCAGAGCTGTTGGAAACAAGCACCGCACGAAACACCCTACCGCTAGATAGAGCAATTATCGGGCCGTTGAGAGAAAATTAAATTACGGTATTAAAGCATACATTTATCCTTGTTCCGAGGTAATAGTGGAAGAGAATAGAACGAAGGTTGATATTGCTATTGAAAACCGTGGCGACGGAGGCGGCGAAGGCTGGGAGGAGCGAGGTGGTGGGGGCGGCGGGGAAGGGAGAGGGGAAGGGAGGGCAACGGGGGCGGAGCGACGCTGCGCAGCATGGCCCCTACTAATAAAGAGAGTGAGATAAGCGCTGATGGGACGTTACTGCCGCCCCGCCGCCCCCGCCGCCCTCGCCCCCCGCCGCCGCCCGCGGCCCCGCCGCCGCCCGTCAACGCGCTAATGTGACGCAGATAGCGTCGGAGCATGCTACTTAGTAATCCTCGATGTGGCATAATAGGCCTAGATTTGCCCTAATAGGCGCGTTATGGAATAACGCGATGGCGGGGAGGCGACGGGGAGCCAGAGAGAGAGGGAGAGAGGGGGGGAAGTACATTTTACGCGAATGGGGAGGGTTCCCACTAAGAGACGCTGGTATAAATACAAGGATATGATTTTTGCGGCGACCGCGCGGTGCTGTCCCCCTCCCACGCCGCGGCCGTTACGAATGTCAACGCATAATCCCGAGCCCCGCCCCCCCTCTGCCCCACCCACGCCGCCCACCGCCCGTTTGATAAGGTTTTTAAGAAAACTCATTATCGCTTTTATCTCTGTGGAAGCGCCGTTTCGAGCGAGAAACATGGCGGCAGCCAGAAATTAAATAGACTGTTTTCGAGTAGGTGTACATCGGAATTAAGTGGCTGAACGGCGCGTGAGGGAGCGAGCAAGCGAGCGTCCCTTAAAAAAAACGGTCTGAAAAAAAAAATCGCGTTTACGACGAATCAAAGTCGGCCGCGGTGGGGCCGGGCCTCCGGAGGCGGCGGAGGAGAAAACAGTAAATCTGAACGTTTTCCGGGCGCCCTCTCGCGGCGACGAAGCTTCCGCCACCGCGCCGTGTGGAACGGGTCTTTGCGATTCGGATCTCGGGAAATGGATTACGTGTAGCGTTAGGCTGATGCTCCCCGTGAGCCGTTTCGTTGGAGATTGAGGTTATTATTTGGACTTCGATCTTCCGTTTCTCGCGATTTCGACTGGCTGAGTTGGCGCCAGAATTGCGTCTTTCGTTGTTCGAGTGTTCTTAAAAGTTGCTCGCTACAACAACCAGTGTTTGCGACATTACCCGTTCGTAAGATGTAAGTAATATTAGGAGAGATGTTAAGTAGATGTGTGAACAATTCGGAATCCATTATATTTTTAGAAGTTAAAATTATATAATCATTAATATTGAGGCCCCTCGTTTGGCTCATGCATAACATGCTTGATTTTGGTCCGGTTGCATGGTTCGATGCCGGATTCGATTCCCGGTCAGTGCACACATAAAGCTGTAGCTTTCCATTACAATCGACTCGATTGCTATACCAGTACGACGAAAGAAAAGCGGGGGTAGGCAAATTATGCTATATACGGTGAAGGGAACTTGTCATGTTCGCCACATGTCTCCCAGATGTGGATAATAAATAAAACAGGGCTTAGACCTAGAGACACTAGTGGGTAAAAGTCGGATTAAAATGCGAAATACATACATACAAAAATAATGAGTTGAATTATATTCTTAGCTCTCGAAATCATATCATAAATAATTATACAGGTTTCATTTACTAGAATTTGTAGGGAACTTTTAAAAATACAAAAATACAAAATATACCTACTATATAGTTTTTGCATTTTAACTTGACACATTGAAATGCAGTGTAAAGAGCAATAGTTTTATAGTTTTCTGCAAAGCAACTTTAGTATTTAATGTTTTTAAATAATTACTACCAGATATATTGAAAAATAATTTATTTCATTACATATTGAAATTAATCAGAAGACTATTCTGATTTCCAGTTATGTTTATAAGTTCATTTAATAGAAAATTCACCTCATTTAATTGAAAGTCAGATTACTCTGTCTTTTTATCTACATTCAGCTTTAATAACATCCTTTCCATAAATCCTCTAGTGGTCAGTGGTCTAAAATTTCAAACAAATATTTGATTAATACAATATCAAAAGTATAGACATGGTAATCTATCAATTTTATGAACCACCAATAGTGTGTGGATGCTAATAATTCCCATCAATACGCTCGCCCAACAGGAACCACCTGCCGTTGCTCATTTGCGCCGCACTCATCGAGTTGTTGAGCAACCCGGATGGGCCATATTATTTCTCATGAATTCGTGCACTGTGCAAGTTTCATGAACCAAAAGCATCGTCGATAAATTGAACGAACAATGGCCTCGCTCCTGGCTGGACTCTTTTCCAATAGCGATAACACGTGCGTTGCCACTTCGTTACGCACTGCCCGGTGTCTGCTGCGCTACGGGAGGGGGTGGAGCGGGTGGAGGGGGGTGGAGGGGGTTGAGGGGGATGGAGGGGGCGTGCCGTGCTGCGTCGGCCGCCGCGACGGGCTGTTCCGCTGCGCCATTATGCCGGATTTAGCTAATTAGACGCAAATAATTTCCGCGCGCTGGACGGCGCCATGCGGAGCGTCTGATGGTTCGCGAACGACTTGGTCATTTCAATGGTGCTGCGACCGGGCCTCTATGTATATGAGGGGGGCCTTTTAGCCATAGGAGCCTCTATGGGAGCATAATTTCTTGAAAGAAATTTTAAAAATATTGTAAATATGATTCAAAATGACAATTTTTCAGAGCAGATATTTTTAATTTTATTAACAGCTTAAGTATTTTCTTTTTTCATGTTTAATGTTTTAAACTTCGACACCAAATGTCAAATTTACACTTCGTATAAATATACGAAGGCCTAGTTCTTGAGTAGAGATTGAATAAAATATTGTTTTGTAGTAACTTAAAATTATTTATAAATTAAAATTCACAAATTAAAAGAAATGCATAGTTTTCATTACCGTATATTGAATTTTATAAAAACCAGTTTCCTCTAAGTTAGAAAAATGGTTGCTCTTAATATATTCTCAGTTTAGCCAAATCGCCGAAACTTTAATGACACAAATTTTGGGAAATATAATAAAATTCAAGTAGTACTACTATTAAATATTATTTTTTGTTCTGAGCTTTTATAAACAGAGAGAATTTGGTTGGATCGCGAATAGCCTGTACTACAGTATGCAGAATGGAATCAGATAAAAAATACGGATGGTGTATGGCATGGAGCGGAAGGAATCACCAAGCGATTTTGGAACATACGTTAATCCGAGAGTCGAGGCAATTACGGTTGAGGCAGAGTTATTTTATGAGGAAATACTGGTATTATTGTTTACTGCCGATTATAAGGAAGTGGCATTATTTGGACCTACAAGCCTACTCCGGCAGGAATACATGAAGCAGAATTATTGAAGTGTACTACAATCGCGCTGTTGTATTTCTATTATTTCAGTGGAATCAAATCTGTTCTGAATATATTTTTTTTCTAAAGATACAGTAAGTATTGGAGTGTTTTTTTGACATCCGTTCAATGAAATTTAATATTTCCACTATTTAATTTTATTTTAGACAGGCGCAAATATGTTACATTGTTATTTTTCATTCCTACAATGTTTCGACTTGTACGTTTTCTGCTCTTAATTCGTTTGCAGTGAATTACCATAATATGTCCTGTATCGTTCACAACGCTTATTTATTAACACGTATTCCATGAAGCAAGGACAATTTTTGAATCATGAAGAACAAACATATGTATACTATTACATGTATAGCACGTTAGGAAACATTTTAATCATACTTTCGAATCTTATTTGATCTCCTTAGAAAAGAATTGGACCCATTAACTCAATTGAAATTTGTAAAATATTTCAATGCAATATTAACTATGTAATTAGATATAAACAGTATTCGTCTAATTAAAGAGATATGTTCTTAAATCATCCCAAATATTCCTTTGTTGGAATTTTGCAACAAATAAAACCAACAACCATTTTTCAGTGTTAAATGTTATTTTCTGTGGATTTACTCATTTTTAATCGTTATTATTGTGCCAATTTTCATTCTCCAAAAATTACATGAGAATTTTTTTCTCAATAGTGTATATAATAATTTGGTTTCATTTTTTCTTCAATACTATTTTTAGTGTGAATATAACAATAATGTCAATGGCATTTTAATAATAAAATGTGGTATTTAATGCTGTGTCAGTTACATACTTGTATTTTGCGATAATTTCTTATTGCGATACTCTGGGAATACGCATGACTTTCTCGTTCCCTTTCTTTCGTATAATCTTTTTCCGACTGAAGCCAACGCTGCGAATGCTACACGGAAATCCCGCCCACGAGCTCAGCCCAGCGCGGCAGCCGCCGGGTCTCGCGGTGCCTCTCCCAGCAGCACCGGCGCTGCTCGGCGCCAGCGGCGGCGGTGGCGGCGGCCCGTGGCACCCAACCGCCACGCGCGCGCCATCTGTGAGCGGCGGGCGCGGCGGGCGGGGATTGGGTGGTGCGGCCGCGGGCCCGCCCGGGGGCGTGGCCCGGCCCGCGCGCATTGGCCGCGCGGCGCGCCGCCCGCTGCGTGTTTGTTTTGGAGCGGCGGGGAGGGGGGGGGGGAGCGAAGCGAGGCGGCCGCGGCGGACGGACGAGGCGCGGCGAGGGAGCGCGCGGACCCCGCGACGCCCACGACGACCTCGGCGACGCCTCCGCCACCGCCTCCGCCCACACCGCCACCGCCGCCGCGGGCGCGATGCGAGGCGAGGCGCCGCGCAGCGCAGCGACGCCCGCCCCCGACCCGCGTGGCGCGCCGGCCGGCCACGTGCTCCGCCCCAGCGACGCGCGTCAGTCTGCGTGTGAGGGGTGACAGTGCGACACGCGTGTGGCAGGGAGACGCGCCGCTAATTGCGGAGGGGCATCTCGCCGGACAGCCTGCGCTAAAGGAATGCGTGTGACTACTCGCTTGTGAGCGCGACGGGCACCGATTCGCGGGATGGACAAGTCGATGCGGTGATTTCATCCCAGCTGCAGGCCTTCTATAGTGACACAAGACAGTCGCCAAGCGACAGTTACACTTCCCGCAAAACAGTGACAGATCCCTCGTTAAGACCGCACTACTACCGAGAACTCCAGAAGCTCGTCCGGGATGAGCGAGCGCCGCGCCTGCCGGAAGGGCCGCTAGGCCACCCGCCGCACGGACCACGCCCACCATGAGCTCGCCGTGCCCTACGGGGACGGCCGTCACCGGGCGCGCCTCGGCCCCGCCGCGCCGCAAGATCTCGTTCAGCATGGACTCTCTCCTGGCGGCGAGCCCGGCGCCCGCGCCGCCGCCGCCGCCCGCGTCGGACGACGAGGACGGCGAGGAGGACGAGGAGGTGCGCGTGGACGAGGAGGACGGGGAGGACGCGGGCGCAGCGCCCGCGGACCCGCCCGAGTCGCCGCCCGCGCCGCCGCCGCAGCAGCCGCCGGCGAGGCCAGCGCTGCTGCGGCCCGCGCCGCCCGCCTGGGGGTTCCCGGCCGCGGCGGCCGCCGCCGCGCTCGCCGCGCACCTCCCGTGGCCCCCCGCAGCCGCCGCCGCCGCCTTCCGCCCCGGAGCGCCCAGTGAGTATGCTCGCGCGACGCAAATCTGCAACTATTATTATCTGTATTTAATGTTTCAAAACGGTAAAAACGAAATTCTTTAATCTCAATAGGTGGACGGACAGGCCTTATTTCTTGAGCCGCGTTACCAATTAGGTCATTTCTTCTTCTTTTTCTTCTTCTTCTTCTTCTTCTTCTTCTTCTTCTTCTTCTTCTTCTTCTTCTTCTTCTTCTTCTTCTTCTTCTACTTCTTCTTATTCTTCTTTTCTTCTTTTGCTTTTTCCTCTTCGATGATGATGATCATCATCATGATCATCATTATTACCACTGTTATTTTTGTTATTGTTATTGTTGTTATCGCTCGTCATCAAAGGCCACAGAATAACAATGGCACTAACAGATAATGTCTGCCTAGTTCCGGCATGTATAATTCAACGTATCGAATCATATTCTCCACTCAATATACAATATCTATGCACAATTCCAATCCTTAAGCTAATTTTCGTATAAAAATGAGTATGAACTTTCATCAACTGTAGTACTCAACAATACACTTAATGTCAATTGCTCTCTGTTAGGTGTTATTACTTTAAATGCTACCACCTCTTTTGACGTATCAATCGTGTACTAATTTTAATAATCTCATTTTCTAAAAGCAATATGCATCATGTTGATGTAAAGTTGTGCGTGAGGTGTTATTTCCCATGCAGGCCAATGATAATGATTTAAACAGAAATATCAAGTACTGGTTTCCTTTTTGCAATTATATTATGTGCACCTTAAACAAGCTTTAAGCACCCCAAATACACTTCGCTTTTCACTTACTTACTAATTCTCAATTTGACTATTACAAGATTATTGTTTTAACTCAGTATAAAAGTTCGTTGTAATCAATTCTAGTAAATTATCAATGTAAGGATGCATGACCGTTAGTGCCGTAATAATATTCTCATTGTTCTTATATCTCACCTCTAGTTCAAATTTTATTGACAAGTAAAAATATATAAAAGTGTATAAAAATATATATATATAAAAAATACTTGAAAATACTTTCTACGAATGCACTTGAAACTATTTTCTTGGAACCTTTTTAGAGGTAGTGAACAAATGTGTTCAAAGAATAATAACGCAGATATACTGAAAAGGCAAAGGCAAACGCTCTTCATCCCTTGAGTTTCCTTCATTATTTAATATTTACTGTGAAGTTGAATTTCATACTCATTGGCAGGCTACTTTTCATTTTTTTAACCAAGTAATGACTTAATTAGATTAATTGTAAAAACACTCGGTATTCTTTTCTTCGTTTCAAAATTCTAACATTTCAGAATTTTCAATTTTTAATTGAACAATTTTTAGCAAAGTCTTGTTTCATTAAAATAGGTTTTAAGTAGGAAATACAAATGCCATCTGTCAAACATTTTATCCGTAAAATCTATCTAATAAAAATCTCCCAGTATACTTTTAAAATTATTCATTCAGAAAGCTATATATTATTATTTTAAAATGTACTGAAAATTGTAATTTTAGCCATTTTAAATATAAATGAATTGTGAAAGGAAATAAAAAGTTTTGTGTGAGTTTCTGCTTAAAAATAAATTTATTTCAGGTACATTTATTTCCTAATGACTGTTTTAATCTTGAAATATATTTGCTTTGACAATAGCAATTTGATAGATTTTTTAAGTAAGTTTATTAGTAACCATTTTTTTATTAATTTCTTGAAATCATAATTTCAAATTCTATTGGAATCTCTTGAGAAGAGTATTGATTATAATAATTTTATTTTTATTATTCGACAATGATGCGATTTTGATTTGCTCTAACATGTTCAGAAACAAACTAAATAGTTTCCCCATTCGAAAATCTATGTTGTTCCCTTATTTTATATTTGATAAAATTTAATCATTACTTTGTAAAGACCTAACTTTATAACATATTCACAACGCTCGGATTTATACATATGTTTCTTTCACAGTTAATCTTTTTTTTAAATTCATTATTAAATTAATTTTGCTCAAGTGCACAGTTGATCAATTCAGCACTTGTACACATGGGAATATTATTAATAATTTTCACAATATTATTCATTTGCAATGTTAACAGAGAAAAGAACTTTACTATAAAAGTTTGACTGACGGACAACCAATGACAACCTTGAACAAGACTGCTGCAACTTTGTTTGAGAAGTGACTTTGTAAGAATCTATATAAAGTAAAATTTAACTCGTCTAAAATTATTAACGGAATGATTTAATTTAGTGCAAACTGGGGTTGTCGTTTACTTTAATGTGCAAATAAGACTGTATATGAGATCATTAGTTATCATTTTAATTATTCTTTGAATAAAATTTTATATTCTTGTTGCGCCGTCGAATGTCAAGGAGAAATGTTTGAATTTTATTTAATTACTTTCAACAATAACCACAATACAATGGCAAAAACTAACATTTGGACCCCGGCAAATATCCAGACCCCACCATTTTCATAAAAATTTACATCAAGTTTTACAATAGCAAATATTCTGTAACTCAATGACATATTAACTCGGGGAGGTAAAATTAATACAATTAGTTCAAGAACAGATTTGGACATTTCACGCTTCTATTTCCTGGATCCCTTCTCTAAAGATATAAGCCCTCGTTTCTCCGAGTGCGCTATGGTGTAACTACAACGAAGTGTCTGTGCTCAATGAACAGCTCTGCACACAGCCAAATCAGCGCCAAACTCTAAACAAAGAGAGTGAAAGAAACTTTATGATTTTGTAACAAAAATGGTAGGCAACATTGATGTTTCACATCTATATTTGTATGTCCTGAAGAAAATGACACAAAAACGTCGTCTTTTTATAGTACTTGTGGCCAATAATTGGCAAGTGCGGTCCGTCAGAACTAGACAGGATAATCTACATTAAAGTAGCAACAATAACGTAAATAATAAGTAAATACAATAACGTAAGCAACAATAACGTAAATAAGAAAGCTATACGTTTGTGCGGTCACCCGTGGGCCCATTACCAAATTGCTTGGAGGGACGATTCAATAGATAAGGTACATAATTGATTTTATTAGTGATTCTGGGCGCGTCAACTGCTAAGATCATTAGTTCCGTAAGTGTGGTGCATGTTTAATCACGAGAGGGGGCAATGATCTTCCCCCTCTTGCTGGCGAGATCCGACGTCTTGCGGGGAATTTTCCCAACCGGGTATCTCTCACCAGCGAGACACCGCCCCAGCCTGCCAAGCTCTGAGCTCCCGAGCTTTCTCTCTGCACGTGTGGTAGTGCATGTTAGTGTAAATCCGTGTAAAGTAAGAGGAGAGGAAAGGACAAGGAAGAGGAAGGAAAGATCGCGCGCGATCTGTGACCTGTTAGGGTACTGCCACAGCATTCGCCTGGTGTTGATCGGAGAAACCACACAAAACTGCCTTTCAGAGCAGCCGGCCGTTGGAATTCTCCTCCAAATAGCGGCTGGATTCGATCTAGCTAGTGGCGAAAATTCTGCCACCGTCGGTACTCCAACCCAAGGACCTCCGGTCAGAGGCATTGCAGAAGCACATCAGTTCCCTGAACCGTGAGCCACCTTTGCCGGTATTAAATAAGGTACAGATTACCGAGGAGTCCCTTCCAAAACATCCCACTTACTTAAAAGTACTACGGGGTACATGTCACACTCGGCGGTGACGCCACGCGCTCACCCCTCCATTCTTGACCCCTGCCTCCCCCTGCGCCTGCCCGCGCAGCATGCCCCTCCATGCGCGGGGGCGGGCGGGCGGGCGGCGCGCCGCTGTGGCCTCCGGCGCCGCGCGCGCCCCCTGGCGGCCGAGGGTGAATATTGATCGACAAATCGCGCAGTCTTCGGACGCGCTCTCCACGCCGCCCCTTCCACTCGCCCCCCCCCCTCCGCAGACGCGCCCGCGGGGCGTTGAAGTGCCTCGCGCCGCTGGGGCAGGAATTGGCCTTAAATTGAATGGAGTTAATGCTGAAAATAGAAGTTATTAATTTAGTTCGTGATAAATTTGTGTTAGTGAGTATTCATATTGATGTCTTCATGCTTTTTTACACCAGCCCTGAGGATGGAATACAAATATTCCGAGACATCGGCATACTAATGAATTATGTCTTTACTCTCTCCGAACAAATTTCATGAAAGACGTTTCCTAGTTGTTAATTTATTTAGAATGAATAGTCGAATGTATGTTGTTGAAGGAAGTTTGTATTACTTGTGGTTTAGTTACTCTCGTAGGCTCTGCTTGCGGAGGTGCCAGAAACTACTTTACATGACGTAATCTAACATGGAATTAATCAATCGAAATAAAATAAAATATACTCAACGATAAAGATACTTTATCCTCTTGCAAAATAAATTCCAATTACTACTCCCACCACCATCTAACTTTCCTGTTTGGAAGGCAAAAGCTATAATATTGACCATAAATAAAACAATGGATCATCAAACTTTTTATGGATGAAAGGATCTAAAAAATATTGAGCGAATTGGGAACGTATAACAGTTAACGAAAATTAAGGTTCTTTAATGTCTATCCAAGGAAGAATGAATCTAGAGATTACTGTCATAAAAGGTATTTTTTAGCTGTAACAACATTTCTATTTCGTCAGTATAGTACTCAATTATGTAAGTTTGTTTTTTGTGATGTTTTAAAGATTGCGATTTTAATTCTCGCACTGCGAAGTAAAAAAAATAATTTAAATGTGAAATGTTAATTGTGTACACAAAATTATGCGAAAAATGCACTACACGTTTATGCCATCATCTACAGGAGCAATGAAATTTGATTGGGAATTCATAAAAACGAATTAACAGCATTCTTGATCAAAGAATGCATAATTGCTATCATGAGGCAACTCCTTATATTTTATTCACACGAATAAAAACTCTGCGTCAGCACTGATGAAATTATAAAATTCAAAGGACGATCTTTCAGAGTATCATAAAGTATTTCTTCTATAAAGCAGTAGGAATCTATATGCATTCCGAGGTCTGTGGCTTGCATATAGCAAGAGAAGAAACAAAACTGATGAAATGAAGTACAGGAAGGGCATTTGGGCGGCCATATGTTTTGGGCAGTCAACATATTTTGAAAAAGACGAATAGTTTTAGAATGAAAAAGATGAAGAAAGAGGAAAAATTGGAATACTTCATTATGTAAGAAATGGAAGAGCTGTAAACAGTTAAATGAAGCACAGTGGTGATCAATATGGAGAACATATAATCGAAACATGTCCCGAGACAAATCGATGAAGAAGAAGAAGAAGAAGAAGAAGAAGAAGAAGAAGAAGAAGAAGAAGAAAAAGAAAAAATGCATTTTTAATTATCAAATCAGCAAATGGAAGTTTCACTGCCAATAAGATACCCCCAATAAGATCCCAAAAGCTACTACCACGGTGTTATCCATTCTCTGAAGTACAGGGAGGAGTGGAATTAGTCCTATCACTTCAACATGTGATATTCTTTATGACATTTTTCAGCGTTTTCATAACTTTAGTTTAATAATGAAAAAGTTGTGAAGTCACGCAATTTTCACAATAATAATCTCTGCGAAATGTATGAGAAAACTTCAACAGATTCCCTCAAAATTAGATTCAAGTAGTCTTCATTCCGAGTTTGTTTCTTTTTTCTTCTAGAATCTGACACTGGTCAATTAACAGTCACGTTAACTAGAATGCTCAAATCTCTTCGTATCTTTTTCGTTTAACAGATTTTAACAAATATATGAATTTTCACCACCATATTTTTGTTCGCAGTTTGCTGTTGTAATTGTAAGCGAACGGCAAAGAGCAATTCCGCCACAAAAATCCAAACTCTCGAAACTCTTTTATTACTTCTCTCTGATCTGGAATCTCCAGGTGTTGAAATAAACTATACATTAACTTTTGTATTTCAGATTCGAGATGCCGAGTACGTATTTCACTCAAGTTTTGTAGTATTAAATAAACGTAGAGCTATATTCAACATAAAATAGATATACTAATTAATTATTCAGTTATTGTCATATTTTGGATCTTGCGTCTCTGTCCACGGTGCCCCAGGAGACCGGGCAACCCCGGCTGATACACTGTATAGCACGTCCGAGAGCACTAGACCGCCGAGGCGGCGTGTGCATTTGGCAGCTGAAGAGGCCCGCCGCCGCGGCGCGGCGCGGCGCGGCGCTCATTGCCGGCGCTGGCGAGCGGAACGGAAACCGCGATTCCGCGCGGGGGAGGGGGCGGCGGCGGCGGCGGCGGCGGCGGCGGCGCCAGCGCTCCAATTGCGTTAGGCCTAATCGAGGGCCTGCGCGCGCCGCTCCCGCCCGCGCCAGACAAAGGCGACGGCGACCGCGACCACGCCGGGCGCCCCGCCCAATTCCCCGCCTCGCTACGGTCCCCGCGCGAGGACCGCCTCGCCTCCGCCCCCGCCCCCGCTCTCGCCCCACACCCCCGCTCATCCCTACTCTCGACCTTGTCCTCGTCCCTTCCCCAAACCTAACTCCGCCTGACTCCGACCCGTCCCCGACCACCACCTCATCTCCACCGACATCCCCTCCTTGTCCCCGCTCCGTCCTCGTCCCTGTCCCTTCCTCGCGTTCGCTCCATCCCCGCCGCCGGCTTACGCCCTTGGCCGCCGCTCCTGGTCCCCGCTAACTGGCCATGTCCCCGCCCTCGCCTCGGCGTCTGTGACCGCCACCGCCTCCTCCGGCGTTCCCGCTCCCGCCCCGGCCCCGCCCACTCGCCCGAGGCATATTCGCGCCCGCTCGTTCTCCCGAAAGCGGCTGCCGGTAAATGAACCGAGAACTGCCGGAGCAGGCGGTAGGGGAAGAGAAGGGGCCTTGGTGGCGGCGGAGGTGGTGGTGGCAATGGTAGCAGCGACTCTGTCGAAAGGGCACTGAGGGCCGTTAAGGAGGCGAGGTCGGATCATGGAAGTATTGGTGAAGAGCAGAAAATGAACAAAGTAGTACCAGGTAAAATGTGGTGGTAAAATGGAGAGAGCAATAAAGACTGTGAAGTGACTTGTAGGTTACGTTGTAGACTGAAATGCCGAGATAAAATTCAGAGGGTAACAAGAGAATGTAAGCCGTAGATAAGAATGCGAGCGAAAATTATGACACACTACTAAAGGAAATGGTGTCCAGATGTAGACAGACGGAAAAGAAGGTAACGATGGTAACACGGTTGAACTCCGGCTTTTGATACAGAACGTGATATGGGATGTAGAGGTTGAGGAGACGAAGAACGATTGAAAAGCAAAAGCGAGATTGAATTTGCCCGGGAACTGTCATTGCTTGCAGACATTACCTAAACACTGACGTACTATGATCATCCGCTGACATCAAGTTAAGTTTAATCCACCAAAACTACCACATTCATCGCCCCAATTATTTTCCCCAATTGTCTGTTAGTTACAATTACCTCCAACTTCCAATCATCTCCAATCACCATCACTAACACAATCGTTAACACAACCATCAACCCAGCTAACACAAGCAGTTACAATCAACAAACACAACCATCAACAAAAAATACCGACAGAACCATCGACACGACTATCAACACAATTACCACCTCTTCAAACAATTACCATTAAAATCACCACACAAAATACAAACACAACGACCAATCCAACCATCTTACCGATACCGCAATTTACACCTTCAAAATCTAACACCAAGGGCACCTTTTTGTCATCTGTCTACATTCCCACATCCACCTCCGCCTTCGCCAACGCCACCTCGGCAGCCGCCGCCTCCGCTACCACCGCCCGAGGAGCGGGGCTGAGATAACCGGCAGCGCCGGCGGCGGTGGGCGCTGAGAAGATTCATCGTCTGCGCAGCCGCCTTGTTCGGGAGTCGGAAATCGGCCGCAGAAAATGCGCGTAAAGTAGGAAATTACAATCCTGGCGGCGGGAGGAAATTGGGAATGGCACCGCTGGGATTTAGGGAGAGGATTGATAAGGCCCCGAAGAAAAGTGTTTCCGTTGATTTGTTCGCCGTGGAATGTATAATTTCGTCGGATTTATGGAGTCCGCGGAGTGTATTGAAACTCGGAGAAAGAGGAACTCGAGACTCGTGCATCCAATGGTGCAATTTTAACAGAAAATATCGAAACATTGGGACGATTTGAACCCGAACTTATTTACAAAATTTCATTTGGCTAGAATGTGTTTGCGTTCCACGAACTGAAGGTATTATTTGACGCAGCCAACTAATCTGTTCCTTTAGGTGGCTTTCAAGCGAGTTGCAATTTTTTCACTGTACTTGCACCTGGAACTTCTTTCTCGATAAACATTATTGAGACCTAATGTTACCTAAAGAATAGAATATTAATACCTCTCTTTTATTGCGTAATAACTAATCTCATTTTAATATTACTGAATTTCCTTATAGTTTCGTTAGTATTTTTTTCTTTATTTTCAACTTGTATTTTAATTATATGTATAGTATAATATGCTTTTATACGGTGGTATATTATGTATAATACTTTCATGCCATTCACAAGATGATTCTCATTAAAATATTTCGAATTTCATCTTGAACATTTTGTTCTATTTTATAGTTATCCAATTATGAGAAACTTGTTAATGAAAATTCCGTCAATTTGGAGATCAGTCTAACCTATCTTCAGATGGAATTCGAGATTCCGTACGTTCCTGAACAACCTACCTATGGAGTGGAGACACCCAGAAGAGCTAAACTTTCAAAATTCAATAGCAAATTTAGATAGATATCGCTTTGCAGACTTGCAGACTGGCGTAAGACACACCATTCGATGGTCATTTGAAAGGGGGATTTGGAAATTAATGACCCAGGATGCAGCAAGTAAATCATGATGGAATAGAGAAAGTAATGGGTTACGGGAGGGAAGAACGATCAAAGGCAATAACTTCTATCTGCAAATTTTGTGGCAACGACGTATTTAAAAGAAATGTGATATACTATATCAGCAACCTGTTCAAAATATGACATGATGATTGTGTACTTAGAAGGGACGGGATAAATGAACAGGTCTATTATTAACTTTTTTTTGTTTAGAGTCATTTTAACCATAGAGAAACAAAGTACATTATCATTTCTCTCTTGAGGTCAGTGATGTCTATGAAGAAAAACCTGATGATTAGATGTTAGTGATGAAGATATGGTGTGAGGTGATGATGATGGAGCAATGGTGGAATGAAAGAGGAGAGAAACGGGAGGATCGAGAGTCGCTAGGTTCACCACCAATTCCATGTGGAGCTGGGAATCGAACCTGGGCTCCAGTGGTGAAAGGCGTATGCACTAGCCACCAGTCCCCCTTAACCTCATTCATATTTATTGATAGAGAGCACTCTTAGAGGCGGGAGACATTTATTTCTTCACGTGACTGGTAATAGTTCTTCATAAATCCAATCGTAAATATGGTCAAACCATTCCTGCTCATTTATCTGCTCATTCTATCCTCAACGTGTTTCATATCCAGTACTTTTAACCCGCAGCTACATTAAGAATAATTCATCGAAAAGTGTTCAAAACCTTCACGAAACCTGCGTACCATTCGACAGATGTTATATATTCACAAACTTACTTCGGGTCACGATCTTCACGCAAGAAACTTGACGACCGCACTCGATCACATTGCGTTCCCAGTTTGTGAATCTGCCCATGTAGGAACGGGTTTTCTGGAGGAAAACTTCCACGAATTTTTTGTATTCAGTAGTTTAGTTTTTATTTCACTTTTTATTATTAATGTAAATTAAGTTAAGAGAGAGTTTGAAGAGTTTTAATTTCTCTCGAAGACTGAGAACGTACTTAGAAAACCATCACAAAGACACTCCTTTGCACATAAAATTTGCTGAACCATCTCAAACTAGGCGAGTTAGATTGCGACCAGTGACCACTTTTAATATAACATTTGATCCAATCAACATTATAAAATAGATCATAAGTGATTAAGTTACGACGTTATTAAGTTGCGAATTATTACGTCAATTTATGTGCGACATTATTTCTTCGTCCTGAATATATATTTCTAAGTTTAATGTCAGATGAATTACGTAGCTGAATTGACATTTTTTTTAACCTACCGCGCGCACCTAGTCAACGCCAGTAATTTAGTTAAAAAATTCTGGATTGAACGAAACTTCCACGTATATACTAGCATTTAAATCACCTCTCTATTCCCTCCCTCCATTGTTACATGCCGGATATTCCCATACATACACGTCTGTCACACGCGCCACGCGGAAAATAAATAAAAAATATATTTTTCTGCCCATTGTTTCCGTTGACTTCTGCGGATGGTCAGACACTTTCAATGTTTTACATGCTTGGAAAGAGTTCTCTGACATTAAATTAAATAGACCAAACTATACCAATTATTTATCTGATAATTCAGGGACATATTGAGACGTATCCACATCGTTATTACTTACATTCCTTGGTGTGGCATTCAAGACACGACCGACTCCCCAGAAAAGCGTTAGAAATGTTCATAGCAATCCCTACGCTCTAACCCGACTGTGGCCACTGACTCCCCAGACAGCAGTCCGCCGTTGGTTCACACGTCTTAAAACGGAACTAAGCACTTCGAACGATCAGTATGCATTCCCAGTACTGTGAATATGTCGCATTCAGATTCGACATACGCCACGTCATTCGCGTCACATTCGCTTTGACACTTTGCCGCCGCCGCAACCTTGCCAATTGCCAACGTTGTTGTGACCGACTCACGAGGACAACATTGGAGATGATAAAATGAATAACATGTATGTATTACTACCTTCAGTAAACGGTTTAGTGACAGATATCACGATTCATCATAATGAGTCTTGACGACTGTGATTATAATAGACTCGATAAACGCATTCACATGTAGACTCGATAAACTCATTACTGACAAGAAGCTCTTTTTGCCGATGGACAGATTCTTCAATGTTTTACATTTCTTTAATAATAAATATAAAATTGGCCAAAATATACCTTTATCTAATATTTCAGTTGTCAGAAAGATACATTTCAATGACATTATTGCATCCTTGCTGTGACATTTAGTACATGATTTGTCCCACAGAAAAGCGTGCTAAATTTTCGCAACAGCACCTGCATACGCTACTCGCACAGAGATCAATGATAAACCTTCTCCTCCGTTGGCTCTCACACCCTCGAACGGAACCCAGCAACCCCGCTCCATCAGGTTGCGTTGCCAGTTCCGCGAATCCGTCGCATTCAGGTCCGTCACACACGCCACGTCATAACCGCGTCACATTCGCTTTGAGGCGCCGCCGCCGCCGCCGCCGTTGTCGTGACCGATCTCCGCGGCGCGGACAGAGCTGTAATTGGGCGCGATACTGCGAATAGCGCGACGATACTGCGTCGGCCACTACGCCTTTGTTCCGCCCGCGTTCGGACGCGGGACAATGAGAGGTTTCCAGCGAAGAGCGCCGGTTTCGCTGAAAGAAATCATTGCGTTCGTGTTGTTGCCGGGTCTTTTTTTTTTTCTCTTCAGAATAGAGGAGATCCTTGAAAGTGTATGGTGTTTCAATGAACGATTGCTGTTGAAAAACGTCATCAGCAGGTGTGCTTAGTGTGGATTACAAAAGCTGTCGTTTCTTTAAATGCTAACGCACTGTGGTGGCGCACACGTTATTTGGGCCCGCTAGTGGGATTCGTGTCCAGGCAGATCCATGTGTTCGATGTTCGGGGAGTAGCGACCTTTCATTCGCCCAATCTCGAGTGGTGTGGATGGGCTGCTTGCGATCTGCCGAGCGACGACCATTCGGTGCTCGACCTGCCCACCGCAACTCGGTCTTTTGGACGCATCAAAGGAAGCGAACATTCGCCGAGCACATACATGCACGGGATTGAGCGAGCAGTAACTCGCATCTCGGCGACTGCCGAAAATGTGGAGCCGTCTTTAGATTCACAAGGCTCATGTTCGATGCTTGGTAAGTTTTGTAAGAAGGTTGAGTGAACAAATTCGTAAATGCCAGTTTTATTATTTTAGTTATTTATTGCCCGAAATTAGATAAAGAAAATGAGAGAACTAAACTTACATTTATTTCATTGTATTTTATTTCTACGTTTTCATTAAGGAATAATGTCTTGTGATTTAGAAGTCCTTATAAAATTACATCATATGATAATTAATTATTTTGTTTCAATGAGGAATAGGTTCAATAGGGAGCTTCTTATAGTAGAGTCTAAAAACCGCGCAAGATATATTCTGCTAATTTTTTGTATTGAGGAAAATATGTTTAAGTGAAGTTAGAATGATTGCTCTTAAGTAAGGAAAGATTTAAGAAAATCGTACCTTTGCGTACACGAAACAATTATACTCATGTGAGGACTGAGAAGATTCAATGTTTCTCATGAGATGAGGGGAAAATTATGTAATAATTATCTCGTCTGAGTGGCGGTAAACTGTAAATGTGCATAGTGGATGCTCACTTTCAGTGGTAAATTGTTCGCTGTTAAAAACACGTTTTTACGATAACGACGAAATTGATGAGACATGTATTTCTTCAGATAGACATCACATTCCGAGCTGGCTATCACTGTATCTGTAACATTGTGTCGTACTAATCTCACTGATTTTGATTCTCATGCCCATTCTCGTGCTATTTTCCCATTTTCGTCTATTAGGGACAGAAGAGATAAATCGAAAGACAAATACAAACAGACGAGGAAAAGATTGCTGAGACTTAAACAATGAAACTCGCCCACTCAAGGCAAATTTCCGCAAAGATAAGAAATAAAATAGAAAACTGCGTGGCATATTGAATGATTATTTGCACTGTGCAAATAAAGGGAATGAAAAATTGTTGAGAAAAATAATTTCTTTTCATTTGATAAATGATGTGTTTAATTAAAATGCTCAAATTGAAAGCTTTGGGCCTCAAAAGAAAGTTTTTAATTGATTTGATGTGCAAAGGTGTGTATTCCGAATATAAAGAACTTGTTTACTAGAACTTCCCCTTGAACTATGAATACAAGACGTTGCAAAATCAATTTCTTCAGAATTTGTCTTTAACATACGTGGTTTGAACCCTGTTGGAAGAGTGAACAAGTTTCAACAGTTAGTGATTGATTAAATACAATAGTTACCCCAAAATATGGTTATCAGCACACATATTTTTCCATGAATGTAGCCATACTCATTAAGATGTACTTCGGTTCAATATCTACCATGAATGTCCAGTTATCTGAAAGCCTAGAAATTGAAAGTGTTCCCGAGGTAATTTTTATGTTTTGTGAGGTTGGAACGAAGCAATGTTTTGTGAGTGTTTATTTACTTAACTTCTCAACAACATCGAATATTTGCTATGCAATACAGAAACATCCGTATCCTTTAAGTCGGCCAGAACGTTAGCTGGTTTGTTGCTTAGGATCCCAATTCTGAACGGAATATATGGAATTTGTGGTGGGTAAAGTTTCATCGCTCCGACGATACCTGTCTTTGCCTCAGGATTGTCCCGTCACCTTATATGTTAGCATCATCACCATTATCGTCGATCTGATCTCGGTAGGTAGATAGCGAGTACCATCACATCACCATTAGTATCATAACCGTTATAATCGATTCTGGTCTCGGCACGCACGAGGTCGCGCGATGATCGCATTGAGATTCTGGTTGCGGAACACCCTGTTTCTATTCGTAATTCAATCCAAATGAGTGATAATCACAATGAAACGTAAATTTATCAAGAAATGCTCCACTCTTTAAAAAAACATTTTAAAATGATTGCAAAACTTTAAATTAACAAAACATGTGGCTTAGGGTTAACTATAGCAGATATTCTCCAATGTAAGTTAGATGCTCAATTTTTGTTTCTGGATCGCTTTCGGAGGAATTGCATACATTTTACATTTAAAGTATTCGTGTCAAATACTTCAATATTTTTCAATATTTTTAAAGTTCCTTAATGATATGAATTATTTTGTGTCTGTTCCTAATTCAATGAAAAAATCACAGCTACAATAGAATAATGAAACGTTTAATAGCCTTGAATATTATACGAAAAACAGAGAAATCGCCATTTTATTAATGGTATTATGCTAAATAAAAGTAAGGAAATTTTTAAAATATTAATTTGCAGGTTACTGCAAAGGTTAGCAAGATAAAGTTTGGACGAATATTGTGATTCATATCTGAAGAAGAAACCTCTGTACGATTAATTTATAATTTTAATTTTTCGGACACATCAACTGCATGGTCATTGGTCCCTTTAATGTAGTGTTCGTTATATTTCGGCTTGAGGGATATAACATTAAATCCTGGCTTGCGAGATATAACATTCCCTCCTCCAAATATCTCCCTCAGTGGGGCAGCGTACCAGCCAAGACTGAAACCTCTAGATGAGAATTAGGAGACTGACTCCAAATATACTCGTTCAAAATATTATAGCCAGAATCTAGTTCCATTTTATTAAACCGAGCGAAGAAATTAGTAATGAGCAGCTAACGACAACTCAAAAAATGTTAAACATACCTTTACTAGCGATGTGGTAAACGGTGGTGAACCCATTGTTGATTACTCTGTTGGACTCATAAGATTATAACAGAAACAATTCCTTTTGAATAAACAAAACCCACAAATGTTAGTTATGAGCAGCGAATAAGAACTAAAAAAAAGCAAACGCTACTGTGCTAGCTATGATACGATATAGAATAAAATCATAAAGATTTAAACCTACAATGCTGACCAAGAACTACATCCTTATGAATTAACCGAACGCACAAATGACCCTAACGAACATCTAACGAAGACCTTAAAAAACTGCAAACTCTCTCACAAACTGAGACAAAATTTGGATACCCAACGTAATTATAATATTGCATTCCAAAACTAACACCGTATGAATAAACCAAACGCAGAGAATAAGCAACGAGCAGCTAACGAAGCCTCACAAATGCAAAACGCTCGTTTGCAAACGACGAGGCAAAGCTTTGGTAAAATCATCACGACTTCTCCGGCGCTCTCCGCCGTTTATAATTCGCCTGTATTACGCAGTCGGGCGGGCGCGCGCGCGCGCGCGGAGGCCGCGGAGCCGCCGCGGCGATCGCGGGTCCACGCAGCCCGAGCGGCCGACGCAGGGTTAAACCTCGTGGAACAATGAAGGCGTATGTCCTATTAACGTCTCGGCGACCCTTTGAAAGAGTGGTGCGCGGGACGTGACAAAAGAAGGCGCGGGCGCGCGGCGGAGACGACGACGACAACGGCCGTGCGCCGCGACGCAGCAGCTCGACTCAGCGGTCGCTGGGCGGTGGCGGAGGCGGAGGCGGTGGTGGTAGGGGGAGGTGGAGGTGGAGACGGAGGCGGAGGCGGGGACGGGGTCTGAGGCGGTGGTGGAGGCGGAGGCAAAGACAGAGGCCATGGCGGTGGTGGAGGCGGTGGCGGTGGCGGAAGCGGAGACGGAGGCGGAGACGGAGGTAGTGGCGGAGGCGGAGGCTGAGACGAAGACGGAGGCGAAGGCGAAGGGGGAAGCGGAGACCGAGACGGAGGCGAAGGCGGAGGCGGAGGCGGGACGGAGACGGAGGCGGAGGCGAAAGTGGAGGCAGAGGTGAAGGCGGAGGCGGGGGCGGGGTCTGAGGCGGAAGTGGTGGAGGCGGAGGCAGAGACAGAGGCGGGGGCGGGGTCGGAGGTCATGGCGGTGGTGGAGACGAAGGCGGTGGCGGCAGCGGAGACGGAGGCGGAGACGTAGGTGGTGGCGAAGGCGGAGGTGGGGCGGAGGCGGAGGCGGGGGTGGCGGTGTGTGCGAGAGACGGTGGTGGAGGCACCAGGGGGCGGACGAGACAACCGCGCGCTGAGCTGGGCGTTGGAGCGGACACGGTGGAGTATATCGCCAAGCAATGCGCCCAAAATGGAAATGAGGGGCGCGTCAACGGCTAATGTAATTATTCCCGTAAGTGTAAAACATGTTTTTATCGCAAGGGGGGCGGTAATCATCCCCTTTGGATGGCGAGATCCGTCGCCGACCTACCTGACACCTAACGGGGTTTTCCCCAAATAGGTATCTCTCACCAGCGGGGAACTGGTTTCGGAGATACATGCAAATGCATGTTCCTTCTGATAAGTTTGAGAAATCCAAAGTTCGGTATTCTATTCGAATTACACTCACTAGATTATTATTTTGAAGTTTATGTGTAAGAGAATTTTGCTATATAAGATTGTCTAGGTCAGGGTGACTATGAACTAAAACGCGTATTTTACATTTAATAATCTGGATATCTGAGTCTATTTCAAAGGTAAAAATATTGTAATTATGTTGATTAGTGGTTTTTGTAGAGAGTCTATCCGATTTTTCTAGCTCCTTCCGTTCATTTGCAAGTTCGCCTGATCGACTGTCTACTTACCCGCGACTCTTCAACTTGAGATTCATATTTTAGCACTGCCATCTCATATGTAGAATTTGTTCCAAAGTATACATTCTTCAGTTTGGCTCGGAGTGGCCACAACTTTAGGCTCTGAGAGGATCTTCTTTTCCAAAGCTTCTTTTTCATGACTATCACAATTCTTTTTCAAACTTTTGTCGAAAACGGTTCACTTTTTTCATAGAGCTCTATGTATTTGCTTGCGTTGTTTTTCTACGCATGGCGACCCAATCCTCGCTGCTAGGTTGTGTGTCGGCACATCCACATCCGCCTCCAGAGATGGCCGCATCGTGGACGCGCACGTCTGTGTGGATTGGGTGCGCGACATGGCGCACGTACGAGGTGAAGGTGATGGAGGTTTGTTTGCGGCGGAGGTGAAGGAGTCTGTGAAAAAGAGAACGCATGTCGAATGAACCAGCGGATCCAGGGATAATTATGAAACAAAAGATTCGGGTGAACTTCAGCACACCTTTTCCAACGTCTCACGGGATCTAGAAGGAAGGGAAACGTAACGTGACCGAAAAAGAGAAGGGAAATATGAGGTGGATGCATGAAAACCTCTGCGCAGTTAGAAATGGCGTAGTATTCAACAAAGTGATTGTTTGGGGTTCTTTATGTGAGCAGAAGAGGAAAAGAAGTGGTAAAAAACGATGGTAGTTGAATAAGCAATTAAGGAAGAAATAAAGGAAGTTAAAAGAGCCGAGAATGTAATGAAGAAGAAACTCCCGCCAATAGCACAGAGTGCATTTGTAAAAACGAGTTCAAAAAAGTAAGGAAACAACAATAATGATGCTTGCATATGTGTCAATGACAATGGGTTGGACGCAAGATGAGTGATAACTTTGAAAGTATTTGCATTTAATAATAATAATAATAATAATAATAATAATAATAATAATAATCGCCGATCATATGGCCGAGATTGCTAAGGCAGTAGTGCCGGAGTGGTTTCGGAGCAGAAGATCGCGGGTTCGAGTCCCGCCTCGGGCATGGATGTATTTGTGTATTTGTGTATGTCTGTATGTGTTGTCCTTTCACCCCCATTATCATCATATCACCATTTCATCTTCCATACCCCCAGGGCTAACAACCGTGGAGGATAAAAATTCGGATTCAGCTAAAATGCTGGTCCCCCCCCCAAAAAAAATTGTCGCAAGCACCTGCCACCGTGATAACAAATAAAAACTGAGCCACGGTAAATGCAGGATGCTTGCATGCGTGGTCCTAGTTGGCCGATTAACGAAAAATAATAATAATAATAATAATAATAATAATAATAATAATAATAATAATAATAATAATAATAATAATAATAATAATCAGGAATACTCAAACAACAGGGTTGATTGCATAAATGGTGACAATAACTGAATCACCAAAGTAAATGCAGAAAATAGTGCGCGCGGAAGGATAGCGATGTTTTTTTAAACAAAAAGATGCACAATTATAATGCAAAATAGAAGGAGCGCAGCTGCGCAAGTGATTGACGAGGGAAGTGATGGCGTCCTCGCAAGCAGTGCAGTTCAAGGGGACGGAGGCGCGTGTGGGTGAGGACGGTGACAAGTCTTGCACGCACTGCGAGGGCGGACACGCTCTAGTTGGCCGCGACTTCGAAATATGGAAACGGGGAACCTGCCAATGTAACTGTGTGAACACTGAGGATGACAGACATTGAACATTCTCGTAGGACTGTTGAAGCCAGCAGCTTCTCCGAAAGGTAAACGGGAGGCAGGATCGGGTTAAAGCAGTAAAGGAATTACGAACACATGAGCCGCATGCGAAAAATAGGGGAAAAAAGATAGGAAGAGTGCTCATTTACATATTCACACGTGAAGTCATAAGATATATTTATAAATAAAAATCATAATTTTTATAAGAAGGTATTGACCAGTTAGAGGCTAGAGCAACAAAGAAAGCATGAGTAAAACCTAACATGAAAGAAAAGGGGGGAAAGCAAGTGGTCATTAAGCAGAATGTACACCACATTAAGTGTTTTTTTATCTACATACTCAAATCCAATGACCACGGAAAATGAAACAAAACTCCACAGCCTCTGTCCATGTGAGAGGTGTCTATGGTTTCGTCAGGTACCCAGGAACCCGGATAAAATTCAAAAATATCTCTATATTACTAATTTTCAATGCTCTCAGAAATTTAAAGAAAACTACGCTACCTCGAACCGTGTAGTTTCTGTAGATACCTAGGAAGTGGGTAAATTAAAAAAAAAAAGAAAAAGAAAAAGAAAAAAAAGAGGGAAAAAAAGAAAAAAAAGAATGAAACAGTTCCGGTTTGACGCAAATATTTTATTTGTTATTCCGTTCTTATTGTATTATTTTCATACTCTGCGTACCGATTGAACTCTCATAGTTCATCACTGACTTTATGCAACATCAAGGTGCCAAGAAAATTCCTTGCACATTCATCTGCATATAAGGAGAGAAATGTCATAGGCTACCGTCCCTCCAATTCTTGAATCTTGAACAGACATCAGAGGACATATCAACAGTCATCAGAGAAAACATATTATAATAATAACTATTTACGTTAAATTGAAATTGTCAAAATTTGTATACTTTTTATTTATGTGAACCACTGTTCTCCCTCAGTTTTCGATAAGTTCGAATCTTTCGATAAGTTCATTTCCGCGAGAGAGAGGTTGGAATAGAAGTTCTAAGAGAGGAAGTTATCAGCCAACCATAACAGGAGCGAATGTCCCTCATATTGCGTGCTGATAGGAACTACGCGTGAAAACGTACAGAGTGAGTGTGAGTATGAAAGTGAGATCTATCATGTAGTGATGATATTGAGACCCGATTACTGAGGAAACTCACAGGGGACATTACGATTACATGCTGCAATATAGGAGATCAGAGAGTATGAATTAGAGGAGAAAAACGTTAATTTTTTTGTTGCCTTTTTACTTATTGAAACTCTATATCGTATTATTTTTCACTTGGTTCGACGTTGGAAATAAGATTCGAAGTTTCAATTTCTATCACAAATTTCGTACATTGACCAAAATAGACCAGAAATTGTAGTTCCAAATTCACATTCATATATTATTAAATAGGTATACAGTTTCATCATCGTTGATATCTCATGGCAATGAAAAGAAATAAATATATATTTATTGAAGTCTAAAGTAAATAGTGCAAGTATATAGTTAATGAAAAAAATAAAATAAAATGGTACGGAAGTTATTTGCGTTAGGAATATAACTTTAATTAGTTTCGCTGTGAGAAGAGAAACTTTTCCCAGAATCACGCCTTTCTTGTCCCATTGGTTGGAGAGGCGTTAACGCGCAGACGGTCGTTAGAACACTACGCCGGCCGAATAAGTTTATAGCGCGTTGAAGGGCGCCAGCGGCGCGGCAGACGCGGGTTGGCGGCCATGTGAAGCGTCGCGTCGGGGACGGCTGCTTCGGCTGTTAGCGCCAGAGCGGAAGCAGCACCGGCGGAGACGGCGGCGGAAACGAGGGCGGGGGCGGCGGCAGAAACGGGGAGGGGAAGGCGTCGGTAGGGACAGGGCGGGGGCGGTGAAGTCAGGAATGGTGGCGGAGACGGTAGAGGTGCTTTCTGGGGCGACGGCGGTGGAGGTGGAGTCGAAGATGTGGCGCGGGGGCAAGGGTATGAGCGGTGGAAGTGTTCGTGGAAGGGGCGATGTCTGCTTCGGGAGGCGAATACAGAAGGAGGTGGATGTGGCGGCGGCGGAGGCGACCGAAGGCGAGGGCGGCAGCAGGGGCGGGGGCGGTTCTGGCGGGGGCGGTTCTGGCGGGGGCGGTTCTGGCGGTGGCGGCGGCAGGGGCAGCGGCGAAGGCAGCGGCGAGGGCAGCGGTGGGGGCAGCGGTGGGGGCAGCGGCGGGGGCGGCGGCGAGGGCGGCGGTGGGGGCGGCGGCGGGGTTGGGGCGGGGACGGGTCTCATATAGGGGCGGTGGATGTGGCGGAGGAGAGGTCTCTTGGGTTGGAGGTGGCAGAAACGGGGGCGGTGGCGCGAGTGAGGTCGGTGGAGCAGCGGCGATACACGCAGGCAACAGACGCTGTCGTTTCGCGGGCACATTCCACGACGCCCTCGCCTCGCCATAAAACGCCGGCCCCGCGCTGCAGACTTCAGAGACGCCGACGGTCGCGACCGCGCGTCGTCGAAAGCCCCGGTGACAAGACGCGCGAACCTGAGTTGGAGCAGCGAAGCACTGCGGAGAGGCGCGCACTACTCCGAATCCGCGCTACCTCTGTACCCATTGTCCTCAGCTCTCGAAATCATCGTCCGGTTGCCTATGATCTCGTGGCTCATTGTCCCAAATGTCTCGCTAGCGTATACACATGCGCGCTTCAACATTAGCGGCGCAAGGTTGAGAATGGCATCTGTCGATAAGTCATCAATACTACATGGTCATTTTCACCATATACCAAAACCCCGTTGACTTCTCCCGAAACCTCGCTATCTACCGGTAGAGGGAAGACCGCTAATGCCCGAGCAAAAACATGCATTACACTTTCGGGACTAATGACGTTGGTAATTGACGCGCTTGGAATCACTAAACAATCAAGCAATCTTACTTCTCCCCAATAAACTGAAGCTGTAAACTTCTCTGACGCCGCTTTTCAAGCCCCTTGTTTCCTGAGCATATTGGTTTCCTGAGGTCTCTCTGTCGGTGTTCGGCGACAAACATGGGCGTGGCAAGATGAGACGCCGTGTACACCATTCCCTACTATCCGTCCCGCCACCGCACTCAGTTTCCGCAAACTTATTTCTCTTCCCTTACCACAATTTACATACATAGTTAAGTACATACCAGTACAAAACGGAATTCCAGGTTTACCATTGGCATTCCAAATTCAATACATTCCACGTTTACAAGTCAACAAATTTCCTAGATGGAGAGTGTTTCTTAATCCCTTGGCAACTAAGCTTATAAATCTCGCATGGTCAACATTCACTAAAGAATCCACATGCATCTTTCTCTGTTCTAGATGCGCAAACCTCAGATCTACAAAGGGACATACCTGAGATTAGCGAGCTTGACTTGCTTCTGAATTGTCGTCTCGATAGCTTCTACTACCGCTGTCGATACGGTAATTTAGTGGAATTGTTCTCGTAGCTCTATTAAGCCAAACGCACCTTGTTCCATTCCGACTTCACGACGCAAAATTGGGAGTGTCATCTGTCTATCATAATGTATGTCATTCATGTATTCTCCGTGAAATCTTTGCTTATTCTTCTCAGCTCTGTCAAGCCATAACTATACGGACACCATTACGATCCACTCTACTCCCTTCCCGCCATTCCAATGCGCCAATGCGAGCCATATCTATGGCATAACTGAGGGCCGCTGCGTCCGGCGTCGCACAAACCTCTACGTTCGGGAGTTAAGATGCTGAGAGCACCACTGAAAATATTGACCCGTCGTAGTTTGCAGGTACTACCACCATTCAGGATTCCTTTATTCGTTTTTATGGATTCTATTAGCGCCATTGCCCAAAACGCGTGTCTTCCTTTGTCGCTGCCTACCTCTTACCATCGTCCCTCCTCCCCAACCTTTCTCCTTTTCCTTTCCTTCACCCCGTTCCTCTGTCGCCTCTCCTTCCCTGCCTCCAACCTTTCTCACTCAAGACATTCACCCGGGTGCAACCATTGCTATTCCATCTCCTCTTATCGTAATGTTTCTTTCTATCTTTCTTACTTCATCGTTTCATCGTCATTTCGGTTATATCTATTGCAGTTGTATAAATGTTTCTTCAAGACCCTCACTTGGTCATCGAACACCTGCTTCCCCGCCGCGTGCTGAGGACTTCACAGGCGCCGCCCGCGACCGCGAGGGGCCGGCTCCCACACTGCCGCCATAGCCGTCCGGCGACGCAGGAATCTGGAACCTGTCAGTTGGACGAGTGCGTTGCCGCGGGCTGCGCAAATCGCAAACGAGCCTCTTCGCGACGGCTCAATTACCGAAAGCCCGCATTCCGTTACCGCCCTCAGCCCACTGGCGTGTGTGATTATCTGCCCAGTTACCCTGAAACTGCTCCGCCCTCCATTCTCACTATTTCTTCCTCCTTCCCCGACAGGAAGTCTAAAATGTTATTTCGCAAACGATACCATTCGAACGGTACCAATACTTTCGTTACTTCTTCGAAACCAAACATCAATTTCTTGCGATCGGAATCTTTGCAGATGTTCGACATCAGAGAGAAACAAGTTTCCCCGACGTGTGGTAGCCCCCGCCGCCTCTTGGCTGATAAAGGCGAACAGGTGAGCGCGAGATAATGAGCTGTTGAAGGAGACGACATTTCACCGACCGACGGGTCGAGTGCAACTGAGACCGGATTCATACAGAGTTTAAATATCAAGCCCTTTCAAGATAATGACGAAACCGTTTTCGTCAAAACCACCACACCAGCTGTCGATACAGACGTTTTTTTCTCTCACCTTTGCCCTGTTTACTGACGTAATCTCTAGTTTGCCATTGTTAAAGCATCATCTTAATCGTCGCATCTCTTTGTGTTCATAAGTTACTACAGTTTTAGTAATTACATTTTTGTACCACACCTCATTGTAGTGAACACCGCTAATTTCACCGTCACTGTTCTCGTCCCAGTTACCTCCATACAAGCAGGCAGGCCACGTCCTGCAATTTCAAAGTCTCTAGTCACAGCTCCAAAACGCCGCCGGGTCTTCGCTGTTAAAAGCGTCCATGTGGGCGCGATGTAATGAGAGCTGTTCCGGGAGGAATGGCCTTGCACCGTGGCAACGGGTGGCGTTACACGGACACCAAATTCACAATGTTGAGTTGAAACATTCAGCTCCGCCAAGTTAGTTCCGACGCCCTCCTCAAACTACCACTTTCACTGTCATTGTGGACGCCATCGTCAGTACCCTGCCCCCTCAGTTTTCTCCATCGTGCCTTTGTTAATTCAATCGTCATTGTGATTGTCATCTCACGTCAAATTTTGTTCCAATTCCCACACTTTTCATAATTACCTTCTTTTGCGTTGCGTTTTCTCATTGCTGTAATCCCCGCTCTCTTCGCCGTTATCGTCACCACCGCCATCACCGTCACCGCTATCGCTACGGTCACCTCCATACAACGCAGCGGACAACCGCCCCGTTCTCCAACTTCAAAGCTCCGAAGTGTTGCAGGCCCTTCGCTCACGAAGGCAGCCAGGTGGGCGCGATGTAATGAGAATTGTTACGTGAGAGCCGCGGTGCGGCGACGGGTCACGTGTCACTAGGGCCGGCTTCATAAAGCTGTGGTTGACATACCGCACAGGCCCACTTCGCCTGCCCTTGTCGGTCCAAACTCGCCGTAAAAGTTCAACTGTCTTGATCTTTGGGGTGCGGGATATTGAACCTTAACTACAGCGCTCGACATTTGAAATAACCGCGGAAGTTAAAAGGTTTTAATGGGCTGGCGGTGATAATGAAAAGAACATGGGGTTGTCGGAAGAGAATTTAATTGCTTTAAAAATGAATAAACAAGTATTTGTATTAATTGTCTCATTTCATAAAACTCAGGATCATATACCCTTTTCTAGATTCATAAATTATTTCGCAATAAATAAAAAAAATCGTTTTATACCTGAAATTGAAAGATCATTTCAATCATTTAATATTTCAGTCATAATAATTCATCATCTAAATCAATGAATTGATGTGGAATTGAAATATTCCCAAAAATATTCTTTGAGTGGATACACACTGCGAACCATCTGAAATAGATCTTTAATTTAATTTAATTTTACTTTCATTTAAAATAATAAAAGCTATTATATTCACGTGATGGAGCTGAAATCAATAAATTGTACAATATACTATTTTCTCGTCCGAGCAGTTATTTTCTCTAATATACAGATAGTAGACATTTATAAGTTGTGCTGAATTACAATAGTTAATGTTAATAAAATTAATTTTTGATTTACTTCCCATTACGGTAAGATGGCAGTATTACACTTGATCAACAAACCCTGTTCTCCATCCAAAATTCTGTTAATATTTCCAATTCAGGCAACTATATTACATAAACATTTTAACCCAATCTCTCAACACTCGTAAAATTATAAACTTCGCTTACTTCGTGATTACCTTCGTGTCCATGCTGTCTATCTATCTATGATGTGCAAGCCACAAAATTTCTCGATTTGCAAACTCTCGATTTCCTTCGCCCTCCCTTTTTTTATCAGATCGAACATTAGCTCAATGTCGATCGTTGTCGCTCATAGTCGTTGAGTGCAACGAACCTTCGACGACTGTGCCCAAGAGGAGCCTAATATCGTTTCTTGTTCATCATGACGCGACAATTCTAGTTTTATTACCAAAATGTTTCTAATTTGTTTTGTGATTGGGAAATCACAGTTTCTTCAAGTAAGCCTATTCTTTCTATCTTTGGCTAAATTTTATCTAAATAAATCTCTTTGCCATTTAATAAATAGTGTTTTCTATTTTGACTCTCTGGGCATTTCGTAATACTAGTCTTATGGTGTGATTTAATTATTCTACCGTACTTGTTTATAAACAGTGGTTTCTTTTAATATTATGAGGAACAGTGGATTAGCTCATTACTCGCCCTTCAGAATGAAAACATTAAAATAATTTTACTTCGACGGTAGTTTTTTCAGGATTTATAACGCAAATTTCCATATTCTTTGTATTTTCCCCGTTTTTATTCCTAATGCCTTGAATTGTGATGACAAATTTCTTGAATAAAACTATTTTACCTATTATATTTTGAAATGGTGTGCATTTAAAATCGGTCCAGTCGGAGGATCTTGTAATGTCGAAAATAAGTGAAAAACTAAAATTAAGCATGTGCGTATCAAAGTAATATTGAAGTGTGTACTTTGTGGAAAAAATTGCAATATTCTTCGGCGCTAAACTCCTGCTCTCCGTACGTGGATTGAAATTGGCGTGAAAAGATGATAGCAGCACGAGGGGGAGCCAATAATTCACCATTCTCTTACACGTAAAACTTCTTTGTAGTCAGTAGAACTTGTTCAAACCGCATGTAATCAAAATATTCATTAATAGTAGTTTAATTGTAATTAATAAGTAATATTTATTAATTATGATTGTTAATTAATAATTATTCGTTTATAGTAGTTTAATATTGGTTATAATAATAACTGAGTTATTATTAATGGCTTATTTTTTAAATGGACAGTCGTCATCTTAAAACTATTTATATATTGCAAATAGAGAACATCCGTATTAGTTCAGCATTAAAGTTCATCCTGAAGTTCTTCAGAAAAGTTTTTAATAGTTATTCTTCGAAATATATTCAATGTATTGTCTATTTTTGAGTCGCCTGGACAATTCAGATATACGGGTAAAGAAAAATCCTTATCTGACTCAGTTTATATTTGTAAACGGTCAATACGCTTTTTGTAAAAATCCATTTCATTCAGAAATGTTCAGCCAAGACGTACGTAGAAAATTGGCACGGCATAGAATATGATTCATAATTTGCCATCCTCACTAAACCGTTACCGTACAAATAGAGATACAGAGATATTAATTTTATTAGATGAGCATGCTCTGTGAAAGTAAAATAAACAAAGAAATATCTTTATACTTTTTTCTGTAACCTAATTTAATTTGAAAAGAAACTGCTGTTATATTTTTGATTAAAGTGCACAAATAATAAACATATTATTTCATTTCCAACCCACATGTAACCGATATTAGTATGCAAAAAAGACTAATAAAGCACTCATATTTTAGGGGCCGCCCCTAAATTACATAACGCTAAAGAGGAGGGGTTGACGCAGCATTATGCTGCGTTACATAGGGGTAGGAGGTATTCCGTTAGTGTTACGTAACATTAAAAGATTTTACGTTTTTTAAAATTTATTGAAATACTTCCTTTTTTTGTCACATTAAAACATGAAAATATTATCTAATTAATTTGTTTTAAAACAAAATTATTACAAGTTCTTACTGAATGAATGAAATGAACACTATTTATTACTGAACTATAATTTATTTTCACTTTTTGCATTTACATAGGGGGTAGGGGTTGTCACAAGTGTTACGTAATTATTTTGGGAATGATCAAAGGCGCGTTGCGGGTGCGTTACAGGGGGGTGAGGGGGTATCCAAAATACTCCAAATTCGCGTTACGTAATTTATGGACGGCTCCTTCGACAGGCAGCCGAATAAAATGACAGAGCCTTTCCCAACGCTGAAGACACCGCCCCTTCCCCCGGGCGATGCCCGCTCCTGCTCGCCGCCCCCGTTTCGTGGAGTCGTTCACCCGCTCACCTGCTCAGGTTCCATCATCACGTGCCGCCCCTAATGAGGTCGGCAGTGATGTGTGGCAGCCTATTGTGAGTCTCTCCGAGTCGCGGCGGAGCTCGCGGCGCGCCGCGTTGGAGCGCCAGTCACTGCCACTGCCACCACCACCACTGCCGGCGCCGCACCCCAACCAGCGTCGCGATGACCCTCACCGGCTGCACTAGACACATCACTTCACTGTCACCATATTATTATCTTCTTGATCAATGTATCTTCTACGCACGCTGACACTATCTCCACCTCCACATCTTCCTTGAATTGCTATGCTACATTGTGGTCCCATAGAGACTTCTACAATAATGAATCCATCAAATCACAGTGACCATTGCTAATCCTTCACCGACATCAAGTCACCATATTATTATCATCTTGATCACCGTATCTCCTACGCAACAACGCTGACACTATCTCCACATATTCATTGAATGTTTATGCTATATAGTGGTCCCATAGAGTCTTCTACAACAACAAATCATTCAAATCACAGTGACCATTGCTAATCCTTCACCGACATCAAGTCACCATATCATTATCTTCTTGATCAACGTATCTCCTACGCAAAAACGTTGACGCTATCTCCACATATTCCTTGAATTGTTATGCAACATCTACAATAGTCCCATAGAGATTTCTACAATAACAAATCCTTCAAATCACTGCGACAATTGCCAAACATTTACCGTCATCAAGTCACATATGCTGTTGAAATCGTCACGCTCCCACCACGTTCGTTCCGTTGATATGGTACTACCCGTTCTCGTCAACTTGGTATACAATCTGGAAGCTTACCGTTATCAGTCATTTCTTATTTGTGTCGATTAAATATGATCCGCTGACTTTTTTCTCAAAGATTCCCCAAGGCATACCATCATTTTATATCAAATCGGCAATTCAGACATCCCATTGCTATAAGATGTCTTAACTCTGCCTACCACGTTTGGTCTACTGCCCACTATCGACCGCTTGTGACACTCATTTCTAAGTCCATCAACCACTATGTGTCACCCATCTTTGGCAACATATCCCAAAGGTACATATTAACTGAGGAGTCAATGTGTAGACGATGCGCCATCATCAAAACTAATTTTTCCAATTTGTAAAGGAACGCCCTCGAACTTGTAGCCACCAACACAATTTTTTTATATCCATCTCGGCCTCTCCCATCTAATTTTCTCCCTTCACGATTTAATGAAGAACTTTATGAAATATCTTATTTCTCCGGTAACCTTTAACTCTACTTCTCAACCATCACCGCCGATGGCGGCCATTGGTGTCGCCACCCGAGTATTCGAGAGTCTTCGACATTACAACCGCCTTTCTCGCCTGTTTTACCAATTTGCGATAACCAATTTCCTTCTATTAGTCTTATGTCGACCGTTATACCTATGCCCTCTCCCGTTTATCCCCAACACCACCGCCGGTGCCGACAGCGGCACCACCGTTGAAACTTCAGCGCCCACGGCACCGGCTTTGAAGACAATGTCGACATTGACACACTGAACACGGCATCATCATCATTATCAACATCGTCTATATTGACATCGTCACCTGTGTCATTGACACCGTCAGAGACATCGACACTAGCAGTTATGGCATTGGTACCGGCCCTGTAATCGAGACAGTCATCACCATCCCAACGTCCACACCGCTCACCTCCGTCACCGGTCTCTCCTCCCGACTTTTCCTCCCGACATCTCCTCCCGACATCTCCTCCTAACATCTCCTCCCGACATCTAATCCCGACATCTAATCCCGACATCAAATCCCGGCATCTCCTCCCGACATCTCCTCCGGACATCTCCTCCCGACCTCTCCTCCCGACATCTCCTCCCGACATCTCCTCCCGACATCTCCTCCCGACATCTCCTCCCGACATCTCGTCCCGACATCTCCTCCCGACATCTCCTCCCGACATCTCCTCCCGACATCTCCTCCCAACATGTGCTCCCGACAACTCCCAACGACCTCTCTTCCTGGCCACTCGCCCGAACCTCTCCTTCCGACCTCTCCCCCCGTTCTCTCCTTCCGACCTCACCTCCCGAACTTTTCTCTCAACCCCTCCTTCCGACATCTCCCGGCGCTTCCTCCCGGCGTCTCCTCCTGGCGTCTCCTCCTGGCGTCTCCTCCTGGCGTCTCCTCCTGGCGTCTCCTCCTGGCGTCTCCTCCTGGCGTCTTCCTCGGCGTCCCTTCCCGGTGTCTCTGCCCGGTTGCTCCTCATTTCGTCTCCTCGTGACGTTTCCTGCCGGCGTCTCCCCCATCGCCTCCCCGGCCCGGCGTCTCAGCCGCCGCGGACGCAGCAAAAACGCGACGCGCGCTCTTCTAATTTACGGAGTCGCGCAGCGAATTACGGACGAGTCGCCCTTATACAGCGTCTTGTAGCCATCTGTACTCGGGCTGCTAATATGTTATTTGGCAGAGAGTGTCGGCGTTAGTTGGAGCTTTCCATTAGCTTTATTCGAAGCCACTCATGTCGTCTAGCTCTGTTCGTTATCATCAAGAAATCTTTTTCACCATCTCAACTGGTATTCCAGGTCAACGTGTAGGTTGTATAAACATTCAGTAGTAGCCTCTACGTTTAAAATTTTTCTCAGTTCACGTAAACATTTCTTCTGGTTGGCGTTAACGCTCGTAGAATTTTAATTCTTTGGAAGTCGGTGCTGCCTTTAATCACAATACTAAATGTCTTATTAAATTAAATTATATCAGCTGTTAAGTTAGGCGTATCGAAATGAAGTCAATATAATTTGGAAGTTTGTAAATTCCATTGATGTGAATTCCAAGACGTTTTTAATTTGTCAGCAAAACACACGTACATATTTTGATACATTATTTTTCTCGTATCTTCTTATTAACTTTCTTGTTGATCTAAAGCAATGCAATTAATCAAATCAAGAATGTTATCTTACTGATCAGCTGCATAACGTGTACATAAGAGTAGAACATAATGACAAGAACATAACAAAAACGGGTTGACGCGAACCCCACACCGGAGGGCAGGTACCGTAGTTTATTTCCGCCCATGACTAATGTGTATTTCGCATGCAGCCCAAACCCTTATGACTCGTAGGGAGGCTCAGAAAGATGGAATGAGGTTGAAAATATGACGCATTTTGAGTAGAAACGCGCGCCATGCCACCACACACTTGGAAACATCCATGCTCAGAAGGAATTCGAACTTCTCTCGTACCTTAGCGCTCTGGGTCGTCCGGACCGATGGCAGGATATGTATTAAATTACTCAGATCTTGAAAGACGCATAAATAATGGAGTTACATTGGAAAAAATTTCATTGCAAATTTCATGGAAAAGATAAGACAAGTATGGTAGTTGTAGAAAGTATTGTAATAATTCATGTACTGTATTTTTCAGTCTACTTACGTTTAGCAATTCCGGATCATAAAATTTTACTTCCTAGCTGCATATTCTTCGAATCTGCACAAAATAAAAACGAACTTTGGTGCAACCTTCCTACAGTCGTGACGTCACATATTTGGGAGGGCTTTCGTGCAGCGGAGGCCACACCCACCCGCTTTCCGCCGCCCGCCTCCGCCTCGTCTGCGCAGCCGGCAGCGCGAGCATCGCACATTCCGCCAGGTCCCTTGTTAGGGCGCCGCGACGACTGCCAATTTGGGAGCAGCAGCCGCCAACCCGAAGCAGCGGCCCACACCGGGCTGCGCCAGCCGCCCTCCCCACTGCCCGCCTGCACTGCCTCAAACCATCCCGCTGTCGGGCTGCCCCTCCTCAACCTGTCCCGTTGTCGGTGTGCCCCGCCTGAACCCATCCCGCTGTCAGTCGGTCCCATCTGAACCCATTCCGCTGTCGGTCTTCCCCGCCTGAACCCATCTCGCTGTCGGTCTGCCCCGCTTGAACCCATCCTGCTGTCGCTCTGCCTGCACTGCCTCAATCCATTCGCTGACTGTCTGCCCTTCCTCAACCTATCCTGCTGTCTGTTTGCACCGCCTGAACCCATCCCGCTGTCGGCCTGCCCCGCCTGAACTCATCCCGCTGTCGGTCTACACCGCCTGAACCCATCCCGCTGTCGGTCTGCCCCGCCTGAACCCATCCCGCTGTCGGTCTACAACGCTTCAGACCGGCCCATTTCTGTGTGCCCCGCCCCAACAAATCCTTTCGTCAGTCTTCTGTACCCCTAAGTGTTTGTCCCTCTCCAACTCATCTCGCTGTCGGTCTGGCCCGCCTGAACCAATCCCGTTATCGGTATGTACAGCTTCAATCAGGCCCACATTTTGTCTGCCCCATCCCTTTTTTTGTCAGTCTGCTCGACCCATGTCCACGTCGCTTTTGCTCTCTCCCATCTGAACCCAACTTCCCCGCCTGAACCTATTCAGCTGACGATCTGTCCCGCCTCAAACCATCCTGTTGACAGTGTGCCCCGTCTTCACCCTATCGCGTTGACGGTCTTTCCCGGCCCAACCCATCCCGCTGTCGGTCCGTACCTGCTGGCCCTCTGCACAACTACAGTCAGCTTTGGACATCACGAAGCTCCAATTTCACAGTGCCGTCCCGTTCCACTAGTCCGATTTCCCCTGTTGAAAAAACCCACATCAATCTTTGATGCACCTCCCCGCTCCACGTCCCCTGGCGAGGGATTCCAGCTTCCCTAAGTCAACCAAACGTTTTCCTCTCTACTCTAGCCACCCGCTTTCTTCCTCCAGGCTATGCTTCTCTCCATTCAACCTTCCTCTCGCGTCGCCTGTCTCGCTTTCTTTACCCTCGGTCTCCCACCCCCTACCCCGGACCTCTCTGCCTCTCATCATTCCTTCTTTCACGACGTCTCTTTCGATCACACCATTCCAACCCGCTCTCTCCTATCGCCCTCCTCACCCGTCCATTTCATTCCACAAATGCCCGTTTTACTTGCTCCTTTCTCCACCCGGTTTGTCACCTTTCTCCTCGATGATCTTATTCCATCTCTTCCTCCCCGCTCTCTTCTACCCACCCACTTCAGTCCCAAACTAAAATCCCGACCCGTATCTCTACTCCATTTAGGATTCTCATGCTCTTCACTGCCCTTTCTTCCCCACTTCACTTCTCATCATTCAGCCTCTTCCTCTCTATAGTATCAGCTTTGGACACCTCCAATTTCTTAGTACTGTTGCCATGTTCCGAAAACAACTTCCCTGACCACATAGATTTACATAGATTTTTAACTAATGAATAACTGATGGTTAACAGATGATTCAAGACCACGGTGTGCACATCAGGAACGATTAACAACGTACGTGTCGTGATCATGTGAACTTTACAAAGAATTAACAACAACGTTAAATGAAAACAAGAAATTTACCGCAAGGAAATTATAATTGTAACCTAATGCGATTTTGAAGAAATCATAGCAATGGATTCCTTGTTCCGAAAACAACTTCCCTGACCGTCCCGCTCGACAGCTCTTCCCTACCTCCCCTTCTCGTTCTCCTACCATTCTTCCCCGCACCCGCCCACTCTCCCTCCACGTGGTCTTCGCATCGGACCGCGTCTCGCCACACGGACCGTCCGCCCGCCCGAATCGCAGAGGAACCGGTACCGTTTTTGTCGTGATCCCTGCTCTTTGGAGCTTTCTCCCTCTCCTGCCCACTACCCCCACCCCTCTCCCTCCCCCTCGACCTTCTTTCTCCTCCCCCCTCCACACGCCGCGACCAGTGTTGCTTTTGTTCGCGGGCGATCTTTTAAGCACAGTGCGGTTTTCCTGCTGAATGAAAACAGTCACGAGTAATAGCGTTTGTATGACGTTCACATTAACTCTTCAGCAAATTTGCGCACGATTCTGAAACGGTCGAGCAGACGACGCGGAGAATTCGAGAGGCTAGCGGCTCATTCGGGGAATAATTTATTAGCTCGAAGCAGGTTGCCGCTTTTTGCAGCCAGTACCTCCGTCGTTTATAAGGCCGCACATGAGAGCAGGAAGAGCCGGTATTGGGAGCAACCAACTTGCACGCTCCGCAGAACCCGCCCCGCCGCTCAATGAGAACATGAATCAGACGGGGAAATTGTCAACCATTTTGCTGGCTTCTGCCTTGATCGCTCTTTCTGGGGCGGTTTTGGAGCGTCGTGCTCGTTTGAGGACGAAGACCTGAATGCCGGACAAATCATTCCCTTACAGGCTTCCAGATAGCAGGAGTGGTATCTCAGTCGTATCGGCAACCGCTTCGACTTTGGTTCAAAGCCATTCGCGGGCGTTGCAAATGTAAAGATGGAGTTTGTAGAAATGATTTTATGAGCCAATTGCTTGCGTTAAGGGATGTTACAAATTCTGCGCTTCGTCTTGTCAAAAACATGGAAATTGAACGGCCTTTTTAGGTAGGTAAGGATGTTTTAAATGTCGTTAAAAAGGTTTACGTAGTGAATGCGGCATTCAAAGTGGAAATCGCTGAATGTAGTTTGCACCCATAAACAAGTATTGCTGAATCGCTGAATGGCTACCTCAATTATCGGGATATAATTTTTGTCATGTCTGTGATTTGAAGAAGTGGCTATGACGAGAACTGACGGCGTTACTTCTTGACTTCAAAATCGAATTTAGTAGTATGATTGTAAAAGGAAAACGTAAATCATTCTCCAGACATTAACATTCATACTGCCATTGTAAGAAATGCAGGAAGGAAAATATCTACTAGCATCTAACTTCGATAAAAATTCAAATCAATTTTATTAATAAAAATGCAGGAGAAATTCATTTAGAGACTAATGGGTTGTTTTCATCCTTAGAAGAATACGACATAGTTTCGTCATAAATTAAAAAGCTTCTTTTGCCTCTTCGGTGTACAACGTGTGGCAAATGGGAAACAAAGTAGAACAATTTACCAGTTTATCTTCTTCACAGCGCTCTGCAGCACCATAAATTTGCTCAAACTACTTTATAAACTATTTAATTCGCTATATTAAGAGTCTCAGATATGTAAACAAAAAACGTAATTCACTTTTAAAATAATAACTGGAAAAGGAAGATTTTAGTTAGTTTAGTTTTAGAAGTAGTTTTCATCGCAGTAATAAATAAATGCTATTTAACCAATTAATATAAATTTCTTTCCAAACGCCTAAAGATTTGGAGAGTTCTCGTAGTTCGAATTTTGTAATGCCATGTGTTTGCATTTAATGCCTATTGTGTTTAATTGATATTATTGTATATATTTAAATAAAAAACATGACGCTTAGTTTCAAATCTTTTCATGATATATATTCTTTATTATTATTATATTATTATTTGTAGTATTTCCGTTTTCACAGGGTTTGCTACGTTTTCACATTTGGTTGCATGGATGATATGATAAGTTCAATCAGGCTCGTCTCCCAAGAAATTTCTTGGATTGTGGCAGGTGATCATTATCATTGACGTCTGAATTTTTGACAAATGTTTTTCTAATTTTAGAATTTTCAAGTATTTCTTTGAGATCATAGGAATGAGATCAGTGGCTGCAATATGACTAATAACAGTATTCTTTACTTTCCATAGTTTCTTTAGAGTTGCTATGTCATTGTATTAACGACTGGAGGCGGTGCATACTTATAATAAGGCAATGCTGTTGTTGTGTCTCCTGCTAAATGTTGATGGATGATGTGGTGTCTATTGGCATGTTCCGAGTTTACAAACATTTGACGGAATCCTGTTATGTGTTATATTGTTTCTCATGTTTCATGGCATTTTCTACATTTGGCACCTGAACTTGCATCCTTTATTATGTATTTTAGGTATTTTCGGTAATTTTTTGTAGCTATTATTATTATTATTATTATTATTATCCATTGCTATGATTTCTTCAAAATCGCATTAGGTTACAATTATAATTTCCTTGCGGTAAATTTCTTGTTTTCATTTAACGTTGTTGTTAATTCCTTGTAAGGTTCACATGATCACGACACGTACGTTGTTAATCGTTCCTGATGTGCACACCGTGGTCTTGAATCATCTGTTAACCATAAGTTATTCATTAGTTAAAAATCTATGTGAATACTTATCGCGGCAAACATGATTCTGTCTAAACTTACGGTGGCAGAGTTGTAACCAACCACCACAATATTTACTTTCCCGCCTACTACATACTTCAAACGTACTTCGTACTCGTAGAAAAGAGATAGTATTGTAATGCTGCAACGAAAAGTGGAAATTATTCGACAGAAAAACCGGTATTGTAGATCCATATTTTCAAAGATTAAGCCTGCTTTCATAGGCTACAATAAATTAATTCCTGTAACACGTTGATTCAGAATCCACGTTTTGAGAGTTCTTGATGCCGAAAATGTGTTTACGGCAAAATATCTTTCGTCTGTGGCCAACACTAGCGCCTTATCCACACACGATTTTCACCAAAACTGACATTTCCTGACAAGATCTGACTGAAATCGAGGTCCTGAGAATTTGAAATATATTTTGGGATTACTTAACTTTAATCCTCAAAATTTTCATAAAATGGCTCCACATTTTTGGATTATTAAGTGAACATAAATAACTGACACAAGTCTCATTGTAGTTGAATTCAAGTTTCGAAAGTGAGAAATGTTCCTAATTTTTTCGGTGTCTTCCGACAACTACAATATTGAAGATTCAGATTATTTCGAACTGAAATCTATCTTTCAAAGATCGATTGTAAGTAAGGTCATGCGCAATTGTTTGGAAATACCAGAAGTTATCGCGTAATTATGACTAAAATATAGGTAGTTTTGAAAACAAGATTTTCTCAAAAAATTCTCCAAATTTACTCTATTAATACTTCTAGATGTTTCGTTATTTGCATTTTTAACAGTGTTTAATTGCTTCATTTTTTGATGCCTTATTGGATCGAGTTGTTTGAAATTTAATGTTTTAGTTTTGCGACTTTTAAAAGAAAATTCTGCCTACATAGCAACAAATTATATTGTAATTGTTGCAATCAATTGACATTTAATTATTCTTCGAAGAACTATGTATTGATTCACTTACATTTGCTTTATTCATGATACTTTCGATTATTTTTTTCTATGGTCCGTTTTATTATCTATGTCTATCCGTTTAAGAATTGACGTCCAGAGGGCTAAATATCAAGAATGGCCCACGTATGTTGAAGTAAATTCTACACAAATTACTTGCCGAACTGCTTTCAGTCAGTTGTATACAATAACCAACGAAATAAAAGCCTGTTTAAAATACTTTTATGTGATTATGACATTTATAAAACAATATTTATGGAGAAAAAACTCGCTCTCCTAGAATTACGAGTTCACTTGCCCAGATTATATTTCGCATGAGCATCGCAGCCCTCAGACCAACAAAGCACGAATCCTTTCACGGGGATACTGACCTTCCTCGCTGGAATGTCCATTCCGCAACTCTATCTCAATGCAAACACCGCACTGTTGCATACAAAAGACTATAAAAGTCGCAGAGCGGCCCGTAACAGTCGTTAACCTGAGACGGATTCAAAAGAACATCTCCGTGTCTTCCCCGGCGCTGCTCCTCGTCGTCAACGTCACCGAGCGCACGTCTCACGCGTGCCGCCCGCACGCCCGTGCTCGCCCGTTCGCCGGAGCGGTGTCGTTTTCGCGGCGCGGCGCGGGCGTGCGTGCGCGTACACAATGGCCGCGCCTCGGTCTCACGGCAGGACACGCCGATGGCCCGTGCCTCCGCTCCTCCTCGACTCCCGCCGACTCCCACGCGTCTGCCTGCACCTGCACCTGCTTTTCTCTGTGTCCCTGTGGCTGCCTCCGCCACGTCTCTCTCGTCTCCGGTCCCGCTCAACCGGGAGAGGTGACTCAGGGTATCAACTAATGTCACTGCAGTGCCTCTGGTCGGGAGGCCCTGGAGTTCGAGTCCCGACGATGGTAGGACTTTTGACACTATTCAGACAACTAGGTCGAGTTCAGTCGCTGACTGGTGGAGAATTCTAACGGCTAAGCTCTGATCGGTATTTTTCCGTGGTCTCTTCGATCAACACCAGGCGAATGCCGGAGCAGTGCCCTAAAAAACGGGCCACGGATCGCGCGCCAACTCTCGTTCCTCTTACTTGTCCTATCCTCCTATATAACTTACACACTCACTGACATGCACTACTCCACCATATATGCCTGGAGACCGGTTTAGAGAGCTTAGAGATTGTCCCCGCTGGGACGGTGCCCTGCTGGTGGGAGATACCTGATTGGGGAAAACCCCGTTAACAGACGGTAGGACGGCACCGGATCTCGCCATCCAGCGGGAGACCATCGCCATCTCCAGAGAGAGAAAACATGCACTATACTTACAGGATTAAAAACCTTAGTGGTTTGACACGGAATCACTAACAATCAATCAACCACCACCGCAAACAATATCACCATCACCAAAACCACCGACACCACTCTGAGCCTGAAGGCTGCACAGCGCTCCAAAACGCACCGAGGGACGTACTTGACAAATATTCTATGGTGTTTGGGTAAAGGCAGTTAAGTAATAAAACTGAGTGAACTGGAAATACAATCGCAAGTGATCATTGAAAAGCAGATAATATTTAAAAAAATATCAAATTCATTGCCTTTTAATTGTAAATTTGCGATGAATGTTATAGATTTTGATAGTGTCACTCTCTTAACAATAATTCTCCATTTTCGCCAGAAACTATCTTCACGTCACGTCAAGACTACAGAAGAAGACTTAGCCACATTATGGCGCGCGCTTCGCTTAATTCGATCTGTAAGATCTGTACCGTCCAATTATGACAAGAAATTACCCAAAAGCTTTAAAAAACCGTTTACTTTTTTACTGCAGCACTCACGAGGCTGTTTTTGAAAACTTTATTGGTAATGCTTTAACACGTATAATGAGTTTCTTGCGCAATAGCTTTCTTAAATATTTTATCTCATATGTTGAAACTAATCAGCTCGAAACCGACAATTTATTAGCCAAGGTATGGAATGTGACAGTTCAAAATACCTAATCATTGAATGCACTGTAATGTATCTGTGAAAGATATTGGTAATAATGTAGAATAATTATATATTATGTACTACTAAATAATATCCATCTACTTAATGGCTCTTTTAGTCAGTTATTACACAAAGGATTGGATTCGGGCATGACACGAGTAATTTGGAGCAAAACTTGCACTCATTTGGATATCATGAAAGAATGATTAAAAAAAACTATATCTCGTCATCAGCCAAATTTCATAAAGTGACATCGTATACATCCATCAATCCTTTTGAAATGTGTTTTCATTCTTCATAAAACTTGTACTTTGTTATCTCTCCTTTCCAATTCCATTTCTTTATGCATATTTTTGTACACGTTGTGACCTTTTTGTTCTATTTTATTTTCAGTTGAAATGTTTGCTTCAGTACCACATTAGGCATTGTTTGCACGTTTTTGACGTAATTCCTAACCACTGTGCGCCGTTCCCCTAGGAAACAGGTTCGCATCCCGTCGCATGCATGTCTTATTATGCCAATCCCCGCGTCGCGCCGTAAATCATACGGACGACGTGTCGTTTCCTCTGCCGATGCAACGCTCCACCTCATGGACTCCCCTCCCCGACACGCCTCCACGCCACTCACCACCGCTAGCGCCCGCGCCCCCGCCCCCGCCCCCGCCCCCGCCCCCCGCCCCCCGCCCCCGCCCCCGCCCCCGCCTTCTCCCTCGCTCCCGCCGCCGCTTCCGCCACCCACAGAGCCAGCGCCTCTATCGCTACCGTGACCAACGACATCACCGCCAGCATCGTCGCTATCGCCCCTAACATCACCCTGCCCTCACCGCCACCCTCGCACCCGCCCCAACCTCACCATCACCACCGTCGCTATCCTCGTCACTTCTACCGCCGCCGCCACCTCCCCTAACCTTGCCATCGTCACCTCACCAGCGCCTTGCCACCGTCTCAGGCCCACTTGTCCTCGCCACCACCACCCCTACGCCCCAATATCACCGTCACCGCCTCCGCCTCCACCACCGCCACCGCCACGACCTCCGCCTTCGCTAAGCCCCCGCCGAATTCCCACCTTCTTCTTCATTCCCGCCCCCGTCACCGCTCTCGACACCACCGATGCCCTCACTTTCATCCTCAATCTCACCCCTGTCCTCCGATCCCGCCTCTGTCTCCGTTCCTGCCCTCTCGCCGCTCCTAGCCCCGCCCCCGCACTTTCCCTCGTCACCTTCCCCGTCACCGTCTCCGACGCGCTGCCTCGCCGTGTCTGCTTAACAGGCGTTTGTCTGAATAATTTTATACGATTCCCTGAAGCTTTGTTGGAGGTAGAAAAGGTGGTTGTAGCGATGGTGAAAATGATTTCCTTTGGCCACATTGACAACGACAATACCAGAACGAAGAGTAGGATAATGATAGCGCATGTTATAAGAGTGGTGACAGTAGGACGAAGCGTCGAAGGTAAAGAACGTATTCAGCCATTGTATACCGAGAGAGTAAAATGTCGCGAAAAACAAAGAACTAAAATCATTATGCTATCATTCCTTTTGATTCGTTGAGTCTGTGTATACGCTTAACAGGTGTTTATTTGAATTATTTGATTCCTTGTAGCTAAAGTTTTCCGTAGCTAAAGTTAATTGGTGGAGAACGATGAGAAATTCATAAGGCATAATGCAAGCGCGTCTAACCAATAGCATGCCTATGGAAATAGGCTGTAACAACAGACACGTGCAATAAAAAAACTAAAAATATGTGAATATTAAGCATACATTTTTAGGAAATACAGAAAAAAACACCCATAGTGTTAAGAACCTTACAAAAATTTTAAAAAAATGTTTTTGAGATAAAAAAATGTTCTGTTATTAATTAATGTCTGCCACCAAGAAATTTAAAGAAAAGCGCCTGGCGACGAAAGGCTTTTAGGATCGGAGGAGAACACAATGGAAGAACGAAGAAAAAAGAAGGAAGGGCGAATCGTTGCGGCGTGAAGTGGTGGAGAACGACAGCACACGTTGAAGCGCGAAAGTGATTCGGACGCGAACGAATGCGCGGTCAGAGGCGAGGCGCGATTGAAACAGAAGAAGGCGGGGCCTGAGCAGGAAGGTAGGTCGGAGGCGTGTCGCAAAGGGAGCGTGCTCACAGCGACAATCAGGACAAGCAACTCCGGCTCTTCCCACCCCTCTCCTCCTCCTCCTCCTCCTCCTCCTCGCCAGCGGCGGGGCGGCGTGGCGGGGCGGGGCGGCGGGGCGGGGAGCGCGGCCGTTCGCTTAGGCGCGAGCGCGGAGTCGTGAGCGCCGCCTAATGAAGTTGGCTGCAGGCGAAGCAAATCAACATCTTGCCGTGTTTCCCCTGCTAATTTGACAAGCGCGCGCCGCCAGGCGCAATCCGCCGTTCGGAGCAAATAAAGCGCGGTATGCGTCGCGAGGGCGCACGGCGATGGCGGCGGCTCACGGTGGTTGGCGACTCGCAAAACGCGGCCAAAATTGGGTTTTTTCAAATTAAATTTGTTCGTGGGAAGTTCGTTGATGTTAGTGATTCCGGGCGCGTTAACTGCTAAGGCCGTTTGTTCCGTAAGTGTAGTGCATGGCGATGGCGACGGCGCACGGTGGTAGGCGACTCGCAAAACGGGGGCAAAATTGGGATTTTTCAAATTAAATTTGTTCGTGGGAAGTTCTATGATGTTAGTGATTCCGGGCGCGTTAACTGCTAAGGCCGTTTGTTCCGTAAGTGTAGTTCATGTTTTACCTCCTGAAGTGGCGGTAAACTTACCCCGGTCTGGATGGTCAGATCCGGCGCCATCCTACCGTCGGCTAGAGGGGTTTTCCTCAACCAGGTATCTCCCTCCAGCTGTGCACCGCCCCTGCCGCGACAATGTCTAAGCTCCCGACCGGTGTCCCGCTATGTGTGTAATGCATGTTGGTGTAAATGTGTGTAAGTAAGGGGTGAGGAAAGGACAAGGAAGAGGAAGGAAAAATCGCGTGCCGTCCGTGCGGGGGCCTATTTGTTAGGGTGCTGTTCTGTGATTCGACTGATGTTGATCGGAGAAACCGCGAAAAACTTTCCGATCAGAGCAACTGGCTGATAGAATTCTCCTTCAGACAGCGACTGTGTTCGACCTAGCTGGCAAGCTAGTGCCGAAATTGCTGCCATCGTCAAGAATCAAACCTAGGACCTCTCTGTCAGTGGCACTGCATTGAATAAGTTATTGGCCTGAGCTACCTCTCCCAGTGGGTCGTCCATAAATTACGTAACGCTAAAGAAGGGGGAGAGGTTTAAAAAACGTTATGCTGCGTTGCATTGGGCTAAGGAGTTATTCGATTAGTTTGATGTATCATTGATATTTGCTTTTCATTTTTTTAAGATTTGTTAAAATAATTCATTTTTTCCCTTATATTAAACATTAAACGTTATTGGAAATTGCTACAATAAGTGGAAATATTTTTATCCATTTTTATTGAATCTGTAAAATTATGAAGAAAAGATTCCAAACTGATCTGTAGTATTTTCAAGAATACAATGAAATTGGCGCAGTAGGCTTCCGCCTAAGCGGCATCCTTCCTTCTCTCAAAACTTGCCCCTAATCTTATTGTTAGGTGCAGTTAACATCCCCAATTATTTCGACTTCAATTATGATTAACTTTAATATACAACACAAATAAAATAAATTCATTTTTTCGGAGCTACAATTTATTTTAACTTCTTGCGTTTATAGGAGGGAGGTATTGTCACAAGCAATTATTTAGGGGGTTCAAGCGCGCGTTACTGGTGCGTTACAAGGGGAGAGGGGGTATTCAAAATACTCCAAATTTGCGTTACATAATGGCCGTTTCTAAGACGACATATTCAGTCATAAGAGCGCAATGAAAAGGGCATTGCTTATTTTCAGGCTCAACTACGCGAAGAAGACGAAAAATATTCAACTGATGCCATTACACAGATAGTGACCGGGAGGTCCTAGGGTTCGAATCCCGAAGATGGCAGATTTTGGCATTAGCTTATTTGCAAGATCGAATACAGCTGCTCTTTGAAGGACAATTGTCGGGGATGGCAGCTGTGTTAAGTAGTTGGCCGTTGTTTCTCTGATCAATACCAGGCGAATGCCGGAGCAGTAATTTAACTCTTGTATTGTCAAGAGGAATTCCAAGGTCCACCAATGAGAGTTTGTTTTTTATTGCTTTAAATTCTGTTAAGAAACTGAAAATTATTTTTATTGTCTTTATTAACTTACTTATTGCTTAAAATGATAACATTTTTCGCAGTACGAGAGCAATTTTTTCACGATTGGACGGAAAATCAATATCACTGTGAAAATTCACTTACGTGTCACTCAGATTTTTTTTAAGAAAGCAATATAGGCTTCTTAATTTTTTATTTTCATTGTTTGCGAATCTTCAATAATTATCCAATTATCTATGAATACTTTTCTTATCTATACTTACCTCTAACGTACGTTTGTTTTAAAATTCATTCTTTCTTGTTAAACCTTAACAATTATATTTCAAAATGGTTCCGTTTCAAAATTTAATTTGTGTTCTCGTTCTTCAGTCTACATTTGCACACATTATTCACTGCTGTAAATTCCGAAATCTGTTACAAGAAGGGTCATTTGTTCTTCAGTAGTACTTACGCGTTTTTACAACTTCTTCATAAGTAATGCCTACTAAATGTTCATGATGCAAATATATGAAAAGTATAAGATAAAACACGAGGAATTTAATTTAGAAAATTGCATCTCCAATAAAACAAAGACAACCCTAACATTTTACGACGGTTAGTGAGAAACGAGTAAAATATTCTTTAGCGTTGATTACATTGGGCCTCCCCAGGCGAATTGGGAAAAGTATTCCTTTCTTACGCATTATGTTCTCCGATTCTGATTTGTTTTTTATTGATTTTATAAATCTTAATTAATGTTTAGATGTAGAGAAAAATCTGGAAGTTTGACCCTCTTTTCTGTTAACCATTTTTCATTTATTCCTCTTGATCATAAACATTTTTTGGGGGATGTAAATGCAAGTCTTCTATTATATAAAAGTCACTTTTTACATCCGCATGTATCACAAAATGGAGAGATTGCTCCATTTAGGTTTGAAGGTATTTTTAGTATGTTAATATACAAATTGAAGTTCGCCGCGTCACTACAGTGTTTATATTTCAAAATCTATTTGAGGAGTTCTATCTATTCCCACCATGTTTGCCCACTTAATTTACTCTAGTGAATTCCCGCCCCTCTCGGCCTTGCCGCGCTTTGCACTGTTTCTATCCCCAAATCCCAGTCTACTTCACTCCCTATTAATTAAAAAATTAAGACATAAGTGATACAATAATAATAAATTACTTTCACTCATGTCTATGCTTTTTGTGTAGTGTTGAATGTTATTCGTACCAATTCAATTAAGCACACTTGTCCACTAAAATCTTTCAAATCTAATCTGTAACATTTTTATCATCAATGTAAGTATTCACATGTTCTTGATTCAGAACGTTTCCCCATTTTTTTCATGTCCACGTAATACCTTCACACATTGGAGAAATTAAGATCAATTTCCAAGTTACTTTTATAAATATCCTACATGTGAATAAAAAGTGTCAACTTTTATCATTCTCAAACAGAAACAATTCACATAACGCAATTAAACAACACAAAGACAAGTTACAGTGGTGAAGTCAGTAAGATTTCCGAACATAAATCACTGCAGTAATTATTTCACTGAGACCGGGGATTATTTGTATTTTCTGTATTTAATAGTTTTTCTTTCGTATATTTGAGTTTAAGTGACCATTGTTGTGAAACAGTAGATATACGCTTTATTCTTCGTGTTTTGTGCCTTATATTTTATATGACGTACACCTCTTGTACACGTGATCATTCAAAAGGGATTCTACCATATTGCATTCATTCCTCTAGATCAGAACATTACTTAAAATTACTTATCATAACTCTTAATAAATCGCTAGTGATTACATTAGCGTCATTGGGAAATTTGTGCCTATGAAAACCTCTTGCATATTGGCACCTCCCTTTTGGCTGAAATTTTGAATCACACTAAGCAAATATTTCATTTCATATGCTGTCGAACATATCCAATATCCTACTAGTAGAAGTTACATTTTTTATTTGCCTCTGGAAAACCGGCGATCGTTTCTTTGTCGGTGTTTCACAATGTTTTGTGCAATTTCACGCATTTCCTACTGCAACATCACACAAGAATAACGCTCTGGTTCACCTCACCCTTTCGGCACGTACGCGGCCCTTTTTCTTTCTTCTCCTCAAAGACTAGCACCACCGAACAAAATCAAAGAGAGCACAGCCCAAAATGGGAAACTGGTTTCCCTTTCTTCTAGACGTTTGGAGCGAATCCTGTGTCGCCAGATAGGCAGAAAGTTAAAAAGAAAGGTTTCAGAGAAGAAACCTGTCGATTCGCCTGATGCCTGGCGGCCGTTAGTTGAATAAGTGGGATTCGGAGGCTCCTTTGTGCTGTTGATTTGTAGTATTTGAGTTAAACTTCACTAAAGTTGTTGCTCAAGAATAATATTTGAAGAATTCTTACGTCCATAAATATAATGAATGCTGGTTCATGGGGCTTGGTCGGTGGAAAAAAACCTTGGAATTAGAGTATTTGGTTTATTGCCAATGTTTCGGAAAATATATTTTAATCATCAGAGCATGTATGTATGACATCAAAAAATGCTAACAACATGTTGATGTTCATTATTTAACACGTTGTTATTGGTATTTTATAATCTTGTTCATTACGGCCCTAATGATGGAAATATATTTTCCGAAACGTTGGCAAACAACTTAATAGTCTAATTCTTTCCACTGACGAAGCTATGAACCAACCTTCAAGAACGATATTGATGCTTAGCTGATTCGTTACAGAGATTAAATGTTTTTATAAGAAAAGTAACTAATATTCTATATGTGAAATATATTTCATTATACATATTTAATACTCCCTATTTCATCGTGAATTATATCACGTGACTAGTTGGAATTAGTTATTTCGCTTGATGCAATCACAACACTAAAATAGATTTATTTGCTGGTATTTCCCTGATGATTTTTCTCGGAAACAACAACGTATCATGAAGAAATGTTTATTAAGATGTATTTAATAATATAAATTTTCATAAAGATATACTTCTTATCATTTTTTTAAACACTGAATGTAAATAATGCTTATTCAGTGTTTATTAGCTCCACTTTCACCTTTTAAAATTCTCTCGACTAATGCATAATACTTTCGAAAAAGTGATATTTCATCTTCATTTGACTTGAGAATGCATTCTTCTACTTTAATTCATTTTATTTCTTACTAATGTAACAAACTGCTAACAAGCTTCTGTTCCTTTTCTTTAGTTTATTGTTGAAAGATGTTTTCTTAACATTTCAGATTTAAGGGTTGAACAGTATAAAAATAGTTCTTACGCAGTTTATGAGTTACAGCTGTATCTACACAGTTGTAGATAACCAATCCAAATAATTCTTTTAAATAATTGTACTCAAAAGTGAAATGACGCATTACATTTCATCACTTAAAATAGCACACAAAAAAAGAATGAAAAACATCTTCATTTCCATTTACAGAAATATACGATCCCCGCAACAAAGGATGCAGAATATCGTTCCGTAAGCGTTTATTGAACGTCGTAAACTAGAACTTTCTTTCTGAGAGTCATTACCATAGAGCATACTTGCACTTCAGTTAAGCTGCACGCAGCCGAAGTATTAAAAACGGACGCGGGCACCTCTGGTAATTTCCTCGTCAGCAACTTGCCGTAAGAATACAAAAGAGATGCTATCCCAGGGGGAACTGGGCGGGCGCGCAGAGGCCTAATCGACGCCGTCGCATTCCACGCGTTCTCTTCCACGGCGCAGCGCTCCTCGTCACGCGCGGCGTGGCCCCGGCGCGTCCACGCGGCTCCCACGCACCGCCCACGCCGCCCGCGGCACCGCCCGCGCCTCCTCCCGCCGCGCCGCCCGCGTCAGATCCCGCGCGAATTTCATGCGTCTCGCTGACGAAACTGCCGGCAGCACCGCACAACATCGCAACTACTTTTGTTACTGGTTAACCAGTATGGCATCAGATCGGGAAGATATGGAGTATATGCTTCGCAAATTAAGAGAAGAATACGAAAAATGGGGACTAAAAATCAACCTTAAAAAGACAGAATATTTATGCATAGGAGGAGATGCCTCTAATATTAATGTCGCTGATGACGAGATAGCTAACGTTTCGAAATTTAAATATCTTGGGACTGTAATTACTGACGATGGGAAAATTGATGAAGATATAACTACTTGACTCGCAAAGGGGAGGAATGCAATCAAAGCTCTGCATGGTCTTATATGGAATAGTGTTTTAAGGCAAGTCACAAAACGACACATATTCCACAGTGTCGTGGAAAGTATTATATTATATGGAGCAGAAATGTGGCCGTTAACAAAACGCCGTAGAGACAGAATACGGTCGGTAGAGCTCGACTTTATGAGAAGATCTTTGCAGATAACAAGACTGGATAAAATAAGAAACGAAGTGGTATGAGAAAGAGCTGGGGTTCAAACAACCATAACCAGAAGACTAGAAAATAAAGCTCTTCAGTGGTATGGACATGTCCAGAGGATGCGAAATGAGAGATGGCCAAAACAAATTTTAAATTGGATACCTGAAAGAAGACGTACAAGAGGTAGACCTGGTTTAACCTGGAAGACATATATACATGAAGTAATGGAGGAGAAAGGATTGGAAGAGGGTCAATGGGAGGACCGAGAATCATGGAAATCGAAAACGGCAAACTCTAAGGGGTAGAAACCGTCGAAGAAGACCAGTATCGGAATCAATGATACCAACTGAAGATAATTGTTTTATTTTGTTTCGTTTTTTGTTGTTTTCCTTTTTTGGGGGGCCGGTTTCTGGGTGTATTTCCTGGAATTGCCGGTTCAGGTACAATCAACATCGTAATCAGTGACGTAACCAAATAGCCCTCATCAGACCTCGATTTTTTTGCATCTCACTGACGAAACAGAGCGTACTGAGGAAGGCCACATTACGTTGGCCGAAACCTCAGCCACCACGACAGAGACGCGGAATGTTCCGGATAGCCCCTAGCTAATACAAACTCCGGCCACAGAAGCTTACGCAATCATGCTAAGGCCATTAGTCCCGTAAGTGCAGTGCATATTAAACGCGTGAGGTGGTGGTGGTGGTGGTGGTGGTGGTGGTGATCTTCCCCCGCTGGATGACGACTTCCGGCGCGTATCTACGTCGGCTTGGGGTTATTACTTAACCAGGTATCTCCACCAGAGGGCACCACCCCAATAGGAACAAGCTCTAAGCACCCTCATGTGTGGTAGTGTAGTGCATGGATGGGGAAATGGAAATTTTAAATGCGTGGCCCGTTTGTTAGGATATTTCTCCGGCATTCGCTTGTTGTTGATCGCATAAATTACGGGAAATGGGAAACTTCGGATCAGAGCAACTGGCCGCTAGAATTTTCCTTCTTACAACGGCTGAATTTGATCTAGCTTCTCTAGCCAATGTCGATAATCCTGTACTCTAACAATAGGACCTCCATGTCAGAGGTATTGTATTGACATCAATTGATGTCCTGAGCCACCTCTCCAAGTCCATAATGGATGTTCTTCGACGTACAAGTAATTTGAAGATTGCAACTACTTTTATTACTGTTTAATCAATATAGTAGTCAATGATATCAAACATTAAGCTATAAAACTGGAGAAAATAGTTTTGCGGGTATCTTTCTGGGCGTACTTCTCCCTGTAATTCTGGTTAATGTTCAATGAATATCGAAGCCATTGGTACCAAACACTATAATTGGAAAGCATAGTTTTGTTGTTGGTTTTGCATGTCTTCTTTCTGGGTATAGCCCCTGGAACCGGTGCGAATTTTAATGTCTGCCCGTAGCTGCCAGGAGCACAGTACGGGGAGCGCAATGGGTATACAGTTGCACCCCTTGCGGCAGTTCTCAGGCATCGACGGTGCAGCAAGTCCACTCAACTCATCTTCGTTCTTATCCCATCATGCAGCAAGTGCATCCAACCCATCTTCGTTCTTATATAATCATTGACTTGCTCTCAACCCGTCATCGACGAACATTTGTCAAATAATTGATCTTTGAGATAATTTGCAAATTTCAACTACATTTATCAACGGTCAATCAATATTGAAGTAAATATTATGATTAAAGATGATGGGTTTTTTCGGGACAACTTGATGGGGGTAGCCCATCTCCCTAGGAATAGCGGTTGACTTTCAGTCAATTTAGTCATTGATTTCAATGTTGTTATTATTATCATTATTATTATTGTTATTATAACTGGAGATAATATTTTTTTTTGGTGTCTTGTTTTTGTGAGCACTCCACAGGAAAAGCGACTTACGTCACCTGTGGTAGCGCTCGTTATACAAATGTTAGAGTGAATTCTATTGTTAGAAACGAATTTCCGTCTGATCTCAGAAGAAAAAGCTACGTCTTAAGTCATATGTCTAAAATGATTGACCAGACAATAAACAGTGAATTTCCATAGAAACTCTTATTAAAAAAATGTCCCCAATCACAATCTAAATGCTACAATGAATATAATGAGGTATCTTCTCTGACAACTTTGAAAGTTCCTGTCATTCAGCTTTCACATCATGGCATCCAGGCTTTGTTTGCTTTTTGGCTGCACTTCTGGAAGTTGATGCCCTTCTCCTTTAACGGCCTCGACAACGTACAGCGTAGCAGCGAAACGGACCGCATCTAGGGGTAGAATCGATGTCGGCTTTTCCCTGATATCCATATTTCTCTTCCAGTGTATCGGTACATTATTTCTTAACTTTTTTCGTTATATTTCAATATATCTAAGAATAACCGATTTTTAATTAAGGCGTATTCCGTCATTTCGATTGCTAATAAAACACTCCACGATCATTAAACTAACCACATTCATTTATTTCAAACACCGATGCGTCTGACCCATATCGGATTTAAAGCTGAATACCGCAGTATCAAAATTTCCTCGCTGTGTTTTTTAAGTGAAATTTTTTTAAAAATATATACATTTAAAGTCGCTTTATAACATCAAAAAGTATATAAACCGACTAACTCCTTTCTTTGCCGCTGAGATGCATCATCGCAAGAAAATGGACAAAACCTTCAAAATGTGATAAGTTTTCTCCCTTTAATGTATTGCAAAATCGATATTTAAATGTATTATTATTTTATTTATTATTTAACATTATTTTCGGTATTTCGAAGTAAATGGTATTTAAAAAGGCCTTGAACTGTTTGATACAAAATGTACGGCTATCGATTTTCGGCTTTCAAAAGTTAACAATATGGATGTCTCGCTATTCCGAAAGGTTTGCTTTCTCTCCCCGTGCCGTCGCTTGGGTCCGCGGCCGTTGCAGCCTGGTTCCGAGCGACCGCCCGGCCGGCCGGCGCATGCGTCGTTTTATTGTGTGCAACAAGCGGATTCTTGTCCTCCATCGATATATGGCACTTATAAACCAGACTAATGACCACAAAAATTTCACCGGGCACGTCGCGCAAAAAGCCTGAAATTCAGCTCCCTTTACTGGCGAAACCGAACGAAAAAGGAATGAAGCGCGCGCACACACACACTCATACAGCGTGTACAGGTAGCGGTTTGAAAAGGTACAGCCGTGTGCCCTGTTTGTTTCGTAACTAGCGAAGCGTCGTCCGCTAACAGGACGTGCGTACCCATATAATTTATGTCATAATCAGAGGTATATGTTTACTAAGAACAGGAAGCGAATAAATATCGGAGGTTTTGTTGTTCTTTCGCCGTCTTTGCAGCGGTGGTCGAGCGCTCCGTTGCTCGCGTGGTATCGTGGCATCATTTGATCGCAGGTTGACGATCAAATCAGGAAGCTGGAAGGCCGGTGGCGGCCCGCGCAAGAAGCCAGGAGCCGACCGCACTCCACTGAAACGTGTAATTGGTCATTATGGCGGTACGTCGGGGATCTCTCGCTGCCATGTTTGCCGCGGCGGTCGCGGCCGCGGCAGCAGCGCGCCGTGCGGCGGCGCGGCGCACTTCTTGTCGCTCCACCTGCGTGTCGGGCCCGCGCGCCGCCGCCGCCGCCGCCGCCGCCGCCGCCGCCGCCGCCGCCGCGACGCACGACGCCGCACCGGCCGGCGCGCGGAAAAAGAAACCGTGCACGGCGCCGCGACGCCCCCTGCATCCCGGCCGACACTGCACCGCACTACGGCAGATGCTAGGGGGGCCATGGAAGCCATACCCGCTAGCTGACATTTTTTTGTAATGTTACTCGATTTATTCAATGCTGACATTTTTTGTAACTTCTAGGCTGTCCGGGTTGGTCTATCTGCCAACGACGCGGCGTCACCCGGACAGCCTAGAAGTCGTGAACTCGAGCCGCGGAAGTCTACATGTACATCACTTTTTTGTAATTTTACTCGATTTATTCAATCTGGGAGAGATGGCTCAGGGCATCACCTGATGTCACTGCAGTCCCTCTGTCCGGGAGGCCCTAGGTTCGAATCCCGACAGTGGCAGGATTTTCGACACTTGCTTGTTAGCTAGGCCGGCGCCTTCTTGAGGAGAATTCTAGCTGCCGGCTGCTGTGACCGGTACTTTTCCGTGGTTTCTCCGATCAACACCAGGCGAATGCCAGAGCAGTGCCCTAACAAACAGGCCACGGATGCGCGCGATCTCACTTTCATCTTCCTTGTCCTATTCTCACCCCTTACACACACACTAACATGCACTACACTGGTGAAACTACTACACAAGCACTACACAAGCCGGGAGACCTGTCAGAATCAAGGGCTTGTCCCCACTGGTGGGAGATACCTGGTTAGGAGAAAACCATGCTAGTCGACGGTAGGTCGACGGCTAATCTCGCCAAACAAATGGGGAAAGATCACCGCCGCCTCCGAGCCAATCACATGCATTGCACTTGCGGAACAAATGATCCCGGTAGTTGATGTGCCCGGAATCACTAAACAATCAATCAATCAATTGATTTATTCAAAATAATTACATCATTTTTTGTGGATTCGTAGGCTCCCGCGGCCGGAGTCATGGATGTCTGGAATGAGCCGCATCAGTAGGTCAGGTTGACGTTTCGTTTCATCATGTTGTGGCCGTCTTCAGGGCTATACTGCTCCAGCAACATCAGCTCGACCGACTGTGTCGCGTCTCATCCCGGACGGCTAAGTGTCACATACCACAAGTTCTCATCACATCCAAACTAGTATTCTCGTTACGAATTTAATCATTTTTTCTTTTTTTAATTTTAAGCTTTTTTTTTAATATTTCAAAAATATTTTGAAGGATTCGATCCGAACAGAAATTTCCCCCTTTCCCGCACCCATCAGCACGAAATTGTTTGTGGACAACTTCTCTTGACTTGTACATAACCACGTTCTACATTACACTTATAAATATGTTCCTATCCTCACCTAAGGACGTGGCAGAGAAGATAACAACACATTTAACTGAATCAGAGAGATGCATCAGAAATTTCATCTAAGATTAAGCAATCCCATTTGCCCCTCCTTGTGTGCCGCCCTCATGCCACGATAGGTTTTTCCTTCTGCACTGTTCCGAACACTGGAATTGAATGTCTTCCTCTTATAAAATGAAATTCGTGATGTTAGGTCTGCAGTTGGCCAATATTGTTGCAAATCACATACGGCTACCACAACTTTTGCTTCATTTTCTGCGTTTATTTTTTAAAACCAAAGGTTGATCAGTAATCTCCTTTAATTCAGCTTTTATCTTTCTTTTATCATGCTAAAGGTAACATATTGTTAATGTGGAACCACCAACCTACAAAACATCTGGTCAATGGTCTCGTTCAATGACACCCATCTCGATCAGGTTTTTCGTTTAGTTTACCTGATATTTTGTGCAAATGCTGATTTGGTCCGTTGTTTTGCTTCTGAACATAAATGTGGCTTCACTATCTGTGGATTTTTTTATCTCTGTGGGGACTATACTTATTGAAATAATCGTTTCCATGTTCTCGCGGCAGTAAGTCGACTCCTTCACGAAGAGCTTCTTAAGAGGGAAAACCTGTCCTGTCTTTGACATTGAAAAAGTTGTTGTTTTTTTACACAGAAGCTAATATTTTCTTGTCTTTAAAAATAAGCTAAATTTAAACATTTATATTAGAATGTGAATTCGGTGAAAAGAAAAATGAAATAAACCAGGCAATGCATTTCCCATATTCGATACCAGGCGACAACGCACTTCTTTTATATAACCATTCATAAAAAAAGCGAGAAATATGGCAATATCAACACTGAGGTTCATACGTTAAAAGAGTAACATTATATAATAATAAAGTAAATCTGATGTTTTATATGTGTGTAAAAAGAGTTTTTTATTAATTTACAAAAATCTCCAATCAGTCTCGTGAGAAAAATAGAACAGTAGATTACTATGAAAGTACCAATTTCTGCGAAAAAACAAACAATTCAGTAATTGAAACGCTTCTAATATAGCCCGTTTAAGAACAACTGATTCCCCAAAGAAACCACAAAATGTAACAACCATGTCTCATCAAGGAATGCTGATCCCCGTAATTACACACGTCCACCTCGCCTGGGCCTCGGAAGATAAATTGAATCATAAGTAAAATTGTTGTCATAAATGGCATACACGCTAATATTATTATTATTATTAATAATAATAATAATAATAATAATAATAATAATAATAATAATAATAATAATAATAATAATAATAATAAATATGTCTATATTAATGGCGACGCTCACACCAATAGGCTTACTTTTGCGCCTGATCAGTCACCATTTCACATTGTTACGTCTTCATAAAGAATAGGAGAGCGATGATGTATAATAACTCGCTCCTAGGACTTCAAAACAGCGTACCGATTACCGTATGTATACGTTTCAAGAGATGCGTAAGTAAGTAAACGCTGAACAATCTCAATCAGGATTTTATACACCACTACCTTTATCAACTTCTATCTCACTCTCTCCGTAATCTTCATCCCCCCTGACGCTTTTCCCATCACCATTTCCACTGTTTTCTCCAGCCTCCTCACAGCGTCGTCGCCTCCGCCAGGGTTTCCTCCGTTTAGCGAATTACTCAAGAAAACTGATAAGAGAACAAGCGACTTGCCTGAGCTTTCTTTATGCTCTCTTTAATCACGATGGGATTGCCACGGTTTGTGTCGTAGATTATGAAACGATTTACCTCAATCTTTCAAGAGAGCTGGATAAGGGCTGGCGCGCAGAAATACGCTGGGGGAACGCAAATCTATGTCTCGGTCGTTGTGTGGATGCAACGTAATTGCCTGGTGGTTGGGAACTCGCAGTGTCTACTATCCTGAAGAACGTATTTCCAGCGTTATCAGTGCTTCCTCGCCGACAGTCTTATTCCTTGCTTCTAAGGATGCGAGGAACTGAATAGAGTAAGAAGATAAAAGAACGTAGGCCACTTTTCACAAAAGAAACCAGTTCCTATATCATTTCCGAAGCGCAAATTGTGGTATGTTGATATGTGAATTGTAATTCGTTAATGTTTGTACACATGATAATTATCTCTCGTTTTTCCAACGCGTGACCAGATTTGAGAAGATGCGATGTTATTATGTCATCAGCAAGAAATGCTGCTAATTAACCGCCATGTTTCAATCAATCAAACCCTTTGAAAGCTATTGGAATCCATGCGCTCAATTAATTGCGCGGGATTGCTGTATATCCGCGAACAAAACGGACAGTGTTCTTGGGGATAACGGCCTCCGCGTGCAGGTGCTCCGTTCGTACCGTTTAGATGCAAGCGCTTTGCTTTTCCTCGCGGAACCGGTGACAAGAGCGAAGTTAACCTGTGACCTATCCAATCAGAACAGCGAGAATAGTGTTGTGTTTTAAATGTCATGGGCAGAATCGCTCCTCGCCTCCGTAGTAAAAGACTCGAGAGCTGGTAGCCCTAAACGTGATTTCGATAAAGTCGTGATGTAGTATTTTGTGGAGATAGGTTATCTAGTGTGAACTGGTGTCGCAGCGTGCTGCAATCCTAATGTAACTGTGTTACTCGTGCCAAGGTGGTAAGAAGCAGCAGCACGATGTGACTGGTGGTTGAGTGGGGAGTGGGATGTGTTCGTGACCCACATTTCATTGTGTTCATTACATCGCTGCTGGAACGACATCGGATGGTGTCATAGATATTTTTAGCGTTCTCCAAGTTATTTCTAGTTAATTTCTTTCCCGCAAGGGCGTGATTGTGAAATTTCACTCTGTGCAGATCCGCGTTGATAGTTTACACTTCGTTATACAGGAGGTGCGTTTATAGGACACACTATTTTCTAATTTCGTGTTTTGAAAACTATCTATTTAATAAATATAATAAAATAATAATAAAGATATTGGAATGAGACTATAAAATATTTTTGTTTTCTAACTTCGATGTAACAAGTCATCATATTACATATGTCGCTGTAATTTTGAAAGAGGCAACAGTTACGTAATATAGGATCCCATAAGTAACGGTTGTAATATGGACCAACGCAGAAAATTACAGACAAGTAAAGTTAGTGATAATATATTCAAACTGAAAAAATACAATTAAGTACTGAGAAAAACTCTTTGATTTAAATAATAAAGGCAATGGAAAAATGCTCATTTAACGAACATTTCTATTTTTGAACTTTATTCAAAACTAATCAAGATAATTAAATATGAAGAAAAATGAAGCAACTCGATATATCTTTGGGGGGGGGGGGGCAAGAGGAAGTGCAAAAATCGAAAGTGAAACTTTCCTTTTCATATGCAGCACAAACCATGGGCCACATCCACAGTAGATCTTTCACTTTACCAACAGTTCTTGAGACTTTGAATCTTTGAACTTCTCGCAACTCAAACATGCACTCAATTTCGTCTTATTTTTCAGACGTTATTATCCTTTATTCATAAGTACCCGAAATATCTTTTTTGGGGGGGCAAGAGGAAGTACACAACAACATGATCTGAATGCAAGCATGCACATGTCCCTTTATACTACCACTGTTAGTAATTATACCAATACATAACATAAAAAAATATTGTATATGAATGTACAGAATCGGAGCAATCTGCCAAAAATGAAAACCTATTACCCACTCCTACTGAGTAATATAATGCTTTACCTGACTATTGATGAATTAAAATCAAACTCAGATGTTGCAAAGCGTGTTGACTTGTGCAAAAACGACTGACTCCAGTTCCAGACACAGCTCTCAACGAAACGACGTGGCGTGCTGCGGCGACGCTACTTGGTCGTTTGGAAACCTCATGACCGAACTGTCAACAAATAGCGCGAGCGGTATTGCAGATAAATCAGAGTCACATTTTCTAACCCTGTCCCATATATCTATCTTTCCTTTACTGATTCATTAGATCGAAAGAATGTATTATAAGAAAAATTAATTGATTCGAAAAAAGCAGTTACGTTAATTTCGAAATTAAAATACCTCTTGAGACATGCTTCTCATAAATTATATTCTAACTTCAAGCTACGTCTTAGACAATTTTAAACTAATTTTTAAATTTAAATTTAAATTTCATACTACAGTAAACTCTCGTTAGCTCAAACTTGCTTAACACGAAATTCGTCCTCAAAAGACAAAAATGTGGGTCCCGCCAAAGAAACGTAGTAATGAGGATATAATGTAAAAATTAGATACCACAAATACCGAAATAAAAACACCGATTATTTCAATCCCTTGGAAATCGTGTTAACGAGGGTTTACAGAAATTTTGTACTTATTTCATACGCTAGTGAAGATGTCTCATCTACGTTTCACTTAAAAATCTTTGATGAATGTTAGTGAATGTTATTGTTGTTAGTGAGTGAGTGAGTTAGTATTGAATGATAGTTCACCGCCATTACAGTAGCGAGTAATTTTGAATTCGATATCCGTGAGGGGGTCAGAGCTTTATAGTTTTGTCTGCACATTTTGACAAGGAAGTGTGATGTAATGATTGTGAATAATGCGAAAGAAATTCACTGAAAAAATAAAAAATGTGATAAGTTTGTCAAGGATCAAATCATTGTCTGGAAAGACTGTCTGAAACAATTTGTCACTAATTAATTTGCCATTGTTACAAAAACAAACTCCTAAGATACGTGTACGATCGTTTGTTGAAACATTTAACAGCTTTCTCACTGCATGATTTAATTTCTCAAATGCAGAACTGGTAGAGGAAGTGGTCGTAACTTTCTCTTTGGTTTTTGTCTATTTCGTTCAAAGTTCTATTTCTTTTATTCATGGATATAATCAGTAATATTTATGAATTCTAAATTGATTAGTTCCTTGTTCTTACTATGCAATTGTAAACAAAGATTTTTTTTACTATCTCGTATACTATTACATACTTTTAAGAAAGTGTTGTCATGCTATAACAAAAACTGGCAATTTTTTTTCGACATATAAAGAGAATCATTTTGGCATCGCCTCTGATGCCAGAAACTTGAATTTTTCTTGCTTCTGTAGTAAACTACTTTCTTTAATACGTTGTGTAGTCAGGACCTACGTGTAATGGATTCCTGATTCCGAAAAATTTGTTTTCGACTAAAAGTCTGTCCATCCATTCATTCGTTCGTCCGCCTGTCATAATTGTTACGAAGGAAACACTGTCCCAATTTTTAGTTTTGCAATAATTCTCGAAGGTAAAAATCTATAAGAGAGTAGGCTTCCGCGCTCGGCATCAACAAGTGCTTGGCTGTCCGGGAAACGCCGTATCCCAGGCACAGGGGTCAATGTTTCGGCCGCTAATGCATTTCGCACCGCAGAAGGTAACAGAATGGCGGCCAAAACGTTGGCGTTGTGCCTGGGTCGCGGCATCTCCCGGAGATCGAAGTAGTTAGTGAAAACCTAAGCTGTAGAATTTTTCTGAGAAGGGACCACTTTGACTGATCGGGAAACAAATGGACGTCGTGCTGGGCGATGACATTGCAAGAGATAGTGATGAAGTCATTTACAAATGAGCTAAATGTAACCGAACACACCGACTAAATGAGTGCATGGACATAACTTGCAGTAACATTAGCAGTAGTGGCCAAGCAGGAGCTGTCAAAGTGGTCCCTTGTTAAAGCCGGTATACATGGTACACTTTTCATGCAGACTGTCATGCAGTTTCTGTACAAAAACTTTAAGATCTCAAAGTAGAAGTATAAAAGTCAAAAGCCGTTCATATACAGTCTGTATGGTTTCTGTATGAATCGTCACAAAACGCCGGTGGGGGGGAGGGGGGTCTACCGGAAAACGAATTGCGCCGTCCGAGTACTTTCAGTGGGGGTGCATGCGTTGTAGCTGTGTTCTTTATTGAGTTTTAATTAACCATGAGGAGGATAGAGAAGAAAAATAGGAGGCGGTAATAGGAAAAGAGGTAGTTTATAAAAACGGTCGCCTCGGGTGAACAAATCCGTTAGTGAATGATTCCGCCGCTAGAGGCACTTCAGTCGAACTGTAAGCTTATTGCACGAACATGCTCAAACGTTTTGACACAGAAACCGTGCAGCCTGGACTGCACGTTTTCTGTACGTCCAATGTGCACGAAAACCGTACCGTGTGTACCGGTCTCCATAGTAATGTGGCTGTTACAGAGCCGCTGCTGCTGCGGCCGGGCGTGCCGCCGGGCGGCGCGGGCGCCCCCACCGCGCCCACGGCCCCCTCGGGCGCGCCGATGCGCTGCAACCTGCGCAAGCACAAGCCCAACCGGAAGCCGCGCACGCCCTTCACCACGCAGCAGCTGCTCTCGCTGGAGAAGAAGTTCCGCGAGAAGCAGTACCTGTCCATCGCGGAGCGCGCCGAGTTCTCCTCGTCGCTGCACCTCACCGAGACGCAGGTCAAGATCTGGTTCCAGAACCGACGCGCCAAGGCCAAGCGCCTGCAGGAGGCCGAGATCGAGAAGATGCGCATGGCGGCGCGCCCGCTGTTCGGGCCCGCCTACGCCGGGCTCGCCGGCCACGCCCACCCGGCGGCGCACGCGGCCGGCTTCGCCGCGCTGCCCTTCTTCGCCGCCGTGGCCGAGGCGGCGGCGGCGGCGTCCGTGGCGGCGGCGGCCGGGAGCGGCAGCGGGAGCGGGCCCGGCCCGCCCCACGGGCTCTTCGCCCACCACCAGCTGCTCGGGGCCATGCCCCCGCACTGACCGACGGACCGAGCGCGCCCGCCGGGGTGGGCGTACGCTGTGTGAAGGGGGAGAGTGTTTGTATTTAAACTTGTGTCAGTGGACAGACGGTGAATACTGAATTCGACTCACGAGTGGACACCACACAGTAAATGTGCTATTTGTGCTTTGTGAGTCTCCCTTCGCTCAACTAACTACAGGTAGTCCTTCAAATACGATGAAGTGCTGTCAGAATATGTCATCTGTTGTCTGGCTAAATTCGTGCACTGCTTTTATATTCATTGTAACATTTTCGTATGTCATGTTTGTATTTATTGAAAGTTGTTAAAATGTATAACTTTATACATTAGTTATCATGTTGTATACAAAACAATTGATATAATAATCAGAAAACATCTGTGATACATTAACTACTGGCGAATCGTACTAGCGGCCATTTCAATTCATTGGTTATACCCACGTTTTTGTCTAATGATATAACTTTAATGCCTATTTCGTTTTATGTTCACGTCAACGTTAATTTAGGAAATTTTTGGCAATGGCTGATCGTTGTGTGAATCGATTCAATTCGAGTGATCGAATGTTGAGGACTACCTGTAGCCCCCGGAGCGCTCCTGCCTTTGTTCCAAGAATGTTTCTGAATTAAAGATGAGACTGCTTCGGAAACAATGTGCGAACTCGGTGGAACCTCACCCTAACGATACTAAAGACGCTGAACTGTGAATCTTTGCGTATGAAATGATTTGTCGTTCGCTAAACCAGTTCCTTTTGGACTCCTGCGTCCACTTATTAATGTTTACAAGTATTTTCTCACTTTTACCTTGTGACACGTGCGTGTGTGCCTCTTGCAGTCCGTAAATTATGGAATATGTTATGCGTTAATGACCATTCGCAAAACATGAAATGCATTTCAAGAGAGATATATAGACGTGGAAAACACTATATGATTATAAAACTGAAAAAATGGAAGTATCTCAGAAAAATATTTCATTGATACACGAAACAAATATAATACGACTTCCAAAATTTTTCACGTTCGAATGGTCCCTAGAAAATATTGCCTATACTGAGAACTCTAAGACTATTTATTTGACTGGCCTGCCAAAAAATTGTCCAAGGGCTCGCCCATAATAATTTAATAATCGCGGTACCAACATTATTATATAAAAACTTTTTAGTTTAATATTCGTTTAACTGAAATATCAAACATACCATTCGTAGTTTGGTTACATATTCCTTTATATACGGACCTTGGTTATGTTATTTTGTGAATCTGTTATGTATGGACACCGGTACTTGTTTTCAAAGATCAAAACAGAAACATCCTGTGATGTCAGTTCAGAAGAACGGTTAGAAGTACGTTCTGCAAACCTTCAATGAAAAGTATAATGTATAACATTACTTATTCATCCTGGCGATATTACAATGATATAAAAATAGCATGTGCTTGTAATGGAAAGTTTATTCGCTTTCAATGCTATTTGTAGTATCAATTTTCAAATTTATTTTGTGTTGTTTTCTCGAAAAATGTATTGGATAGAAAACTGAATAATTTATTGTTAAATATTTAAAATAAATGAGTTTCTGTATTCTTTTGAATATATTCGTCTCAAGTAATAATTATTTGTTTTTGTATGATTCGTGTTTTTATTGACGACGGCTCGTACTCAGATTGACTCATAAAATGAAGTCTGGTCACACACTCAAAGGGAATTCTAGTGATAATGATTCGTTTCGTGATCACACCCAATTCCCAGACCTATGTGTGAGATTGAAGTGCTTTTGTATGATACATTTCCTTAAGCTATATTTAAAGAGATAACGGAAAACCGCAATTCAAAAATAACATATTTAACTTTCCCATTTTTATTTCCTATAAAAAAGGATTTTCTTGTTTCGAAATCATTAAAGTTTAAGTATGGTATATTGTAATGTGACAATTTCGTATTTCAGGATTGAGGATGTTAGAAATCTTTTACAATCCACAACTCACTGGACTCGAGAAAACAACTAAATGAGCATTTTTTGTTATTTATTTTTTAGTTCTCATGAACTTCTTCATTGTTGTTTCTTTTTTAGTATAAAATAAGTGTCGCAGAGAATTCTATTTTCTCCAAAACTGTGTAATCAATGTTCTCTTCCCTATAAGTAACGAATTATTAATTGATTCATTAGGTCCAATGGAATATAGGATCCCCATAGTCTATACATTTTTGAGTGTATTTCTCAAACAGAACAAATACTTCCCAATAATTGTTTCTTCTGAAAGAATACTTGGTTTCGACGCTAAATGATATTTGACAAAGTGTTAAATCGAGTGAAATATATTTATATTGAACCATTTTCACAGGTGCTTTAATAAACTCACTCATTTGTGTAAATCAGTGAAGTAAATGTGTCCTTATCTGATAAGTAGCAATCAGTGCACTCATTTACTTCAATTCAAAAAGACAGACTTGAAAGACGTACTAATGTGCACAACTACTGTCAAGTGAACCTCAATAAATCTCTTCACTTCACTCATTATGTATCGTTATCTAAATTATTTGTGTGCTCTTTTTACAGCCAACTCCTTGTTCTCCACCTCAAGAATGCGGAACGTGCTCTGAAACCAGTAATTTGCAAAACACTTTTGGTCAAAAGCCACGATCACTTACCGCACATTCGATAGTAATTGGCGAGCCGTTACGCAGAATCTGGCTGAATCTCGTGCCGGAGAATAACTTAAAACAAACGCCTGGCAACACGCGGCCGCGCGCCTGTCCGCGCTCGCGATAGCGGAGGCAGCAACGCCCGCACGGGGCGCAGCGCCGCGCTCTCCCGAAAGTGGCTGCCGCACAGTGGGCCGTGGCTGATTTCGGCGGTCTTTAATATTTTGTTTCGAAAACTAATCTAACTTAAATATTCTGTTTGACTGATTAGTGACACCGGGCGCGTAAAAATCTAAGATAATTAGTCCCGTAAGTGTAGTTTACATTTCATTGCCGGAGGTGGTGGTATTCTTCCCTTGCTGGTTGGCGAGATCCGCACCAGTCGGCTTAAGGGTTTCTTTCCTCAAGAAAGCATCTCCCATCAGCGGGACACCGCCCCAGCTGCGACAAGCTCTAAGCTCCCGACTGGCCCGCCCCCGCATGTGTGGTAATGAAGAGCTTATACGTGTGTGTGTGTATGTGTGTGTGTGAGGAGTAAAGAAAGGACAAGGAAGAGGAAGGAAAGATCGCGCGTTGTCCTTGGCCCGTTTGATATGATACTGCTCTGGCATTCGCCTGGTATTGATCGGAGTAATCACGGAAAACTATTGATTAGAGACGCACGCCACTAGAATTATCTTGCGGTCAGCGGCTGAACTCAACATAGCTATGCAGCTAGTCAGCTATGCAGCTATGCAGCGAAAAATCCTGCCACCGTCGGGAGTCGAACCCTAGAACCCCACGGTCAGAGGTACTGCAGTGACATCAATTGATGCCCTGAGCCACCTAAGCCGGTTTTAGTATTCTGGTTTGGGTTGGCGCGCTAAGATCGCTCTTTTGATGGCAGGATACTTTTAAAAAGGCAACAGCACCAAAATGGACTTGACTAGCTTTGAGGGAAATATGAAAACGGTTGAATGTTCCTACATGTTCTTTTACGGAAGGAGTTATAAAAGGGAGTTATGGGAGGGAAATATGGAAATACAAACCAAGTCAAGTTAACAACTAGTTAAATGATAAATAAATGAAACTAAATCATTAAAATTGCGTAAAAAATGAAATTATCTACCACGAGCGTTAACAGGTTCTAATGATAATTAGAACCCTTGGTGCATAGCTAACAATAAAATCTTTGTAAAAACGTTGTAAATCCTAAAGGTATAAATAAGAAGCTTTTATTAGGATTGCCAATTGCCCTTAAGGGGCATGGAACAGTTAAAATTTAATAAATAACAAAAGAATGTTGATGATTTAAAAGTTCTGCGGTCAACCGCTATTTAGAATGATATTGTTTAGGTTTTACTGTTTTGAATACGGTGCCGGAGATTTGAATGTAAAAATATTGTCATTTGAAAAATAAATTTGATAATAAATATTTTTTTAAATTATTGCAATACTATTACGTTTAATTCGATAACATTTCAAAAATCATTATCATCGCAGAATGCATTGTAAAAACATTTCTTTACTTCTCCTATGTACCATTCACATCTCTACGTCGCCTGCATTAAACCACAACACTCAAAAATTGCGTTTTGGTTGTTACCGCTCCCACACACTCACCCTTTCCCCCTATTTCTTACCAGAAAGATCCGTAAAAATTGGTAACTTCCCAGCTAGAAGGTAGACACAACGAATTACAATTATTTTGCCCTGACTGGACCCTAAGAGGTCTAACCGTTTGGCGGCGCCACACATTCGGCCTTCGCCGAGCAGCAAGCTCCTGCTCGCTCAATCCCTAACAGCTGATGTGTTCGGCGAATGTTCGCTCCCTTTGATGTATCCACAAGACCGACACGCGATGGGTAGGGAGCGAGCACCAAATGTTCGTCGTTCGGCAAATAGCAAGCAACCCATCCACACTTCTCGGGATTCTGCGAATGACCAATGTGTGGAGCGGCCTTTGCGGATACACAAAAATTACCAGATACAAACTTCGAATTTGCTTCCTACTTCTTTTCTGACAATTTCATAAGAATATGTGAGCTAAGCGCCTAAAGTTTGCTTTCAATCGTGAAGCACCGAGAGCACCTACAGAAATGGTTGAGGGCTCAATACGAATGTTGGGTATCTTCAACTTTTATGACTGGCTAGGGTGCGCTATTATGCATAATTCATACGCCAAATTGTTCCCCAAATTGAATGCGTTTGACACCGAACACTTCTATAAAAATGTAATTTGAACAGTGGATCTGAGTAATACACAAATATGTTTTGAATTTCTAATATTGAGTCGTTAATAAACACTTTTGCTTGAATCTTTCCCTGCTTCAAATCTGAATTCAGAAGTGTCAGCAAGGCAGGGCTTGATTTACCTCTTAGTAATTTCTTCGCAAAATGCATAAAATATATTTAAAAAAGTTATAAAATAAATAGTTTGTATCTGCAAAGTAACTGTTAATCAAATATTCTACCGTAATTTGTCTGTTAGTAGTAATTGGTTCGTAGTACCATAGGTAACAATCTGAAGGAATTTTTTGACAGGTGAATCCCAAAGTATTTTTGTGCTTTGCTGGGGCATGGGGGCGGGAGGGGGAGGGGAAGGCTCCCAGTAATTAAACCCGGCCCTGTGGATAGTCTGTTGCGAAGAGGAAGTATTTCGTCCTACCATTAGGCGCATGCGACGACCGTGGGGAGAGGGCGATGGGAAGGTGGGAGGGGCGACGTGGTGCTAGCGTTGCGTGCAGCGTCGCTGCCGCCCATACGGTCCGCGATGTGCTATCGGGACTCGTCCAAGAGTTTTTTTCTTTGTTTTTTTCTCGACAAACAACTAAAGCATATGGACAAATGAAGCACGAGGGAAGCGTACCTATGCAATTTAGTTGAAATATTTTAGTTATAGCTATGCGGGGAAAATAAGTCCTGCTTTTCCGTTGTTGTTGTTTTATGTGTGTAAAATTCATTCGAAATTTTGTGTTGGCTGAACTCGAGTATGTCTTACTCATCGCGGAGGACAATACTCGAATCCTCACCGTCAACTTGGAAATGATCGTATCGAAATTGGTGATTCTTTTGCTAAGCTAACTTAACGTAATTCCATTATCACGTACAACGTTTGAATTACCACCGACAAACACATTCTACACGTGTTTCACATAGGCATTCACTTTAGCTTTTAGAAAAAAAACGTCTTTCGCGCCCCCACCTCACCGAGAGCGCCTGCCAAACTGGATGTGGGGGAGGAGGGAGAGTGGACGACATCGTGCCTCCAGCGGCTTTCCCTCCGCGGCTCCTTGCCGAGCCTCTTCAATAAATGCTTGTATTACCACTGGAACTCACTGCCATCGTAATTATCATGGGAACTATCATTGTTGTCGACATTGGCAATGTTTATTGGCTCTGTTATCACTGACACAACACTGTGACTTCCAATGGCTGTGGCACCGACAACGGAACTCCTGTACCACTTGAAAGCCACCATATGGTGATAGAACCCCAGTACTGGCACAATGACACTACAAAACAATATCTCCCTTTTCATCTCAATAACTAGTCATTGGCACACGAACAGCACCCAAGTGGCCTCCCAATAGCACCTGAATGGCCCTCCACTGTCACCTCAATGGCATCCCAACTGCAGTCCACTGGGTCCTCCCCGACACTTCACTTTCATCTCAATGGTACAAGTACCTCACTGGCATCCTGTTCATATGACCATTGCCTTTCACTGTTTCAGTCACTGACACAGGTAATGTAACATTACCGTACTCTTTGTCCCTGACTGCTCCACCGCCTCAGGTTGAACAACACTCAATGTCACAGACATTATTTTGAGGCTGTAACTTTTTTACAGTGTATTTATTACCAATGTCACTGTCACTCTCATTTCTCACTTTCATTTGTTGTGGCATGTACTCGCTCTCTTTGGTGTTCATGCTGTACCTGGCCTTGTCGCCCACAGGCACAACAAATGCCACACACTACCGAACAAGTAATACTAATTTTCATTCTCTGCCTTACCCACAACCCTACTGAAACGGATGTTGGCTTTCTGATTCTATCACATCACAATCATTAACGCCATTATTACCAATCACCATGGGTTCGTAGGCTTCCGCGGCCGGAGTCAATGCATTCTTGGCTATCCTGGATGAGCCGCGTCTCGGTCTTCTTCAGAGCGGGCACTTCTTCAGAGCTATACTGCTCACTGCTGCAGTATAGCTCTGAAGAAGAACATAGCAAGATGGCCGAAACGTCAGCACAATTGACCGAGACGCGACTCATCCCGGATAGCCAAGAATCCACCAATCACCATGTTTGCAAATTCACCAACATACATCACAATCAGCATTGCTGCCACCATTACATTCTCTACTATCGTTTCATTGATTCTTACAGGAACCTTTAGTACCTCCGAAAAATTATTACGTACCTCGAATCACCACAGACGCCACCATCACTGTAACCACTGCCCACTCCAGGGCTACCGGCACACCCACAGCCTGTCGTGCCCGCCTGCGCCCACCGCTCCGGCAGCAGATCTTAACCGGCCTCACCTCCGCGGCCGCTACCGCCAACGCGCCGCCCACACAACCGCTCGGAACAGTGCAGCGACCACCGCCGCCGCCGCGCCGTTCTCATTTGTTAGCGCGCCGCGACGCCCGCGGACCGTCCGTGCGTACAAATCACCCGGCCCGGCCCGCGGCCGCGGCGCGCGGCGGCTTATCGCGCCGAATACACGCTCGCGATTAACGACGCGGGAACGCGCGGCCCCCGCGCCCGGCCGTCCCGCCCCGCCCCTCCCCTCCCCTCCCTCCCCGCCCCGCCCCCGCCCGGCGGCCCGCGAACGCCCCCGGAGCGCGTTCCCACGGCGCGACGCGCGCGGAGTGGGTGCGGAGGTTGGACGAGGCAGGCGGAGTGGGTGGGACTGGCTTGGGAATAGCTGGGGTCGTGTAGGGGACGTGGGTGGGACAGGGATTTTATGGCTTTGTCCACGTGGGTGCGGAGAGTGGCGTGGGAGGGAGAGTGGGTTGGACGGCGCTGGCAGAGGGGGTAGGACTTGCATGAGAATAGGTTGGTTGGCGTAGGGGGTGTGAAGGGGGTCAGGAGTGAAATTGTTTTTAATGTCAGAAGGAGGGGGAGGTTTGGTGAGCGGATTGGGTGGGACTGGCGTGAGAATAGGTTGGGTGTCGTAGAGGAGGGGGGGTTACACTGGGGTGAGAATCGGCTGAGTGACGTATGTGAGTGGGACAGGAGAGGAATTGTTTTTAATGTCAGAAGGAGAGGGAGGTTTGGCGAACGGAATGAGTGGCACTGCAATAATAATAGATTGGGTGGCATATAGAATGTGGGTGGGACAGGAGTACAAATGTTTTTATGGCGTAGGGAGAGAGCAAGATTGGTGAGCAGAGTGGGTGGGACTGACTTGAGAATCGATTGGATGGAGTATGGAATGAGTGGGATAGGAGTGGCTGTGGATAGTATGGGAGAGGGAGCGAAAGTGGGTTGGAGGACTTAAGAGAAGTGGGTGGGGCTAACGTGAGAATCGATTAGGCAGCGTAGGGGATGTAGGTGGGACAGTAGTGTTTATGGTACAGGGCGGGAGAGCTGGTTGGGTGATGCAGGCGGAGTGGGTGGGAAGAGTGGGAATCGGTTGGATGGCGTAGAGGATGCGGGAGAGAGGAATTATGTTAATATTATTGAGTAGAGAGAGTGGGTGCAGAGGGTGACGCGGGAGGGAGAGCGGGCTGGATGGCGCTGGGAGTGGGTGCGACTGGCGTTGGGTTGGGTATAGTAGAGGATGAGAGTTACAATGGGGTGAAAATCAGATGACTGGCATATGTAAGTGGGACAGGAAAGGCTTTTCTTTATATCAGAGGAAGAGAGAGGTCTGGTGAGTGGTGCGAGTGGGACTGGCACGAGAATCGATTGGGTGGCGAATGGGATTTGGACGGATCGAGCTTGTGCAGAGGGCAGCGCGGGAGGGAGAGCGGGTTGGGCGACGCAGGTGGAATGGGCAAGACTGGTGTGAGAAATGTTCGGTGGCATAGGGAATGAGGGTGGAGCAAGGGTGAGAATGGATTTTAAGGCAGAGGGAGAAGGAATTGGTCGACGCAGGCGGATTAGGTATGTCTTGATTGACAATCGGTTATTGACGGAATTATTGAAGTGGCTGGGAGCAGGAATAGGCTGGATGGCCAAGGGGATGTGAGAGGGCAGGTAGAGGGACAACAATTGTGTAGAGTGTGTGGGCGAGAAGGATGCAAGTGTGGGTTGGTACGTTGTTCGAGGAAGGTATGGCGTGGGCAAGGATGCGAGAGTGCGTTGGCGTGGGTACTGGCCAGGAAGGATGGATGTAGTGGTCGAAGTTGGGGCATGAATATTTTTTTTTGTCAATTGGCATCCCTATGGCGCAAAAACATCGCTCATTTGATACGGTCAAATTGACTAGCTTCGCACACGCATTTCCATGAGGGTGTCGAGGTTTCAAACTTCGGCCTCTGCAATTAACATAAAATATCCGTGAGTCCAGAAAATGCGGCATTTTCAACATATTTTACACCCGAAAACAGACACAGCTTATCTTGACTCACATCCCGCGCCTAACTACTTCCAAAGTATTTCTACTTAATTAAAAACGCGCATTCCACACGTGTTTCATTGATCCATATTTACTCGATATCTGTGAGAAAAAAGCACTCGAAGGCGCCGGAGGAGCATTGTCCTTGAGGGCGACGATACAGGAGGAGGAGGTAAGTCGTCGCGGCTTGAAGGAGAGCTTGGCACGGAAGTTGGGGGTGTCTTGGACGAACCGAAGGGGTTTGCAGTGGTAAGAGTAGAGGGGGGAAGGAGAATGGACGAACGACGCTTGCGTTTCTGGAGGATTACGTAACGCGAATTTGAGGTAACTTGACAACCACTCTCCCCCCCTGTAACGCCCCCTTAACGCACGATTGAACCCCCCCCCCTCTAAATAATTTTGTCATGCTTGCTACAAGCCCCCTTGTAAATGCAAAAAGTTAAAATAAATTATAGCTCAGTAAAATTTATTATTATAATTTATTTATATTAATTATAATTTATTATTATAATTAAAGCCGGAATTAGTTGGAGATGCTGTCTGCATCTAACAACATGATTGGGGTAAGTTTTGAGAGAAGGAAGGAAGCAAAAGCGAGAAAATTTCTGATGACAAGGCGTGCGCACGTCGCCTTGATGGATGGCGGGTGATTCTTCTGCGCCAATTTAATTGTATTCTTCAAAATACTACATATTACTAGTTTTGAATATTTTCTTCGTAATCTTAGAGATTCAAAATTGACGAAAAAAGATTTCCATTTATTGTAACAACTTCTAATAACTTTAAAATATTGTTTGCATAAAATATTCATGTTCTTAGACACAATTTGTTTTATGAACCGCGACTATAAAAGAAAATGCAATTTAATTTACTTTCACTACAAAATATATTTAATTTCTTGTTTGATATACATTAAATATTTAGTTCTTATTTACAATATATATCTTCACATTACAATGTTTTCTCTTAAAATATACTTGTTTTTAAATATATATATTGTAATATTCATAAGACTGCTCGGGGGAGGGCGCCAGGTTCAGCTCCTGAAATGTAACTGAGTGGAAGAGTTGGGAGGTCAAGAATGAGCAATTGAGTCATTTGTGACAAACAACTGTTTATTCCTGGCACCAAAAGCTGCCAGGGGAATTTACAATGTCGCAATGGGCGACGCAAGTTCTTTTACTAAAACTACTCTATGAATTAATTACAAGTGGTTAATTCTGCTGGGCCTGAGCGCGGCCACTTGCAGTTTTTCGCTGTTATAATTGTTCAGTGAGACGGCAACGTCTCATAGTTATCACCAATGGCTGCTGGTCTTCGTGGGTGGGCCGAGGCGGCGGCGGCTCCGGGTTGCTGATCTTCTGCGGCGCGTCTTCTCTCGCTCAGGTAGCGGCGATTCCAGATTGTCAGCTCCAGCAGGCTCAGAGGAGGCGAGTGGCCACGGGCGTTGACGTTGCGAAAAGGGCTGTCACTTAGCCCGGGACGAGAGGCGGCAAGGCTGGCGGGCCGAAGCGAGAAAACGGCGCGGGAGGCCGGTAGTTTCCCGCCCGAGTTTTCTCCGCAACAATTTACGAGTCGCGTCCTGACTAATTCGGCTGTGGGAAAGTCTTTTCCCAAACTCGCGTCCCGATCGTGAATGACTGAATAACTTTTAGAAGTGAAGTTCTCAAGTAACGAAAATTTCGAAGTTCCACGAAGAAATTTTACAAGTCGAGACTGTCGAAGGAATTTACAAGTGAAGTTCGCCGGAAAATCTTAGAAGTAGTCTCTTCAAACAAATCTAAGAAGAAGTCTCGTTTCGAGGAAATTTTTAGAACTGTTCCTCCGAAGAAATTTTACAAAGTGAGACTGAAGAAATTTTAACAAGTGTCCTATTCCTACTCTGCATCGCGTTTATAAAAGAAGTTCCTTTCCCCTTCCCAAATTGTTCCTGGCACCAAATTTCTCCCTCCCCTCATGGCGAAGCTTCCCATTGGCCGAGGGTGGCTGCGTCGCAGAAATCTGATTAACCAATCTCGTGTCGATTTTTCTGTATTTTTCCGTAAATGTTCTCTGTCTGTCGTTGGCTTCGCTATCTCGCTCGCTCCCCTTTGTCAGTTACACCGGGAGCTGATCGCAGCTGTCCGGACACGTGCGCGCGAAAAAAGCGCATTTCACGGATTCCCGATTCCCGGACCGTCATGGGCTACTTGACTGCCTACTGTATTTAATTTGTTAATGGCCCGTGCAGGGATTCGGGTGCCTACCCAGGCGCGTGCCGAGGCGCGAGCCAGAACGAATGTGACGAGTTAGCATTGTCCGGTGGAGGGATCAGTTTGATGGCCAAGAAAGGTTTCGCTCACGACGTGTCGTAAATGCGTCGTCGTCTTTAATTGACACCCGGCCAATCCTTTCTTTGGGGTTTGCACCCCTCGGTCGCGCGGCTGGAGAAAGGACGCGGGGGCGCGTTCTGTCCCAGGAGAGGGCCGGCGAGGGGGCAGCAAGTATTTTTATGAGGGGGTAATAAACATTCCGCCTCTGAAGACAGGGGGGCTGGGTGCGTTCGGGGCTGGCCCGATGCGCGGTCGGGGGGTGGGCGGCATGACGAAAGAACCCTCTCGGTGGTGGCCGCGTCCTCTCTGACCCACTTACTTCTCGACGCGAGCTATTTCCAGATGCAGAAACTCATTTGTTATTGGCGATGCCATAATAAAATTATATTTAATTAATCGGTGACGCCACAATATATATATATATATATATATATATATATATATATATTGAAACACAGAATGTGTTCCCTTACACTAATTAGAATATTAGTGTAAGTAATCAGTATATATTTTGGACTGCGCGGTACGTACGCCAAGCGCGGCGAACAACGACGGGAGCCAGCAACGGTCGCTACCGCCACCGTTGCCACCGCGGCGAGGACAGCGTTAGAATGTCGGTTACGAGCTGGGCAGCGAGCGGCGAAGATGTTCAGCCGTTAGGACAGTCAGGCCGAGCCGCCCGTCGATGAAGGACGTGGCCGGCGTGCTCCCGACCGGGAAATGGTCGTTAGGAGAATTGCGAAGAAGAAAGACGTTAGCGGAGCGGCGAAGAGCTCGCCGCTAATGCATGGATAAAATGGACATGCGAAGTAGTTTATAAAGTAATAGTAACCGTTAAACAATAGATAGGTGAAGTGAAGTGAGTATTATGAGAATAAGAGTTCGGTGCCGATAGAACAATCGATTGCACTCGTATTAATTAGTGTGGCGAGAACAATATTGAAACTGTGTTGCGCGGAACTGTGACTAGCACGTGTGGCAGCCGCGGGTTGAGTAATTAAGTTCAGCGACGGAAGGTAATTAGAGAAAGGTGTGGCGCCGAGGTGCCAGGAGCTGCATAAGGAAGAATTCGCCAGGTTACCAGCCGGGGCGACCGCCCCGCCATCAGCCGCCGACGGCACGCAGCTGCTGCCGAGGTCGGCGACCCCTGCCGACACGAGCCGTGCTCCAAGCATCGAAGGTATTTGGTCGGGGCCCCGAAGGTATGATAAATGCATATTACACCTAATCTTGGTACCAAGGGAGAGTGTATAAATACTGTCAGATCATGTATTTAACAAATTCAGCTTGTAAATAAACATTGTTCATGATTGTATTTTCTTTTCTAATTAACTTTCCCAATGTTATACCAACTTACCTCAGGGACCCATTCACGGAAAAGATACCCTCCATTAGGATTTTTTGCAGTGAAATACCCGGTCTCACCAGGTACGTCACAATATATATATATATATATGTGTGTGTGTGTGTGTGTGTGTGTGTGTTTTAAAATAAATTAATATTTAAGTGTTTTAGTATACTGAAAAGAGGAAGTATTTCAAAAAATGTTTGAAAATGTTAAAAAAATATCAATGTTACGTAACACAAATGGAATACCCCCTACCCCTATGTAACAGCATAATGCTGTCTCAAATCCTCTCTAGCGTTACGTAATTTATGGACGACCCCTCAGGCGCCAAGAGCATTTTGGCTAGTGCGGTCTGCGAGATCGGTAAGTGTGGATTATGATGTAAAAGTAGAATGGGAGAACGGTGCAGGACGTCTCAGATCAGTGCAGGTGGAGCGAGGGGGTGAGGGCGACGACATGACCATGCCGCATGGCGTTAGGTAGCTGACGATAATGCGGGTGGGGCGAACCCAAGTGTAAACCGTGCGGAATGGTGTGGTGAAATGCGGGTCGACGCGTGACAATGTGGGTCGGCGCGAGCAGCACGGGTGTGTGCGGACCGGCACTGAACGATTCAGGACCGCGCGTTATGGTGTGAGACTGTAGTAGTTGGCACTGGACGATTTGGGTGTGTTTGATTAGTTTGTGTTTCAGGCCACGCCAACTACGATAGTAATTAGTCCCGTAAATGTCCGATGGATATTAGTCCCGACACATGTTACACTTGTGAGGCGACGGTGTTTCTCTCCCGCTGGATGGTGAGATCCAAGGCAGACCTGCATGTCCACTTGCGTGGTATTTTCCTCTCCGGGGATCTCCCCCGCGGGGACAAAGTCTACGGCCCCGACTGGTCTTCAGACTTCGGTGGTAATGTGGTGCATATAAATGTAAGTGTGCGATGTAAGGGGCGAGGGAGTCCGGGATGCGGAAGGAAAGATCGCGTACGGTCCGTGACCTGTTTGTTCAGGTTTCCACTGGGATTCATTGGCTGGTTTGGTATTGATGGATAAAATCACGAAAACTACCGGTCAGAACAACCGTTCGCTAGAATTCTCTTCCAGCCAGCAGTTGAATTTAATATAGCTAGTGTCAAAAATTCGCCATCGGGACTTGATCCCCAGGATCTTCCAGACAATACAATGCTGCCGTTGCCCGTCCCACCCTATACCATTGGCACGACCCGGGACGTCACGTGAGGGTTCGGGACAGAGAGGACTGGAGCGGGACGAGTCGCTGGGAGTCTGCCAGGGCCGCTCTGGGCGGTGCGAGGTGGCGCTGGTGGCAAGGCAGAGTGGGCGATCTGGCGCGGGGGCGTTGCAGGACCGCGACGCCGCGCCGGGCGGCCTGCGCGTAACACGGGGCAGTCGCGAATTCCGCTGCTATCGGCCTCCCAGATTGTTGCTTGTTGCCGTGGCGGAGGCGGCCTTTTTTTTATAATAGCTCTCGTAAGTCTCCCGGTTGGGGTAGGCGGGAATCCGACTAGTTGCAGGTATCGAAAGAGGTAGAGCGGTTCTGGATTCTCTCGATGGTTTAACCCTGCTACTGAATAGGTTACATCTATTTAAAGATTAGATCATCGTATTGAATCGATAAATTGAAACATTCAACAAAATAAATTTGACTTACTTTCATGAATTGGTAGTACGTATTTCCCAGGTCCTTGTTTATAAGAATAATTTCTATTCAAGTCAGTGGTTGTTGGGGCACTTTATCTTCCTTTAACTTTCTCTTGGAACAGAATGTGTGAATGATTGCGGATTCTCCAAAGTGTGCGGCGAGCTTGAAAGCGAGTTCGCCATCTTTCCTTTCGCTCGCAGAAACAGATTTCTTCGTTTTTTGCGGTTCCGCGACGAGACCCTACTGCGAGGACTGAAAGAACCAGTTTCAACGGCGGAAGAACTATGATCTTGATGATTCCTTCTCATGATCACAGTGGATTTTTATATCACCAGAACTGTTTTAACACGCAAACTGTGTCCTAGAAATTAATTAAAAATTAGAGAGAAAATTCATTTTTATTTTGTCGAGATAATACATTCTCAAAATTTCAAATAATTACTGCTTGTAGGTACATTTGAAATGGGAGGAGAAGAGTTTGATGAAGACAAAGTATTTATTTAAAGTAAGCGCAGTTTTCCCGATCAAAACTCAATAAAATGAATTGCAGTCTTTTTCAGAAAGAACCGAACTGCTGTCCATTCATTGCTATCCTCACGTGACAACACTGTGGTTAAGTTTCGTTTAATTTTGGATATTGAAATCAGAGTTGTGCATTGCTTCTTTTTATTAATAAGTAAATAAGATTGTTTTTCATTAATTGTTTCATTAATTCATTCCATTAATTTCACAGCCATTATTTTTGTTTCTGGTATGAGTAATATAATAATACAGAGATTTTAGAAGTTTAATGTTTTTAACGACATTTCTCGTGCGCTAGTTGACCAATGGAGAGTAAGGGTTCACGTAATCTTCAACTAGCACCAGACGATTAGATGTAGTTTTTTATATCGCTGCATACTCGTTGACTTGTGCATTTGTTTATCTTTCAATGAACAAATAAACTTACATCATTAACTAACTTAACCTACTGATAGTTTATTTCTATAATATTTAAATTTTTCGTCATATTTGTTGTTTTATTTCTCCCATTAGAGTTTTCTTAATTTGTGAAATATTTATTCCAAATACCATCAATGCTACTTTTTTTAAAATTTTGTTGTCGCTATGCAACTTACCAAACACCACAACCGATAATTATATCCATATAATTATCTATAATAAATAATAGATTTAACCTACAACAATGCGTTAAATTGTTGTTATAGCTCTAGTGTCACAATGTCTTCCCTACCCCTTTCCGAATTGTAGCTTGAAACAAACGGCGAACGTTACTATTTTAACCACATATATCAAAATAAATTAAAGAAATAAAATGTATATGAAAAGGATTTGTCATAGATAGAAACTTCCATAATACATGTATCATTAAATAATCTATTTCATAAACTAATTTCATTACTTACTATTATATATTTTTTCATACCTTTACGTATAATTGAAATCTTTCACTAGATACTAACAACAAATCCCTCATCTGGATTCCTTCTGTCCTGTTTTAAAAGAAATTCGCCTCTTCGAGATTAATTCCTTTACGAAATTTTCAATAAAACGGTGCAAATATGATGTAAAATGTAAATACATTTACAAAATGAAAACGAATTTGGGAAAGTGAGCCTCGTGGAGTGGCGGGTTTGACACCGCCGCCGGGCCGGAGCGGCGGGCGGCGAGGCGAGGCGGGGCGAGGCGGGTCGGGGAGGGAGAAGAACCCGCCTCCCGCCTCCTGGGAGTTGAAAGAACCAGCAGCACAGCAGCGACAACAAACAGATGACAATCGCCAGAGCTACACGTCACGCCGGTGTCCCATTAGTGAACGACAAACTTTGTACAATTTATTGTCCCAATTAGTGGACGCCAGCTCGAAGAACGGACCTGCGGGGCGTTGTCTTTTTATTGGCTTCCTCTCTTACTCTTCTTATTGTTTCACTATTATTATTTCTCGGCTATTGGATCCGTCTTATCGGCTGCTCCCTTTTCCGCCGTTGGGAGCGAGCGGGAACCGCTAAGTTATGGGCGGGAGATGGGGCGCTTGATTGAATTTGGAGCGCGCGAGTCAGCGGAACGGCCGTATGCAGACTCAATCCCGACCACCGCGTTGCTAGGCCGGAGCCGCCGCACCGCGGCTGCTCGGTACCCGCGACACACCGCCACAACCCTTCACCGGAAACGGTGCATAACGACGACCGTGCCGCGCCGCGCCGGACAAGCCGCGTTGATGGATGGCTGATGTTTTTTGCGTAATTGATGCCCTTCGCGCATTCTCTTACACGGGAACATAATGAGAAATAAACATTCATTAACTTGATCAATGATACTCGCTAGGTTTTTCTTCTCGGACGTCGCGATCATCTGTCGCCTTCGTTTCGAACGGAAAAACGACGGGGTTTGGAAATGTGAAACCAATTTGGGGAGTCGGTTTCAGCAATTAACGCATATTTTTATTCCTGTTAATGAGAATTTGGCGGTTTGGCGGGAAGGAAAAAACTAATTTTCGCCCGGACCGGCCTTAGGTCCCCCATATACATTGATGGGCCTGCAGGTTAGGGAGTTCTCGTGAAACGTCTGGTCTGGAGAAGATCTTAACAGTGTGCCCCGCAAACACAACTAGGACGGTTCTGCGAAGTCGTAAATTTTAGCAGTAATTGGAGTATAGGGAAGTACATCTTCATTTTATCTACACTGGCACTGTGATGCGATATAAGTCTAGTTACCTATGTCCAATCAAAATGTTTAACTTTTTGCTAGCATGTTAAGCTTTTTGCTAGCATTGCTTCGATTAATTCTTGAGAAGTTTGTCCGTTAAACAATGATTTTTTTAAACCTTGCATTATATTATTTTCAGTTATATTTACCATTATAATTCCAAATTTCTTCTACAAATAAGGATTGTAATTAATAATGATGAAATTTTTCTTCTTAAATGTTTCATTGATTAACTTCTTCTGGAAAGTCTTAAAGGTTACACAGTAGAGGACATTAAAAAAATTCCTGTTCAATATTTTTACACCAAACTGATTTTCCTGTTAGACAAGATATTTTTAATTCATTGGATGCCCTTATATTTTATATTCACAAACAATTTTGTCCATTTTTTTCTGTCCTTTTAAGTAATAGTATCAATTTGACATCAAAATGACAGAATTGGTATTTTCAGCATTCATTCTTAAGTGTGTAATATTATTTCAATATTTGAAAGAAATATACATCACGAATTTTGCTTTAATTACATGTCTTTCTAGGTCATACTACTATGTCTACTATTTGTCAATACGAGATTGTATTTTAGTTTTCTACAGACTATTATCATTATTAGTCACGTAGTGTACGTTGTTTTGGGATCTATGAATGTACTGCAAAATTATTTTCTTGTATCGTTAACCTTGTAGAAACCATAAACATCCCTTTCCTTCCTTGAACACGAGTTTAGATCCTATTTTGAACAAGAGGCGGAGAACAGGTTGAACTCTCCTGGACACCTTAAGGATTTCATTTTGTTTAATATTTAAGTTATGCATCAAACAACATCCATACATACACTTATCATACAACATCACAACATACTAACGTTTTTTTCTGAGTTCAATAATTTAAAAGAAAATTAAACTCGTTAAGTGATGCTTGATTGTGTTATTCCGCATGCGTTATAGGATTATGGGCAAATCAAAGTCGCAAAGGAGGGGGCAGATTCCTCATTAATTGACTTGAACCTTCCTGTAAAATACATATTGGTGTAATTATTTTGTATTATCAGACTGAATTCACCTCAGAAATTAGTAGTACATACATAATTATAATATGTAATTTTGAAAAATTAATTTCTTATTTTCTGTCAGTTTATTAGTTCGGAACAATGGGAATATTATGATAAAAATGTATCTTATTAGGTTAGAGGTTGGGAATTACTTATTATGCAACCCATATAACACTTCAAAAAGATTAGTACTTATATGAGGCGTACGGATTGGATACGTATCTGCTTTAGAATAATATTCGGCAGAAAGTAGTTTAAAAATAAGTAGAGTAGAACAAAGCAGAGTAGCAACATAGAAATGTAATAATCTAAGAAAGCAGTAGCAGCTCGAGGCTTTATGAAGAAGGGGTGTCCAAAATATTCTAGCAAAAACCTCACATTCAGTAAATAAAAATAATATAATTATTGTCCGATATATGTTCAATTTTTAATACATATATTCGTTATTATATACTATATTCGTTTAATCTTTTTTTATAACAAGGAAACATGCTCATATTATTCCAATGCTTAATCCTAGAAAAACACCAGAAAATCCTTCCAACAAACCAATTACGATACTTGCATTTTAAGAGAATTTTTTTTAACTTTGTATTTCGCATAGTCTAAATGCTTTAGTCAAGTCTATAAATGCTATTCCTCACCACCAGGGTGGCAATCGCTGACTCCTTTTTACCAATCAACAAATTCCCAGACCAACGGAAGACATACTTATTGATTTTCATATATTGCAATACATTAATCCATTTTTTCTCGATATTGAAAACGCTTTCGATACAGTTTGGCATTCATATGTAATTTACAAACTTTCTCCTCATTCTCCTCCTCCTTCTACTACTATTGAAAAATCCTCCAATATACACACGATTTAATTCGTTTTTTTTTTAAATTGTACCGTTTAAAGCACTACATTTCACTTCCAAAATCAATTTTTGCGGATAAGCTGGATATTCCCATCCTCTTCAATTTATTTCAACCTCCAGTTCAAAGAGCTGTACTTCAATTTATTTATTTCAGATTTTCCCTCAACAAATGACACCGCAAGTTCATTATGTGCCGATGACTCTCTATTACACAGTACTAATAATCTTGCAACTTCACTTTAAGCGCAATTTTTTTTTTTTTTGTAAATGTATCCGCATTCTGTTACACAACAAAATGAATTAATAAAAATGGATTTCATAATCAAACCTATTAAATACTTGGGGTTTTTCATGGATCGGAGACTCCAGTGTAAAATAATACCACCCATATAATTTCCGTAGTAAAGAAACCACAGCATCAGGTACTCACTCTATTTAAATACCCATCTTCACTTACTATTATTACTAAATTGCTTATAGATGCATAATGCGACCTTTAATTTCTTACGACTGTCCAATTTGGGGATTGGCATCAAAAAGCAAACATTACTCGAGTACAAACTTTTTAGAATATCTATTACCGAACTATTATTAAACTTCCATAGTTGATTTGAAATAAATAAATACTTAATTAGTCAGGTATTCATCCAATTCAAAACTCTTTTCTAAAAAAGTTCAACAAAATTCTAACCAAAATTAATAATATTTAATCTGCATTTCATTTTAATTAGAAAAACATAATTTACATCATAATCCACTGAAACGAAAATTACCGTTACAATTCTTTGACCCTTCATAATCTCTACTATTTATAACATATTTAACTTCTGTAAACTATTACGTTGTGATGGGTGAGCATGGCTTATTAAGCTATAAGTCAATTGTAAATACGAATTTATTCACTAGTCAATTACTATATTACTTATTTCACATTACTATTCATTTTCTATTGAATTACTATTCGATTTAAAAAAATACGTCTACAATTTTCTATAAAGCATTGTATCTTTTTTTACATGATTTGTCATAAATGAACTTAGAACGATAACTAACGTTTACCCTTTGAACTGCACTCGAATCGCAGTCTCCCCGTTCTGCACACAAGCACACCATCGCAGCTACTTACCTTCTCTACCAAGAGGGCACCTATCTTTACAAAGATGAGAAGAAACCTTCTACTCTTTCTGACATAATAGCATTATTTTCTTTTAAAAGGAAGTCTCTATTACAAGAGAATATTTTACTACTAAGATACATCCAGGCATCTCGCGCAGCGGAGCCATCAGCGGAGCTCCGCCCGAGATAGTATAGTGCGTGTAAGTGTGTGAAAGGGGTAAGAATAGGACAAAAATCGGAAAGAAAGATCTCGCGCGGTCCATACTCTCCGGCATTTGTCTGAAATTGATCGGAGAGACCACGGAATATTACCGATCAGAACATCCGGATCTCCTCCAGTTAGGGGCTGAATCGGACCTAGCTATCTAGCTAGAGTAGATAATCCTGCTCCGTCAGGACTCGAACACAGGACCTCCCGATGCAATGACATCAATCGAAGCTCTGATCTGCCTCGTCCGGAAAACACTCCATGAATGAAGCCGCATCCGCGATTTCTGCGTAGTATTCTGGGAAGTCGCGAGGCGGGGTGCGGCTGGCGCGTCAACACAGGCCACCGCTAAGTGAGCGCGTCTCGACTAAGAATAACTAAAATTCATTGATAAATATGATGATTGGGATGTATACAATTTGTTATAAATGTAGAATTGGTATATTATAAAATTTTTTGAGAGCCCGTAACTTTTTACGGTTCTTTACATAAAAGAAACAATAATCTACATTTCGTAAAATGTGTGTAATTTGCCAGTATTCTAATATTATTATAGTTTCCTAAGCGTTTTGGTCTCTCGAACTCCGTGAGCATCCTCAACAGCCAGAATTCCAAACACTCCGTCAGCATCCTCATCAGCAAAAAAATTCGCATTACTTTCACCTGCGTCACATCTAATTGTTTTCGGAACTTTGCTTAAATGGGACGATGTTTGAAATGTTCTAAAAGATGTGTGATTTATTCATCATTTTATTATTCTTAAATTATTATTTCCAAACCGCGTTGTGTTCATTTGGTCCATTGGACTCCGTAAGTGATCTAGCCAATCACAATTCCACCGCACCACATTATCCCGCGCAATCGAAGTCGAATCGCATATCGAATCGCATATCGAAATTTCGCTCACGTGTTGCAGACGCCGCGTCATTCCCAAGCACTCTGCACAGTGAATCGTGGAATAGAAGCAATAAGTAGCGTGTAGCAACAAAATAAACATAATAAAGAAATACTAGCGTACTCGTACGCGAACTCTCGCATGTTAAGCCCCACCTCTTCTCTATCCTGTCATTTCCATATTATGCGGGCAAAGTTGTCATCAAAACGTATTTTTGTTTAAAAAATTATCAAAGTAACTTCCAATGTACTTATAGAATATGAAATAAAAGTAATGAATTATAAAATTGATGTTTGAAATAAACTTTGAATAAAGGATATGTTATTGACAGATTTTCTTGGAACAATTACAGGAATTCTTTAAAAACAATATTTTTTTAGTAATTAGACAACCGTGCTCGACAGTTATCTTTTCGCTTTACTTGATAGTCCCAAAAATATATAAATATTCTACAATATAAATATACTCTTAAGAAAGCTACTTAAAGTTATCCATGCGAAAATACAGTAGCAGCCAAGTACAATGCTACTTTTTGGAATACTCTTTAACTTTATTACTGAACTTCGAGGTACGCCCGTGCAATTCAATCTCCTCAAATATCGGTAATCAGTTGAATTTCAGATACTGTTGCAGATTCTGCACGTCCCTGAACACGTGGGATAGTATTGAGAAGCGCCGGACCAGCAAAATGCAATACAATGTCCAAGAAGCTCTCATCCTATAGATTACGGTTCGAAGAACGTGTTTTTGAGACCACAGGCCTCAAATTCCAGATTTTAAGGATCTAGAACGCTTCGTTTATGAGTTATTTAACTATATGGGTTTCGACAATGCGGCCGGGTTGCATTTGACGTGAATATTTAGCTTCGTTTTTTAACAAATCCTGCATAAGACAAAGTGAAATTCGTCACGTCTCCGTGAAATTCTCTTTCTTTAGAGACCTCATTTATAAATATTGGTTGCGTGGGAGAACCGCAAAAGGAATGTACCTACTGAAATAAAATAGACGATACTGTAGAATTTCTTGATAACTCTGTTGTTTTGTGGTTTTTTTATGTCACAAAGATAAGACGTGATGTCCTCGTAAAACAAGCGTGATTTCTCATTATTTAATTCTAGTTTTGATAGTAATTCTGGACTCCGGTAGCATCCTCGTCAGCCAGAATTCCAACCCAGCGCATCCCCTTCTCTAACGAGGCATCGAAATTTCGCTCACGCTCCGCACACGAAGCGTCCTCCTCAAGTACACCGCCCAGTGTACGGCGGCGCGGGGCGGCGCGGCGCGGCGCGGAGTGGCGGGGTGCGGCGTGCCAACACGAGCGGCCGCTATGAGCGCGTCGCGCGCTTTTTGCCTCGCGCCGGCGCGGCGTCGGCAATTTGTACCCGCGCAGGGATTTAAATTTCCCTCTCACGGGAGCTTCAAAGGCGGGCGACTCCCGCGCGTCGGGAGGTTCCCACAGAGGAGCAGGCTCTGCCGCCGCCGCCTCCGCCTCCCCCTCGAGGCGGCGACGCGGCTGTCGCCGCTGTGAAGAGCAGTCGAAGTGTCTGCTTCCCGGAAGGCGTCCCTTGTGCGTACGTGTTCGGGATCATACGCAGGGGGCATTGGAGATGTGGGTTGGGGATGGGGAGTTCTGGCCGAGGAATTGGGCGATAAATTTCTAGGTGTGTGGGGGAAAGCAGTAGACGTGGTACTGTTTTAGTGTAGAATGTCTTCTATTTATCTAGTTTCTAATTTCGTAACCCATAAATGAGATATTTTTGGACCGTCTATTACAGTTTTGGAGGATATTTCCACGCCGTACCTCAGATTGTCAGAAACTTTTGAAATTGGTTTCTAGTATTAGCTAGAGCAATAATGATTATAAAAACGCCGAATGTCACAGAGTTCAACTAGCTTCAATTAAATATGAAGCATTCCGGTACATGTCCTGGTCTTTGACTTATTCACTTTTCGAAGAAATCTCCATTTTAATGCTATTAACACGAAACAAGCGACACATGCCATAACATACGAGCAAATCAATCTATTGGTTTCTCTGTTCAGGAAACCATTTAAAAGACAGAGCTACTTCATCTCCTTCTTAAAAGCCTCTCTACTTCTCTAAACATTTTAGATATTATTTATATCCAAACGCCTCATGTAATACAATGGAGATGTGCATGTATAATTATATTTATTTTATTTTATCCAATGGATTTAATGTAAGAGAGATGACACAATAGACGTAATTTTGCTCTAAAAAATGTCAACGAGGCTCTTGGGTGTCTCCCTCCAGTACCTCATGCGTGCGCGTTGAGGTCTAATGTCAACCTTGTGATAAACACTGGGCGAGAGGATTGAATAAATGATGGAATGAGAGAGTGACAGGGGAAACGGGAGAACACGGAAGAAACTACCTCAACCCCGCATTGCCCATCACAAATACCGCTCATCGAGCAGCGGCGACGCAGTCATGACCGCTCATCGAGCAGCGGCGAGCAACTCGCTTACGGCGAGCTCTGGAATTGCGTCTGTGAGCTGAGTTGCGTCTCGGAGGGGATGGACGCCACCCCGTCAGTCTAACGCACTTCCTCGGCAGGGAACATCGTGTTTTCAATATGCAGACTGAGTAACAGTAATTTTTTTTAATGAAATTTAATACGTCTTCGGAGCCCTTTTTCAATTTTAGAAGACCAAGACATTATGTAAGATCTACGAAAATTATCTATTACACAAAGGAAAATACATAGATATAAAAACTAGAGGTGCTACAGCAGCGAACACGTTTTCACATTATTTCTAACTTTTGCAATTTTCGAGAATTCAGAGATCAACGAAAATGAGACCTGCGATGTTCTTTTAAGGGTCTCTTGTTCTATCCATGGAAAAAATTGAAGACAAATTTTGAGCGGTTTTGGGAATTTTTCTTTATAATTTGTGAAACCTACATTTTTTTCAAAAAATTGTAAATGACCTTTTCTCAAGATTTCATGTTTTAGAACAGAGTTTATTGAAGACAAAAATCTTTACCTTCAATATTGTTTTAGTGCTAACTTTTAACGTGTTAACTTTTTGCAATTTTCAGAAAAACAGAATCCGCCGGAAATCGGATCAGCACCAATTTCTTTATCGTCCATTGACACATACGAGTAGAGAATTTAAATAAATAATTTGGAGCCGATTTTTACATTGTTTAAAAATTGCCTATATTTCACGCCTAGGGGCTCTCACGTTCAGTCTGCAAGTCCGCAACCATTCTAAATCTGTCTTCCACAAGCGCTCCTCTCCCCGCGATATTTCCCCTCTTAGCTCGTGAGCGGAGGCGCGAGCGACGGAGAGAGCACGTCCATCCTAAGGAGTATCCGGATTAGGAATCTCGATACCCACAGGGGAATAGGTAGAGGTGCCACATTGCGCGCACCGCATCTAGTCGCCCTGTACGTAATAGCAATTCATGTCATTAGACCTGTTAACAGCTTAAAACAAGCGCGATTGAAGTTTGTAAACCGAGACGAGACCCGATGTTTATAACTAAAGACCGGATTGCCGTGTTGCTGCATCTTTTCTTTGCTAACTTGAAATTGGATGAAACCTTGACAAAAATTTGAATCATGAAATTGATATTATTTTAGAACATTTCATTTTGCACGAAATTTCACGTTTTAGGGATTACTGCGCGATATTGCCTGTTTTAGGCAATGCTGCCTGAAAATGGCACCTTTGGGGATTTTACTGGACGAATTTGCAAGAATCACAGTTTTGTTGCATACATTTTTTTATTTTATCAACTTGATTTAATTTATCTTTTTTAAAGGTTTCATTTACGAAAAGAGTTCATATGACATAACCCAACACTGCATTCGGATCGTCTGTGAAACCTGAGTGCCGTTTAATATGTTTCAATTCTACCTTTTTATGCCCTTGTTTGTACCTTTCATGATGCCTATTGCCTAATTAAAATTTCTGAGTTATTGCAGCAGAAATATGATGTGTTACCATGAACTAGGTCTACGGCCCGTGGTTGCAGCCGCTCAGCCAAAACTACGTTCGGGGTCGATCTTCCTTCCGTTGTCAATCTTCGCTGAACTTACCAATACGAAACGGCATGCGCGAGTCACATTTGACCTTACGTCCGTGCGGAAGCTTAGAAGCAAGCTGCTTTGCGTTTCAAATTCATCGAATTTCTTGGAACAGACGTTGAACAGCGAGGTGTAAGAGAGAATGAACGCAGTTGATTGCCGCAGCGTGTACACGTCGGTGTGTGAGGCTTGGTACACAGACAAATATAAATGTAGAATGAAGTTTTTACTGTCTAAAACATATATTAGCTTACAGGAGATATACTAATTTCTCAGAAAGTAATTCAGAAATATACATAATTGTCAAATATAATGAAAACAATTAAGAACATTTTTTCTTTAACTTTATTTTCGAAAGTATATTTGTATTTTAATCTTTTTGTATTTACTTGTTTGTAATTTTAAGATAATATAATTTTGTATATTTAAATGACAAATATGGGTTCTTTAAACAAAATGTCAAACTTAATTATAATAAAACTCTAAAATTATAATATTTCATTCACTTTAAATATCACATTCAAAATATGGTTGATAAGTGGATTGACTGGAGTTTTAGGTTACATAACATCGTTTTGCAAAGTCATGATCTCTTTATTGCATGTTTTTGTACGTTTTGATGTTTTTACAGTACGTTTTAAAGTTTTACTGCATGAAAATCCTGTCTTTATTTATAACCAACTTAGTCTATTATTTGTATTTTCGGCCATGTGTCGTTCAATATTTTTTCTACTCCCATTATATAATTCTGTCATTTGATGACTGCAACCCGTTGCATAATGATTCTCATTACGATACAGATTTCATTAGGATACAGGTTTTTTACCAATCACAGAGAAGTTTACAAACCAAGTACTGACAATCATTGAGAATCGTTCTAGTAAATGTTTCGTTCGATTGCGTACATAAAAAGTGCATTTAATATTATATTATGCTTGTCAGTAGTAATTTATTTCATTATTGGTAATTTTTAAGTGGAATATTATTTAAAATAAATTGGATCGTAATTTCACTTTGATTCTATTTGACTAGCGCAGTGGCAACCCTAAGCCACCGGCGGTGGGCAGAGTAGAGTAGGGAGCAGTCCGCGAAGTGGCCTAGAGTGAATCCTGCATCTCAACTGCCACAAAACGATTCAATGTCAAAGTTTAACTTATAAAAGTTGCCATACGTCGTAGAAAAAGTACAGTATAAAACTCGATGTAATGGGTGTTAATACATTCGTGTGAAGTTTATGATACTCACTCGTTCCTCTCTCGTATCGCAATATCACACTCGTGTATTAATACCCGTCATTACATCATCGTTTCATAATGTACTATTTTGTAATACAATTTTCTTAAAAGATAAATCATGTAAACAAGAAATCCCATATTTTAGGAAACGGGTATTTCCGACTATAAACGTCATCTTTAACTACTAGTCATTTGTTTCGATTGTTCTGTAGGGAAGGCAGACTCAAAAATACTTAACAGGCGCCGGACCCATTAAGTCCCAAATTATTTTAACTAGAGTTTTTTTAAAGTTCAAATAACATCATAATTCAGTTATTTAATTTCATCAAAATTAATTCAAATTATTAATTTGGGTAGGTGTGGGTCCTCATATGAAAATGCTGGGACTTGGTATAAAGTTTTCAGCAATAATGAGAATAATGCTTCATGGCAAATGATTATGGCCACGGTATTTGAATTTTAGTAACTACTTTTTCAAATTTAAAATAGAAATCAATCAAAAATTAAATAACATAATTACATTATGTTATGATAATTTATCTACAAAGCAACTAAGATTATACTACAAAACAATTTTCAAAAAAAAGCTTCACGGTAATAATGGAATTCAAGTTACAGGCCTTTACTAACATATTTTCGAAAAAGATCTTGTATTCAGCTGAAATTATACTTCAGAAGTATTTTCAGAAAAATCTACTTTGCTTTCTGGAGTGGAATGAACCAAAACATTGGAACAATATGTATGAGGTTTGCCTCTGCACAATGGGTGCTGGCATCGTCTTTGTTTCTCCCTCTCACTGATGTGTCGAAACAGATACCGAAGACCTTTCTTTCGAAACTTTCCCCAACGCCTTTCTTCAAATGGGGAACAGCAATTTGTCGCCTGCATTCTTTCATAGAAATAGAATGTCGACCATAAATAAAATTATATACACAATACGTATTGACAACAGCCATGTCAACATTTCTAGTAAAATTGCACCAAAACCACTTTTTTTCGCGACTGGTGTGTTTTTCTAGGAGCCAACCATGTTGATCAACTCCTCCCAAGTATTAATTGCGAGCGTGGAGAAAAGCTAGCTGGCTGAGCTAAATCATTTCCCTTTCTTTTTTGCAGAATCTTTGAACTCTTACAAAAAAATCAATAAAATCAAAATGTATTCTAAAAATAATAATTCTCGTTTCTACTTGTTTTAGATTTGTTTCTCTCCACCATCCTTCGGAAAAATACCTTGAAATGAAAATTCAAACTCTCTTTTACAAGTTCTTCCCTGTACGAAAGAATTGTATAACATGAAGTCCCAGCGTCCTCGTATGAGGGCGGTATTCAAATATCAACATCTCGGAAACCATGAATCATATTACTGCACAACTTTAAATTCTTCGTAAAATATGAACTCAAAGTAACATGATATAATCAGTTAAGCAACTTACCTAAATTTAGGAAAGTAGATGTAATCAAATGTTTTATAAACATACACAAAGTATAAAATGCACAAATTTAGAAAAACTTTACGAATATAATATCTGAGCGGTAACAAACGTTTATACTTGTTGAATGAAGTTTAGCGGCGTTGCCAATCAACAATGTGATAGAGAATATAATTTATAATGTATGTAATGAAGTGTGTGTATATTATGTAATGAAGTATTGAAAATTTTCACTATCCTCAATTGAGGGTTAGAGCGTTTTTTGATTGTCCCAACTGAGGCGGTGACCTCTGAGAGAGATTCCTGAAGCAGGAAACCTTCGCAAGCCGACGTGTAGGGCGGCGCCAGATCTTATCATCCAGCGGGAGGGGAACATTGCCATCTCTAGGCAAAAAAAGGTAGGCATTCACCACACTAATGGAGCAATGACCATAGCAGATGGCCTGTCTGAAAACTCCAATCAATCACTCAAGAACATTTTTCGTTTCTCTGTTTTGGTAACTCGATATTATAACAGTTCAGTATTAGGAAAAATACGAAATATTAATAAGATTTTATGAAATAGGTGAAAAGGTCATTAGATTACGCTCAACTTATTCCAAAACGTTTACAATTATTCGGCTTCCTGCCCTGGCATTTAATGCCAGAGCCAATGCTCATTGACAAAATAAATGTTTGACATGGGTAATTCATAATGAATTAGCAGGGTTTGTGTGTTTTTGCTTTGCATACGAAAAGCTTTCTTTAAAACATTTCACTGATATTATTTTTAATAATTTAATGCAAAGGAAGTTATTAGTGGGGACGAAAATTCTAAGCGTCGGGTGATAATGCAGTTCCCCTGACGAGATTGTGAAAAGTTCAGAGGACAGAGTGTATTTAGGAGAGACGGAAAAGGAGACCTTTAATATTTGAGCATTTTGTCACAAAACTATTCTTGTTTCGTTTTAAAACCCTGCGATTTCCATATTTGTTTGCCCCCGGAATCCTTTAATAAATCCTTTTCATTACAAGTTTGTAATGAATATTTAGTTTGATGAAAGTGTATATCTACCTGAATATATTTTATTTATATTTTACACTATTGGTGAACTATATTGTTTACATATACATTTAATAGAATAAAATTATTATTTTAATTCTCATAAATCCGTTATTTCAATTTGTACTAATACCACGTCCCTACTAACAGTTCTCTGTGGTTGGTAGGGAAGAAAGTTAACAATTTACGGTAGCAAATCACATCACATTCTCTACAGAATTAAATAAAGGTGACTACTGTGTCGAACAAGGGAAAATATTGCGACAGAACTTGTTGCGAGTAGTCATATTTCGGGTTCAACAAATGGGAATAAAAACTGGACCGCTGTGGCAAGATTGCTTCTCCTAGTTGGCTGGGAGAGGAATGTTAGACATGGCAGACACTCACTCAAAGCTATATGAGAAGTTTATAATTGCACTAGTAACGGGATATGAGAAATTGACAATGTCAGGGAGTAAAAACTAGTTCGTCGCGTCAAAGTTGTTGTGTTCCTCATGGATGATTCTCGGGACGTGATGTGAGTATACGGTGTTCACATGAAAGTTCTAGATCTCACGAGTTTTACTCTTCACTTATTTTACACAAAAAGTGAACTATTTCTTCCAGTTTCCAGTTTCCTCGGCAGATCATTATTTAGCCGCGCGCTTATATTTTACTCAAGAGCAATTCCCGTCTCTTCTCGCCGCAAATGCTTTTAGAAAATTATAGAGCATTTATTGCTTCTAAACTTCAAAAAATTGAAAAATGTTTCATTTGTAAAGAGATGTAAATATGTTTGAATCTACTCCGTATGGTTCCGCTATGTCCAGCCCGCCACGCCCCGTCTTAACATGTCTCATCACACTCCGTTCCGTCACACCCCATTTTGCACCCCGTCCCATCACCCTCCGTGCTGAAAAACCTCGTTTTGTCACGTCGCATCCCGACACTCCCCGTCCCGTCACTCTCCGTCCCATCACATCCCTTGTCGTCTCACCCTATAACGTCACACCCCATCCCGTCAGTCTTCAATCCCTCACCCCCACCTCTTCACATCCCATCCCGTCACACCCCATCCTGACACCCCATCCCGTCACACCCCATCCCGTCACACCCCACCCCGTCACATCCCATCCCGTCAGACCCCATCCCGTCCCATCCCGTCACAGCTCGTCCTGACACACCCCATCCCGTCACACTCCAACCCCTCACACTTCAACCCCTCACACCCCATCCCGTCACACTCCATCCCGTCACACCCCATCCTGTCACCCCATCCCGTCGCACCCCACCCCGTCACATCCCATCCCGTCACACCTCATCCAAGCACACCCCATTCCGTCACACCCCATCCCATCACACCCTATCCCGTCACACCCCATTCCGTCAAACCCCACACCGTCCCACCCTGTTCCACCTCTCCCCATCCCGCCCCGCGGCCCACGCTGCACCCGTCGATCGCTCGCGCAAAAAGCCAAAGCGGCCGCCCGCGCCTGCACTCCGTCGCCGCCGCGCGCCTCGCTGTCACATCCCGCGCGCGGAGCGATGAAATGTATCTCGCACAGGCGCCCACAATGGCCGTGTAATGCAGCGGCGGCGCGATTACAATCTTTAATTTCGGTGTATCGCTGGCGCGCGCGCGCGGGCGGGCGAGCGGGCGCGCGTGCGGAGTCTGCGCCGGGAAGAGCGATAAAGGAAGTAGGTAGATAAAATTAGACAAGAAGCCTCCGCGCGCCTGCAGAACTCGGTAGCGCCTGCTGTGGGCGGTGGAGGAGGTAGGTGCGCCTTGGCAAAGCAAACCAGCGCTACCTCTCGCCTCGGAGCAGCCTCTCGCGACTCTGGTCCACGATTTCGCCGCCCACTGGCGATTACACCTACTTCGTCGTTGTTTTCGAAGTCCAGCTCGCTTCGTACCGTCTCACTATGTCCCGTCCCATCACGTTCCGTCACACCCGCCCCATTACACCTCACTCGTCACGTTCCGACATATCCCGTCCCATCACACCCTGCTTCGTTTGTCGTCTCACTATACCCCAACCCATAAGACATCGCCCCTTCCCATTCAATGTCGTCACACCCAACCCGTCACTCCTCCTCCATCACTCCCGGGCCCGTCACTCCCCGTCTCGTCACTCCCCGTCTCGTCACTCCCCGTCTCGTCACGTCACTTCCCGTCTCGTCACTCCCCGTCTCGTCACTCCCCGTCTCGTCACTCCCCGTCTCGTCACTCCCCGTCTCGTCACTCCCCGTCTCGTCACTCCCCGTCTCGTCACTCCCCGTCTCGTCACTCCCCGTCTCGTCACTCCCCGTCTCGTCACTCCCCGTCTCGTCACTCCTCGTCTCGTCGCTCCCCGTCTCGTCGCTCCCCGTCTCGTCGCTCCCCGTCTCGTCGCTCCCCGTCTCGTCGCTCCCCGTCTCGTCGCTCCCCGTCTCGTCGCTCCCCGTCTCGTCACTCCCCGTCTCGTCGCTCCCCGTCTCGTCACTCTTCGTCCCTTCATACCCCATCCTTTCACGCCCCGTTTCGTCACCCAGTTTTGGACTACACTACACCTTACGCTCCTGTTGCCACAGCCAACTACGTATCTTCGCCACTACAAACATCTCCGTTATCACTATTGTATTCTCGTAACAAAACCATCTTCGATTTTGGTCTCCTGGCGATGATTGCTCTCAACAATTTCTCTCTCCGTTAACATCATTTCTGTTATTTCCATATTATTTTCTCACTTTCTTGATAGTCGGAATCACGATCTGGCTCAGAGCGTCATCTTCTGATGCATCTTTTCTGGCTATAATACGCGAAGGATATACGATGTTTTGTTTACTATTTGAAAGACACCAAGAACTCTAAACCCTGTAAGTCCTGCATCAAGACTTAAAAAGAAAAAAATAGAAGTTTGCAAAATACGACATTACAATCACGGATAAATCTGAAATAATGTGTTTAGGCCCTTAAATCTAGGATTTCGTTTCTCTTCAGGGAAAAGGGAATCAGAGTTTCAGGGGCACAAGTTTATGGGGAGATGTAGGCTGTCGGGCAGTGGACAGGTAGGAGAACGCTAGGGAGAGATACGGTTTCTTGAGAAGTGTTCTGTTTGAAACTTCTGTCACATTTAGGCATTTAGTTCTTTTGGATGCCCTCTATCCATAGCACGGGTGGATAGGAATAAGCAGAAACCCAAGATACATGTAAAATTAAATTATAGAAATAGAGACGGAAAAACTATTGCACGACGATAAAATTGAAGTGACTATTTGATTTTCTATGAAATTTAATCTGAGTGCTTAGCAATATAATTTTTACTCACGCACAAATCTGCCTGTGTAATACTCTAACGCACAATTCAGGGACTCGCCTTTGGAAGTTAGGATACAGTTTGAAGCTATTTTCAGTTTTAAAACAATAATATATTAAATGCGGAATATTTACTCGGGTCCAGCTACTAATTTGTTAACATGTACGTGTCTAAAATAACCGTATCAAGCCAAGCTGAACCGAGAATAAAGGAAAAGTTGGGGTCTTGTTCCTTCTCGTATTGTATTCTATTGAAAGCTTTCAGCGCAGCTCCTACTTCTGCTGCAATTATCTACGGCATTAACCCCATACCATGGTTTTCCACAATATTTTTTCTATATCTACCTACCATTTCCAACTTCGCTGGCAAGGTAACCTCTAGTTGTATTCCATAGTACTATACCAGAGCTCCTGTTTTCTTTTAAAAACTAGAATCGTACACATATTCAATTTTTCTTCTATTAATTAATCGTTTAAAATAATATTACATTACGTAACTAATGTAAAGCTTTATTGCATGAGTACATGTTTTGAAAACGAGCAATGTTAGGAGTGAGTTTTCAAATTTCCACGAATGCATTAAACCAACGCTCTAAATGTTCCGTACGTTATTTTTTGTATAACTCCTTTATAAATGTATAAGATAAACAAACATAAATTTTTTAAACAATTTTCTTGTGACGTCACTGCGGGTATTTGACATCTCTGCGAAACATCGGCCGTCGGCTGTTCGGTTTACCGCTACCTCACCACGATTTTCTCGTTGCGATTGGCAGAATGTGTGATGAGGCAATTACTCGTGCCATAAATGGCAAATACGTCGCAATGTGTGCCGAACGATGTCCTTTTATGAACGATTTCTTGAATTGAGAAAGGTCGTTTATAATGTGAGAAGACAAAATATTCATTTATTAAAAACTTCAATGTAAAAAAATCATCTGTTTATTCTTAAATTTCTTTTTCCACACAGATTCATAGAAATTCACTTTAATGGAACGTTAATTGAGAACTGTTACTCATTTTTTCCTCTAATGAGATAATGTCGCCTTTTAACACTAACGTTTCAATGTATAACTTTTTCAGTTTGTTTTTGTATTTTATACTAAAAAGTACAATCGGTATAAATTAGCTTCATGCAGAGGCATTGTTATTGTATCTAGTACAATCTGTTCTTCACCAGAAGATGTGTGTCAATTGTTAATTATTTGTTGAAGGAATTTCATAATGAATTCCTCACTTTAAAACCAATTAATTCCTTTCGACTAATTGCGAGATAATTGATTTATCTACGGTCATATATGTTCAGGATCACTTCTGTTAAAGGTTATGTCAGATTAATGTTACCTTCCATCCTTGGGTCTCGGTTTCTGTCATTAGCATTCAGCACCGGTTAGCGTTGCAGCTCAACACTTACGTTACTTCTATTTCTATTCCAAATGGCTGTCATCGACAACTTCCATCAATCTACTCATCCCCCATTACAATCTCACTTCCACAGACTGATTGCATCAGCCTGTATGGTTCCGCTTACAATCTGCAATTTCCAACGCCCATTGCTTTAAACTCTGACACTATTTCACATTATTACTTCATCATCCACCATCATTCTCCTCACTGGTCACCGGCACAACACCCTCCGCCTTCATTGCTCTCACCTCCCATGTTGCCACTACCACTGCTGTTGTTGCTACCAACAGCATTACTTACAACATTCTCATCGCCATCATCCTGACTGTTATTGTCATCCCCACCGTTGCTACTGCCACCAGCATCGTCGCTGGCTCACTGCTGCCGCCCCTCAGCTCTCCTCTCGCATCACAGCCTCCGCCGCGACAGAAGCGACGGGGAAGCGCGGAAGGAGTGGAATGGGGGCGGGGCGGGGCGGGGCGGGGCGGTCGCAGGCGGACGCCGACAGGCACGCGCGGGCGGGGCCGGGAGGGGCGGGTCGCCTCCGGCCGGGTAGGCATTCAGCAGCACTCCGCAGACTTGGTCCCCTGCGCCGCCGCCGCCTCCTCCTCCTCCTTCTTCCCCCTACTTCGCTATTCCAGTCAGCAGCATTCCGTGTGTGCGGCCCGCCCCACCCCCTCCCCCTCCCCCGCTCCTCGTCTTCCTGCGGCGGTCCCCGGCCCCGCTCTTCCTTTAACACCTATTACATACACGGGGCGGCGGCGGCGGCGGCGGGCAGTGACGCGCTCCTCGTCGCACCCCCCGTGCGCTCCCTCTTCCTCTCTCCGTCAGCCCTCCTCGTCGCTCCCTTTCAGCGAGCGGTACGTGTTATCAGGCGAGCGCCCCTCCAACCCTGGCGCGAGTCTATTCGAAAATAGTTTGTGTAATTTCCTTTCTTGTTGAAGGCAAGAGGAAGCTGGTAGCGGCGTGCCCACAATATAGAAAGCTCCCCACCCTGCGGGGTGGCGGCGGCGGCGGCGGCGGCGGCGGCGCGGAGGGGGCGGCGACTGCGCGGTGCCGCTCGAGGGCGACGCGTCGGGGGAGGGCGGGTAGGGGGAGGGGGAGAGGGGCGGCGCGGGGGAAAGAGATATTTCCTCTCCCGCGCTCCGGCAACGGGGGGGACCCTCGCGCTCCAACTGCCGTATACACTCCACCAATACGCTATCATTCATTTACGCCCGAATTTCTTATTCCAATTTCCGGAGCTTGTCTGTCAAAAGCAAAACCCTGAACTGAAATGACTCATTTTCTGATAAGAGGACACAGACATACACACAGTAAAAACCAGAAAGCGCCTCATCTCTCAGCGGAGGGATGCCGCAACCCGCCTCACGCCCGCCACTCCGCCTCGTCCGCGCCGCCACCCCCGCTCCCGCGCCCGGCACCCCTCTCCGTGCCCCGCCCCGCCCCGCCCCGCCCCGCCTCGCGGACCCCGGCGCTGGAGAATAGACTATTATTCGCACGCTGTAATCTTATACTAAACAATTTCTGCTCTCCTAAAATGACGAAAAGTCAATTTCTGGTACAAACAAGGGAACGAGACAGCTACACAATAAAATGTTTTGGTGCGATAGCAACTTCATCTCCAACGGGAACACGCCTCTCCGCTTTTTAACGCGCGGTAATTCAACGAATTTGTAACGAGTCCCAGAGAAATTCATTTCGAATTTCGGCAATGAAATTTCGAGTTAATTTCATGACCTTCCAGCAACAATGTCTTGAAGGCTGGTGCCAACTCGTTTGAGTTTATGATACAAAGTCAATTTGTTTAATTACGATTTTTGCCTTGCCTTATTCTACGAACGAATTTTCCAGGAATTGTTTTTGAAACATTACGAGAAAGGAAGTGAGCAGTGAAAGCGCACAATTTTTATTGTCTTTCTGACGAGCAAGAAGACGAAGAAAATAAATTAATGAAGGCTGATTTCGACGGAAATACATTACTTCGTCTCGCCTCTTTCGAGGAATCGTTCATTAATTTAGGCTTCAAGCGAAGTAACTCGCACCGCCTGCTGCCGTTCCGCACGATAAATCTCGAGAAATTCTCTCGGCCAATTCGAGTCCGGTGGAAGTTACGTCTGGAGAGACAAACGAGTTCCACCGGGTTTCATATCCTCAGATTTTACACGAGTGCCCCTCCATCGGGCAGCCCGGCTGTTCCGACAAGTCCATGGCAACGGGCTGAGGGCTGTTCCTATAGCAACGGGGATGGCCCGAGGGCGCCCGGGGGTCGAAGGACACGTGTGCCAGGGGGCGGGGGTGGCGCGGCGCGACTCATGGACTGGAAGCGCCGCTCCGCCCCACCCCCACCCCACCCCACCCCACCCCCCGCCCCCCGCCCGAGCGGCGCGGCGGCATCGAAAGAGCAATTTAGATAACCACAGGGGCGCACAATGGATCGCTTTAAGAGCGCGCCAGAGAGGGGTCGGGCTCTGATTGACTAGAAGAGCGATAACGGCGAGGAAGGGCCCGCTCCAAAGTGGGCCCAAATTTGATATAAACTAACCTGACTTTCTACATCACCTCCCGGCCGTTTTCAATATTTTATCGATGCGTATCGATGAAATGTTGCGAGTGGGGGAGAAGACGGTGACGGTAGCGACGGCGTAGGAGGAGGAGGAGGAGGAGGAGGCGGCGGCGGTGCTGATACAAGGGCGAGGTGAAATCAATAGGCGAGTGTCAAACTGTGGCGGCGAACTTCCATTTTAATAACGTAATTTGCACGCGAATTCTCGTTAATGAAATTCGATAGCATTCTCTCGTTTTGCGGTGCAATGAAACGAATTATTTCTTCAGTACCGGTATGATTATTCAGCTGTGAAATGGAGTTTTAATTTCGAAACTTGAAAACTAGATTATTTGAATGAACGCTTAAGCATTGTGTCAGTGCCACTATTTCTTCATGACGATGATGCGAGGGAAAACGTTGAATTTTAGAGCGAGTCTGCGGTTCCAACAGAAAAATCTCGGTGCTTAATTAAGATTAGAAACTGAACTACAAATAAATTCTTACTCTAAATGACGGCATTAATATTCTATCAGACAATCTTACGAAATTAAATCGATCAAAGAATTTTACGTTAAGAATTCACTAGTAACAATTACAGAATTCACATTCTGTAATTTGTCAATCTAGGTGTGTACTAATTTTTTCTTTATTGTTAACAAAATAACAATGAATATTCAGAGGAATAAAGGCAAAAGCTCACTTTCATTAAAACAAACATTTTAGGTACAATGTGAAACTTCCGATAAAATTGCTGGACATCGAGAGATAACAAGTCACATTAAGCAATATTCATAAAAGATAATTGACCAATAGTAACTAAATTTTTATTAAATTTTACTTCCACATTCAATAAAATTGCTTCTAAATGCGACGAATTTCAGAACGAAATACATTACAACCATGATTATAGCGGTTGGAATTGACCTCTTCATTTTCGGGCAGCAGAACAGTTCGTGCATGAGCTCCCAAAACGCTAGCCGCATTTTTCCATCTCGAAGAACCAAATTTGTCCAGCGCCCAACTGCAGCCCTTCTGGACGCGTTCCCGCTCGCACTCGGCAATTTTCGGAAATCTGCCTGCAGGTCAGCCATGCGACCCGCGGGAGGTGGCGCTGCGGCGGCGGCGGCGTCTGGCAGAAAGCGCGAATTTATGGTGGACGTTAAGGCGCGCGACCGCCGCCGCGCTTTTGAAGCGCACGATAGCTGCTTTATGGGGTGGCGCGGAGATACGGAGGCAAATCGCGGCGGCCGTCGTCGCCCCGCCGCTGCCACCGCCGACTCCGTCGCTGCTGCGCAGTGCGCACGAGCCGGCGAATGGGAGGTCGACGTTTCCTGTTTCTTCTCATCCTTGCCCTTCTCCTGCTTCTCTTCTTCCTGCTCCTCCTCCTCCTCCTCCTCCTCCTCCTCCTCTTCCTTCTCCTCCTCCTCCATCTTCTTCTCCTTCTCCCCCTCACCCTTTCCCTCCTACTCCTACGTCACATCTTTCTCCTCCTCCTTCCCCTCCTCTTTCTCCTTCTCCTCCACCTTCTCTTCCCTCTCCTCCTCCTCCTCCTCCTCCACCTTCTCCGCCTCCTTCTCTTCCTTCTCCTCATCATTCTTCTCCTTCTCCTCTTCCACCTTCACCTCCTCCACCTTCACCTCCTCTTCTTATTTTCCTTCGTGTTCTCTTCTTTCTTCTTCATATTTTCCTTCGTCTCTCTTCTTTCTTCATCATCATCACATTCATCTTCTTCTTCGTCTTCTTATTCTTATGCTTATTCTCCTTCTCTTCCTTCTCCCCCCTCCATCTTTTTCTTCTTTCCTCTTCTTCATTCGAGAGTGAAATACAGCGTGTGACTTCTATTTATTCCATCTATTTCATCTTCTTTTTCATTTTGCCCTCTTTTTACGGTTTAAGCTTTCACCCTGCTCCAATTTCTTCTATATCCTACGTTTTATTGGCCCTCGTTCTGTTCTCCTTCCAGATGAAGAGGGGATTTTTCTCTGAAATTTTATTTCCTAAAATATATTTTAGTGAACTAAATTATTTTCTTATTACAGTATTGACTTATTCCTCGACGTTTATTTATTTACTGCAAAATAAGTGAAAATAATTTTAAAATTTTTATTCATCAATTAGATCACGTAATGTTCCACAATGTACCGAAAAAACTACACACTGCTTTTGGAAATCTGCTTTTTGAACTCTAAAACGTTAATACGTTGACTATGCTACTCTTCAGATCAAATGTCTCCAAATTCGCAGCTCATGAAATTCCCATCCATCAAGGCCGGTTGAGAATCAATTAAAAAACAAGTAACATCATGCAGTTCTCTATCATGAACTTTTATTATCGTAGACGACATAGTATTAAATGATGATCAAAGTGAATTAACTATGAATACTGGCGATTAACAATGATTACAACTCTGCTATCGTGCAGTGTAGTGTTGTATAGTTTGGGTTAACTTTTTCAATCGCAATTTATTTTTGATGGAAAAGGCAAAATGTTGACAGCACAAAATTGATAAAAAGGACATCAGAAGACTTGAAAACATGTTTTCAACATTTTCCCATATTATTTTATTTTTTACTTTTCCGTATACATACGTTTATACTGAGTAATATACGTAGTGGAGGGATAGTTATGTAATGCTGCGGAAAATTGATTTCGAGATTTTAACGGAAATACACGTTATGGGGGTCCCCTGATACTGAAAAAGTGGTTGTTTGTTGTTTTTCAAAACATTCATCCGTCTGTCTGTCCGTCCGTCCGCCCGTCCGCCCGTCCGTCCGCCCGTCCGTCCGCCCGTCATCCGTCCGCCCGTCCGTCCGCCCGTCCGTCCGCCCGTCCGTCCGCCCGTCCGCCCGTCCGTCCGCCCGTCCGCCCGTCCGTCCGCCCGTCTGTCCGCCCGTTTGGTGCATGTGAACAATACTAGCACCTAAACCATGCGTAGGATTTTATCCAGATTGAAGAAATCCCTATCTATTTGGCTTGAGTCGAAGCTCTGCGATTTTGAAAAACATTTATTAGTTTTTGGGGGTTCTTTACATGTAGATATTTTCAAAATTTTCTCGAAAACGGCTCCCAACTCTTTCTTTAAATTTCTTGTAAGAATAGAGTAAAATACATATATAAAGGTGGCATAGGTCTGATTTTCATCCTGACTTTTCGAAAATATATGATTGAATTTTTTTCGGGTTATCCTACAACTACAAAATTAAAGATACAGATACTTACTTCAAATTAAATGTGTTGATCATAAGTTGTTCTTAATTAAGGTCATGTACATTTTTTTGAAAGTATTAGTAGTTTTCGCACAATATTGCGTTCAATTTGGGCAATTTAAAAAATACAAAAACAAGATTTTCTCAAGAACGGCTGCAAATTTCTTCTTCAAACTTTTAGTAGGGATTGTGCTAAATGCACTCTAAGAAATGACATTAACGCTATATTGCTCTATTCTTTTGTTTTCTCAAAAATGACAGAAATGTAATTTTTTTGACTTGTCTCTCACGTCGTTATTTACATTAGAGGCAATTTTTTCACATAATTATATTTATGAGTTTGTGCTTTAAACAATGTCATATAAATCTTCTCGAAAACTCAACTGTTTTCTGTCAAAAGTAGCTCCAAAACGGCTCCAATTTTTTCCATTTCGGTTTTTTTTCATTACGGAGTATTTTTTTTAAAATCACACAAATGTAATTTTTTTGAAAGATCTCCCACGCTATTAATATATTATTTATACCATTTTTATACCATTAAAGTACATTTTTGTCGAAATTTTTCAGTTTCCTAATACTAAAATCGAAATATTACTTTAAGAATTATTGTAGAGAAAAACCTCATTCAATTCGCAAATTTTCTTTGAAAAATATTAAGTTATTTTAAGAAAATGTCGTTTAAGCGTTACTGTAAATGTGAAATTGAGAAAATTTCAATAAAATGTACTTTGGGCGGCAGTAGATGGCAGCTGGCGAGAAGTTCGAATAGCTACCCGATACCAAAGAAAACGAATATGGGAAAGTCTGTGCCATTCCGGAGCACCACTAGTTATAAAATGTTGCCATATGGTTACAATAGCAAATACAATGGGGAACCTAATAAATTACATTACAATAGAATGAAACACAGTAAAACTGTACATTCGTATTACGTCAATTATGAAGCAGTTCTTTGCATTTTTGTAAAATATTGCCCAATACATTTTACACATTTAATCCTTGTAAAGTCAATTGAACAATTTTAAAACATTTATCTTTTAAATTATAAAATCACCAAAAAAACACTTTTTACGGGAACGTACGCTTCTGAATTCAAAATCGTAAATGAACAAATTGTATTGTTAATATTACGGGGAACACGCTAGTGTGTTTTCTTCACATGAAATAACACACATTTATTTTAGTAGTATTAACTGCACGGTTTTTCGCGAATATCTTTCTGTACCCATTACATTTATATTCTTCAGTTTTGTACTTCAATACTCCGTACGAACAAAATAGTTATTCCAATGTATGTAATAATATGGCGTGAAGAGATTGTTATGAAGCAGACTTAAAGAGTTTTATAGTGTTCATGACGCTCAAATTTACTTGTACAAACAGTTTATCGTTGAACATTTGCTGGTGGCGTTACGTATTTGACAACTCGTTTGATACATTTATTAATTTATCGTAAAACAGTTAAACAATGTGTGACGAACTATGAAAAGAAGAACAATCTGTGCATGATTTCGTGAGATCTGATTCGTATGTGTCCTAATTCATATACACATTAAGTTGAATTATGAATACAGGTAGCAACAAGCATTTTTGGCAAGGATTGTTATGCCAATTTTTGCTCCGGTGTAATACAAATTATTTGCATTGGATATTCAACAGATTTTGGTTATTATCCCTAGTATTTTACGTGAAAGAATCTACTTACTGCAGTGAGAAAATGGAGAATGATTATTTCTACATTTCCTACAGAGCTCAAAAAAACGTGCACAGATATTGAAGCGACATTTATATTCAGGAGCAAAACAACGGACATCTCAGCATTTGCTCAAAGGATCAAGGAAACTGGACGAAAAACCTGATCGGGTTGGCGATCATTCGCCTAGAAACTAACTACATTAGACTTTGTTCATTAACAGAAATGTAGCTTCACATTTACTGATCTCTCCTTTTGCTACTCGTAATTGTGATAGGAGTGGAGCAGGAGGTGTGGGATGCTATTTTGTTAGAAACTAAAAAAATCAAATTTGAATGTCGTTTACCAATGCAAATAAGTTTTCTAAAACTCTGGAACAAATAGGTGTAGTTTTCAAATGTTACTAACATCGCTTTTTCGGAACTTTTATTCATCATTCAATTATTTTTAATTCAAAGTTGGAGACGAAATTCTGGAGCTGAAGAAAACATGCGGAGATGGTACTTCTTCCTCATAGGTTACAACACGTTTTTACTGTTCTTTGATTAAATAAATCAAATAAGTTGATTTTATAATTATGTTGCGCATTTTTCGCAACATCAACTTTTCCCGATCTTTTGGGCATTGAGCGTATATTCATATATGGAGTAATCCTCCGTTAAATGTCATCTCTCATGACGTCGCAGTCACTCACTCCCTTCAGCCAGGGGCTCGGTGCCGTTCCCATGTGCTCACCCATCCAGGAATCCGTGGTGTCTTGAGTTTCTGAACTTCCAAGACTTCTCCTAGCGTAGTTAATCAATTCGACGAACGACGCAGGCGTAGGCTGTATGTTATTAACGAACATCAGTTTGTTTCCCGATTCTCGCATGTCGTCCCACTGTGCGCGGCTCTGACTCGCGACGCGCGCGCCCTCTTTCCCGCAGCCTTTTACGAGGCGGCTCGCGCCTATCGCCGAAATTGCGTCCATAATTTACGCTGATCTATCCTCCCATAGACGACTTCCCGGCTCAATTGAGCTGCGCGGGCGGGCGGGCGGGCTCGCGCTGCTGGCGTTCGGCGCGGATCGGGGCTCGAACTACGACCGCTGCGCCGCGCTGCGGCTGCCTGGCGAAGCTTCGCGCGAGGGTGGGACGGGGTGCTATCACCGACTCTGAGGATGCAGGATGGAAAGGCGTGTGGCGCAAGAGCGAGGTGACGAGGGCAAACTCGGAGAAATTATAAACAAAGTTTCATTCGCCTTCTTGTCACATCGCTGGAAAGAAAGCTCCTAAGAATGTGAAACTAAACTATTGGGGAAAAGGCCCACCTATGAATTCGTAAAATAATGGGCCAAATTTAAATGATCATTACATCGTTCCACCCACAGTATAGAGTTAATAGAATCGGACTATGTATATGTATGCACTGTAAAATATCCATTTATGTCATATTTTGTGAACAATCATCAATGTTTGATTTTTCCTTTTTGCGTTTTTATTGTAATAGTCAAACTAAATAACAGACATATCAGGTTTTATTTCAATAAAGTTCATAACGTATTCTGAAATTCACTGTTTTTTAACTTTACATTGTGAATTTTTCTTGTTACTGCGTGGTAGGGTTCCGCTGAAATGAATTCAATTCCCAACTAAATTAATACGAAGGCGTTATTTCATTCGTAAGAAGAATATATTTCATCAATTCTGAATGAAAACTGAAGATGCTATGATCATGATGTTCCTGATCATGTTATGAATTTGAACCGCTTTTTGGACACATCTTTGGGTGCCGTTTTTACCTGAATTTTCTTAGAGGATGATTGCATTTGATGCACTATATACGTTTGAAAATTGTTTCTTATAATAGCCATAAACATTTTACATTTTTTATCATGAAAGTAGAATTGAAAATGGTTCATTCTACTTATTCGCAAATCTGTGCAAGACAGGGATGAAACTATATAACTAGAACGTTGATAAGAGGCGAAGAGGTGCGTGTCACGTCAGGAATGGAGAGTGGAAAAAGGTCCGTCGGGAGAGGAGTCAACGAGACATAATTTAAATAATGCATTTCCTGCCAGACTTGGCATTCGCGATTTTCACGCATGGCCAACAGCTATTGCATATAAATTTTTGTTACTACATGCGTGTTTTTTTTATGCGAGACAAATGTGTATCGAATCTTCTTGACGATTGGTAACCTCCAATGCCTTCAAAAATCTGTTACTTGACATATATATTTGCATCTCTACCTTTCTTTAATACACAATAACAGCTCCCAGTTTTTTAGTATATACGGATATATTCAAATAGAGGTAAGAGAATGTAATGTTCTCCGCCCCAATATGATCTTGAGGAGGGACGGTGCCATAATTCCGGCGTGGTGACTTATGGTTAACAGAAGCAAAACTCATTCGACTTTGGATGTAGTAAACGCAGATATAGTGAATTTCCGGTTGTAGTAAACTGAAACTACTAATTTTGATCAACTCATAAAATAAGCACTACAATATTGGGTTATAGTCAACTCACGACATTGGTTGTAGTGAAGACAGTAAATACAAATACACGGGGGAAATACCTCAAAACCGCAAATTCATGTAACACTACGAGTTTGGACGTAGATTGATATTTTGTAGCATTTATGATAAATGAAAGGTTCTAAGGGAAACGCATTACTGAGGGTTGCTTCAGGATATCAGTGGCAGCTTCGTCTAGACTGAAGATTTCATGGACCACCTTCATGGACCAAGATACAAACTAATGAAGTTCTATCCTTCTAGGACATCGTAAATGCGGTGGAAAGTGGATTCAAGAACAAGAAAAGAAGTGTGATGACGAAGACAAAACAAATTTAAGAAAAAGCTTCAACGGGCAAGAGACACCGAAAGATGTTAAGAGTGCACGTAGTTATTTAGAGTGTGTGAACAAAGTACGATAATACAAAATGTGAAGAAATAGAAACTAAGACTAACTAGAAATTAAGATCGATTTTGAGAAAATATACAGCAATGCGCAAGTGTCTTCATTCATAAGCAATGCTCAGTGCTGAATTGGAATAAACGTATTGTAAAAATATGTGTATTCACGCAGCTTAAGTTAATTTTCTTGATTCCTTTACAATAATCTCCAACAATTACAGGTTAACTTTTGTTCGCACCGTTGGGTTACGTTAGGGTATGTAGTTGACAAAACTTCAACACATCGCAAAACCGAAACTTGAAATCTTCATAACTAGTAAACGCACACTGTTCAGAAAATGCTTCGTTTGTGCAAACATAAATTGTTACGAGTACATTCAATCAATTGAAAAGGTACTCCTGAATGCAGAAACACCGATATATGTATTTCCAGAATGCTTCATGGACAAATTGGTTATGTAATTTATCCGTAAATAATTAATCGAAAGCAGGTTACCCTATTAATTCATGTGAGGAGGATCATTTCAAATCATAGAAAGTCCAAAATTAAAAATTTTACATAAGGAAATGCAGAAAACAACGTTCCTAAACGAGGAGTGTTACTTGAAAGCTTACAAGTCTAAAATTTGTCATTAAATAACGCAAATTGGTGTATGTACGGAATTAAATATTTTAAAATTTTTGTTGGTGTTATTAGTTATTGATATTGACAAAATATGGTTTGCTACAAATACAAGAGGAAAATAATTATATAAATTTTGTATTGTACATTTGGTAATGTATTTGGATTGATGTTAATAAAATATAAAATACGAAATAAGTGTTATTAACTTGTTATGGAGTATAAAAACTTAGAGTATTAATTAATATATTTATTAAATATACTCCTAATTATTGTTTACGATCGAGTGTTTGTGCAAAGAGTGGTTGCTCACCTCATACTCAAATACTACTTCTTAGTGACTAGTTACTCAAAATGCTTCCTCCATATTCTTCTCCTAAACAGTCACAAATTGTAACAGATCAGTGGAACCTTTACTGAGTGCAGTTTCTGAATCTACAATCCGATAAAACTGCAAATCGATTTTACTTCCGCAACCCTCCTCAAATCTCTTCTTCAGCAAGTTCTTTATATCACTCTTCTTTGCCTCAGTAAGCTTGCTGGTAGGTGATATAGCTAATTGTTCTCATATGAAGTGCCCTGCCCGCCTGTTTCCAAATAGGACTCACTAGAGAAGAACGGAAGGATCATCAATCCGATAATGTGGCTCCGTCTTTTGTTGTTTTTTTTATTTTTCTCATCATCATTCCCTTCGTTTTCTTGGTTCCCTCACATTTCATATGTTTGCTCATGTCCTTGTAATTCTTCACAATTCAGTCTTTCCTAATATGTGAACCTAACCAACTGACAGGAAAATATCGTGATAGTTCTCTGGTGTTAAACCCCCATATTCCTCCTTGCTTTCTTTTCTGTTATTCCAAAAATTTTGCCAATTGGCAGCATTTAATATCCACTTACAGGAATGAAAACTATGATATTCTTCACATAACGAGAAGCACTGTTTAGGAGATAGATCGCCATGGCGTAAAAAATAAGGATGTTCCCGTTCTGCCCCCACAGCCACCTGCATAAAGCCATAAACTCTCAGTTTCTGGGAAAGGGAGTGTAATGTTTCTACTGTACCAACACTAATATCAGCTGATTAGTTTATCCAAGAGAAAAGTTACAAATTCCAGCAACATGAAAAATAGAGCCGAAAAATATTATTTGCACCAAACGTGAGTAACAACATAATATTGAGTGAATCACCCAACCTGCTATGTAGCTAATGCTGATAATTCGCTACCGCCGGGACTCGAACCTTAGGCCATCCCGGTCCACGATACTGCGGAAGCAATTATGTTGCCTCTGAGATATTCCTGCCGGTATATACAACTGGATGGACACTTGTATACTAGTATGTACCTCTTTAATCTATGAATTTTGAACAACGAAGATATGTTTTAGATATGGCAAAATGCAAATAAGGGACACCATTCGTTCATTTCAAATTTGTTTATTTGTTTATTAACAATATATAAATCATCTCACGCGCACATACGTATATTGATTCAAATTCATTCATTTAAAGATACATAAATAAAAACATTTATTATTACATTAATTTATACAAGTGTCTAATAACTTATCGAAATAAAATTGTTCAAGTGTGTTTTTATTCTTAAATATCTCAAATTATTGGTAAATATACTGTAAAGAGTAAGAGCTGATTAATCCAAGAACAATAATTATCTCCAACGTATAATTGGTCAAAAAGTTATGCTCATTGGGGCTGTGTTGTTCACTGCGATAGTAGGTCTCTCATAAAAGTTAAATATGTAGTCAATAATTTTAAAATGTACGAGCAACTTGCCTATATACAAGCGTAATGTCTGGCAACTGACTGTTATGTTCTTTAACAACACAAAATAATGTTCTTTCACATGTTCTTTGAATGACATCGATATGATAATACTATTTAATAATTCACATTTTATCTAATCGTGTTTCTCAGTCATTAATGACGTTCTTCGCCATTCCTGCAGGCTTGTTTTTAATTTTCATAGAAAACTTCTATCTACGCCCTACATACAAAAAATTCTTCGATAAGCATCCTAAACATAAGGTTTCTTAAGGGTTCAGTGCCAGATCAACGTTTAAGGGATCCTAAGCATATCCCAACTCTGGTCCCCTTATCAGTATTTAAATGTGCAACATAGCACTCAAAAGTAATAACTTTTAGAATTTTAAAAACTAATATATAAATATTTTAAATATCTATAAAATGATAAATAACATAATGTTGTAAGCAAACGAATAGTAGGCACATTCATTTTTTTTTTCGTTTACAAGGTATTTTTACATTCGCTTTGCTGTACTGCTGTATACTTGCCGGACGGTTAAACCTCACGTGCCAGCTTTTCCTAATAACACACATGCCCGCACGTGCATCTTTCTTTAGGTCATACCTAAGTGGATCAAATTTACCAATTATTTATATATTTTATGTTATTTCATAGAGCATATTTTTTGCTCATTCCAGCTAATGGAGCTCATTAACATGTCATTTTTCTGAGTTATCTGAACTTTCAATGAGAAAAAGTACATATTCGAGTAGCGTAGCTGATAAGGAACCAATTTTTGAAGGGCATTTAAAACGTTTTAATATAACATAATCTGTTTAAAATACGAAGATGGTAGCTGCGGGAACGTAACTTGTAAAGATTTTATATCCCACACTACTCAGTTCTGTTGCTAAATATGTATATTGAATTTCTTGCAAAATTTATGGTCTTAAGTCAATTGACAGAAACATTATTTTGAAAATAGTGTGGTTGAGCTGTAGCTAAGCCCGACACAAATGTTAGCCATTAGTATGACATAATATACCAAAACCTAAAACATCTATTACTCTGTTATAAATGCTGTATTCTCTCAAAAACATTCCTAGATATGAATTCTGTACATTCAGTAACATAAATCAACACCAAGAAAATCCCAAATAAGAGACTGATTCCAATCTAAATCAAATAAGTTATTATACTATCGCGTTTCTCAGCAAAACCAATGGTCTCAAAAACCTTACCGCTTCACCTTTTGGTCTGGAACTTCATCCAGAAATATATCACTTGCACAGTATAGCCAACAGAGCAAAGCACAGCCGTTTCATTCATAAATCTCAATGCCATTGTTTGGAGCCTTATTTTAAGTGAGCCTTTATTCGAGTGTGCCTTTGGATCACTGTTAGCTATTGGTGGGCTCACCGTAAGTTGACAAGAAGTCTACTGAGTGTCAAAATAAAAAAAATCTCTCCAAAATGTAATCAAATTTTAAAAGGCAAACAACTTATTTCTCATTAATTTTATTTAATCAATTACTTTACATTTCTAGGGAACAAAAAATTGATTTTTAACAAGAAATGTATTGTTTTCTAACCATGGGTAAGCGGATTCAAGAAATGTTGTATTTTGTGAACTAATTTATAATATATCCGGTATGTGTAATAAATAAACCATTTTATGACAAATCACGGCGCTGAATCCAATCAGCAAATTGCTTGTACTCAACAATATTTTTTGTTTTTAAATACGTAATAATTTCACAATTAGCGTTCAGTGTACATTAAAAACCACATTTCAATGACACGCCAAATTGAACTCGTTTTAACACAGATCATCTTTTTTCTGCATCTCCTTCTCTTGCTGGTCCTAATTCATTAATGTTTATATATATATATATATATATATATATATATATATATATATATATATATATATATATTACCTACATTATATTCTAAGTTGATTGCGATACCAAAGAACAACTCGCGTGTGTCAAACCTGAAGCCAAACTTCAGAAACGCCTCGTGATTGACCACCACTTACTCGACACCCCACAGAATACGCGAACCTCGTACAGCGGCTTTCCCCGTAAATTTCATCGCATCGATTTTTCGCCCATCGGGCAGGCGGCCGTTTTCGGGACAAGCGAACGCGCTCTTTCGAAAGGCAACGGGCCTCGTCTGTCGCTGCGGCGCGGCGGTGGCGGCGACGCAGACCAGGTCACGCATTGTCCGGCGACGGCCGAAACGTCGCCGCCGCCTCTATAAAACGACGCCGATAACAAAATCCCCGCGTCGCGACGCGTCGCCCGTGTGCCGCGACGTCGTCACACGCCCCCGCGCTCGCACCGCCTCCGCCGCCGCCGCCGCCCACGCCGCCGCTGCGTTGTCATGCGCGAATGCCCGCTGTCCCCGACAATCGCCGCGCTTCGTCTGTCTACGGCGGGAAACGGCCCCGTGTAACAAGTCGAATTAGGTAAGTTGGCCGGGACGCGGCGCCACGTATAGGCGTCGCCTGATAAAAAGGGTTTTATTGTTTTCGTGTTGATGGAAGGACGCATCACCATCTGTCGGCTGGCTCGTAGCAGCGGCAGCAGCAGTAGCGCTGCGGCGACGAGGGTGGCAGCCATCTTGCGAGGCCCTTATCACAGAACGCGCTGACGACAATGTCATCAGAATGTAATTCGAAGCAACATTCAACAAGAGGGCTCGTCAAGCGCTTGTCATGTCGAGGAGGCCTTGATATTGTGAAAGCGGGCGGGCGGGCGGGCGGGCGGGCGCGCGCGCTCGCTTCTCGCCCATCCCGGCGCCCTGCTCCTCCTCCACCTCCGCCCCCGCCGCCCCCGCCCCGCTCGCCCGCTCGTTCGCTTGTGTAGGACGCCGCGCGGCGTCGAGCTCTCCTCAAAAAGCACATCACACCATTCAGACGCGAGGGAAGGCGGCGGGAACGGGGCCGACGCCTGCACACAAGGAGGAGGCGCATGTGAGGGCGGGGGCCGGGCCGGGGGCCGGGGCGAAGGCGGGGTGGCGTGGCGGGTCGAGTAGGTGATGGGGAGGAGGAAGTGGAGACAGGTGCAGAGACCAACGAAGAAGTGGATGAAGACGGACGCGGAACCAGAAGTGGAAGGAATGCTGAGAGAGAAGCAACGGCGGAGATAGATGAAGAAGCGAAGAGTCAGAGAGAGGGTGGAAGTTGAAAAAGTGAAGTCGAGAGGAGAAGTAGAATGTAAATAGCGGCAGAGGCAAAGGCGGAGACTGTGGTTAGTGCGAGCGGGAGTAGAGGTAGAGATAAAAATGTAGGCGAGGTAGAGCAAATATGAAATCTAGGATGAACCAGGAGAACGAGGTGCAGCTGCTGAAGTGCCGGAGACATATGATGATAAGACGTAGGTCAAAAAGTAGACGTTAAAGGTGCTCTAACACACAGAACATGCAGAAGGAAGGAGCGACGGCAGTGTCGGGCGATGGGATTTTTCGGGTGGAGGAAGGGACGGTAAAGGGTACGTGCAGAACCAGAGTGGGTCGTCGTGGCAAAGATTGAAGCTGTTTAACCACAAGAGCGGTGTGGAGACATGTACAGTGATGGCGTCACAAACAAATGCGGTGGAAACGACGGACACCAAAGGCTTTCAAAGAAGGCCGGGAGCAGTGAAGAAGGTGATAGAGGTAGCAGCTTTCACAAGTACGGGGAACGATTGGGAGGGGGCGTTGAAGGTCCGGAAGGGAGGGAGGCGGTGGAGGTCTCAACAACGGGGGCGGAGGGGGAGGGTTAAGGAAGGAGCAGGGACCGAGGTAGTGGAGGCGATGGAAGGGGCCAAGACGTTGGTGGTGGACGGAAGAATGGCAGCAACGAAAGCAATGGAGGTGGCGGACATGGTGAACGGAGGAGGAGATGATAGTGCCAATGACGACGGAGGTGGTGGATGGAGGAAGAGGGAGTAAGGGAGGTTATGGAGGCGGCGGGGGTGTGAACTGCGGCGGCGAAGGCGGTGGGTGCGCCGGTTATGGAGATGGCGAGTGTGGAAGGCGAGGAGGCGGGGGAGGCAACATAAACGACGGTGGCGGCAGTGGCGGCGGAGGCGGGGGCGGCAAAGGCGGAGTTGGCGCGGGAGGCGACGTCAACGATGGAGGCGGCAGCTGCGGTGGCGGCGGCGGCGGCACACGAAGGCGCGGGGAACTTTCGTATCAAGCGCGCATTGTAATGCGTCATTGACTGACGTCACAGTAGTTGCCTACCTATCGAAGGCGCACAAATGGGGCGGGCGGGCGCCACAAGCGGCGCAGGAACAGGAGGCGGAGTCTGCGCCGCAGACAGCTCGCGCGCCCTGCCTTCCTCCGCCGGGAGAGCGGCAGTTCCTGCGCAGATACGCCCCAGAGCGTGCAGCCTGCCCCGCCCCTGCCCCCGGCCCCCGCCCCCGCCGCCCCGCGCCCCGCAGCACGCGTGGTGCGGCGGACGCTTCCGGCGCACGTCAATGCGGTTGATCGCCCCTCTAATGCCGCTTCCCGTTGTTCTTCGGAGGGCGCGGAGATACGCTGCCTCAAATTGGAAGATGTACGAGAACGAACATGCACGTAGTTTGAAAGAATTAGATTACAACTTTGTGGAACGTGTAATTTTCCTGTTACAATCGCTCATGTACAGATTCATTGTCCAAACGGTGTGGTGTTGGGCTACCCGAATTTGGTGTTGGGTGGGGAAGATGATAAGGTGAGATAAAAATTGAATGATATTCGATTCGAGAACGAATATCTTCTAATCGGAATCGGAATTGCTCACAGTGTGATACATGTCACGTCGCGCAAGTTCTGTTTTGTAGACCAAAGTGTGCGTTAGAAGATTTACGGGCAGAATGATATGGTAAATGGACTTAAGAATGAAATGGAATGTAGTTAAGAACTCTTTTGTAATTTTCCTTGAAATTCAAGGATTACATAACTACATTAGCTATGTGAAATTCAATGGGCGATTAGCTGACTTTTTCTAAATAGATAGGTTGCCTAAAAACGTCCAATTTTCAATTTGTTCTACTTCTTATTGATATTTTAACCCCTGATTTTAATTCAGAAGCGGTTATTTGAAAATAGCAAAATGTTAGTAATTGTGAGATACTTGACTCTGTAATGGCTACTCGGTATTCCACCTCTGAAAGCTTTCCAGTTCAAATCCAAAAACGTTCCTGCTGATGTTACATTATTGAAATCCAGTACAATTAAGATGTTTTAAACTTATTCTTTATATTTAAAAGAAGGGAAAATAAATTATCATTCCACGTTTCTTCAATAGAAGACATTAGCTTTTCTCTCTCTCTCTCTCTCTGCAAGTTTGAAACAAGTGGAAAGTCTCCAATCAGTATTTTTTAAATGTTATAAGCCCACAACAGAAAAAATGGACACTACTGATGTCTTTACCTCATACGTAGTTTTTAGCAAATAAAATTACCACATTGTGTGAAACATGTCACTGTTCTATTGTTTTCGCTCAAGTGTTGCCACATTGTCCAAAGAAAGCCGAAATAGAGCTGCCCAAAATTGGAGGACCTCTAAATATTTTATGTGTTCTTTGTGTTCCATTTCAGAAAACAACACATTTTCCTCCGAAAGTAATAGACATTTAATGACTGCGATTAGATTGAGAATCGTGCCAATAATTTTAGTTTTCACAGTAATAACTTCAATCCTTATGAACTGCAGTAGAATGTGTTAATACTTTGCGTTGAAATAGTAGCATTAGCACAGGATCAAAAGAAAGTCTAATACTGATAAATGAAACATTCTATGGATACTAATTTTAGAAAATGCACAAATTCTTCCCTTACATACAGTACCCATAATGTTGCATTGTATTTTTATCTAATTGTTCGTCAGACTTCGGCACTTCGTGCAACTTATTTCATATTTTTTTATTGACTTGATTGTGATTTTATTGATTGTGAATAAATCAATAGTTGATTATAGTTCCTCAATAATTATTTATTATCGTGAATTCTGCAATGATTTAAATGTATTATGAAATACATGAAATTAAAGCAGAATTTGTGCATGGAGGATTTTACTGTACTGTTCGCACTGAAATACACAGGGCGAGAAAATTAAAATATTATTTCAGGACAGATTGAAAACTATATTTTTTTCCCATTTGAAGATGAGATCTAGAGAAGTGGTTTGGACCGAAAACGTTTTTCAAAAACGCTCAAAACATAAAATAATTATAATATCCCCATTATAAATGATCATGTTTAACTTATTATTGTGGTTTAGTGTACACTGTTGAATGAATATTAATTGTTTTATTATTCTACAGTTGTAGTTACATATATGAATATCTAAAAAAATTCCTTTGGACGGTGAAAATTCTTAAACATGCTCAAGATCTAGTTAAATCGCATTACCATGCAGCTCGTTCTTCGAACTTAAAAGAATAAACAATGTGTATAAATACAAAGTGATGACTGATGTGTTACACAATGCATAACTGCATATCAATGTAGCCCGATATACATTGAAATATTATATTGCGAAGGGAGCGTCTTTTTAACCATTGGTTTTATGGAATGTTTCTTAAGACATGCATATTAGTGCTTAGCGAAGCCATTTTCATACATGTAAGTAAGTTACGAATTTTCGTAACTCATTTTAATTATTAATATTTTTTTCTTTTCATAGACGTGATTTCTTGAGCACATACTGAATGAACCCAACTTGGAGCCTAAATATACGTAAAAGAAAACACGCTTCTCGAGATCCCTGCCCCACTACTCAACTCCAGGGACATATTTTTTTCATTCCTCCTCGCTGGCAGCCGACGTGGAAGTGGGAGCTCGATAAAAAGGATTCGCGAACAATCCGTAAAAGCGCCGCGGAGCATGCGGCTTCTTGACCTGTTAACACCACGCCGAGATACTCGGGCGCGCCGAAGCAACGAAAGGCTTGTCTCTTTCACGGGCGATTTCTCCAGCGCGATACTCAGCGGCACCACAGCGCCGCGCGGGCAAAGCGGCTACGGCGAGAACCAACCTCCACTTCTGCAAGGCCTCCGCCTCTGGCCATTCGTCCTTCCGCCGGCCCTCCTCACAATCAAATTGCCACTACATTGCCCTCGCGCTCCCGCTCCGTGAATGGTACATTGCACAAACACCGCATTCCATAAGGCTCTCCGCTGTTCGCCTCCTATCCGATAATGAAGATGTTTCCATTTGACACAGCTGGGTAGCTGAGAACTATTCACTCACCCGCCTTCTTCTTCGCCTGGCTAGCCGGCCGGCCGTGGCCCCGCACGCCGAGGTACAGAAAACGACGGGAGGGGGGGGGGGGGGTCCCACGCATTCAGAACGGATCAATAGGGGCAGTTCCCCACTTTCATCAAAAGCGACATTCTAAACCTCAAAGTACCCTATAAATCAGGGTGTTGAGACTACACTGGCGAAGGTTTCGAGGCGAAATTCAAAGCCGCGCCGTGGTTAATAGTCACAGCACATTAACTCGCCAGCATTTCACAACACTCAGCGCTTTGTCGGGAAGGTAACTGGTTCATATGTTATCGACAGAAGAGCGTAGATTTACGAGCCTGTGGCGCGGTCATAATGCCCGCTGCCGGCCGCCTGCTACTCGCCGCGTAGGGGTAGCGCTCCCTTTGTGGAGGATCGCATCGAAGTCGCGGAGTTTTGAGGACGAGACCACGCCTGAGGTCATCTGCTTAGCGGAGGATTTCGGAGGCGCAGGGAATGAAGACCTCCAGGCTTCCCAAGGCGCGATACACAAGGGTGCAAAAGGGCTGAAATGCATTAGGTTCGTGAAGATTCAGCCAACAGAAAAACTTTTTAGAAACGAATGTATTTGTTAAATATGAAATAGCAATAACTTATATTGAGATGTCCCCGAAGGACTGGAGTTAAAGTGTATGTGAATATGATAATGGACAATACATTTGACAAGAGTTTTGATTGATAACGAAATTCTCGCACAACAACAACTATAGTCTTCATTTCAAAATATAAAATGATAAATCACTTCGATTGTTTTAAAATGATTGATAACAAGAACATAGATACATATATCGACGAAGCACAAGAATGCACCTCAAAATCGTAATTTTTATTTGTGTGAAGTATACTACTCTACAAAGTAGGAAACTGTTTTTACCAAGAAAATCTCATCAAGATCCCATGACAGTCATTAGACGAGTATCACTTTGTCTTCGGGCCTGAAGTGAAGGGAAGCTCAGTATAAAACGATTCTTCTACAAAATGACTTTTTTTAGATATGCCGCTTCCTTATACACTGATGATAATTGTTAAATTGCTTTTATCTTATACACTAGTAAGCTGACTGAAACGTGTAAAACTTATTGATTTTTAGTGACCCTCAAGATCCCCAAACAATCTACTATTTTTGATGTTTAAGTAAAACTAAAACAAATCTTTCACCCTAATATAAAACTGCATAAACTGCACTGAACGCTTAAAACGAAAGTACCACACACAGTATTTGTTTTTGGAACTTTCCAGCATTATCACACTCCATCTGACAGTTTTCTCTGAAAACCAATACATATGACGCTAACAACCCAACCTAGAACAAAGCTGCCCGACTGATATAAGATGAACTTACATTCGTCAACATTGCCGAGTTTCCCCATTCCACAAACGTGTAATCATGACATTAATTTCCGCACTGTCGAGTTGCAGTGTCTCCTGCCCAAGCGATACGCAACTTTCAAGTACTGGGTGTTGAAATGTTCCAACTTGAGCACAAAGACACAGTGAAACATCACACAACAATGCTGCAGAGATAACCAAATTGTGGAACTTCAACTAGGACTTCTAATCAGAGATGGTACCGTGTGGAGCAAACAAAGGCTGAAGCAACGTACAATTTACATTGTCTTCGAAGGAGTAGTGAGAGGAAATGTATTCCTCTGCAGTACATTTCATTCCCACGTCCGGTGTAAAATTTAAAATAAGCATTTGTTCCTGTAAACTAAAAATGTTGGTTTTATATAAAATGAAATATTTCGGACAAGAAATCACTTAAACTTCACACATCATTTTACGATACATCGACTTTATTACATTTTTTCTTCGTGAATATACTACTCGTGTGAGAAACTCGTGTAATATGAGGAATCTTCTGGACGAGACATATCTCGATACAACGAACATTCAAGAACAATGTAATGATAAATATGTGTAATAGGATTTTTAAGTGTATCCGGTAGTTTGTTTTACGTATGACATAACACGAGAGCTATCTTCTCGGAAGACACACAATGTTTGCTGACAATATTGATGACGTGGAAGCTATTTAACACGGCATATTTTGTTACACATTTTGACAGCTTTGAAAATAAGTTCTTCATGTTTTTTCATGATTTTTTGTCAGTTTTATGACAGCACGGCGTGTAAGACAATTCTGGTGACAGTGTTTCCAATTTCCTGCTGTGTGATTGGCTCAAGTTTGCTACGTGCTCGCCGCAGTATTTCTCCTCTCTCTCTCCCTCTCTAGTCTCCTCCCCTTCCGTTTACTCCCCTCCTTTCCGCTGTGAGCGGGGCGTATTACAGGATTCGCCGGTGAATTTTTTTTTTTTAGTTTATCGAAGTTGGCATCTCGAGGGGTTGGGGTGTGACAACTCACGAATGCATACGTATTAATGCAAAAATTCATTTTTTTTCTTTTGATCCTAAAGCATTCGTTCTAAAAGGAAGCGTATTTCAAAAACAAATGTCAACTCTGGTAGAAATTGAAATGATTTTATATAACTTACTTATATAACTTACTTTATATTTATCGCCAAAAACATTCAAAACTGTGAGACAAAGGGAGAAACGCTTTATATAATAATCGTATTTCTATGAAGAGTTGTTAAAAATAAATAGTAGATAGTGTAGTTTACAATAACAAAGGGCTACGGCCGTTCTGTAGGCTTACAGCAGTAAATACCGTAGTCGCCTCCTTCCTGTAATAGGTAACTTCGACAGAACGTTTCGAGAGAAACTGTCAAGGGCAGGACATAGTAATTCAGTCTCTCTCCTCCTCGTGATCACTCATGGTTAGTGCTAGAGCTAGTCAATTTTGGGCCCGGGGCAATCCTGAAATGTGAAAGATGTATCAAGAAACTATATGAGTTATTTTATTTCAATAAATAATAAAAGTTACGTTCAAGCTAGAAAAAGTTCTTTGAAATATATTTTAAATAATAGTTTTAAGTAAGTGAACTCATCAACGACTATTTTCACGGTAAGGTTAAAACGCTACAAAAATTGTTGTATTTAGTGTTCAATCTAATTATTATTATTATTATTATTATTATTATTATTATTATTATTATTATTATTATTATTATTATTACAACCCGTAACAATCCCGTAAAGAGCAAAAGCCTCCGGTTGTCGGGTGGGTTACACAATGGTAGAATTCCCAAGCACCCTATTCCGGAACTTCCTTAAACAGGCGCTATTTATTTCAATAGCATTACTTGTTAAATACGTGAAATAATAAATATGAATTTCAATAAAACCTAGTTTAATGTTAGCGTCATTTGATTCATTTCATTGAGTCCTACCTTTTAAGTAATGACTAAAATCAACTATTTTAGGCAAACAATTAATTGAACATTTTGTGGCATATTAGACTACTGTACCGCGGTTTATAAAAATTACGATAACGATTTTCTCGAGTTCTAATTTCTGTTTCAATTTTTTACTTTTTCTTTATCATTGCCGTCATAGGGCACCTGGACGTACGGGCCCCGAGCGATCGCTCAGTCTGCCCATGCCTACCGGCGAGAAGAGCAGCAGCGAGTTTTCGGCGTCTAAAAGTAGGAACATTGATCTAAGGGGAGGAAAACCCTGGCCAAAACCATGGGAAAGGGGGTATCAAAGTTCTGCAGAAACCAGCCTCCACAGGAGAAGAACAAAACTGGGTGCTCCACGGTTGGAGATTGAGGCGTTGGATCAAAACCCGAATTTCGAAAAAAATTGAACCTGGTAAAAGTGACAATTTTCAGCCTCTTCATTACAATGAACTTCAAGACGACTATTGCAAAGGAAACTGATACTAAACTCGGCACTTGGAATAATGTGGTGATACCACATACGTAGGTATTAAAATCTATGAAATATTATCTGAGACTTACCGTAGACCCGATAAAGAAGTATAAGGGTGCACATAGATCACCATGCACCGGAAGAGTTATGGTTTAAAGGAAGCAAAAACGAAATCAATTCGATAGATAAATTTGAATTATTTATTTACAATTTGCGAAATAGAAACATGAAGAAATCGATTGAAAGTGTATTCAAATAAAATAAACAATTTGTTGGGGTGATGTATTACACAAGCAACAGATGGAAGAATTAATAAAAATCAGTCAAAACACGACGGTAGAAAGAAAGACTTTCTTTCGTCATGATAGGGTACATAGGATGCGGAATTGCAGGATAGAGAAGTAACATCTCGTTGAAAGAGCTCATAGTTTATGTAGTAAAATTTACAGTAATTCTAATTAAGAACTTTTCGGGAAAAACAATCTCCATTATTGTGTTTGGTACAGGTTACAAATAAAGACATTATACATGTTTTGCAATGTAATCACTATGCACTCATTTAAAGAAGTCGTCACAGAGTAAGTAATGAAAGATTTCTTTCACATTTCAATCGGTACGAATTATTGTAGGTGCGATAAAAATATGAAATGAATTGATTCAATTTTTTAAAAGATATTACTATTATTATTACTATTAATTATTATTATTATTATTATTATTATTATTATTATTATTTATTTGAAATATTTCCGCACTCAAAAAGTGCCGCCCGGAGCGGGCCGCCCCAGCCACTTCGCTACTCCACTGGGCTTAACACCTCCCTGTGCAACTGTTCATGTATATCAGTAGTGAGATTTTTACGTGTGTGATCCGACCATATGAATTCCTTAGAATACATCCACCACACAGTCCGCCCTAAAGCTTTTCCAATAAATCGTGTTGTATTTTCTTGGACAATCTCGGGAAACTCCCTCGTAGTATGCCTCGTAGTACGAAATTAATAGATGTACGAAATACACGAGAAAGTAAAAATTGAGAAACCCGCTGAACTCCCAATCATCCCCAAAACCGTTTGTCCTTTATTTATAGTTGGTATTTCTTAGTTCCCCACTTCTCCCCTAAAACATCACAGCCGTCATTCACCCGACTCGTGCCGATGTGTATGCAAATGCAGACTCGCCATACTGCTCCGTGCAGCCACGCCTCTTTTAATATCCTGTTCGGCACAACCTATAAAGTTAAAGTTAATTAAATTTCAATGAGGAATTAATGAAGGCAAAGACGCAGGCGATGCAGGAGTTACGGGCGCGTGGTGCGAGCCCCCAGGAGGGCCCGACGGTGCACGGCGGCGGGCACTGGGGACGAGTTTATGGCGCCGTTAAACGACCGACCCGCATTTTAACAACCCCAATCTCCGCTCATGTGATAATAAACACAAAATCACGGCCCCGCTTATAGTGACGAGTAAAAATAACGGCTTCTGAAACCATTACTATAATTTCCTTTAACGTATTATGACGAAATGGGTGATACTTCTTTGTGGTCTCTCTCTTTATTACGTTTTCTATTATTTTCGTGTTATGACAACAAAACTCGCGTGGTGTATTTGAAAGAAAATTTTTACTAATATCGTGAATAGTGAATTGTTTATTTTTTCTCAAGATTTTCATGAACTATAGTATTGAATTCTTTGTTTGCTTCAATACTGGTGTTTTGAATGGTGCAAATGCAGTCTAAAAAATGCTGACTTCTTTACGCATGAAGAATTGCAATTTAACATTCATTATTAGCACGTTCAACATTTTTGCCAAATGTATGCCTATGTTAATGAGTACAATATCACTTGATGACATGATTGATATAATGTAAACGTAAGCTTCCGCGGGTCGAGTGCGGGGCTCATTGGCTGTCCGGGTGACGCCGCGTCATTGGCTGAGGCCGTCGTTTCGCCCGTCATGACACAAGCTTTCTCAGGACAGTAACAACGCAGTGCTGTGCGTCCGGTGTTGTATACAGGACAGCCAAGAAAACATTTGCTATCAGTACGATTACTTAGTTATTAAAGAGGAAAAAGAGTAGGATACAAGACAAAGAAGTCCAAAATATTTTCAAAAGAAGAGTGGTAAAGTATTTCATTACGAAACTGATGATAATGGTATAATGTTTGACTTTGCTCAATCAACGTGAATAAATATTATTTATTTAAAAATTATATTTCAATTATTCTGAATTACATCCGTTTCTTGAAATATATTTTAAATAAATGGCATGTGCAAATATTCTTGTATTTTTATTAAATAATGTATAAACTATTCAGTAATAGGTATTTTATGTGTAATTTATGATGGACTAGAAGTGGTGGTTCAGGGCATCATCTGATGTCACTGAAGTGCCTCTGACCGGGAAGTCCCGATGGTGGAAGGATTTTTGACACTATCTGATCAGCTAGATCGAATTCAGTCGCTGTATGGAGGAGAATCGTAGCGACCGGCTGCTATGATCAGTAGTTTTCCGTGGTTTCTCCTATAAACACCACGCGAATGTCGGAGCAGTACCCTCACAAACGAGCCACGGACCACGCGCGATCTTCCGTGACGTCACTATGGTGACGTTCAAGCTTACGATTGAATGAAACTGTCAACAACTAACGGGGAAAACCGCGCTAGCCGGCGACAGATCGGCGGCGGATCTCGCCATTCAGCGGGGGGGGGGGGGGGGGGAACCACCGCCGCCTCCCCAGGACAAAATCATGCACTGCACTTAAGGGACTAAAGACCTTATCAGCTGTCGCGCCCGGAATCACTAACAATCAATCAATCATGAGGGGAGGGGTGATTCCAAAAGTTTTGTCGCAGGTGAAACCAACGCAACGCTCCTGCTCGCGCATTATCCCAGCAAGTTTTTCTGCTCATGATCCTCACATGTACCTTTCATCAGTACATTAATACGCGATGAGAAAACGTTGTCCCCCTTTTTAAGCATATCGCCGCAAGATTTGGCATACATAAAGTTCATGTGGACAAGGAGTGCAGAAAGAAAACATTTATAAATAATGTGTTTTAATCAAATGAGATTAATAGCGTGAAGATGCATCATACAAACTCGGAAACAATGCATTTTAGAGACTTAAAATCTTATGTATCGTAAGGGACACGAAAAACATATTATTAATAATAGTACTAATAATAATTTTCGCACGTGAACGATATTAGTTTTTACAAAAGTTGGTAGTGCTGTTACTTTTTCACTTAACATTACACACGAAGAGAACTGGAGACAGTACACTTGACTTACGAAGGACTTTGCTATGAAGGCGGTTGAGGTCACGAGACAAGTAGCCTGTGTATTTCTCAGCCACGCGGGATGGGCTATAAACCCAGGGCTCCACCTGTTTTCATGGGTTTTCAAATTTCTTAGGTATCGTAGGGAATTAAGGCAAACAACACACGCTTATGACGTATTTGTAAACGCTTGCAGATGACTAATATTGACTTTTGTTCTATTACAACAATCCCGTGCGTTTCCTCACATCTTCACCAGACGCTTCACTACACACTCTCGCGCATGGCCTCCAAAGTTCCCCCCACGTGTTCACCGCATGTTCCCGCAATTTATAATCTGAAAAATCAAAAATTGAATTGGCGTTTTTCATTAAAACAGTTTTGTAAACATTATGCCTACCGATAGTGCAGGGGTTCCAGTGTCGGATAAAACGGGAAATTATGAAAGGTTAAATAGATGTGTCCAAAAACTTTATAACCTTTAAAACATCGCATTTTAAATAACTGTTATAAAAGTGAAAATTGTTTCATAATGGAAATAAACTTTTTCTGGCTTATTGGCGAGGGAACCTTCCAAAAATTCAGAAAATAAATCACACTACAAAAGGTCTGTAGGTTTCTTTCTTTTTAATATTCTTATTTTTCCAGTACAATCGAGGTCTTTTGATGCCTCAATGTTTTTGTGACTCAATAGACGTCGCTGTTGTTTTACTGCGTACCCTTTAATTACTTCTTCTTCTTGTGTCTTTATGCTCAAGTCTCGAAGCATCCATTCACATATAAATAGGTGAATCGACCGCATTGCCTAGTGTCTTATTCTGAATTGTCTTTATTTTCTGCGCATGTACTTTCCTGGCACTACTCCAAAGCTGTATGCCATTCGTCCATATTGGTTTTAGCACTTGTTTCTATATTAGTAATTTATTATAAACGGACAACTGAGATTCTCTTCCCAATAACTAGTACATTTTATTGATTTTCAAATTAAGTTCCACTTTATTTTGACGTGATCCTTCCAACATAGCTTTGAATACAAAGTCATGTCCAAATATTTCGCTGCATTTGCTACTGGAACAACTTTGCCATTAATACTTATTGGGAGCGCTTCACTTTTACGCTTGGTAAAATTCACGTGATGTGACTTGGTCTCATTGAGTTTTATGCGTCATTTTTTAGCCCATTCTAAATTTAATTTTCAATCCAATCCAATCGTAAATTCCATCGTATTGAAAATTGCATTTATATTGGTAGCAACCAGATCACTGAGAAACAAGTGAGACAACACTTCCAGCATCTATTACGATTGTGATGAGTGCACAAATTACTTTTTAAAGGCTGCAGCTCGTGCTACGAACATAATTTCTGTGTCTATATCACTTACTATATCACTTACCAGCAAAGTGCCACTGCGGGGAGACTTTCCTGGCGCGCAGTGTATATAGTGCTACACATGGAGCTGTGAAAACATGGTGGCATTACCAACCTCTCGTATGTGAAGCCATTCCGCAAGTGAAGTATGTGAAGCCATTCCGACATATTGGTGTTCCCAAAACACGTCTGTCAATCACAATAGTAGATGGGTAATACCTATTTTTCAACGGAATTGAATAATCTTCGGGATATTGAAGAGTATTACAACTAAAACGAAGGTTCGTTAAAAAAATGTGGGGTGCGTGTAAAGTATTTTCAGAGCATGAAAACCAAAATAACCTCAAACTTAAAACGTCAAGAATACTACATTAGGCCTACTAAATGTGCTTCTTCTGCCTTTGAGATTTCTGACATATCTCACAAAAAGTATGCAAATAAATAAAAACTCAACACTGTTAACATTCTGATGGAGCATGTGATGCACAGATTATTATGAAATATTGTTGCCACAAATTCGAATTCTGGCTATCAGGTCAACTATATGATTAAAAAAAGCACATTGCCTTATTGAACTGTTACTTTTTATTTCACTATTTCCTTTGCCAGTTATCATTTTTCACAGCTCTATTTCACATTTCTCTTTTTGGATGTAAAGGGAAAAATCACGAATACTAACCACTATCTTCAAGTGTTACATGTTTTCCAAACTATATAAAGTAACTTCTTAGTTCTTGCTTATGAAAAGTAATTCTCGTGTTTCCTGAACGATTTGTAAACCACCTAAGTAACCATGACGAACTGTCACGAAAGCTTGTTAATCTCATTAAGGCTTTATATATTAAAAACTATGTCAAATAACGCACGTCAACACAACGACTACACGTGTTTTGGGGGGAGCAATATCGCGGATCGTTGTTTCAAGTTTGTGACGTCATTTCATCACCCTATATTCTTTGTTCCATGGTACTACAACAGCAACTTCGTATTGTGGTAAATAATCTCACAACTGCTCCTTCACTTGCATCCGCCCAGTGGGAGCTGGTGTCCCGACAGACTGTCCATCGAATGACGAAAATGTAATTTCGAAAATTCAAAATACGAAAATATAATAAAAATGTAATCAATTCAAATTAATTAAAAACAAGTTAAATAAAAGTGTATATTGAATCATTACTTACATAATTTTATGCGTCGTGACCGAGTCAGGTATATTACATCATCAAAAAAAAATGTTTATTTTAATAAAGCAGTGATAGTTGACAAACAATGAATTAGTTTACATTTTCTTTGTATATTTTTTAAGAATTAATATGCTTCAAACAAATAATGTACTTCAGCTTCCGGGTCAATGACCCCCATCTCGATCAGGTTTTTGTCCAGTTTCCCTGATACATTAAGCAAATGCTGAGATGGCCCCTTGTTTTGCTCTGGACGTAAATGTAGCTTCACTTTACGCACGTTTTGTTGAACTCTCTTTTTGCTTGTAGTGGTAGGAGTAGAGGCGAGTTACTATTGTTAGCAATGCAGAAAATAAAATCTGCAGTTCGTTTACCGTTGTAAAGTACATTGAGCAAATGCTGAGATGGGTATTGGTTTGCTTTGGACATAAATGTAGTTTCACAATGCGCGCACGTTTTGTCGACCTCTCCTTTTGCTTGCAGTGGTATGAGTAGAGTTGTGGTGAGTTGCTATTTTATTAGCAATACGAGTACAGAGGAATCAAATCTGGAGTTAGTTTGCCGAAACAAATAAGTTTCCTACAACCCGGGAACGAAAAAGTCTAGTTACTAAAAATGTTCCTAATCTCGCGCTTTTTATTATTATTATTATTATTATTATTATTATTATTATTATTATTATTATTATTATTATTATTATTATTATTATTATTATTATTATTATCATCATCATCTTTTATTTATCTTTCAACTATTTATAGTTAAAATGTTTGCATAGGGTTCTAGATCGTGCAGTTGATTTTCTCCCCCATATGTCACATACATTATACTGTTTTTGATCAAATAAATAAATTATCATTATTTAAAGATCACATTCTGGCGCGAATTTTAAATTTCTACAGATAAAATGTTTGTTTTTTTTTTTTTTTCACTGAAGTCCACATTGTTTAAAAATCTGAAAAAATAAGTTGTAAGACACGTTCTAGGGGGGAGGGGGAACTGACCCAGTACTCCAATGTTATCATGTTAAAAATCAATTTAAAAAAAAAAAATTCTATTTCAATTTGGCATTAAATTCAACTATTTTTCTCTGTCTGCAAATTTTTTTGGCCTGATTCATGCAATAGAATCTGAGAAAAAATAAAACATGAAAAACACGTTTCTTGTACCTCTGCAACAATTGCCCTCCGAGACTGATTTTTTTTGAAATTTACAGCACTTTTTACACTTTCATATGATCATCATGATTATCAATTTGGATTGTGGGCACTTTTCACCACCGTATTTGGCTATATTCTTTAATCAACAAAAAATCTCCATCTTAATCTAATTTAACGACCGGATTAAAGAAAAAAGTTTTTGAAATTTTGCAAATTACGTAATTTCACAGGTTTTTACAGAAAAATGGACCTGAGCCATCTTTGTAAGTAAAGATTGCTATATTAGAGTGAAAAATAATAAATTTTGACTACAAATGGCACTTTTGCCATTGAATTCAGTGAATTCACTGTTCTATATACATATAAAATGTTTGAAGAATCGATACAAAAATAATTTGCTTAAACAAGGTTTAGGCTTCTGAATTGCATGCCTGTGAATATTATTTCATATTAAATTGTATTCCACTAGCATATGATTCTAACACCTGGATTTAGGCCAACCACTCTTTCTTAATAAATAACTGACTGTGAACCCTAACAAAATGCTCATGATTTAACTCAAAAACTACTAATATTTGGAAGAAAGACCTAATATTGAAAAGCAGATTGGATTGTCAAAGAAATCTCCAGCTTCAAAATTCGAAGTGTAAGACAGATTCCAAACATGCAAAAGTAAAAAAGTTGAAGTTTGCAATGAAGAAGCATTTGAGCAAAGTAAGCTTATAACAATAAAACAGGTCTGATTTTCAGATAACTAAAAATACTTTACTATTAATACATAACGTAATTTTTTTGTTAATTTCATTGAAGCACTTGATTTTGTTTTGAAGCAGACAGATTAATTACTTGAGCTTCTGGCCATTTCAAAAAATTAACATGTTTAAAACACATTTTCTCCAATCAATGACTGAAGAACAACATATCTGTGGTAATGATGATTGCTTCTGAAACGCTATTCAAATCATTTCCTATTTTTCCTCCAAAATTGAGACTTGTTATCCCATTCAATGACAGCTAATTTATTAATAACCTGCCTTAGTCATTTCTTCAGATAATGACTTTCCCTGTTCGAAAAGTTGACAAAAGTAATATTTTATCTGTTTGTTTTTCAAAAAAGAACAGTAAAATATGTGAAGTAAGGGGAGAAGTACAATCTGCATGTTGTCTTGAGCTCCAAAATCTCTTCCCCATCCTTTAACTATAAATATTTGAATGATGAATAAAAGTACCAACAAAGTCAGGTTAGCAACATTTCCAAACTAGACATGTTTGCTCCCAAGTTATAGATTTTCTTGTTTGTTTGTTTGTTGTTGTAGTTGGTTGTTGTTGTTGTCTTTGTTGTTGTTTTGGAGGGGTATTTAGAAGCAAACGACAGATTTGATTATTTAGTAATGCTAACAAATTAGTTACCCATACTCTTGATTCTACTCTTAGCCACAACTAGCTTAACAAAACATAGGCTTTCAATTATTTAAATCATTATGCACAACAACAACAAAAAAACGATTTAAATCAAAAATATAATTTATTGCACATTTTACAAAAAATGATTAAAAATTTGAAGCTCAAATAAAAAAGGAAAATATACCCAGAAAACTAAAAAGAAAATATTAGAAGGAAAGAAATGTCGGAGAAGAATATTTTTATATTTTAACCAAAGTGTGCCAGCCGAAGCTTGTGTTGACATTAACTCTAGCAAAAGACAATGGTGTACATTCACATCATTTTTGAATGACGAAAAAGATGCTAAGATTTCTATAAAATGGATAATGATAATACTCAAAATACATATAAATACATATTTATTCAGACTTATTAAGTATTCTTCTTGCAAGAGAGGGTATTTAAAGAACAGAACCAATGTTTGTGAAACAAGAACAATTGTTGTAAGCCCCAAAAAATTTAATGATATTAATATTTTTTCTCATTATTTGCAGAAAGTTGTCTTGATATATGATATATATAAAGAAGTATTTCAGAAAGATTTTACTGATTCATGATTTCTTAAGTTATTTTATAAAAGTTCCTGTAAAATCCTTAATATCTCAAGAATTAGGTCAATGTGGGATAGCCCCATTATTCTACCGAGTTCTCCAATTTTTTGTCTCTTTCTTCAAACATCTAAAAATTTACTTAATGTAAATACTTAAATTTAAATCAACAAATCCGAAAGGCAAAACGAGGGGCCATCTCAGCATTTGCTCAATAGATCAGGGAAACAGGACAAAAACCTGATCAAGATGTGAGTGAATGACACAGAAGCTGACATACACTACTTGCTACAGGCATATTAAATCTTTTAAAAACTATACAATACAAATCTAAACTAATGCACTATATATAATTTTTAAAATAAATATTATATTTATTTTTTATGATCAGCATAGCCTCTAATTGGGTGGAAACAGTGTGCCTCATAAAACAAAATGTCTACATTGTTTACATTTTCTTATTCCTGAAGACGGGTGGAGACAGTTACAGAGGGAGCTGGTTGATGGTGAAATTAGGGGGCAATTTCTCTACCCACACAAACATGTATTAATATATACAAATAATAGCATGCTTGAACACTTTTAAATCAAAACATACCAACAATTGCCAGAGCAAGTCTTCAAGATGTCTTATTCTCATTAATGGGAAATTAAATTTAAGGAAATTTTTAACAAACAAGAAATAATGATTCAGTGAAAGTCTGGAACAAGCCAATTCATACATCTGTACAATGACATCAATGAATTTAAGATAGATTTTAATTCTAAGTTTACATTATTAAATAGAAATTTCTAGACATTTCTAAAATTATTTTTTAACTATTTTTTTGCAGCACAGATACAATCTGGGGTAGTAAAGATCACCTTGTAAAACAAAATATGTTTGGTGGCTTTGTAATTATTATATTTATATTATTATTATAATATTATTATTATATTTATATTATTATTATAATATTATTATTATATTTATATTATTATTATAATATTATTATTATATTTATATTATTATTATAATATTATTTTTATATTATTATTATTAAATCTGATTATTAAGCAAATAAAAAAGCCATAATAAAATTATTAAAAATACCAATAAAACATAAATCAGTAATAAATTAATAATTATTGAAAAAATTAATTAAATATAATTTCTCTAAAATGACATAAAACTGACTGTTGGGTAAATTTTCAAAGTGATCACCATTTGCCAAGAGACAGGTGTTTACTTTTCAGTGTAGGGGCTGCAGTACATTGAAGACTAAGGGCAGAATAAGTGCTTTCTCTTGCTTCCAACTAAAATTAGCCACATTCTCTCACTCCGAAATCTGAGGGCGCGCAGCCATGGGTCACTAAAAGTGAAAGGGATGCCAAAGGTATTTCATGCGTTGTCAAATTGCCAAAACAGGTGTTATTTCCAGACATGGGTTGTGGGTTAAGCTAAAGACCCTGCTTAAGCAAGTACCGTTTAAATCCTTAAGAAAAATAGAGCTTAAGCAAACAGTCACAAGAGAAGAATTTATAAATAGCTTAAGGGAGATAAAATTTGCCTATTGCATGAAAGAAGTGTAAACTAGTGAGAAATGCATGCATATTAAGTAAGCACTCCGGACTTTCAAAAGAATCACCAATGGGACTAGGGAAAGACAAAGAAAAATAATAATAAAGAAGAAAGTGAAAGATGGTTGAGAAGTATAAAATAACAAGTTCCAGCTAAATAATTAGAGCATGTTTCAATGGAAAAATTATTTTTTTAATTAGTAGATAATTAATTTTTAAAAATTTCAGGAATACACTTTCAATATTCTCATTAATAACCTACAATTTTTCGCTGATGTGCATCCACAGTATAGTCTGACTACTGAAATTGAAAGTTTGGAAAATGTGATTCTTTAATCATTGTTTAATTTACTCAATGGAGCCAAAATCAATTAAAACACCATCTTCTAACAGTAATGACACATTACTTCAGAGGAAAGAAATGTTCAAAATAAGAAAATGACAATTTGATGGATCACCCCTCAGTAACTTTGAAAAGCTTGAAATATCCTTCTGTTCTCTAAGAAAAGAACCACTTACCACTGTTTCATAGAGGAAGTTCAACCTCGATGAAACATTTTTTTCTATTTTATTTTATTTGTATTTCAGAAAGGTTTTGGGATTTTAAAATCAAAACGAAGTCACAAATTCACAGTCATTTATTTTCAACTGCCTAGTCAATATGGCTGAGTCAACATCTCATTCTTTTTCACAGTCTATTTTCATTATACAGAGCAAAGTAGATCGACAAATTGTACAATGGCACACTTGGAAACCGATGTTAAGGGAATTTACAAGAACAATAATATATATACTATTAGAGAATATTTCTGACTACTTTTGAATACAAGAATACTTTCATATGTTTCCAAGTATATCATTGGAGAACACCAAATATGTATGATAGGTATGATAGTTTTCTTTACACACAGTACCAATGGCAGAAATAGACGTGAATAAGCTGAAACAGCATTTTCATAAAATATTTTCAATAAGATCTTGTAGATTCTTACAAAACACAAACTTTATACCAATTTTTCAGTAATGAAATATCCAATTTTGCTCATTTTCTGAGTGAAAACAACTAAGAAACAGATTGATTTAATTTACTACAGTTCAGGGGAAAAAAAAACACAGTTGCTCAACAAATTTCCAAAAATATAAACTGAAGTGTTTTTTGTTTGTTTGTTTCTTGTTTATCATGATAGTTAACAGTAATAATAGATTAAATAACTGCAACTTTGACAAAAATAGGTTATGTTACTGTAACACATTCCAAATAATTTATATCACACTAGACGCATATCACACAGGTTTGTCTTGGACAATACTTACACAGTCGTTCAGCTATCAGTACAGTTAAAGAGACCTCCATAAAACTCAGTCCATTTGAATGAGGCCTGCTTAGGAAAACACATCACCAAATAAATATTTCACATTTTTACACCATCTCTGCATTGAATTACAAAGAATGGTACAAACAATAAGAAAGAAAAATATAAAAATCACATTGTTGAAAAGAATGCAATACAAAAAGTATTGTGCTTCACTTTCTTACAAATAAATAAGTTTCTTACAAATTGTCCTTACATTAAAAAATAGCAATACGAAAAATATATGTATATAATAAAAGAAACACAAAATATGGTACTGACTCAATGATTTTCTATTTACAAATATATGCACAATTGGAGTTAATTATAAACTTTGTTTATCGCTTGCTGCTTAAATATAATAAAGCGGAAAAACGGGAAGCACATCTTATGGCTACACTTCAGAAAATTATTTTCATTTCCTTTGAAGCTTTTAACATTGTCTAACAAACAATTAAAATTTTGAAAACCAAATGTAATATTGTAATGTTATTCATCTCATTCAGAGGTCCTTCACTCACTGGTAGCATGATAACTTATAAATAAATATGAATGAGATCGTCTTCCTTTCATTCAAATTATCGTAAGGGATGAATAATTATGAAATAAAATGTCACTTTCCCAGGATTCATGTAAGCATTAAGTTTCTAAAATTGTCACAAGTCTTCACCTTTGAACATTTACTGCATTTTGAACATTCTGTTGTCCTGCACTTAAAATGACAAATTCATCACGATTTTCAGAGGTTGCAGCCATGGAAGCTGACGGTGTTGGTTCTGACTCACTTTGGTTAACATTGTCTTGAGATGACTGTTGCTGTTGTTGTGTCTGTTGTTGTTCTCCTATGTTACTTAAGTCTGGAAATCCCTCACTGTGATCTACACTCTCTTTTGGCGAGTCTGAATCTACTTTATACAGAATGTCATGACACAAAGGACACCTGTCCTGAACATACAACCACTTTCGCAAACATACACCATGAAAGAAGTGATTACATCTTGTTATTTTTGCACTCTTCATTTCTTGATAGCATATTGCACAAACATCATCTAAACGTCTCAACTGATCTTCATCTGCCTCAGGTAAAGAGTTTATTTTATTGACAGCAGTACGTCTTTTCATAAATACATTCCAACCAGCTCGTGCCTCACACCAAATATTGAAATATGCATGGATACACATCATGATAGCTCGTATGGCACCACCCGATTCAAATATCAAAATCCAAGCACCATTAAAGAACAAGAATATTCCAAAACAAAATTCAACTGTATTGCCAAATGCTCGTATATAGTAAACATAATCATCCAATTTTTCCCAGAAAGTACTACGATAAGCATCTATTAAGAAAAGTGTGTATATCATTAGTGAAACAACTACTTTCACAATGACTTCCACACTGAATGCAGAAACTGCTAATAACCATGTGCTCATTGCATGCTGGGACCAAAGATATGCAAGAAGCGAGACAGGAAATAATATTAAAAATGCACAAACAGACAATGCCCGAATATGGCGATGTAGCGATGGATTACGAGATGCACTGAGAGACATCAAAAGGGGATTAACAATATTATGTATAAAATGCAAGAGAGCTGTAAACAGAAGACAGAAATTCCGACATAGACGAACAAATCTTTTTTCTGGATCCAGACCAGTTAAACCCGTCTGTAGTGCCAAAATGTAAAATAAAATAGCTGATACAGTTCCAATGCTCTTATCATCATCATCTTCAGTTAGTAAAACCCACTGGAAAAAGCATCCAATGTAATGACAAATATATGACACAATACTTGTCATACCAAGGACTGCAGTCAGAGTCTCGCAGCCACTAACAAGCAATCCTCTCATCATTTCTAGAAAAGTTCCAAAATTCACGACACTTGGTACACCACTGTCACCAGAAGCAACATGATCTATTAGGAGAGTGCTAGCTTGCTCTGTTACTCTAAGCATCCAGAATGTTCTCAGAACAGTTGGAACATTCAAACGAATCCATTCTGTTTCTACCAGAGCTGAAACTCCAAAGTTATTCACAAAATGTCGGGCATGTTGATAACCACCATAGACAGTTTGAACTACAGTTAGTGCACTATACCACAAAACAAATTTCACCAGAGCAAGAGGCAGCAACGCCGCAAAAACTGGAGCATGATGAAGAACTGACAAAGGTAACGGTAAAATAGCTAAAAATGAGGGAGCCATAAAACTTATAGGCAATAATTTCTGTACTAAAGAGTATCGAGGCCCCAAGTGCACATACATAAAAATGAAGGCCAATATAGTTTGCAGGGCATAATTCTGAACCACAACAAATCCACAACCTTCTGGATCCAAAAGTCTGCGAAGGTTTAAAGATAATACATCTTCAAGTATGCTATTGGTAACAATCTTAGTTGAAGTTCCATTTGCTGTCATCGTGGCAATCACAGTCTTCATTGTACTCACGTTTGACCAATAAGATACAAAAACTATGCCAAGAGATATTAAGTACATGTAGACAATAACAAGATGTTTTGTCCATAACATGAATATGCACATTGCCGCAACAATGCCTGAAACAAAAAAAACATTAAAACTTTTTAACAAATTGTGAAAAAACAACTTATGTATGAATTTAGAAAAATAACAGGAATAAATGCCTAAAGAAATCTAGAAGCAAAGCTGAACACAATAACAAAACAAATGCACTTCATTCAGAACATCCGAAGAGATTTTTTTTTTCTGAAACCAGTTTATTAAACTCTCATCAAACTTCAACACAATCTCAAATATTTACACAAGAAGTATAATTTGAGAGTCATAAGAATTGCCAAAAACTTCATTATTTTTCTGAATTTCATTATTACTATAAATGTTAGAATCAAAGCACATTTGAAACATTTGTAAAATGGATACTGAAGAAATCTAGATTTAACAGTATTTTATAAATAGAAGATGAAATATGTAATGACATTATTTGACGAAATTTACAGAAATAAGCAATAACAAATCCAAAGGCTTCTAGCTAGGAATGTTCCCAACCAGTCTTTCCCTTCTCCTCTATGTCAAAAGCAGGTTATAAATACAATAATAGAAAAGTTACCAACACCACCTGAATAAAGAACACTGGTCAATTCATTAGAAATTTATTTTGCATTAAAAGTTAAAAATTATAATTTTTCCTGCGACACCATGTTGAAAGAAATCATGTGAATACATGAGGAAAACATTGGATGTTTGAGAGGAAAGTAAGAAACAAAAGAGATAAAACTTCAACTTACCTAAACATGAAAAAAAGAACTTGAAGACAGTAATAGCAAATGCCTTGTAAAATTGATCATCATATTGACTGACAGGAAGAGAGAATTCTGATTTACTTTGCCCATCTGGCACAAGAGAATCGTCAATTTCATAAGATGAATTGTCATAATTACTGTCACCTTGTGGTAATCCTAGTCCAATTCTTAACAACTCGTCCATAATGAACAACGGTGGAACTCGCAAAATAACATCTACTATGCCCAACAATTTCAGTCTGATAGACATTTGTGAGGTTTAAAATTTCCTGCTCTTTCTATATGCTAATTATTACAAGCTCCCTTCACACTGCTACAGAAAATTCAATCATTCACTAATCAACCCGAACGTTGATCTTGTAAACATGCAAGAAACGGTAAATCAAAACACTGAACAGATGGTGCTGAATGACTTCGCATGCTTGCCAACAATGCGATTATGGAGCGGTGCTGTGCGAACGGAAATATGGAATGAAATGCTAAAATATTCTTGCATAACACAATTTATTTCTCTATAAATGAAGGCAGAAAGGGAAATGGAATTAGTATCTAGAACTCTATATTCACGTCCTCAAAATGTTTTCTTTTTTTGTTTTGTTTTTTGTTTGTTTTACACTTAACGTCTTGTTTCGTAAGTTATATAATTAGGTAGTGAAACTGGACCTTGTCACACAAATTTCTTTATCTCAACTATGTTCTTCAAAAGCAAATTCAGCGAAGTCATTCCAAGAAACTACAAAAAACTATCTCTCGTCTATGAATGATTTCGAGATATGTCATGCCTGCCAGTTGGTTACGATCTCCAAACAGATGAGTCGAACACATCCTCCGCTGTCGAAAAAGATGTGAATTGCTGCTGTGGAATGACATAGCACATTGAAGTTAGATTATCATGTTTCAAGGTGGTTTGGTGTCAGCACTTTTGTATACTCCCACTAAGAGCACTCATACTATCACATACTTTCCGCCCTCTTTCCTAAACAATTATACTGTGTATTCTAATTCGGAAAGAAAAAAACTGATTTTATTAGTGTCAGTGTTCATTGTACGCTAATGTTCAAAAGCCCTGACACTTGTATTCACATTTCAGATTTGATCCGAAAACATGTACAAAAATTCAATTTAGATGGCACAGCTTCGGTCGTCACACTATGGAAGAATATTTTTTCATGGTAAAACTTAATGCAGATCTTTCAGCGTTCATTTTCTATGAAAGATCAGAAATTATCAATCTCATTATAATTCACTCTTTAAAAGGAAGGGTCAAACAAAAAATCTTCTTGAGTACTGTCATTGACAGAAATTTGAAACATTGGCAGTCAAAGTCAAAAAAATACGGAACACCGATGTGCCTGAATTTCTGCACGTACACCAGACTCGCGTTTTCCAGTGGGGATTCAATTTTGCGAACATGTTAAATTATACTTCTCCCATCAGACTTACGCAAGTCATAATGATACCGAAAACATGAATTTATGTAATACCCGTTGCCTTCTCCTGAAAACCAACTTCTTGCTGTTGCCAATATTATAATTACCAGATCGTCAGGACACGAAAGAGTACATACCTTGTATTTAAGATGTTTAAAAAAAAATAGTACATTTAGTTTCTTGTCAGAGTAGATAATCTATTATTTAACTTTTGTGATTTTTATGGATTTCCAATATTGTAATTTCAATTTTTAATCGCTAGTACATTTTGGGTTCTGAAGTAGACTTTCAGAACAAACTTTATTTATTGGTATTGTTTAAAATCTCTTAGATTTTGTATTATTATTTTTAGGAGTTTCAAGATAAATTTTGATTCCTGACACTTTTTTAAATTATGCTTTTATTACGTTTATATCATCGATTTGATGACATTATCCACCATTCAGAGAATAAGTATCAATCATCATCATGAACTGACCATAAATAAGGCTTTATAGCCTGTTTATTCTATTGGTTTACTACAGTATTCTCGGTAGATTATTAGTCTTCCAACCTTCCACCTCTTCAGTGGTCTGTCTTTATCTCTGATTCAATGGCGGATCCGGGGGGGTGGGGGCCATGGGGGCCATGGCCTCCCCAAATGGTCTAGAGTTTTCGTTTTCTTTCCGTTATTTGGCAAAACTGATTTAAATATGTATTTATACTCGAATTATGTAATTGTTTAAACAATAATATTGTTTAGTATAATATCTACACTACATAAATAATATACAATATAATCACAAATATGTTTATTATTTAACAAAAATTTACGATCGTCCCCTCCAAAATGATCTGCTGGATCCACCCCTTCTTTGATCCCTATTGGTGTGTAGGCTACTTCAAGGTTAATTTAGAAAATCTGTTGTTCATTCTATGTAAATGATCTTTCCATCTCCTTTAAGACTGTTCTATCTCTTCTACTAAACATTTGATTTCTAATTTGAGAGAATAAGGTGTCTTAGAAATGTCATATGTGCTGCCTGTTTCTGTTTCTCTCTCTCTTTCATTACCCAAGTTTCAGAGCCATACATGATTCTAGGTTTTAGCAGCTATATTGTGGATTTTCAGTTTTGTTTCCAGGTCCATGACTCTTCCAGTGTCTCTTTATTGTTCCACATATTCTATTGCAGTTATTGAGTTTGTTTTCTATGTCTTCCTGAGCTTTGTTGTATATTTAATTGTAAAATATTTAATAATTATTTTTAACAAAATGTTTACCTAAGTTTTTTTTATCAAGCAAGAAACAAAGCCTGGTTTCAAATGAATAGAATTATTACAGAAATTAAACACATTAAAATAAGGGTAAAGTACACTGCATTTTTCATTCAGTAAGTTATAACAAGAAAAGATGGCTTAACGCAAATGAAACAACAATTTACTAAATAAATTCATTAAAAATATTTTATTTGAAAGAACAGTTTTTGATTTGATGTGTTTTCCTTGGGTATTCATTGGTCATTCATATTCACTCATAACACAAAATTTTTTTTTCATACACGCAGATCACATATTTTAAAAATCTTCTGTGTCAACGGTAGACAATGTTTCATCTTTATTCACATTTAATCTTGATTCATAATGCTTGCAGTTCCTCCATGGTAAGATATTCTAGAACAAATCTTCAACAACTAATAACCTGAGTTTGAATACTGTAACTGTGTATTATTTATTTAGAAAATTAATTTTTAAGAAAAAATATATATTGTGTCTAATTTAGAATGCTTTATAGGAATTATAAAAAAAGAGATAGTACCAAAGAGAATATCATCTAGAAGAGTACTTGTACTCTCTTAAGAGAACATCTGGTAGCAATAGCCGGTAACGGTAGCAATATCAAGCAAGAATAAATTGAGCTCGGACTGCCAGCTGTCCCCCTTTTCCACGCATGTGTCCTCTATTTTCAAACCTGTGTCTTCTATGTGGGTTCTATTTACAGCTAAGTCCAGTTTTGTCCTTTTTTTATAAATTCATGTTTTAATTTTAACAGGGCTCGAGAATGTTTTTCAAAGGGTATTATGGAAACTTTTATAAAATATCTTATGCATTATAGTATTAACATCATATGCATTTGGAAAAGTTTTTTGATCTTTTTTTTTTTTAAAGAATTTTTTCTATAATGCAAACACAATAAGAAATATTATATCTGAAGAAACATTGAAAGCCATTTTCTTTGTAAACCATTCTTTGTATGTTAACCATTGGCCACTTTTATAAAATATCTTATGCATTATAGTATTAACATCATATGCATTTGGAAAAGTTTTTTGATCTTTTTTTTTAAAAGAATTTTTTCTATAATGCAAACACAATAAGAAATATTATATCTGAAGAAACATTGAAAGCCATTTTCTTTGTAAACCATTCTTTGTATGTTAACCATTGGCCAACTCATGACAAGATTTCCAACTTGATTTCTCAACTACATTTGCTATGGAAAATAATTTCCAATAAAAAGGGTTTGAATTGATTTTTGTTTTTTAATATTTTTCCCCCTCCAAACCATCCATCTGTCTGTCTGTCTGTCCGTCTGGTGTTTGTGAACTTCACTAGTGCCTAAACTACGCGTACGGTTCTTTCCAAACAGAATAAACCCTTTACGATCTGGCTTGAGTTGAAGCTTTGCGATTTTGAAAAACATTCATTAATTTTTTAGGGTACTTTACATGAAGTTCTCATTACATTTTCAAAATTTTCTCAAAAAGGCTTCAAATTTTCTCTTTAAATTTCTTGTAAAAAAGAGTGAAATACTTTTATAAAGATGGCGATGTCCAGTTTTCACTGGCAACTGAACTTGTGAAAATTAAAGGGATTGATTTTTTTTTTTTTTTCCGGTGTTTTCCTACTACAAAACTGAATATAGATATTTTTCTTTCAAATAATTTTTTCTCCACAGTTAGTACTTTCGTTGAAGTCATGAATATTTTTTTGAAAATTTATTAGTTTTCGAGCAATATTACGTTCAATATGTGCAATATTAAAAAATATAAAAAAGATTTTTCTTGAAAACGGTTCTAGATTTGTTCTTTAAACTTTTGGGATGTATTGTGTTAAATGTACTATATAAGATGGCATAGACGCTATTTTGCTCTATACTTTTGTTTTTTCAAAAATTGCACTAGTGTATTTTTTGACCTGTCTCTCACGTCGTTAATATTTACATTAGGGGCGATTTGTTCATATTATTGTATTTATAAGCACATATGCTTTAAATGATATCATATAAAGTTTTGCAAAATTCAACAGTTTTCTGTGAAAATGAGCTCAAATATCAGCATTTTCTCAAAAATGGCTCCAATTTTTTTCTTCAAACTGTTTGTACAAATAATTCTAATTACACTGTTTAATATGACCTGAAATTAATTTTGTTTTATTATTGTTTCTTCAAAAATTACACAAATATATATTTTTTAATATCTCTCACGCCGTTAATATGCATATTTCCGGCGATTTGTTTACATATTGCATTTGTGAGTGGTAGTGCTTCAAACGACTTCCAATAGTTTTCCGAAATCTCAATAGCTTTCTGTGAAAAAGAGCTTCCAATTTCGTATTTACAGTAACGCTTAAACGCCATTTTCGTTAAATGGTAAAATTTCCATATAGGACGAAGTTTTACTCTTCAATAATATTCTTAATGTAATTTTTCGGTTCTGCAATTAGGAAACCGAAAAATGGAGCAAATATGAAAAAAATTATGTTTAGGCGGCGATAGATGGTAGCTGACAAGATGGGGCACGACCGGAAAGCTAGCCCCGACCAAAGAAATTAGGAAACTAACTAATACGAGAGAGTCTGTGTCATTTTGTAGCACATCTACTTCCTTTTTGTTTTGATGGCTTATTATTAGTTTTTTTTTTTTCTTTCTCGTTTACAGCTTACGCAGTATAAAGAATCGTTATGCTTCGGAAAAAACGGCCAATTTTCAATAGAGAAAGTCCTATTGCCGTACCCTGGAAACGAAAATCTGAATAAATCGTATTCCTGTATATAGTAAATTACTTTTTCAAACACGTGAATCCATATTTTGTGGGGCCTTGTTACCGAAAAATGGACTGACGACCGAAACGTCTGTCTGACCGTCTGCGATCAACGCTAGCGCCGAAACCGGCAAGAAAAACCGAAATCAGTTTTCTCCAAAACTGATTTTCCCCGATCGACATAAACGAACTACAGGCCGTGCGAGTTTGAAATTGATATTCTGATTTTGGCGGGGCAATTTGTATGAAGCCTCAAAATCATTTTCAATTGTCTAAAAAGTGGCTCCAAACTTCCTTCTATTAAATGTTGTCCTCAAATAGTGAAAAGAACTTAAAAAATGGCATAGGTGACTTTGTGGTGAAAATCCCTAATTTTTAGAAAATTTTAAAATTGCTAAAAATTTTCGGCGTTTTTCTACAAGCAATATTGAAGATAGAGATTTTTTTCCCCTTCCTAGAATCTGTTGATTAAAAAAATCTTGACATAAGGTCATGTGCAAGTTTTCGGAAATATGAGTAGATTTTAAGTAATTTTGGATGAAACAGGTGATTTTTGGGTGAAACAGTGAGGGACTAAGCGTGGTGAGTGCGAAGAACAGATAGAGCGGAAGGGGCTGGATTGGCGAGGCAGGAGTTGGGGGCAGGACGGCCAAGGCAGGCCGCATATGGGCGTGTGGTAGAGTCGGGCGAAGTGTGGAAGGCTACTTAATAGTCGATTGTGAGAAATAAATATCCAGGGAACGCCGGGTAATTAGCTTGTATGCATTCATAAATCGAGTGGATGGCATAATGGATGGCCTTCAGTTCTGGATGTTTAATTTACATGTGAAATTATCCTTGCTTGTCTGTATAATGTGATGCAAATACTGTAACAGCTGAGGTTTATTCTTGATAGTTTCTTTAGTAGAAGAAAAGGCTACTGTTCATGATTATCGAAATAAATGCAGATATGCACCGCAGGTACTTCGTTTGAATTTGTTTGGCCTTTTTCAAGCGAGGGCAGAAATTGCAGTACGATAATATTACGTAACACTTTCCCCATAATGCGGGAAAGTACTTGCTGTTTTAATACCACTACTTTCTCACCCACTGCTTACGCATAATAATAATAATAATAATAATAATAATAATAATAATAATAATAATAATAATAATAATAATAATAATAATAATAATAACAATAATAATAATAATAATAGTAATGATAATAAATAGGAAATTCACGGAACAAAACATATGTGACAGAAACCGTTATATTATTAATAAACCTGTAATCACGGTTCAAAACAAAATCATATTAGAGATGGAATACTTCAAAGATATTACAAGAAAAACCGAAATGTAGTTCTCAACTAGAATCCTGATGACTAGCGAAATGATTTTAAGGTGCGGCACCTTTCCAAAAATATAGCTTTTTCACACAGTTTAATTTATGCATTTGGGATGATGAAGTAAAATGAATACAATTTGCTCCACCTTTTTGTACCTTTTCGTGAGATTACTACATTTTGCTACCTTTTGCCCCTTTTTTTATGCTTCAGCACCTTTTTCTTCACTATTTTCTTTAACAATTAACAATTCTTTAAACGATTAGGCGGGAAATGTATTTGTTCTGTTCTCGAGCAACTTTTTAAAACCTCATTTAATCAGAAATCAACAATATTAAATAAATATTAAAATGTGTTTTACGTAAACCACAAGTAATTTATATCCCAGCAACCATGGTCATTTGCAATTTTAAAGTCCAATTTAAATTTCAACAGTGTTGCCGCAACAGTTTAATCCTTTCCCGCTGGATTTAAAGTGCTACCCAGACATGTAAATCAGGACATTTAAATGGGTGTGCAGAAATCCACTTGTGTGTGACCTGAGGAAAATGTTTACCCTTGCCATCGTGCCATCGACAATATTAAACGAGAATTGGCAGTGCTTGTGGATTTGGACGGGAATGGAGAGGGGAGCCAGAGGAAGTTGCCTTTGCCCCCAAGACCAAGGAGTTTCCCACGCGGGCAAGTGCTCGTGCGGGCGCAGTTTGACGCGCTTGCGAAGTCACTTCTATTACGCGATCCCCAGGAAAAATAAGTTCAGTCAGTACTGACAAGTGTTTATCAGTTTTCTATCTACTAGTGTTGGATAAAGTACTATAAGTACTATAATCACTTCTTATAGACTAGCACAGCACATACCTTTAGTAATAGTTATGTAATACTTTTTATACTGGTCATGTAATACACTTATTCAAAATAAATTATAATTGTAATAAATTAAAAATAATATTAAACTGCAGAAAATACCTCCTACCAACCAAAAACTCAAAGACCCCAAAATAGAAATTACGTAACAAAATTAAAATAAAACAGTTTAGGAGGAGCATCGCAAGGCTACAGCTATGGAAGAAAAACGTGATCAGCGCAAGCAAGAACTGGGGGATAGATTACATCTTCCGAAGCCATAAGATCGGGACTGAGGATCCTGATTTTGAAGAAAAACTAGACAAACATATCAACTGACTGAAACAGAAAATTGCTGCACTCAGTAAGATGCGAAGGCGCTATAACATATCAAATAAACGGAAATCAGACAATATCAAATTTAGCCTCAATTAAAAACAGTTTTACAATGCGCTCAAAGAAATATGTGCCAAAGGAAATCACCAACCATTAAATGAAAGGGAAGAATTTGAGGGGGGGGAGGGTATATGGAGCAAAATCACAAAACACAACATTGAAGCAATGTAGGTTGAAAACCATAAGGCAGAATGTAACTCTCATGTAAAACCCAATAGTATCCCCTCAAGAAGTAACTCAAACAATGAATAAATTACACAACTGAAAAGCTGCAGGACCAGACAGTATTAATATCTTCTTGTGGAAATATCAATATCGCTCTCGTGCCTATGCCTTGCTAATAAAAAATGATATCATTTTGGACCTCAAAATAAAATCCGTCTGTTATGCAGATGATACAGTTTCAATTGCAGAAAATGAAGATGATCTACAACGCCTCTTATTCCAACTGTTTAAAACATGTCAAACGTACAATATACACATATCAATAGGAAAAACTAAATGTATGATATTGTATGTATGCGCCACCTTGGAGCGCGCCAGAAACTACCGCGACGGCCTGATTGCAGGCTGCTCGACAGACAGACGCTGGACGCCGGACACGCGTTGACAAACGTGCTACGCTCGTCTCCTGCTTATACTGTGTATTGCAAAGTTCCCTAAATAAACGCCATTCTGATTGAGTATCTTTTGTCGTTATTCATACAATACATGACATTTTCGAAAGAGCCTTTTAGATGCAAATTGGCTGTGAAAGAACACAGAAATGGGAGTGATGGAAATAAAATATTTAGGCATTGTGATAACTGCATAGCAGGCAGTTTCAACCACTCAATTTGGAATAACCCACATCTTAAAAATGAAGCTAAGATCAGAATATATAATGCAGTAATTAGATCCATACTGTCATATGCAGACGATACCAGAGCAGACTTTCAGAAATTATGTGAAATCATGGAAGTATCAGAGATGCGAATGTTAAGAAAAATAGTAAATAAAACGCTAAGGTATAAAGAACGCAATACTATCATACGACAAACCTGACAAATAAACATCGTATCAGACTGGACCGTGTAAGAAGAAGGCAATGGAACGACCACATAGACAGAATGGAGGAAGATAAGACTGGTGAAGGGTGGGTCGTCAGGAACACGATGGAAAGAAACTTTATAAATTTATAATAGTCAGCCCAACGTGGAATGTGAACTCATGAAAGTGGTTACATGTAACGGCTATATTTCCTTTGTTTAAAAAGAAGCAGGCTACAGACTAAAAAAATGAAAGAAAAAGGGGCTTTCTCTCTCTCTCTCTCTCTCTCTCTCTCTCTCTCTATATATATATATATATATATATATATATATATATATATATATATATATATATATATATTGAGGCCGAATAGCTAGCGAAATTAAAGGAATTGCGCATTGATGCAAATTAAAATGAGAATGTAAGGTGTTAGAAAATCCAAATATTAGCTGAATTAAATAAATTAGGAAAAATTTAAGGATTTTTATTTCATTTCATTTTTCATTTCGTTTCATTTTTCATTCCGTTTCATTATTCATTTTGTTTCATTTTTCATTTCGTTCCATTTTTCATTTGGTTCCATTTTTCATTTGGTTCCATTTTTCATTTCGTTTCATTTCATTTCATTTATTTTAAAAATTTAATTTAATTTTAAAATACGCGGACTCTTCTAATAGCGCAGCTCCAGTTGATATCAGGGGAATCCGCTTGATATCACTAGGTTTGTACAGATCTGCCGATTATGATGCCATTTCCGGATTGTTGATATCTTCATTTGTTTATTAGCTACGTGGTTTTAGTGAAGTGCGATATTTTCGTTTGGCGGATTTCAAAATGAATGAACTGAAAGAGCAACGACGTGTTAAATTTTGAGTTTAACTGGGAAAATCTGCGAGTCACTTTCGTTATGCTTAACACGGCTTAGGGTGATGTTGCTATGAAGCGTAATGCATGTTACAAGTGGCAGTTTTAAGATGGTCGGCAGTCCTTTGAAGATATTAGCGTCCTGAACATCCTTCCATGTCAACTTACGTCCTACACGTTCACAAACTCAATACTCTGGTGCACACAAATCGACTTCTGACTGCCATGGAGTTTGCTGAAGGGTGAGGAATATTAGTTGGATCTTTTCACGAGATTTTGTCTGAGAAACTGAAGATTGCATTGCTGTGAAATTTGTGCCACGCCTGATGAAGGAACTAAACGTCCATCGTGTCCAGCTTTGTTAGGAACTGCTCGATCTTTCAGAAGATAAAACTTATTTTCGTCTTTTATTGTCAAGGATCATAATAGGTAATGAATCTTGGGTGTATGGTTTTGACATTGAAGCAAATGTCCAATCGCTCAATTGGATGGGTGAAACATCCCCCGGTCACAAAAAAACTCGCCAAGTTTTTTATGTTTAGAGTGTTGTTCACTGCTAGTATCTCCCCGAAGGCTCCACAGTGAACCAAAATTACTATGCTGAAATTCTGAAATGTCTGAGGGACGCCATCCGTTGCAGAATGACAGAAATGTTGAAGAGTGGCGGCTGGTTTTCCCATCATGACAACGCTCCAACCCATTCAGCCCCCAGAACTCCTGAATTTTTGGAAAACACTCGATCACAGTTCTGTAATTCTTGAATTGCTGCTTGCTGGCCGCCGCTCGCACTCGCAATGATATAGGCAGGCAGGGCGTTGCAGTTAACACAGCAAAGGCATATATTTAAAATTTATGGATCCTTGGGAGCTAAGTCCCTCCAGAAGACTGCAGGATGATGGATCAGCACAAGTGAACATGAAAGACAGAATATGTTCTAGCAAAAGTCGAAGTAAGAGTCCTTTACTTACTAGAAATGAATTACTTCAAAATGACGTGAAGACCTTCGACCAAGTCGACAGTAGTTCAGAGAGTCCCCCGGGTAGTGCCCGTTGGAGTATTTTATAGTACTCAGGGCTTTGTTCATCATACGCTTCCACTTGGGTGGCACGTGGCCTCCCTCCCCCAGAAATGACGTGTCAACATGGCGTCGCACCGCCTCTCTGTGCTCATGCCTCTGCTCCGAACATGTAGTCCGTCACCTATAGGGCTTACTCTTGAAGGTGGGGGCTGCTAGCAAGTGACCTCATGTCTCAAGAACCCACGTGCCAAAGTATCCAAATTAATGGATTCTTCCCAGTGGAATGCGTTATGATCAAAGCTCCTACCTTATAGAATATTTTAAAAAAATATGATTACAATCATTACAATTCTTCCTCACCCTTCCCACTCACCTGACCTTGCTCCTAGTAACTTTTCTTGATCCCCAAATTCAAAAGACCCTTGAAAGGAAGATTTGAGACGATTCCCGAGATTATTGCAAATGCGACAAAGGAGTTGAATGGCGTTAGAAAAGAAGCGTACCTGGGCTGTTCCAACAAGTTGAAACAGTTTTGGGATAAGTGTCGCTTTGGGGAGGAGAGTACTTCGAAGGGCACCTTGACATCGAACTTATAAATAAAGTACATTTTGTTTTATGACGTCAGTCCGCGTAATGTTTGAACACCCTTCGTATTGTAACGTTTCTCGGATTAAAACACACTCAATGGAATATTTAACAAAAACGTTTATTCGTAACAATGATACACTAAAAACTACTTGATATATTTACAGATATATTACACAGTCTTTGAGGTCTATACTTAATTATTTTCCTTACACACGACTCCGTTCTCTTGATTATTTATTTACACAGTACACTTCTGATTATTTATTTACACTGTTCACTGCAATCTGATTATTTATTTACACTGTTCACTTCTTCTACACTATCACACAGTCCGATGCACTGTCCACGGTTCACTGCAGTGACCTCAATTCTCTGCGCAGACCATAATTCACAGCGCAGACCACAATTCAGACCACAATGCGCAGACCAGGGTCCACTGCACTGCTGCTTATCGCGATGCACACTTCACAGCTCAGCTTCCACTGCAGACTTCAGACTGCTGACTGCTGTTCACCCACTGCACCACTGTTCACAGCAATGCACCCTTTACAGCTCAACTTCCACTTCAGCCACACTGACGGACTGACTAATTACATACACTAACTGATTCGCGGCTGCTTACTTCCGACTACTACTTAAACTCACGGCCGACGGCAGCAGCGAATTTATACCTGGCCGGTGCTCGTCTCAACACAACCAGCACTTACTCCACCACACGATGCGACTCGCGAATATTCCGGAACCGTCCAGTTCGGGTGAAGGAGGGGTGCCGGCAGATGACGCAATCCGCGCGCAGCGAATTCCAGCAGGTGATGCAATATTCGTTACAGTATATTATAGCTGTACCGCTCGCAAACAATCCATCATGGCGGACGCACGTTTCGTTAAGTGTCGGAGGCTTCTCCCACTCTGAGGCAGCAGAGATTTCCCCTCTCGGTGATAAGAAAGCGCGGAGGCGACAAGGAAAGGCGACTGCGATACTCAGTGATCGCACTGACCGTCACTCGCCATCGCCAGAAGAGGAACTTGCGCTGCCAGGAGTGTTCAAAGAAATTCATCATTGTATTGGTTCATTACATAATCTTATTACTGAAACCGTCCTTCAAGCCATGGCTTGTTTTCTGTTGATCATTTGGACAACCCCTAGTACAGAAACCCGTAAACTGCCTTTCGTCTGACCCTTCTCACTCAATCAGTTTGAGAAAGAGAGAAAGAGAGAGAGAGAGAGAGAGAGAGAGAGAGAGAGAGAGAGAGAGACGGAGGGACGGACAGACGGACGGACGGACAGACGGACAGACGGACAGACGGACAGACATGTTACGACAATGAGCGCAGGCAGGCGAAAATATGTGTGTAGCTTTGGATGGTTGCACTTTCGGGCATGCGCAGTGATTTTTTTTGACGCTGGTTGAGCTATAGAAGAGGAAACATTAATTGCTTCCCCTACCAGAGAACACAGTGCAAACAATAAGAAAGTGCACAGGATGTTGAATCAAGAACCATCTTTAAATAGTTGTGCTAAAACAGTACGTGGTGTAGCCAAAATCCATGAAACCGATGTAATGATTGTAACTGTTATGATTGAAACTGAAATGATTGTAATAATACTTTTTAAAATTCTATAGGAGCTTTGATCATGACGCATTTTACTGGGAAGTATCCACTAATATGAATACTTAGGCACGTGTGTTCTTGAGTCATGAGGCCACCCGCTAGCAGCCCTCAGCTTCAAGAGTAAGCCCTTAAGGTGACGGACGACATATCCGAAGTAGAGGCATGAGCACAGAAAGGCGGTTCGACGCCCTGTGGCCACGTCATGTTTGGGGAAGGGAGGCCACGTGCCACCCAGTGGAAGCGTATCATGAACAAAGACCTGAGTACTATAAAATACTCCAACGGGCCCCGCCCGGGACAGCTACCGTTTTACTTGGACGGAGGTCTCCACGTCACTTTGATGTAACTTATTTTATAGTAAGTAAAGGACTCTTACTTCGACATTTGCTAAAACATAGTCTGTCTTTCATGTTCACTTGTGCTGATCCATCATCCTCCAGTCTTCTGGAGGGACTTAGCTCCCAAGGACCCATAAATTTTAAATAATTTGTGATATGCTTTTGCTGCTTTAAATGCGACGCCCTGCCTGCCTATATCATTGCGAGTGCAAGCGAGGCCTAGCAAGCAGCAATTCAAGTATTACACCGATGTTATAGTTTTTGGGGATTCTTAACATTACGCCCCTAGAAATTTTTCCAATTTTCAAAAAAAATCTGGCTCCGAATTTTTTGGTTAAATTTTGTTGTTGAATAGTGGAGATGACGTTTAAGAGAATGGTTCAGGTTTCATTTTTGTTCGGTTTTTCGAAAATTGAAACTTCAAAATTGGAGAGAGATATTTTTGTCTCAAGCATCTGCGGATCCATGAGGGAAAACCCAAATGTGGGAACTCCCCCCCCCCTAAAATTGTTCACTAACTTTTAATTTTAACTTGTCAACATGTACTTGTAACAAGCAAAAATATTTTGGGATAATCATTAAAACGAATAAATCGTATCGCAGCGTGAGCTGAGTGTAGCCTCCGACATTTTACAAACTCTGTAATGATACATTCGACCAAAACATTTTTAATGCTGCGGAAAATCGATTTCGATACTTAAACGGAAATATACGTTTTGGGGTCCCCTGATACCGGAAAAGAGTGTGTTTTTTTCTCCTCCAAAACGTAGGTCCGTTCGTCCGTCTGTTTGTGAACACCACTAGCGCCTAAACCATTCGTAGATTGTTTTCGAGATGGATATTCCCCGGTCGATCTTGCTCGACTCGAAGCTTTGAGATTTTACATACTCTTATTAGATTACATAAATGACATTTTGCTCTATTTTTTTAAATTACAAAAATGTGTTTTTTATGAGCCTCTCACGTCTTTAATAGGCGAATTCATTCATATTTATACATATTAGCGTGGATTTTTTCACATTATAGCGTTTCAGAATACATGTGCTTTAAATAATGTTGTATAAAATTTCTCGAAAATTCATTTTTTAAAAGTTTATTTACGTATTAATTTTTTTGAAAACGATTTCAAAATTCCACATTATTGGAAACGCTTAGACGCAAGTTTCTCCAAATTTTTCTTCAAACTTTTCGCACGGATAGTGCTGATTGCACTGTTTAGGATTACATAAAATACATTTTTGAGTATTTTTTGTATTTTCAAAAATACATAAATGTAATTTTTAAAATTACCTTTAAGGGGCCTTTAGGGTGGAGCGGGTCAAGGCGAATCTCACCTAATGGCCCCTAATAGGGCAGAGGGGGGTCTCAGCAAATATCACCTGTTTTTGTTTTTGGCTTTTTCGCTAAAAATAGAGCTGAATTGCGAGAAACTGAGGCAAGTAAAACACGTTTCTGTACTAAAAAATGGCTAAATTTTGCGCAATAATTTGTATCGCGAATATGTGAATGCTACAATAAGTAACATAGTATACTGAGAAGAAAATTACCTAACTTTTTATCATTCATAGGATAAATCTCATTATCTGTATTTTTACAGAAATTTTAAAGAAAAATACCGAGAATGAATTGTTGCACTGTTTTTAGATGAGCAATAATATTCTTTGTAATTCAGCCACTCTATTTTCTAAATACTCGTCCTATCTAATCTTAAATATATATAATTAAGCAAATTGTTTTTTAAATAAATCCCAATTCAATCACAAATTTATTTTCATTAAAAATACGCAATTTGAAAAATCTCACGTGATTAGAAGGGGTAAGGGCGTCGAACCATATCTCACAATGGGGGAGGGGGAGTCGAAAAATTGTCTACGTAATTTATGGATTAATTACATCAAGTTACCAAAATATATTGCAAAGAATATGGTAGGCCAGTCTGTTTTGGCCCTCACATCAGGTAGAAAACCAATATAATTTATTGGTAGAATTGAACATATCATTCATAACCCTGCATTGACCAAGGGACGGTCATTTTATGTCCACCAATTTCAAAATCTCTCATAAAAATTGGAATAATGCATTTCAAAGTGCTAGATTCTGGTTTTGTCACAAATAGACTGAATCTGTGTTTGGAGTGTAAATAAAAATGAAGATGCATTTTTTAAAATTATTATTATTATTATTATTATTATTATTATTATTATTATTATTATTATTATTATTATTATTATTATTTTTGTAAATAAAGCATATGGCATCGTATTGATGGCGGACCTTTTTTAACTTTCCGTCAGTACTGCGTGTTATGGAAGAAAGGTTGGTCAATGCAGGGTTAATCATTTGATGATGCCCAGAGACCACTTCTTGTGATCCTCTGGCAGCTGTTGTCTCATGTCAACATGTGCATGTACTGTAATAAATAAGTGCTCTATGAGCTTCGCTACACTACCGCGTAGACAACTTTTGCAAATACTTTTTATTACTATCGTAGGGTCTAAAAGCAGATATGCAATAAAGACCAGTTAGGCACAAAGTTCTTAACAATTTAATAATAATGCTCAAGTGAAAAACCTGCTTAACAAGTATAAAGAACATTTCATCTTCCTTCAGATCAGTTTAGCCGGACACATATTACTTTTGGTGTGCAAATTTTCAAACATACATTTTCCATAAGCATGTCAATTAAAACAGATTAGTTCTACTATCACCATACATGCAAAAGTAACTGACATATCTGTATTCCTTTGAAATGTTAGTGTTGGCAGTCTAACTTCCCAATGTTCTTGAATCTAAGAACAAAAAGCCTTGATGGAGTACCAAATGGTAAGAATTAATCCACATCTTTGTTCCATACTGCACATTTTGGCATCAGCCTTCTGAACAGAGCTATATAAAAAAAATTCATTTAACTTTTCATTTATAAAATTTATTGTATGATGATCAATTGATTCCACATTTTTTGTTGCAAAACTCTTGTAAGTTAAATCTTAAAAATTATGAAATATTGATGAAAATCATTAATGGAACATAAATATCAAAAAAACAATATTTTTTATGTTAAAAGACATCATTCATAGAGACTACTCTGATGTTTGGCATCAAACTAACGTATTGAACAGCAAGCAATACCGCATTTGCCCAAATATAAGAATAGATTTTTTCCCAAACATCTCATCAAAAAATTACAGTCATCTTGGATCCCAGTACATCTAGACGGGGTTTGTTAGTTGGATTACTAGGAACTTGGATTACAGTACATCTAGATGGTTGGAGTTTGTTGCACAGCCTTTCCGTATCAAGAAACTCAAATGGTGACTTAGCCCAAAAATAAGCTGCAAAAGTGATAACTATCACACAAATCTGTAATACATAATTACATTCATGGACATTCTTGGCATCACTCATAGAAGGGAGTCAGAAGTACGTATTCGCAGCTCACATTGGTATCAGAATTTGAAGTTAATGATTGTTACATAATCAGATATCATGAATAAGTGTCTCAGGTAGAAAATCTCGTAATAAAGAAGAGAATGGTGAAGTCAGAACACAAATTTGAAGCCCAAAACTCTCAGGAGCGGGATGGGGGCTAAAAAGACTGACCAGTAAACACGAAACAATGATGCATGTGAAGGTGAAGATGGAAGAGACACAAATAATGATTCTGAGGAACAAGAAAAGTGATAGCAGAGGCAAAAGATAATTTCTAGTCAATTAGACAATTTTATGTCTAAATAGTATGAATTAGTTAAAAATTTTAAAAAACCTGTAGAAGCCTCTTCAAAATCAAGGAATCTTATATTTGGGTAAATATGGTATTAAAATATTGAAGGTAATACAAGATGATACAACTTCATTATTCCCTTTAAAATATTTTAATTGCAGCATTTGTAGTATTGTTCACTTCTGAATCTCCCGGGAATATGTACCTCAATATGTTTTTTTTTATTTTCAACAATTAGAGCTCAATGGAATAACCTTGGTAAGGATTTATTATTTTAATAGAAAATCAATTTTATGCTCAGTAATTACAAATTACAGGACATATTACAATGAAATACTTCTAATAAAGTGATATCATACATTATAACATGAATAACATCACATGACTCTTTAAAAAATTCTAAATACACAAAATTTCTCCTAAGGAATTCATCAGTGCTACTAACATAAGCATGCAATGTCTTCTTCAATAGATTTTTGGGATTGTAAAACACTACACAGTAGTGTGGATTTTAATATTCATGAACTTTAACATTATTTCTCTGATGAATTAAAATGAAAAACAAAAGTATAATATTAACCATTTATCATAAATATAACCTTGGGATACACAAGTTACATTGTATTTTCTTGTTAATTTTTACAGATTGTATCCAAAACTTTTAAACGAATACAACTGAAATTTAAAATGTCTTCTTTGTTTGTTGATAAAAACAAATGGAATTAAAAGAAATAAATTTATATCAAACTGCTTTTTAAATTCACAATATATTTAAAAACCCTTCAAAAATTCTTGAATATTTTGTTCCAAAACACATACATTATTTGAAACTTGAACAAAACAAACTTGTTACAGCCTTCATAAACTGTCATTCCAAAATACTCAATTATTCAACCAATCAATTCAAGCATTCATAAATGTTGAAAAAGTATTAAAATCATACAAAAATTAAAATTGGTATGAAGTCTTCAACTGAAGGAAAATCCACTGAAGGTTCTTACTATACAGTCTGAGTCAGAGATATTGAATACAACATATTAAAGTAATGTGCATAAGCAAAAAATGCCTGAAGTCCTTGAAACTGATGAGCACATTTGCTTTAAAGAAAAATCTTGTCAAGGCATGCCAAAACATTCTCATTAGGTACCTTATTGTACACAATTATGTCAAAGACAATAGTGAAAGTAGGCCATCCATTATTCCCATTAACTTGAGTAATTCATGCGGCACCAAAATTGCTAAATTGTCACAAATCCTAAATGAAATCTTTTTAAATATAATACATTTGTACATCACACCATCATTACTGCTCTCTTTGTTTTAAATATATTTTTTTCAAAACAAAAAGTCTCTTATAAAGATCTCAATATAGAGATGAATACAATATATATGTACAATCATCACAGACAGTCTATGCCATTCACAAGGTGTCTTGCTTGTCAATATTCACAGCAACAAATATTCTAGTTTCTAATTTCCCATACAATTTATCTTGATTCGTGAGTTGGCGATTGAGTGTTTACTGCATTTCGAGACGTAGCAATGCGGTTGGAAGCCGTGTAATCCAAAATTTTCCGTTGGCGTTGACGGACAAACTGCTTCTGCTTGTGATAAATTTTCAATGATCCTTTAATTGCAATAAAAGCAGCTCCACCCTGAGAAACATAACCATACACTTAAAAATCATTTAAGGCAATTACACAAAAATTATTTCCTTCATTATTGTTTGCTTTATACCATAACAAATGTCCGACAATACAGGATATTTTTCCTTTCAGTTTTATATGTAATACTTAAACAGGTTAATTCAATTAAATTTTTTTTTTTTTTTTAAATGATATATTGATGTTTTCATATAAAAAAATATGGTCACATATTTACCAAAAAGGCCCTCTGCAAATTAGATTCAACAGAGTCAAACAAAAGTTTGCCTACTAATGTTGCTATGGTTGGCAGAAGAAGTGCTCCACACAGAACACGCGTTGCTGACACGGGATCAGCCATGGGAGGGAAGTCAAAAGTACTACTTCGCCGCTCATCACTGGGCCTTGACACAAACCACAAGAAGCAATTAAAATGACAGATCTCTCCAGGACAGGGCTTCAGTCTAATTTGTGAGGTAGAGAATAAGAGCTGAAAGCCTTACATTACTACTCAATCAACACAAATTCATAAAACTTACCCTGCTGGCAAAATGTGTCTTAAAATTGGAACTTTATAGGAATGTCTTCTTAGAAAGCCCAAAACAGTGTCTTCCCAATGAATCATTTTGCCGAGAATCAACATGATAGGTATAGTTGGAAGACCGACTAATAAAACTAATGGATCAGCTTGTTCCATAGCCATCATTCCTTCTTTATGACCCACAACCTAAAAAGAAGCCAATTTTTGAATATTCACACACTTTGTTCAAATAAGTTCACAAACTTGCACTTCTTTCAAACATGAAGGACAATACAAAGCAAAATACACACCTGCATGACAGTCACAGCTCCATAGGTGACAGCTGTCCAATAAATTGAACCTACTACAATTCCAGCTGCCATAAACGGGCATACTTTGTATACTATGTTGTCAACAGTGTCCAATACTACAACAATGGGTCCTAAGACAATAAGAAAACATGTTAGAACTTGCAATCTTGTAATTAAAATATAAACTGCAAATATCAAACTTCTTACCCATGTGTGGGAAGACAATTATATACTGAGTATTACACTGTGGACATGCCACATTTCCTGAAGGATTGCCTTTTTGCTTCTCATCAACCCATCGTTGGATACATGATTGATGAACCTGTGCACAAATTAATCACCAATATTTAAGACAGTGTTTTGTGTATTTAATTCATGAAATATTTTCAAGTTGTAATAATGTTATTCCCATTTATTTACCCATTTTGTGGTTCCTCTGCAATTGCAAGGTTGAACCCATTCAGCAGTCGCATCATCTTCATCAGTGGCAAAACAAACCCAGCAAGTTCGCTTACTACTGAAACAATTTACAATACTATGAAATCAATGTATAAATACCATTTCAATAAAATTATTGATAAATTTAATACATAATGAAACAGTACATAAAAAATCTATAACGATCTCGCTTCATCCTCTGCAAAATAAATGTCCTCACCATTTAACTCCATCAGGTCAATGCTCACCTAATAAAAATAACCTTAAAGAATGTTCCCATTTTCATTGGCTACTAACCTTTGGTACCTAGCCAAAGATTCTACCAAAAATAGTGTGAACCAATATCATTCCCAATACTTATGCTTATCTTCCTTTTAAAAGATTAATCACTATATATGAAGTCATCATATGCATCACACCACATTTTCTAATGTAGTTATTTCAATTTTTAAAAAATCAAGCTATTAAAAATGTTGTAACTCATTTAATCCACTTAACTAACAAAATTTGTTACATATACACATACAAACAAATAAATGAAAATTAAGAACAAACAGGTCACAGCTCTCAATGTAAAGAAATCAGGCTAACACTACATTACTTGGTATCATAAATATGATTAGTTTCAATGTCCTTGTCATTATTATCAAAAAAACTGTATCTTCATTCTTAAGGAGTGGCAAATGCAACCTATGACTTCTTGACAACCAATACAATACATATTAAAATAAAACATCTTGAAATGATATGTACATGGCACATTATAAATCAGAAACAACTAGAATAAAAAAAATAAAACTAACCTTTCTTCCTCTGCAGAGTTGGGCATATGATCTTCCCCTTCTCTCTCCACATGGCTGTTTGTAGAATTGTTATGCAAAATTCCTTCTTCTGCCATTTCAAGCATGGTTCAAATCCATTGTTTGTTGTTTTACGTAAATACCCAAAACTGAAATAAACATAATACAAAAATGTACATTAAGCTGAATTCAAGAGGCGAGTTTGAGTAATTCACATCGAATGTGAACGTTGAATGTCCATCCATCTAGTTTTTCATAATTCACTTTTATTGCATGATTTATGCGTTCATATAAATTCGTTTTAGAATTAGAACTGACAAAACCGACCACAAAAAGCCCACTGACATTTGCATCGCGACGTCTGCAATTCCAAACAAACATACTACTGTAACACACTAAACAACTATATCTACAAAGGAATATGTTACTTACTAATGTCTCAGACAAAGTATACTTTAAAATGTTTATTTTTGAACATTCAAAATACATTTCTGTCAGCAAAACGTAATGTACACTAGATATTGTCCGTTCTTTCCAAGAATATCATCTTCATTTCATCTCGAAAGAGCGTGAACAACATTCCCCCAAGTGCTGCCTGGTGCTGTCCAAGTGACACTTTCTCTTGGGTGCTTCAGTGGTGGGTGCTGCAATCGTGTCGCAATGACTCGCCAGTTGTCAGGCCAGTTATTCGAGTTTAATTGGTCTGCACGCACTCCTCCAGTTCCATCGACAAAAGGTGTTTCACAAACTATTCTATTAAAACATTAAGTAGTGATTTCACATTACCCTGTTCGGATATATGCTGGAAAATAAATCCAGTAGTTTATTTTCAAAATATAAACTATTTATTATCCCCGCAAATGGTACCATTACGCACAACACACGTAATCTTCCTACACTATCAGACCAGACTTTGGTCAAGCGTCCGATGACAAGTCCTTTGTATACTCGATTACTTCATGTTGAGCATGTGGTACACGTAGGTCATACCGTCGTACACCATCCTACCGAACCAGCACCAATCAAAGGGTAATGAAGTACATGTCTGTTGCACCAACCTAACCATGGCTCAGCAAAGGCAGTGCACTTTTTGGCTCCTATTGTACCCGAATGCAGTGATGGGAAAGACAGTGCGAGCGTTATTACATAATAAATTGCACCAAACGGACCAAATCTATAACCATGTAGGCCGCCGAAAACTAATTGCACGAAATTCGCGAATTTCCATTATTATTGTTGTACCTGAAATACCAGTACACTATGCCATTGTCCCATCTGCAACAGCTTTTGACTCCTGCCGAATGGTAAAGTCAGTGTCAAATCTCATTGGTAAATCTCGTGTGAATGTTTGACTCTTTCAAAATCAATTTTCATTCAAGAATAATAGGAAGTGAAACTTGCAAGTTGTCTGCTGAAGAAAAATATTACATATATAATGGTAAGGGGTTCAAAAAGATGTCTTTCCTCATTAAAAATTATTAAATACATTACTAATTCCTAATATTTCTTTATTTTGTGAACCCATTTTTTTTTCAAAAGAAAACAAGTCACATCATTTCAGCAACATAACTTTCCCTGAAAATTGAGCATTTATTAGAGAAAGTATCTCTTGAAGTCTTTTTCCCAAATGGACTTGTTAAGGCCTGTGAATTCTGTTGATTTAAATTTGATAAGCTGTTATGGAGTTAACATCAAAGGTGAGAGTTTATTTTTGTTATATTAACAGGGGTTATATTATTTTGGGTTTTTATAAGATCATTGATACACATTGCACTATGGTCCAGAGAGTATATGGTCCTTACATGCAATCAAAATAAGTCACCATATTACCAAAAATAGTTGTCTGTTTTCATTATAATCTGATTGGTGTTGCTGGAAGTCAATATAAGAGTATTTATTGCATAAGAGAATGGTGTTGTTTGGCAGAATTACACTCTGTGCTAAATTAAGTATAAAACTCAATTGTATTTTTATCACTTATTGGTTTATTTTTGACATTTCAAATTAACTATTATAATGACTCTCCCTTCTTTACTTTTATACAAATTAATATTTGTCATATCTATTACTCTCTTAAATGGCTGTTGAAAGTTTAAAGCAAATTTTTGCTGTCACTTCAATACCTTTTTTTCCATAATTTTAATAATTAGCATTGATAATAATTTCTGAATTACCTCCTTTTTTTAGTATTACAAAATTTTTTGAAAAATATAACAAACAATTTCCAAGATAGACTAATTTTTTATACAATTATTTCATAAATAATGTTTATTATTTCAAATTCTTGAGACAAAATGTAACTTTTTTAATATGAATGAATTTCAGATATTGTTGAAATAAATATTTGTACACACAGGGAAATGAGTTTTATAATAAGTTTTCTTTAAACATCCTAAACATGAACAAGACAATGAGACAAGCCTTCTTTTAATTATCTTTAATGAACAATAAGAATTCATTTTTACAGCACTAGCATATTCAGTTCACTTTTATCACTCTTGTATTAAAATAACAGCAACAAAATTTGTTAGAAATCAGTAAATAAGAATTATTTGTTATGAAATTTGTGTGTAAAGAAATTCATGTAGTTTTTTCAGGAAAAAATACATACAGTATTTATTTACTTGCCTACATTTTATTTCAGCATCAATGCCTTCAATTTAGGAAAGGTACACCTATTGTAGTTCTTTCTGTGTTGTTGCATTACCCATCAGCCAGAAACAATATATTATGTTCAACATACAATAAATACACTTTATATAATATTTTTTTTCATTTTTCCAAAAAAAAGTAAATTGTGAGCTGCAAAACATTTGATGTGGGCATGGTGGTAAGAAAGTTGAGGAACTAAAATCCCTTCAACAATAAGAATAAATCTCTACATGCCAACTGGTAGTAAAATAAATTAGCATTAATGACAGCTGAACAATTCGCTGAAACAATATAAACTCTTCAGTATAAATTACTGTGAAAAATTGTATTAAAAGCCTTAATGGCAGCAAGTTTTGCATGGCCTAATTAAAAGCCTTAATAGCAGTAAGTTTTCCTGATTGCTAGTAGAAAGGCTCCTTAAGTATTTTATCAATTGTTATTCTGCAACTGGCAAGTATGTAATATGTAGGCAAATCAATGTCCAGGTCTCTTTTACTGATTCTAACCTTTTCTTTTGCAAATCACATAATGTATAGGACAAATCAAATGTAACTAAATTCACTCTTCCTCAGTTGTTTAATTGAATCAGTGATTTCATAAAGGGCAGGAGTATACTTTTTTTACAAATCAAGTTATAATTGATATTCTTGAAATTCCATATGTACATTATTTGGTGTAGAATGGGCATGAGGTACATTAATCCAGTCTCAGATGAAGGCTTGTTAAATTTTCATTGGTGGTTCAAAGGAAATGAGTCACTGACACATGATGTCAACTGTTGAATTGTTACAAGAACATCAACATCAATTATTCACTTCACAAAATCAGTTGGTTTCTTGGGCAAGGAGATTAGGGGCAGACCCTGCCGATTATTTTGGAGGGGACCATTGCAGATTTTTGTTAAATATTAAACATATTTCTTATTACATTGTATATTATTTATGTACTGTAGATATGGTACTATACAATATTTTTGTTTAAATAATTACATAATTTATACATAAGTAAATATTTAAATCAATTTTGCCAAATAACGGAAGGCAAATGAAAACTCTAGGCCTTTTGCCCTTACGCCTTGGCTCCAATGCCCCCCACCCCCACCCCACGGATCCGTGAAGGAGAAAGACAATGTTTTAGGAATTGCTATTGATTACATACAGATATTTTATTTACCCTGCATCCCTGCACCAAAAGTTTGTACAATAGACAATAAGGAGTAAACTAACGACCTGCATCAGCAAAAATGCTGCTGAAGAAAACCACACAAAATACTGTCTTCTTGATTACTGCAATAACAGTATCTTTGCAATACATCACTACTTTACTTACCAAGAATATCAAAAAAGTTACTATTCCACAAAGCAACATGAAAATATTTAATGGCAGGTGGCCTTTTCCTGGGAACCTTGTTATCACATGACATCAGCTGTGTTGTAAGTAGGGACACACTGAGTATGACAATTACACTATAAATATATAACACTATCAATTATTTGCATTTTTCATTAGAAATCAAAACGTTCATTGTTTTTAGATTTTTCCTGAATGTTTCTAACAAAACCATACATATTGGAGGCCAGGGGCGGATTAATATTTTTGCCGCCTGTAGGCACATCAAATTTGCCGCCCCCTTAAAATTAATGTTACATTTCAAATTGTAACGCTTCAGTAACAATTCCTCATTAATTTAAACGTTTTAACTTTAAAAGTAACATTATATTTTGCACATTGTTCTCTTGAATTAAATATTTTTTTTGGATTAGCTAATTTTGGATATAAACTGTATCTTCATAGCAAGTAACGTTCAACATTATTAACGTTTCAACACTGAAACGTTAACATTAAAAGGAAACTAAAACATGACCACTAGAATTGCAACATGTTTTCTTTCGTCAACGGGCCTTAGTTTCAGATTCATATACTTCTGAAATCATTAGGTATACTCTAATGAAGTAGACAAATAAATAGCTTGTATTAAATATTAATATGATATTTTAAAAATAAAAATATGATTTATGCTGTTATAGTTTTAAGGAACCTAAATTTGTTTTAGAAAATATCAAGAAAATTTTGCGCCTTTGAAAATTTGCCGCCCTTGAAAATTTGCCGCCGTAGGCACGTGCCTACTGTGCCTATGCGTAAATCCACCACTGTTGGAGGCTGCATAGTTTTCTTTTAATTTCTCTATGGATTCGAAATTAGTAAAACCACACCAAGCGCATGGCTGGAAGCTGTATAGTTTTCTTTCAATTTCTACAAGCACTGGAAATTAATAATATAGATACATACTGGATTCACAATTTGGCCACTAACACAACAAACTTGTATCAGAATTATGAAGGAAAGGCTAGATAAGTCCCCAAAGAAGATTTTTTGTTAATTCATGATGAACTTCTGAGAAAAAATTTCAGAAAACATAAAATAAATATTCAGTGGCAACTGTCTAAGCTAAAATAAGAACTACAAGGTAGTTTGTATGTTATTGAATCTTATTTTGAGTTCAGTGAAAGTCTTGGAAGAAAGATACTAGAGATTTTAGAGATCAAACTACCATTGTTTATGATGTTGTGTTAATTACATTGTGGCGAAAGAAAAACTAGAGAACTTATTAATGAGCCAACACAACCTTCTTTTGCTCTTGCACGAGAACAGAGTACTACTTCTCTACAAGGTCCTGTAAGACCCTACCAGGGAAAGATTCTTTGTAATGTAAAACAATAATCAATGACAGATGACTTGTCAGATCATACTGACAAGACATTTCCTTTTATACTCAATTAACAGCCGGGCCAATGATTGAAATAGAAGCCAACAGACATAGTAAATAACTGGGATAAGAGTGACTTAAATATGAGTAAAAATGTTATAATGTGTTGAATTTGATATTTGTGAAAATAAAAAAACACACATCGTTGAGTTCAATGTATGATTTCCACCTATAATAATGTGGTATAACTCAGTTGACAACATAAAGGGCACAAGTCACAAAACAATATTAATTATTTTCAGTGAAATCAAGCACAATAACTGATATTAATATACTACTCCAAATATTTATCAAGATTAGGGTACAACACATTACTTTTTCCAAATTTTAGAAGTTCTCTATCATGATAGAAAGTTTTTTGTCTTTCCTGAAAAAATTTGTTACAATGACTCATGCCCTTTACAAAATCACCAATTCAATTAAAATTTCATTCAAAATGTTAATTTCTTTTATTGCAAATTCTCATTGTCCCTTTAAACAAAATGCTTTAGTAAAAAAGTATTAGGTAACTCAAACTCCAAAATTAATTCTGTGTGATTTCTGATTATAATAATTGTTCTTTTCCACAGCAGTCTTTTCAATCTCCGAAAGGAGAATAACCCCTCCAGATTAATGCAATATACCACAAGCTTCAGTCTTCAATAATACATGTATGAGAGGTTTTCTAATTACTATCAGATCTCCTCAAGAATTTACTTACCAACCATTTTAACATCTTTAGAATTTTGTAGTTTTTTTCTTTAAACTTTCTTTTCTTTCTAAAGCATTCAGAAGTGAGAGTAATAACATATGAAGAGAGTCATGTGAAGAGAGGTGAAGTCATTGAACCTATTTTTATCACTCTTCATAAAAAAAATTGATGTTTTTGTATAAAATTGCACTTTTTCCTTTGCAAAGAATTCAAATCTTTACTTCTCTGGGTATTACAAATAAAATAATTGCTTTAATAATGAAATATTCTAACATTTGGTTTCCAGAACATTCATCATTAGTAGTGATTTTACAAATTCAATTTTAGAGAATATAAGATTTCATTGAATTTGTAAGAATCTTCAGGATGTATTTCTGCGAGTTTTCTTTTTGTTTGGTATTTTTAAAGAAAGTTTGGTATTTTTAAATTTTAGAGATTATATATAATATTAATACAATTCAAAAGGAATAAGTAAAAAGATGAAAACCTCATCATCATTGGGACATTACTAAATTTGTTGTTTGATGATTTCACATAAGTATATCTTATGTACCAAATTATTTAATAACATCAAATCTAACTATTTCAATCGCAATAAAACTCAGTCTCTTCTTTTTCTTCTTTCTTTCAGGCAGCAAGGTGCTTAGTACATAAAAGCATTTGCCAAATGATCTACTTGTTTTTCTTCTAAAATAATGGTCATTCTTTAGACTGATTAATTGATTTTATAAGTCATATCCCAAACAGACGATTGTGATCATGCATAACAAGCCACTGAGATAAATATAAACTATGTTTTATAATTTCTACATTATCAGATACCTTCATTAATTTACATTCTCCCAACAACAGAATTTAATTTACATGTTCATTATTATTTTTTCAATATGTTTATATTGAAAAAAAAATCAGTGTGTTGAAATATATATATGAAAGACTCCTTAAGCGACATTCGACTCCATCGACATTCTGATAGAAAAGCAAAACATTTGAGACCACATTTAGATTATTGTGTCTTTTTCATCCTTTTTATTAGATTTCATTATTCTCTATGCCAGTACCTATTTCAAAGAAAGTAAAAATTTAAAATTGTAACCCAGCTTTATGTAACTAGATTGCTGTCATTAGTAATTCACCTTTCTATTATTTTTTGTACTGCTTATACATAACTTCTACAATCATTAAAGAAAGATAAATGAATGATAATTAACATCAATGAAGAATTGGCAAAACAAAATATTGTGGTTTTTCTGTAACAATTAACATGTTTGACAAAATAATCAAGAATGCAAGTTTACTGCATTAAATTCCAAGAAAAAATATACATTTACTTCTGAGCAACAATATCATTAATTTTTAGAGAACAATAGCTAATTGCACTACAGCTTTTTTATTTCCAGAATACTTTCAAAATGGTTCATCTATTAAATATGAACTGATCTCCGTAGACACATTGAAACTTACATAAACACTTATTAAAATTGTAAAATGTTCAAAAGCAATTTGTTGCATTTACATTAGAGAACATTTCTGCCATAGGTACCATAACTCTTCAGTATTGTATCTTGTAAAATATCTACTGTTGTAGATTAATTCTCACGAAGTTCAATTGATTCTATAAACAATTTTTCAAAGGTATGCTTAAAATTCTGCTTCACTAAATATTTTCAATACCTTTCTACTTCCTGAGATAAAAGCTTTTTCATTGTACTGTTAATAATTATATTAATTAAAGAGGCATTTAAGGCATCACTGGAAAGAAGATATGCACACAATTATGTCAGTCATAAAACATTCATAGTATGACTATTTCGTGGCATTAGTGATGTGAATGGTCTCAGAGACTGATCTGCAGAATAACAGGAATCACTTCCTGATGTTACTCTTTGCTGGCAGTTGACCTGTGACTTTCTGCTAACACTTCTGGAAGCAAAACAGAAAATTAATTATTTCTTAAGCTCTGACAATGGAAAGAATGCTTATGCTTTAGCAAAGAAAAAAATATGTGAATCTTCAGATTATTCAAAGATGCACGTCTTTTAAATTTGCATACCGTGTATTTTCTGAAGTTTCGGAAACCAATGTTTCATCCTGTGTAAAAATAATTGTACAGTAAGGCACTTTTATAGGTACTTCTGGATAACTGACACAATTCTGAGGAGGTACTTTTTCAAGAATACCATTATACACAACCAAATCATCAACTAAAATCTGAAAATAATAATGTTATTTAAAATAACTTGGAAGAAAACCATTAATAAAAACAGAGGAAATGACACTTACTCCAAATTCTTTTACTCCTCTAGAAGGTGTTTTTGCATAATTCCAAAGTTTGATCATTGACACTTTCACTGGATAATCAAATACTATGTAAACCCGATTTAGCTGTGAAAACAAGTAGTAACATTAAAATCAGTAAAGATTCTACATTTGTACTAATATTACATATGGACTTCTGAATTTTGATTTAAAATCTCAATATTGTTGAATTTAGATGAAAATAATTAAAATTTTGTGGGGCAATCTAATTTAAAAATCCTACAACATTGGTGCCCTATTATCTTTCAGAAATATTCAGAGTGTTGAATTGTAATTTCCTTGCTTCCAGAATTTTTAGATGGTAAATTAAAAAAAAACATACTTGATTAGGTAGTATTGGAGCCAGCCACATGTGACGCCCATCAAAAGTATCATTAATTCCATCAACAAGTTTATCAGGAGTTCGAGCATCATTATCTACACCCTCCAAAACATTCACACTTTCAGGATAAGCTCCTATATCTAAAAATAATTCATATAATTACTATCAAAGGTACTTTGACAATTTATGTTTAATGAAATATATTTCTCTTACAAATCAAAATCATAGAAAATATCATGCAACACAGAAAAGAGCTGTATACACCACAAGTTTCACAATTCAATAAATGTAGAAACTTTTAAGTATACTGTTAAGTAAACTGATTCAATCTTGACAAATTTTAGCTTAATTCACTGCAAAAGACAGAAAAATATTATTACTAGTAAAATCATAATCAATGGAATATTTGGAGTAAATATAATTACAAGAATTGTTGAAGAAGATGAGAATATGACTTAAGACTACCTCTTTTATATCTTCTCTAAAAGGTATCAAATTTTTACTCTTGATAGTATAGAAACAAAGATATCGTCTAATAATAACTGAAGGGTTGTAGAGGTCTTTATACTAAGAGTAAAAACAATATTTTTATCAAAATATAAGCTTAATTATTTCAAATTTGAATACTTGGGAAATACATCTAAAATACGTACTATTCTCAGTCAACTGTATTTTGCAGCCTTCGTTGTCGTATATTTCTAATCCATTCAGTCCTACATAATACATATCTCCCCATGTTGAGAATAAAAGTAATTGAAAAATAAATCCTTGAGGCATAAATGGAGCTTCATATTCAGGATCTACATTAACTTTCAAATGCATTGGAGGAGGTACAGAATGAGATCTTAAGTTGGATAATTCTTGTGTGATGTCCCTTGAATGAAGACTTTCAGCAGATTGAGATATGGACAAATGAGATATAATTCCAAGCCTTCTATTCTCATTCTCTTCTTCTGTGAATAGACGTTGCAATGATACACTCTTGGCTTTCATGTTTTCCAGATCCATAGCATCCTTATGTTCTAATTGGAATGATTGTTTTTGGTCTGAATGCCTGCGACATGAGTGGTCATCTGCTATACTATAATTTTTACCCCCAGTCAACTGCAATTCTTGAACAAAATTAAAATGACAGTTTCCTGGGGCTCGTCGTATAGTTGTATTCCCAGACACAAGTTTTCCATCCAAAAGCAAGGTCAGAATTTTAACCTGAAACCATTATTTTAAATACAAAAGGATCATACTTGTCTAAGGTTTTCAAAATTAATTTCTAGATCCTTAATGTAAATTGTCTTACCCCACAATATGTCATATCTTGAGATGCATTGTAATTCCACAACCTTATTGCCACAATATAATGGACTGTAGGAAATGTAACAGTTAAAGTGACTGATTCACAATCAGGTACATTACAAAGCCACATATGATTTTCATCTGTGGTAAGATTTGTACCATCAATCAGTCTGAAAAACAAAAATTACATATTTGTGGGAATGAGACCTCAATGAAAGAATAGAAGGATAAAAAAAATAATAAATGTCTATTCTGAAAGAAACTTCCTTCTCTTACCTGTAGATATCTGGAGAAGAAATACTACAGTGGAAGTACTGAGGCTCAATGGCTATAGGTAAACCAGAATCTCCAATAATTTCAAATCCAGTTAAACCTAGTTGTAAACATACCAAATATAATCCTAGGTCTAAAGAAGTCAAATATAGGTCTAAAATATTTGCTTTTTTCATGTCTCAAAAAAATTATAAATACCAAGAAATGCTGGATGACCCCAATTCTCCAGAATGTTGATTTCTAGCTTTTGTCCACCCAGAACTACATTATTTTCATCCAATGTGTTTGTATTAATAGATCTGGCACATGTAAACGGTCTCTCTCCCTGAAGCAAAAATTTGAACATTAATTAAAATTAATCCGAAAGTATGTGGTTTAATTTTTTTTCTTCTAGTCCTTTTTACGTTCCCAATTACTTCCAAACAAGGTTACCTTCAAAACAAATATGAATATATTTAACACCAGTAATAAATTATGTCAGTTATGAAAATAAGATTAAAGTTTTCAGAAACAAATGCAACAATATTCATGAGATAACAATTTTACAGTAATATTTCTTCAGCTTTCCTAATGTTCTACAGTTGGCCCTACTTACAAAGGACAGTATTTTACACAGGCCAACATTTTTTTAATTAAATTCATAATCATTGCATGTACCCGATCTGCAAGGTTGCAATGTGCCAAGAGAATTAATTTTCAATACATACACAGCAGTAGGCAGTGACTGGCCTTTCAATCTCTGTGACTGGTTCTGGTTTTGCCTCACACCATACGTTAGAAAATGAGTTGTCAAAATGAGACATTGATTCCAAGATCTGTTCGTCTGTTGTAAAGAGAATGGTCTGTAAATAGAAATAACTATGTTACTCATTGCTTCCCTATTATTTCTGAGATTTAATTAATCTTCAAAATTGTTTTCAATAATGATAGAACAAGTGTGATAATGATAGTAACAGTGACTGAGTTGCAACACAGCAAATCAATGGTAATTAATTGAGTGAGGATAATAAAAATTGTGAAAGATGAAAGAATGTAGTGGATGAACTTGTGACAGAGAACTATTTAGATTAAGCCCTTCAAATAATCACCCAAGTATTTTATGATTAAAATTTATTCTACTACTGTTTGGATATCAAATAAATTACTTTATTTTCAACTGGTATTTATTCTGAGATTATTGGTTTTAATAATTAAATATATGGTTTGTTATCTATTCAAATTTCTCATTTCTTATTTGTTAAATTGCTTAGTTATGACAGATCTTCAGATGTCCCATATGAATTGCTCCACTTATTCCTCAGATTTCTAATTATAATAATGCTATAATTCAAAACTTTAATATTTTATTCACTTCAGCAAAATAAATAAAAACAACAAAAAATGATAAAGTGGGTACAAACATCTCCAAATGCTTCTGTTCCTCCCAAGATTCCTCCACAAGCTCTTGCTATTTCTCCTCGAAATATTTTGACTCCATCAAGAGATATTTCCACATCTCGTGCACCTCTATATGAATGTATTCTTGACTTATTATAATTCTGGAATTGAAACAGTGCAGCAGAAATTTAAATTACTACAATACACCATGATTTATAAACATTGATGCTGCAATATCAATGTAACTCACCCATATCCGAATCATTGCTAATTGCACTTTATGATGGAACACCATATGGATGTAATGATGGGCACCAGGAGTGAAGGGCACAAGCCACAGGTGCATGTCATCATGTGTTCGATTCACCCCATCCAACAAGTTTTCTACTACCCGAGGATCTTTATTATATTCAGGGAGTACATTAATATCAGCAGGATCTGCCCATATCTAAAAAAATAAGGTCACAAAATTTTCAAACTCATGAAGTATGTATTTTTTATGCAGAAGTCTGAAACAATATACAGTAAAGTTCACTTATACATTTTTCAGGGGACTGAAGAAAAAAAATGTACAAGTAAGAAAAACGCATAAGATATGCGTAAAACACATATCTAAAATAATTCAGCATAGGAAGTATAGGAATTTATCCAGGACTTACACAAAACAATTTATAAAAGTGAAAAACATACAAGGGCAAAACTTATAAATGGAGTTTCACTGTAACATAGAAATAGGCTAACTTTTAAAAATTAAAGTAAATGACAGACTTTTGTTTTTATTACAGATGGTAAACCCACCAAAAAATGTTGAGAAAAAAAAAACAAAAAAACTTTTCTATGACTGATTTTAATAATTTCAAAAATAAATATCATGGGCTTACTGAGGATATAGCAACTTCATTATGTTTGCTTTTAATCACTTGTACAAAATTTTCATCTCCTTCAAATGCAAATACATTTTCATTTTTTTTATCCTAATTTTCCTTTTAATTTATTTGTCTCAGACTCCAGTTGAAGCAATGGGGGAAAAAGATAAAGTCTATGGTCATGGTAAAAGTTCTGAAGAAGTTAGGTCATAGAAACAACTTTAACTTTCCATCCACAGATTTTTCTTTAGGGGTCTGAAATAATTTTAAAACTGTTCAAGTGCCATAAGTTATCCAGGAAAAGGTGGTCATGTATTAAAAAAAAACTGCCAACTAAGAAAGACAGTACAAAGATTTTAGATTAATTTTTTAAAAAGAAAGAAGGAACAAAAGAAAGGAAAGAAAAAGAAAAATATTCAATGTGTCAGATGGTACACTAACAATTAAAATATTGATATTATGGCAACATAATTGTGTTTTGTTATGATGATAAGAGATCAAACTTAGCTAACTTTAACTTAGCAAACTTAACTAACTTTAGCTTTTTTTAATACATCTTTGTAACAACTCAACATGAACATAAACTCTGAAATAATGACTCTGCAATGGATTCATAACATTCTGGAATACAGTTATCACCTTGAAAACTGAATTTAGGGACATTTCACAAAAATAGCCTAAAAGTAAGGGACATAATCAGAAATAATTTATATGTGATAATTAACTATTATTGTGTGGTGCACGTTTTATATTATTATTACTAATACTAATTTTCTTCAATTAGGTCTACAATGCACATTTAAATGAAAGGTGTGTTTAATTAAGACAACAGCCGTTAAAAAAAAACAAAAAAAAACACTTTTTCCAAATGCATTTGAAATTTAATCTTACTACTTTTAAAATTTCAGTATCAGATTTGATAGTTGCATGAAGTTCTTTGCACGCCATGTTCATGTTTATCAACATCATTATAAGTTCATTTTCTAATAATGACACTGAATACATTTCTAATTTTGATGATATTAAAAAAGGAATGTAGTGATTATATTACTCTAGATTGAATGAGGTTGGAATATTCAGATGATGAATTTTGAAAACAATACTTCTTGACAATTTATTGGACAATTGGCTTGTATAAATTTCTTTTATAAAATATTAGCAATGAACATTTGGTCCTCAACAACTTTGACTTCCCCTCCTTCAGTTCCGAAGTTAAATAAAATAAACTTCATTCATTGAACTAAGTGAAATTGCATACATTTTTTTAAATAAAATTTTTCACAATAAAGTTGTAAAAAAATGATACATTTTTTATTAATTTGAACATTTATTTACACGTCATTCTTTATGGCATTATAATTGTTAAGTGTAACTTTAAAGTTGAAAATTTTAACACAATTTTCAACTGGTAAAGTGAGATATTTTTAATTTAAACTAGTTCCATACAACTGCAATTTCCTTGGTATCAGAAACTGTTTTGGTATCTTTATGAAGTGATTAGTGTTAGAATTGGGACTATTTAAAACAATTCAATCTTTCTCATTCCTCACGCATCGTCAGTATTTTCTGTACACTTCACTATTAATGCTAGAAGTTTCTTTGTTTTTTTTACTGCTACACAATTAGGCTTAATAAGTAGAATTAATACATTACCAATTTTTTAAAATATTCTTCCAAGTACATGAGTGATGTGAAACATGTTCTACATTTTCTAGCACACCAAATTCTGTTTAAAAGGAAGGATGAAAGTTGCCATAAGGAACTTCTTTGAAACTTTTGAAATCTTCATCTTTTTTGAGACTCTGACGGAATGTTAGAATTAGAATCTAAGAAGTAAACTGACCTTTTGTAATAGTGTAGTATATGTATAGTTAATTGAACAATGTTTAATGAGAGTGGCAATATGGAAATGTTTTGCATACAAAAATGAAATAGATGAGATTAGGCAAATTAAAAGAGATGATGGGCAGAAATTTCTAAAATCACTGGAAAGGGACATCACAGGCCCCCAAAAGATAAGTTTTAAAGTCATAAGAATGCTCAGAGCTGATGTAAGGAACAACATTTGCCACATTTGCATAATGAACAACATGATTTCATGCCTGAGAAGAATTGGATAGAGCACTATAAGACATTATGGAATGTGAATGATATGGCAGATGCAAAGATATGACACAAAGATTGAAGAATAAAAAATAACATCCCAGGTACAAAAGGAAGCCCTTGAAATGGCACTAAGAAAAGCTGAGAACAAGAAAAGTCTAGGAGTAGATGAAATTGCCATAGAACTAATAAAATAAGGAAGTAAAGAACTTGAGGACATCATGCGGGAATTATTTAACAAAGTTCGGGAAGAATATACAACCCAGAGAAAGTGGCAGACATGAAAATTAATTTGTATGAGAAAGGATCAAAAACAGACTGCAATAATTATAGAGAGATAACGCTTCTAACAGCATCAAAACTTTTTGCCATTTATTAAGAAACAGACTGTATAAATACGTACATATTTGGGAGAGGAACAAAACAAATTCAAAAACGAAATGAGCACAAAAGATACCATAACCACAATACAAATAAACCTAGACAGATGCATTAAAGTGAATTTTCCAAATTACCTGTTGTTCACAGACTTTGAAAAGGCATATGATAGAGTAAATAGAGTTAAGCGTGTGAAACAAGGCCAAATAAGTGTTACATAACTTACATTGAACTAACATGCTATTGTGTGCACTTTTGACATTATTATAAATACTTAATGAACAAGGTGCAAATATATCGTTTTGCCAAGTCATCAATCTCTTGAAAAATGCAAAAGAATACTTGTAAATCATGTTTGATGATAGTTACCTTTGTTACTTGCACAGGTTCACCTGTACTGCAAAAAATTTCAATGCCATTTAAACCTAAGTAATGTTTATCACCCCATGTAGAACGAATATTGAAATCTAAGAGATGACCAGATGGCAATTCTGGAATAATAAAATCTGGAGGAGTTATTCGTATTGTGGCTGTTGTTGATGGTGTTTCAGAGCTCTCATGTCCACTTCCAGAATAATGTGTGGGAGATGATGTAGTACCATCTTAGAGAAAAAAAATAACATTTTAAAATATGTTTGCAATTTGCACTAAAATAAATTTAACTTTACTCATGCATTTTTATGGCATTAATTACAAAAAGGTTCAGATAAAATGAAATAGGTACCTCTTTTTCTGCTTAATCGACCCCTATGCCTTTTATTAAAAAATGTTAGGGAATTCCATGATTCTTCCAAAGAGTTATTTTCATCCTTTGGAGGCAAAACCTCTGATGCAATGTTAGATTCATGTTTTGAAAGTAAAGATGTTTCACTTCCAGGAGAGAAATAATCTATTCTATTTTTAGATGGAGTACTCCTGCCACTGAGAAGATCAGGTGTTTCACATGAGTACATGAATTCATTGTATCCAGGAGTAGGATGTAATGATTCATAAGGACTACTTCCAGCTGACTGAGACTCAGATACTTGGATAGCTCTTCTTCCATGACGAGCAGATCCTTCCCGTCGAGGACTCAAAATGTCACTCCCTCTGTAAAGTAAATAACTTCTTTGCAATATTGTTAAATGACAATTATAAACAAAGGAAATTTTAAAAGTTAAACCTGGATGATCGAGATTCCACACGAAGGTCATCAAATAAAGAAATCAGCCCACTTCCGGAAGACTTTGGAGCATCTATGTTTATTGGACTGTGGGGTATATCAGTCTCACTTTCATGCACATGATGTGACATTCTCCATGATCCCGGTCGCTTCTGTTTCACATTGCTAAAGATAAAAATTAATTTAAGGCATTGTGTGTGGCAACTGAAGTATTTAATTGCAATATTATTGCATCAACAAGTACTCTCTCATCCTGACATCTTACTTTGACATATCTTGAAGCCATTTTGGCACTTTTGAATCATTAGGAGAGTCACCCTCCTTTATCTTCTCATTTTCTGCACAGTTGTTCATTGCTTCTTTAAGTTAAATATGAATTCTATCCATAATCAATCTTCATGATTCTCACCATGCACAATAGAATCTGATGTTATCTACAAATTTCTATTAATCCTAAAAAGATATTTCCCAGTTTTTGAATCTCAACAATATTAGGATGAACTGAGATAAGACGCATAAGCCCTACATTCTCCCATTTATCACATTAAAATCAAGGTTATACACAAATTCCCCCAGATGCCGTAGGTAATTCCCCCAGATGCCGTAGCAGATGCCGTTACTTTATGGGTCGAAGAAGTCGGAATAGGGAGGGGAAGCAATTTGCTCTACATTGCAAAGTAGTTCATGACGTTTGAAAGTTTGTGTATTTGTTTCCATGGCAACCGATGGCTTGCCCGGCTTGGTCCGTCATAGTAGAGGATTTCGAAACTGTAATTCATATTCAATTCCAAATATTCATTGGGGCATTTAGAATTAGAAGAAACAAGGTAAAATATTGAATTCCTTGTAACTGTATGAGGGCAAATAATAAAACGATTAAGAACAAACGATCAATACGGCGTCACCACTGGGGAAAGTTGTTGTGGCAGCAGTTGGCAATATTGTTCCACTCTCTCCATACTCTCTGGTTCCACTAGGAGAGAGAAAAGACCCGCAGGAAGAAAGCGGTCGCAACTGATCCTTCACAGTTTTGGTTTTGAGCTCTGCAGGTTTACTTGATTACAATGTCTACTACGTGGTGTCGTCATATGTAAAAGGTTCTTTTCAAGATAAATTTTATAAGCAGATTTTAACTTTTTGCTGAGAATGTTGAAAGTGATGTTTTTGGAAGTCCCTGACACCGAAAAGGGGTTTTGTTTTTTTTTTGAAACTTCTGTCTTGTCCAGTTTTTGTCCTTCCGTGGACAACACTGGAGCAGAACCGTCTACAGAATTTGCTCAAAAATGATATTTTGTAGCATACTGACAATCATTGTATTTTAATTCAAGCGAGTATTGGAATGCTGCGGGAAAAATCGGCGTTTTTTTGAAAGAAAAACTCATGCTAGGACCTGGTAACGAAACGATTGGTACTAATTAGCACATACTTTCTCTCCCTTTAGTAATGGTTACGTAATACTCTTTATTCCGCAATTTATGTTCGAATTAACACATCTGTTACAATTTTTTGTTAAACTCATCGCAAATTATAGAACATTAGGTGAGAAACGAAATATTTCCAAGAAATATCAACACAAATTTGACAATTAAAACTATATCATATAACTAAATCATGTCCCAACAATGAGATGGAATTCATCGAACTACAAAGTCTCGCGGGGCGAAATGCTATTGTCGCATTCCAATGTGATATTTCCTGAAGGCTAAGAAATAGAACACGAGAAATTAGAATTTGCAAAATTACGCCAAACTACTCATATTTTTAAGGAGCTGATATTTTAGAATCAATTTTATTTAATAAAAAAAAACTTATTGAACTTGTGCTTTTGCAGTGATAATTTTTTTGTATATTTGTAAGTTGTATTTTTTTTGCCGAATAAAACCTAATTGGGCTAATTTCATTTAAGGTTAATACAAATCGACGCGACTGCCCAATGGAAAAAACGGCAAATACTTCCGAAGCCTAGGGCAGAGGCGTATCTACAGTATAACAGACATAGCACAAGCCATGGACACCTCTCACAGGGGATGCTATTTAGAGTATAGCCCTTAAAACAAAACCCGAATTTGAAGTATTCTGATAGGGATGCATGTTTGTCATGGGCGCCTGATTACCTACATACGCTTCTGGCTTAGAGTTACTAGATCGCCCAGTGTTGTCAGATTGGTGGATTCTTTTAGAGTAGTGGGGCTACTCTAGAGTACTTTAGAGTAGTGGTTCTTTTAGAGTAGTTGTGAGGAAAGGATTGGGGATTCTATTTATATAATAATACAGAGCTTCTATTCTATCGTTCCGTCTCGCAGTTAATATTGTGGCCTCGTTATTAAAGATTAAGAGGACTTGGACCGTAAATAGCTATTTTTAAGTTACAGATTAAGTTTAACAAACAGTCACCAGCCTTTCACTACTGAGGTTCCGGGTTCGATTCACGTAGAACCTCATGTGAAATTTGTTACGACGAAACGAGTTTGCCTGCTTCACATGAGCTAGTCCAACCCCTGTGAAGCGTTCTAAACCTTACACCTATCCTTAAGGCTAAATGCACCGAAAAATACTTGTAGGAAAATTCAATAGATCGCAGCACTATCACAGGCGAATTTACTTCATAGATAACGTCTGAACCAATGGTCCGATTTTCGATCTGTAAACGGCATTTGACGCCTTTTTAATATAGAATTGACGCTACGATGCCCCTTTTCCAAAAATTTAGCAAAAATTCGAATTTGAAATTAGTTCTCAAACTTCCGAGAAAAAATTCAAAAATGTGGGCTTATAGCGCGATGGCGACATGCTTGCTGAATCCAACGCCGTGACAATCACGCAAATCGAACAAATAGGAGCGTCGTAAAGTGAAATTTACGAAAACGCCTCGCCCCCCTTCCCTTTCTTCGCCGTAGTGTCACCCACCCGATTGTTGTGGGCCGTCTGTCGGCGCGGGGGCACGACCAGGTCAGGCAGCGTGCGGCCAGCCCCGGCGGAGCAGGCGGGACTTGCGGGATACGCGAGCCAGACAGTCGGTTTATGCTTTCGTCACTGCATCTCAATCTACTTTTCCACAGATTCCAAACTAGAGATGCTATACTGCTATTACAGACCGAGGTAAACTGTCTGTAATAATAGTACATAACTATCTTTTTCACATATTTCCGTCTTCCTTTGAATACCATCTTAAAATTGTTTGAGACATTACTCAAAATATCGATTCCTATTTGGAACTGGTTTTTAAACAATTGAACTAATTCTGTAAATATCACCATTAGTCCATCTCCTCACATCTTATTTTAGATATATTTTACTTCTAAGGTATTCCGTTTTCATTCCACCTTACTCTAAGATCTTCCGTTGTCACATACCGGAAAGAATGAGCGGAGTATACGCACGAGCTCTTTTATCCTACAACTCGATTTTTGATCTCAAAACGGCGTTTATCTGCTTTACAGAGATTATCTGGTGAATCTCTTTTCCCAAGTAAAATAGCCAAAGCTATTTTTAAAAATGTTTTCGTACTTTCGGACAAATTTAAAAAGGTGGTAAAATAGCGCGCTGGCGAGCTGCATCCTGACCCCAACTCCGTAACAAGCATCGAAATAAGATATGAATCATCCCAGCTTACTTGGTAAGTTATATTGATATAAAATAAATATGTTATATCTGTATAATTTTGAAGGGAATAAATAATTCCCGGTGCGTCATTTCGTACAGACTACGTAAATGAATAAAGAGTAATGATGCAATTGGATAACTCCTAAATTTGGAGCATGCTTTCCCTTCCATTTTCTTTCTTTTAGAAAAAGTGGATTTCATATAAGAAGTTATATGTAGTATCTATCTGTAGTATGTAAAACCAGTTTGACGTGACTCTATGAATCGGCCACAATGATATAAATAATATGGAACATTCAAACGAGCTTAAAAACCAAGGAAATTGTTTCTGTGAGTATGATCGTAGAATATACTTTACGCTAACGCTTACGCGACGTAATGTAATATAAACAACTTTCGAGAAAAGATAGAAAATGAGGCTTCTTTCTATGTGAATTGTTTCTAAAAATCTTCAGAAAGTATATGATTATATCATGGACTCTGTTGTACATAATAATAATAATAATAATAATAATAATAATAATAATAATAATAATAATAATAATAGGCACGCGTTTGGAGTAAAAAATGTGTACTATAGTTTTGCTTATATCGTCCATTGAATCTTCACTTCGATGTCTGAGATTCCACTATTTATAATAATTTTGAAACTTCTTCTTTATATTTCACGGAGAAGATCTTGAATTTTCTCAGAGGGTCTGATTCAGTCTGTCCATTGTAAAAACCATTGAGCAAGCTGTTGCTCCGAATGCATCGGGCGGTCGTTCTTTCATCGGCCACCCGCCGAATAGGACTAGGAAAGGGCCGTCAGACGAACGAACCTGGACTCGGGTACAGTGGCTGTGGGGGAGGGGGCCCGGGATTTTCTAGTCCGAAATGGCACTGGGACAGTGGTTCGCAAATAGACAACTTGGAGAATGCTCACACCAAGTTCACTGATTGGCTCTCTTATTCGGTGCCCTTCTCCGCTTTACACTTGTCTACTGCGTCTGTTCATTCACGAGCCACCTCATTCTTGGGAGGTGACGTGATTGCGAGCTGAGGTATGCGCTCGGTGTTCTTGGAAGCTGTCCTCCCCACCCCCGCCTAATCTGCAACAACTAGCTGTCCCAAATATGTTACTCCAAGTGTCCATAGGCAAACCTCATACAGAATAAGGAAAACAAATCGGCCAATTAGTCAAAGTCATCAATGTGGATTTTCTTTCTTCACAATATGACATTTTCTTACCGGAAATCCTTCTTTATTAATTGATGTCACAGTTCGAACAGATACAGTATAGTTTGCTACCCGAAAATTGCTGTTATGCAGCGTGTGTTGAAGAACGCCCGAATTCTTTTCTTCGTCATATGCATAATAACGAGACGCATAATTTCCCTAGCTTCACTGTGTATTGTTTGGCCTTACTTTGAACATAAGCCATACCATCCCTCCGAAAGTCACAAACAAAATTGAAATGAATACGCAATACACTTGTGTTACGAACAATCAGCAAACTCTAACAATATAAACACGTGGTGTAGAACCGTGGATCACGCCTGGTCTGTAATTCAAAAAGCAAACGTGCCGAATTCCGGCCGATGTCAGCACTAAGCTCAGTTGCTCGTTTGTCATAACAGTGGTGACATGCACGAGATAAGGCTACAGACACCCCGCTTTTCGCGAATCCCCCACCCGAAAACAAGGCAGCTCACGACTAGTCTTCGTGGACTCGAATTCCAAACGAATTTGAGCGTCAGTTTTTCGTGGTGATACTTGTGAACGCTTGTGGTAATGGAGGAAAACAACTGCGAGCAAGTCAAAGAGCAAGAGAAGCCTTCTCGTAGAATTACTACAAAATCCAAGAAACATCTTCGACTTTCAGCAACACGAAGGAGAATAGGAGGAAAGATATCCAGTTTACCACGGTAAATATTTTTTTTCTGTTCGTCAATACTCATAGAAACATGATATAATAAAATAAATGCAGATCATGTCTACTCAGAACAGGACACATTCTGTATTAGATGAAGTGATTTGTAACCTCATTCAATGTTGTCGAAGCAGATATACAATTTCCTCGACTTCTAGCGGAGGCTGCAATACTTCCGAATTACTGCCGAAGGAGCAATACTTACACTTTAGGTCCTCGGCGAATTCTTTAGTTCAACCTCGTGTGCACGACAGATGACAGTAATATTTAAATAAGTGGTTTATTAAAGTTTTGGGAATGTATTTATTTGAGCAATTTAATTGAATTTTCCTCACTATTCGAGAAAGATTGTCAAATTGCTGCCTTGCGAAAGATGAGGCGTCAAAAATCGTTACACTAGTGTGAACACTTTCCAAGTTTTGAACGTCAAAAGTAATTTGTTGTGACCGCAAAGTGTGAAAGTGGCTTGTAGATGTCTGAGGTACTAAAAACTTCGATTTACAGAGGAGTATACTGCACTGTAGTTCAAGTACAAAATGGCCAATGAAGTGAGTTTGTAAAGATTTCTTTTCAATAATATTTTAGATCCTCTAATGATCACTGCGAGAAGCAGAATTACAATGTTGCTTCTGCATCAGAATGGCAGACAATACCACCAACAAAAAAATCTCTGCCGCCATCTCGAAGGAGGAAAAGGAGATTGGTACCTGCTAATCTCATGATTTGGAAAATGGAGAACAAGAGACGGTGAGTGATCCATCAAAAACATAATCACATCATGAATGATAATCACATATATCATCATGAATTACAAAACTGCACAACTCTTCTGTGCAATAAGTCACAGACACAGCAAATACACTCATTTTTCATAATTAACTTTTTTCATGTTACAAATGTTTTATACAAATGTTTTGTTACAAATGTTTTATAACAAGTTTTTCATGTTACATTGTACAAACATAAGATGTACAAACTATTAGAATTTCGTTGGTCAGTCACAAAAGCTGTGACTCTCTTGTTCTCTCTCTCTCTCTTGTGTCTGCCTGTTAGTCTGTACAACAGAGATTGTGACTATTGTATGTCTGTCCTTGCGACTCCGATTTCACAGGTCTACCCTTGATTTCGATGCTTGTGAATAAATGTGAATAGAAATAATAATAATAATAATAATAATAATAATAATAATAATAATAATAATAATAATAATAATAAGCAAAAATTACACTGTAGATAACTGCGACATGCATTAAAAAGTACCAAGAAATTCAAAATTATAATTTACTTTTAGTTTACGATATAAAACTCTCCCCAATGTTACCAATAATTGTAGCTTGCGTCAAGAAAATTCAAGTCTCCCCCCTCAGGATCTGTGCAGGATCTGCGGTCGCTTCCGATGACATACGAGGGTCTGTGTTATCGCCTTCCGCTTACGGAGTTAGGAGAAGTGTCACAGCAGGAGTGGATCCACCCGATCACTTTTCGGGCGGGGGGGGGGGGGGTGTCACTGAATATGATACTATACAAAATTATCATTTAAATAATATTGGGCACGGTCCTCATGCCCCCTCCCCCTGGATCCGCCAGTGTCAAACGAAGTGGTGTTGAAGGATTTGAAAAGAGACGTACGAGGAGATATTCCAAACAAGGAAACATTGCTGCAGAATTCTAAACACTGTGTGCTTGATAATACTACTGTTATACGTTTCAGTTCAGATGGCTGTTCCGACCCTATTTCTTATGACGTGAAAATTGAGATGTCTTTACATAAGGGTGAATTACCTATTCTCGTAATTTATAAATACACATTTATCTAACTCTTATTGCTTATTATAATATTTATGAAGTTTTAGGAACTTTTGACACTAACTGGAAAAGAATATAGGTGATGACATAAGTGTATCGATCATAACGTAAGATTCCGAATTCTTATGTAATAACATATTTTTGTACTTCTATGTACTTCTCAAATTGTGATCTTGTCACATTTCAATCCTAACCAAGCGTTTTGCTAATATTTTATGTAGTTAATAAAATATCTACCAATTTTCTTGAAATTATTGTCTAAAAATATTTTATTAATTTAATAATATTTTTATTTCAAAATTCGGAGTACTTTGTCTTACTGTAATTCACAATTGCATGGGAACTAGCAGGGATGCCGCACGTGAGAACGCGGCTGGCTGAACGCGTCCTCTTTGGACTTCAGTCTGTACTGCCCTATCGCAACAATTGCGGAGCACCCCTGAGAATACTACTTATAAGTGTGAAAAGTATGAGTGACGTGTTTTTTTTTTAATCGCAAGATCCGAAAAAGATTGATCGTCGCAAAAGTGTTCTTGATAACGGTGCAATGATTCTCTGCTGGTCATTGTTTTCCCACGTTTGTACCATTGCTCTCGTTGCTGCCAAAGTTAAAAATCTATTCTTCCAAAAAAGTAGGTCAAGGAAGTTTTGTTTTTAGATTTGGCTAAATAAATATTTTATTAATGTAATTTCAAATTCTAAACATTTTTTTGTTTGAGAATATTTTGAGACGATACATGAGCAGTATTCGAGTACTAAATGTTGTTAGTGAATTATAATGTTGCATATTATATCTGATTTTTATTTTACAAATTTATAAACATTTTTTCCACTTCATACTAACTGTTTTTTCGTACTCTACTCGTGACCTCTGCTACATATGTGACTGTAAAATTTGGTTTGGACCACTATGATAAAAACTGTACAGAAGCCCAAACTGACATACTGACAAACAAGAAAGGCGAATTAGGTGCGTCCTGTGAAGTACAGTACTTCAAAAAGTTCTTTAGCAATTTGTGTTCTATCAATATACCATTTAGAAGAAAAAATAGAAATGAGAAAATATTTATGTTAGAAAAGTTCTGCATAACTGCTCGCGTGTGCACTCAGATTAGAGCTCCGCATGTGGCAATCCACCAGTTCGAATCGCGGCAGTTTGACGCGGAGACGCGATAACCTTGGGCGGTGCCTGATCAGGCGTTATATATGGAAGTGAAGAGCACAGGAAGCTATCTGACCTTACACCTTCCAACGCTATCCGTCTCGGAATCGCGGTACGATTAGAGCTTCACATTGCAACACTCGTAGGTCAAATCGGAGTCGAATCTGTTGTTTCCTTGTAAGGATCTTCAAAACCGAAATTCGCTGCCGGAACATCTTCCGCTCGATCACCTCCCATTCTGTTGGATCTGGCGCTCTTCTCGTGATCTTGGTGTGCGTTCGACGCAACCGACCCGCCAGACGCGCATCTTGGCGCAATCTTGGAGAAGAGGGTGGTTTTGGTTCAAAAAAGTTATGAACCCAATTCTTGAAGTGTCACCTCCCTATTAAAAATATTCTCTTTTTAGAACTGCGTAATTTCACCGACAAGTTGACAATTTGAAAACGATAAAATAGCAAGTAATTACAAGCACGCGGACACGCCAGCTCACGTTAGGCTGGGTCTGCAAATACTGAAACGTTTCGAAGTATGCACTAAAACATTATTTGCTTCTCAGGAAGTTATCTTCGAAGGAGTATCCTGCGTCTAGTGGAGGAGTAGAGTCTGGATTTGATCTTGCCTCATCCACTTCGATTCTTCCTTTGTTGTCGCCCACTCATCAAGGCTCTAAAATAACTATTGAAAGGTGAGATCGCATTCGCAACATATCGAAGGAATTTATAAGCTTAAACTACAAAACTACAAAATAAGCTTAAAATTGTCTTAAGAGCTTATTTTCGAAGTTTCGATTCCTCCCTCGTAATAATGTAACGTTATTACATTCGATAGGTTTTTTTCTTACACACCAACATTTATGCCTGCGTTTTATAGTGCAAGTTGTAGCGGTCCATTTTCTCAAGGAACGGTGCCCGTTTCTGATTTAGAAACACCTCCACGCAGGGATTTTGTTTTGAATTCTGCTGGCTCCGAAGTCACTGAAGAACCGTAAGCGTCTAATTTCTCAGATGATCATTGTCTTATATGACCACTTAATTGATGAACTTGAATAACTTCATGTTTGTTTCTTTCTTTTTTAGGACAGATAATTACTTAGTAACAGATCCGGGCCCTGCCGTGTTGAAAAATATAGATTTGATTAATAGTGGAAATTACATCGTAAATGGGCAGTACTTCTACAGATCAATGCGGAAACTCGAACTCCATCGAATGCATTGTCTCAAGAGTAGTAAAGGGTACATGCAATTAATATCGTCATCAATAATCGACATGGTTTGGAAAATGACATTTTGCTGTCCCTATTGTCAACAACAAACAACCATCTGCAGTCAGCCAGACCACTCAAGATCAAACAAGAAAAAACTTACTTTTACTCCAAAAACAGTTTGGGGTTTTTGCTCCATTGGGTCGGGACACGAAAACATGGAGGAAGTTTTGAGCAATATGGAAATTAAAACAATTTGCCCAAAATCTTTCAGACAGGCGGAATCCCATCTCGGAGAGGTAAACTTTGATTCTAATGTCAGTGAATTACTAAATCATAACAAACTCGATATATTAATCCCGAAAGATTTATAGTATGATATTCGGAAACAATCGATTTTGTGTTTTAGGTATGGTCAGACGTATTATTTCAGAAAATGAAAGAGGCTGGTGAAGAAGAAAAAAATCTAGCAATTGAGAAAGGAGATGTAACAGAAGATGGTACACCTTTTATCACTGTTATTGTGGACGGAGGTTGGTCACATCGCAGCCATGGACATCGTTACACAGCCAACAGCGGTGTATCTTGCGTAATTGGGATGAGAACCCCAAAAATTTTGGATTTAGGAATTAGGAACAAGTACTGCAGCATGTGCGAGTACCGAGATGCTCAACAATTAGACCCTAAACATGACAAATGTTATAAAAATTGGGATGGAGCATCAGCTTCAATGGAAAAAGATATGCTGGTAGAATGCTTCAAGCGCAGCAAGCAACTTCATGGATTAGAGTACCACACAGTTGTGGGAGATGGAGACTCCAGCGTATTTTATTATCTGAAAACGTCTGTTACGTACGGTCGATCAATACAAAAAGTGGAGTGTGCAAATCATGTGGTGAAGAATTATACCAAACGATTGTATGCACTTCAAAAAGAATCCACTACTGCAACTAAAAAATTATCGAATGAAATAATCAGGCGACTCAAGGCGGCTGCTCGAGGTGCAATAGCACACAACGCGGAGAAAGGAGATGTAAATTCCTTGAAGGAGGATCTCAAAAATGGACCGCTACATGTTTTTGGCATTCACAGATTCTGCAAGCCATATTTTTGCTCCAAAATAGGTGAGTCTATCGACCTGACCAAAGAAGAGAAGGAAATCTGCGACAAAGCACGATTTCTATTGCAGCCAGTTGTACTGAAAAGTCATCAACTTATCACCAACAGCACTAGCAACGCTGCAGAATATTACATGTCTTTAGTGGCAAAATTTACTGGGGGAAAACAAATTAACAGAGGCAAACGAGGTTCTTTTACCCACAGAACAAAAGCTGCCGGTTTGGATTTTCAGTTGAAATCGTATTGGCACTACGAGACAATGAAATCTATGTCGAATGAAAGTCCTGCTTCTATTGTAAAGCAAACAGGCGAGAAGAAGGAGAAACGAAGAGCAGCTTGCAGAAGGTCGCTCTTCAAGGCACGGCAAGAGGGAAAGAATGGCAGGAAAGTAAGATCTGGGGCAGCGTATCATAAAGATAGCCAGAAAGGTTTAGCTGACTACGGTGTATGTGCTATGCAGGTGGACATGGAGGATAGCGAACTGACAACAATGAAAGAGAAGAAGATCTTGCAACTGTCACTTAATAAAGAGGAAATAATGAAGCTTGAAATAGCAACAAGAGGGCAGGCAGAATCTGAGAGGTGGCACATGGAAAGAAAAGACAGGCTCACCGCGTCCAATTTCGGATATGTTTGTAAGAGGCAAAAAACTGCTGTATGGTGACTTCCGGTCAAGTGCCATGATGTACGGAAGCGAGAATGAATCACGCGCTATTGATTGTTTTCAAGAAAAAACAGGTCTAATTGTTGAAAAATGCGGTCTCTTTGTACACCCAATTCATGGGTTTCTTGGAGCTTCCCCTGACGGTTTGGTCGGAGAAGATTCAATATTAGAAATAAAATGTCCCAAATCAGCAAAAAACATGTCAATACAGGAAGCATGCAATAACATAAAGAATTTCTGCATTGACAAAAAGTCATTGAAATTGAAGAAAAGAAGCGATTATTATTATCAAATTCAGGGCCAGCTTCAACTCGCAGGGAAAAGAAGTTGCCATTTCGTTGTATGGATCCCAAAGGACATGCATCATGAAATTATTCACCGCGATGACGATTTCTGGGAGAAAAAAATGATACAGAAACTTGTGTTCTGCTGCAAAGAAGTGCTCCTACCTGAAATTTTGGATCCTCGAATGACGAGATCTATGAGTATAAGGGAGCCATATATTTAAAAACTGCATTAAATTTTACTATTGCGCTCGGGAAGAGCCTAATTAGGAAGGTTCATTAATCCTAGGAAACTGCTAGTGTTTTCGTTCACTTGAAATGACTCTTGTGTAAGTGTATATGTATATCGACAATAAGTATTTTGGTTCCGAAACAAAAAAGCTCTCTACACACCAAATTTCGTGACAGTGAAACCTAGTAGCGTTTTAACTTGTTCTTAGTAACCTATTTTAAAGAATAATTTTTTTTTAAACTAATTAAAAGGTTGAATGCTTATCTGCAGCCATTTGTTCATTATGACGTTTGTTGAGCGAGTTGCAATCGATGCTATCGAAAGCAGTCGTCGTTTCACCCAGCTCGCGCAAGCATGAGATTACAGTTGGTAAAGCGAGAACAGTGAGTTTTTAAGTTCCAAAACTGAAGTGTTAAAATATTACTAAGTGAATATGAGCGCAACGACCAGTAATCGTTTGGCAAATGATTCCCTATAAAAAAACCTTTCGGTAATGTATAGTACAAATTTTCACAGCACATAGAAATTGAAAGAAAACTGTGCAGTCTCGGGTCCTTTGAGAGATGACAATGGTAAGATAACCATGAACTCGGGAAAATTTCAAAAACAATTATCTGTTTCGATTTTCACTTAAAAAGTAAATGTATTGCACATTTCTGTTATAATATTGCCAGAGCAGGCTGACAACACAGCAGACGCCATGCAACAATACGGCTCCAAGGAAGATGCAGCACTAGCCATTCTGGAATCACATTATGGGACAGCATTTTATTTACTTTCTTTGTGTTTTTCCTATGTAAATAACAGTTCAACTGTATGTACATACTATACTTTGTTATTGTATTCATCAAGGCTGTTTTCATTAAAATAATAAATTTATATTTGGGCGTGAGTATTTTATTTGTTCTTGAGTAGTGTGGGTTCTATATTTGGAAATACTTTTGTGTGGTTTCACTCAGTAACATTTTTGTTGCTGCAAGCCACTAATTATATTTATACATGGTGCGTTTACGTCGGTACATAGTAGGATTTTTTCTAGAGTTTACTACAATATACTTGCAGATATCTTAGCAAATATAAAACAATTCAATTACATAATCAGAAACCTGTGTACCTCTGTGTTCACAATTAATGAAGATTGTATTGTTCCAGAATTTGTAGGCCTCCCTCATATCACTAGACTTGGATAATACATACGGAACGGCTTGAATAGATGCACATGTATAGAGTACTAAAAGTGGCTATTTTATTTTGTGAGTAGGAAAGTTTTCGACACGATTCCGTTAAGCTAACTGGCGCAATTCCATGAGAAAAATCATATCACTTTTACAACGTGTCATATTTTATTAGTAATTGTCCTATCACCCCTCAACATCATCATCCTATCATCTCGTAATTCACAATTCAAGGCGTAACAACCTTGTCATACTGAGAGATACAGGAGAATAATCTGATTCTGGAAAAAATTACACACGTTATTCCTGTAGCGTGGTTAGTAATGGCCTACACGCCAATAATAATAATAATAATAATAATAATAATAATAATAACAATAATAATAAGTACATTAAGCATAACACGGCGATGACTCGTTGTTTTTTTTTGTTTTTTTGGGGGGGGGAGAATACACGAAAAAGTTACATGAGAAGGACTTACAAGTAGAATCGTGAATACATATATATATATATATATATATATATATATATATATATATATATATGATTACGAAGAAAAACCGGAGATAGAAGAAATGCATTGGGCGACAAAAAAAAAAAAAAAAAAAAAAACTGAAAAATGGGAGGTGCCCCGCTGTAGATAATATTCCAATCGAACTATTCAAAGACACAGGGGAAGAAATCATGGTGAAACTAACTCACTTCAATAGTGTGAGCTGGAAAATATTTTCTGCGTGAAATGTAAAGAAGTTTCAAAATTATTATAAATAGTGGAATCTCAGACATCGAAGTGAAGATTCAATGGACGATATAAGCAAAACTATAGTACACATTTTTTACTCCAAACGCGTGCCTATTATTATTATTATTATTATTATTATTATTATTATTATTATTATTATTATTATTATTATTATTATGTACAACAGAGTCCATGATATAATCATATACTTTCTGAAGATTTTTAGAAACAATTCACATAGAAAGAAGCCTCATTTTCTATCTTTTCTCGAAAGTTGTTTATATTACATTACGTCGCGTAAGCGTTAGCGTAAAGTATATTCTACGATCATACTCACAAAAACAATTTCCTTGGTTTTTAAGCTCGTTTGAATGTTCCATATTATTTATATCATTGTGGCCGATTCATAGAGTCACGTCAAACTGGTTTTACATACTACAGATAGATACTACATATAACTTCTTATATGAAATCCACTTTTTCTAAAAGAAAGAAAATGGAAGGGAAAGCATGCTCCAAATCTAGGAGTTATCCAATTGCATCATTACTCTTTATTCATTTACGTAGTCTGTACGAAATGACGCACCGGGAATTATTTATTCCCTTCAAAATTATACAGATATAACATATTTATTTTATATCAATATAACTTACCAAGTAAGCTGGGATGATTCATATCTTATTTCGATGCTTGTTACGGAGTTGGGGTCAGGATGCAGCTCGCCAGCGCGCTATTTTACCACCTTTTTAAATTTGTCCGAAAGTACGAAAACATTTTTAAAAATAGCTTTGGCTATTTTACTTGGGAAAAGAGATTCACCAGATAATCTCTGTAAAGCAGATAAACGCCGTTTTGAGATCAAAAATCGAGTTGTAGGATAAAAGAGCTCGTGCGTATACTCCGCTCATTCTTTCCGGTATGTGACAACGGAAGATCTTAGAGTAAGGTGGAATGAAAACGGAATACCTTAGAAGTAAAATATATCTAAAATAAGATGTGAGGAGATGGACTAATGGTGATATTTACAGAATTAGTTCAATTGTTTAAAAACCAGTTCCAAATAGGAATCGATATTTTGAGTAATGTCTCAAACAATTTTAAGATGGTATTCAAAGGAAGACGGAAATATGTGAAAAAGATAGTTATGTACTATTATTACAGACAGTTTACCTCGGTCTGTAATAGCAGTATAGCATCTCTAGTTTGGAATCTGTGGAAAAGTAGATTGAGATGCAGTGACGAAAGCATAAACCGACTGTCTGGCTCGCGTATCCCGCAAGTCCCGCCTGCTCCGCCGGGGCTGGCCGCACGCTGCCTGACCTGGTCGTGCCCCCGCGCCGACAGACGGCCCACAACAATCGGGTGGGTGACACTACGGCGAAGAAAGGGAAGGGGGGCGAGGCGTTTTCGTAAATTTCACTTTACGACGCTCCTATTTGTTCGATTTGCGTGATTGTCACGGCGTTGGATTCAGCAAGCATGTCGCCATCGCGCTATAAGCCCACATTTTTGAATTTTTTTCTCGGAAGTTCGAGAACTAATTTCAAATTCGAATTTTTGCTAAATTTTTGGAAAAAGGGCATCGTAGCGTCAATTCTATATTAAAAAGGCGTCAAATGCCGTTTACAGATCGAAAATCGGACCATTGGTTCAGACGTTATCTATGAAGTAAATTTTACTTATTTTGGTGCTGCCACGTGGTGGCCACAAATTGTACTACTGTCGGTACATTTAGCCTTAATCCTCAACTCTGACCGATGGGTAGATTACTCATGGCGAAGACGCTACCTGTCGGCGATTCCCTGACCTAACTGCGACCGCCGCGACGTGACAGACTACTCCTCGTGGGTGCTTATAACGGAGGATTACTCCATAGAGCGCTCAACGCTCCTTAAGGAGCTAGGAGACGCGTTGCGTCCATATAGACGAAACAAATTAAAAAAATACTACTTTAGTTGTCCAATATGTTAAAACTTGTTATCGTTAATCATAACATAAAATAATATTAACATATTTAACTCAATTAAATTACGCATAAAATACACTATTTAAATGCTTTAATATTGTTAAACATAATATTACTTTTTAAGACTCGGTTCAGAAACGATTCGACCGAGTTCTTAAAGACTAACAGAACGTGTTACACACAGTGACGGCTGGTACCTCAACAGACTGGAGGTTGCACCTCCATCGAATGACGGAAATGTAATTTCCTAAATTCAAAATACGAATATATAATAAAAATGTGATCAATTCAATTTAATTAAAACTAAGTGAAATAATAGCCTATATTAAAAAATTACTTACATAATGTTACGCGTCGTGTCCGTGTCAGGATGCACCTCCCGCGCACGGGGTTCTGGTTTTGATTTCCACTGGGCACTTAAGTTCGACTCCAGAACATTACAATAAGCACTATTGCTTCGATACGTTTCTTAGAAATAAAATTATTTTGTTTCGAAAACCTCACTACCGTGGTATACATTGCAATATTGAAAGATCTTCCACATACATTTGTATTCACAAGAACGCTCGCAAACTACTGGCCAGCTGCTGGCAGACTGGCTTCCGCGACACAAAGGGACTTCCATCCAGAATGGCCAATTTTACACAAAGAATTCATCAAATGTATATTTTGAATCAAATCTAATATATAATGAAAACAAATACACTAAACATAATTAATAATGCATTAAATGCCGTCAATAATTGACTGAATTTGTATACTTTCAATATCAATTCATAAAATTACGTTCCGGCGAGCCAGACGAAGACAAAATCTTGGTATTCTCCTGAGACTCCCTCGGTCATCGCGCAGCGCCACCGTCTGGTTGTGCCAGCAAAATATTCCATGTCGCCCGTGTTAAATCGAAGGGTCAAAGAGTAAATGCAGTAAACGCTCTTTCAGCGTCCCAAACCACCGTCAACAAGTTTCTTTCCTGCCGATGCTGTGGTTTTGATTTTTTTTCTTGACTGTTGAGTTGGTTAGCCTCTACATCATGCTTTGTTTTTTGGATTCTGGCTCGTAATTGTGAATACACGTTTCATCACAAGCAGTGGCGTAACATTCGGGCCCACGAGGCTCGCGATGCGAGCGGGTCCAGTTAAATAGGGCGTATATTTTGGGGATATTTTTATTATTTAAGATACCAATACTATTTGTGTCTGCTATACACTTTTATAAAGGGGGCTCGGAGAAAAGTTGTGCGGGCGGTCCCACACTCCGTTCGTTGCGATACTGATCACAAGTTAAAATTTTATTGAGGAAGTGCTTGCCTTCTCGTTCACAACGTTCATTTAGCTTCGTGAACATTCTCAACCTTGTGTCCCAATGTAGGCGCGTCGGCTCCTTCGGGACCCTTCTTGCACACGTTTTGCGGTACTTAAGCTTGTTATTGATGATGTTATGAACAGTATCAACACTAACTTGAACTTTTCCTGCCATCATTTCCAATGCGACACCCCGGTCGGCACGAATTATGTCATCAATTGGAGTTTCAAGTGAGGGAGATGAAACTTTACATGGGCCAGAACGGTGTTAGTCAGTCACTGAGTCTTGATCTCTTTTGAACTGTTCTACCCACATGTAAAAAAAATCTGCGGTTCATGCAACTACCGCCATAAGCTTTAGTCAATCTAGGGCGTAAATTGGCTAGTGTTTCACCTTCAGCAAGTAAAAAACGAATCACAAAATTGTTCAATCAAAGTGGAATTTTCAAAAAGTACTCGCCATCGTTGAACTTAATTTTGAAGTTATGAACGCAACAAAGCTGATCCACCTTGTGGTCAGGGTTCATCCCAGTGACGCCAACTTAAAGTCCTAAAGTTACCAAATTTGCCCTATCAATTGTTTTTTCTTTAGAGCAATTTGTCTCTTCAATTATTGAATGACCTACGTATATATGTTTTACAATATAATAATCACCATACATTCATGTTACGAAGTTGTCACAGAATAAGTAATGAAAGATTCCGTACTCATTTCAAACGGTCCGAATCGTAGGCGCGACAAAAACATGAAATGAATTGACTAAAATGTTTACAAGATACATGTATTATTATTATTATTATTATTATTATTATTATTATTATTATTATTATTATTATTATTGGCGAATGCTCTCCATATATAAAAGACGCTAACCAAGGCACTCAATTTTTCTTTGGGTTCTTGTTTTTCCTTATGCTTTCATTCTTTCCGAGAAAGCTTGTTTATGTTGTTCTGACCACTTTGGTCGGTATTGGTTTGGTTACTCTGCTGCATTTTCCTACTTATTTACTTTGTGTCTGAAGGTGTCCCTTTCGAATTTCATTCAGCTAAGGTGTTGTGTTCTTCACTGCGGTTACGTAATCTGGTACGAAGGCCGTTTTTAAAGTATGTTACAGTTTGCGCATAGCAACCGCGCAGGCTGTCACGTGACGCCCGCTTAAGGTCAGCTACACTTGCCCAGTCCCCAACTACGCAGTCTGTTGTTTTCATGTCTCTGCCACTGTTGGTTCTATCTTAACACTGCTTTGTTTGTCTCCATGTTAATCAATACCGATTAACCCAGTTATCCCAGTTAATACACCGATTGTGAAGTGCGGTCGGTTATTCAGTTTTTAATCTCAAAACAAGTTTGTCCCGTCGAAATTCACCGGCAGCTTGTTAAAGTTTATGGTGAAGGTGAAATGAATGACAGTAATGTGCGTAAATGGTGTAGGTTTTTCAATGAAGGAAGAACATATGTTCGTGATGAACTATTACTGAACATATGTTCATGATGAATACCTGGATGACCAACTGTCATTGATGAAGACTTGACAGAAAAAAGTTGATGAGGAGCCAAAAGCGGTGCTTTACGATTGACGAGCTTCATGAGAAATTTCCACAACTTCCAAGATCTGTTGTTTATCACATTGTTTCAGACAAACGTCATTACAAAAAATGTGTTCGAGATGGGTGCTAAAAATGTTGACAGAAAAACACAAAAAGAAGCGCTTGACACATTCTTTATCATTATTGGAGCGCTACGATGAGTGGTGATGAGTTCATGAATCATGCTGTTACCGATGTTGAAACGTTGGTAGCATACTACACTCCAGAGACTAAACGTCAATCCAGTGAATGGCATCACTCAAATTCACCGACGAAACCACGAAAATTCAAACAAGAACCTTCAACACAGAAAATTATGGCCACGGTCTTTTGGGATTGGAAAGGCATTCTTCAGATTGACTTTCAGCCAAGAGGAATGACCATAGATGCTGAGAGATGTTGAAAAACACCAACCAAGCTTAGGCGCGCTATTCAAAACCGCCGGCGGGGACCTGTCTAACGGCGTCGTGCTGTTTCGCGATAACGCTCGGCCTCGCACTGCAGCAATGACAAAGACGCAACTGGACATTTTTCGGTGGGAATTACTGGACCATCCCCCTACAGCCCTGCCACCATCAGACTTTCACGTTTTTCCTAAACTCAAAGAATATCTTGGTGGAAAGCGATTTTAAAATGATAACGTTTGAAAGGAATTGTTACTAACTGGTTAAATGCTCAGGCGGCAGAGTTCTATGATAAGGGGATCCAAAAGCTTGTGCCACGACTTAAAGAAATGCTTAGATATTCTTGGTGACTATGTAGAAAAGTAAAAATATGTTAATACTTAAGTTTTGGATACAATTTATGTTCATAAATAAAGTTGCTCTTACTCCACTTAAAACGGTTCTTACTTAAAAAATGATCATCTTTTTTGCCAATCGGTTTTTTGTTCATCTGTTAAGATGTCCAAAGAATTTCATTTGCCGTTTCCTAATGTCAATTTCAATGTTTGAAAACTTTTCTACTATTTTGACTGATTCAAGTCTGTAACCGTCTTTTGTATGTCTCGCTCCTAGAATTTTCCTAATTAGTTTTCTCTCTTCTTTTTTTTTATTTCTTCCTATTCGTGTTTTCTATTAAGAACCAATGTTTCGCTTGCAAACAGGACTTTTGGTTTTATGACTGTATTGTAGTATCGAATTTTAGTTTGTCTTGACATGAATTTTTGGTTGTAGATGTTGTGAACTAGTCCTAATGCTTTCTTCACTTTTTGGAGGCGATTTTGCTGCGAAATATCTTCAAGGCCTATAGTTTCGATGAATTCTCGAAGGTATTTAAAGTATGGTGCCCTTCTGATTTTACCGTACTTCGTCTTCAGACCTGCGATTTCTGTCTTTGAACATATGAATTCAGTTTTCTCGAATGAAATTTGTAACCCTACTTTTTCAGCACATTTTTTGAGCATCTTGAGCTGTTTGGTGGCTGCCTCCTCGTCCTCTGTTAGTATCACCAGATCGTCTGCAAATGCGAGGTACGGTATGTAGAGGTTGTTTTTGGGAAGCCAAGTGAAATTGCCTTCCAGAATTCATGCTTCATGAGTTATCTTTCCCATTCTTCTGTAACCTTGTTGAACGATATTGAACAGAGATTTGTCCATCACCTTGTCATACACCCGTTTCATTTTCGAAGGGTTCTGAGATTTTTCCCATGAATTTTACTTTGGGTTTCTTGCCAATTTGTGTTTGTTTTATAAGTTCTCGTATTTTCTCGGTTTCCCGATTGTTTCCACATCGTTCCCGATTGATTCCGAAAATTCTGTCGCAACATACTTTACAACTACATTTGGTTTTTCCCCAGATTTCCTGAACACTTCCATATTTTCCTCCCCTAATTTTGAAGAAATTAAAACTTCACAAACTCAGTTTAATTTATGTTCACTTCTACTTTTGCAGTTGCTCTATTAATCGTTATGTATGCAAATCTAGCATTCCATACGAATCTGACATTAAATGGCGGCTGTTTTGTTTGTTTATGTGAATGATGGGTTAGTTAAGTTTAATGAGGATAAGTTGTGGGTCACATTCATTTGAAAATCGGTATTTGCACATTTACGTAAGAACGGAAAAGTGCGAAGTCGAACATAAGAACTTTCATTCAGTCTCTAGCATTACTCACAGTTTTGTTTTCTCCATATTCACTCAAAATTCTTTAAGTTTAATAAGTTCCGAGGCAATACTGTTCGTAGGTTTTCGCATATTTTTTAATACGATAATTCGAATCTAAATTGATATCAAACTGCAGCGCCATTTACTTAGTAATTCAATTGTTCACATACATATGTCAACATCAGTGTTTGCCAACGTCGTGAAAGAAAATTATGGTGCATTAAGTTAAAAATGCTTTTGGGTATCGATGTTTAATCAACGCCACCTACATAGATCGATTTACGAGACGTTGGTTTATTTCCCTGCATTATCTCTAAGATTGCAGCGCCAAAACAAGAAAAAACACGTTTGGAAATTTATTTCATCTTCTATCTAGATCCGAATACAAATTATCAATTCCCCATCAGGTGACCGAGACGCGTCGAATGACATCTCTTACGTCTAGATCGGAGCAATATAGAGAGGTCTAGCCGCGAATGACGGAATCGAACATATACGCACACTCAAAGAGTTTTACTCGAATACTGCTTAGTAATACTTCAAATATAGACGAAGAACAAGTTAGTTTAGAACGTTTAGTTCTCTAGTTTCTTTTTGTTTGATACTGCTAGTGAATGCACCTCATTGAAACAAAAATAAAAACTCTTTTCAGCTGTTGAATTTGGGTTCTTAATTTTTAAATGATAAACATAAATGCTAGCAGCACCATCCGTTGTCACGCTGGCGAGTTTAGCACAGCCCAGCTCCAGACCATTCAGTTTGGCAAACCTTTTCATTGATATCCTCTCCTGTAGTTGTTTCTTTGATGCTTTGCAGCGCAGCAAGCTCTTCCCTGACTTCGAAATACTCATTCGTCCCACGAATAAAAATTAGAAGTTGTGCAGGATCACAAACATAATTACTTTTGTCGAGTGACAGGGAAAAATATGAAAGAGTTTAGTGAAGTTTTGCAAATCTTTAGCTTAACTCGCAATCTATGTCTGGAAACACCACCTCTTGTTTTGGCAACGTGTGAAATACCTTCGGTATTCCTTTCACGTTTAACGACCCACGGTCGCGTGCCGTCAGATTTCGAGATGGGAGAATATGGTTAATTTTAGTTGGAAGAAAGAGAAAGCACTTATTATGTCCTCGTTACTCTTAAACCTACTGCAGCCTACACTAAAAGAGTAAACGCCTGTGTCTCGTGGCAAATAGTGGTCACTTTGAGCATTTACTCGAATGTCAAATTTTTTGTCATTTTAAGGAAATTATATTTTATTACTTTTTATCAATTATTTCCAATAATGAATTTACAACTTATTTATGTTTTATTGGTATTTATAGTATTTAGTATACATTGTTTGTATAATTAAGTATTTTATTAAGGTTTTATTTGCTTAATAATCAGAATCCATAATAACCATTTTGCATTATTATTGTTTTATAAATAGTGAAGAGCTTGGCAGTAATGTTTCACGAGTGTACCTTTTTCATTTCTTTCTCCGTCGTCTTTCATTAAATAATAATTATTGTTAGGTTGCTGTTAATAACTCGATAAATCAGCCATAACTTGCCCCATCTTCAATATTACAGTTTTGTTTCCTAAGCATACCGAACTGATTCGCCTAAAGAGATGTTTTGTTTCCTTCTGATGTCCCTGCCCACCCCACCCCAAAAACCCTGTGTAGCGCGAAAAGATTCTGGCGTATGAGCCGGGTACCTGCCCACCTAAGCCCTTGAATGGGAAAAACACAGGAGGAAAGTTGCTGCAGCTTATGACCCGACGATCGCCTTCTCTTCTGCCTCGTCGTGCCTGGCACGGCTGTCTTGAAAAGTGCCAAAGACACGCCATATTATCGAAACAAAAACAAGTGTTCTCAGACAAGGGTTGCGAGTTACGCTAAAGATCCTGTATGTATGCATGTATGTATATACAGGTGTCCCATTTAACTTGACAACTTGAAATAACTCAAAAAATACGCGATGTGCGAAAAATTGAGCCGAGACCAAATCTTAACAGTTTTGAAGGGGGAATCATGATTTGCTAAAATCTGCACCCACCCCCTGCCCTCAGCGGGTGGGGTGGTGGGCAACATTGAAATCTTAAATAGGAACCCCCATTTTTTATTTCAGATTCGGATTCTACGGACAAAAATTCATAAGTTTTGTCTGAAACTTTTTTTCTGATTTGTCACAGGTGGTAATCGCAAAAATTTAATTTCTGAAGATTTCCGACTGTAATTTGAGTGGTTTTGAGCGTGGTCGATTATTTCTGAGTGGTTAATAAAAATCAGTATAAAGAATATTGAGCTATGCAATATTAATAAATAAAAACAAGAACGTCTCAAATTTTTTTCTTTAAAGTTTTGGAAGGGATAGTGTTAAATGGAGTGTATAAGATGGCATAAATGCCATATTTCTGTATTTGTTTGCTGTTTTTTTCCAAAAAATAAAAAAATGCAATTTTTTGGGGTTCTCTCAATCGGTAATATTTACATTTCTTATTTCTCTTACATCTCTTATTTCTTAAAATATAACCATAACTATTATTCAGATTGTGATTTTCATATTTCTTTGTTTCTAAACTTGTTTAGGAAAATGATATTCAATGAAAAGTATTGATTGATTGGCACTATTTATGTATATGGAAATTAAAAATTAAGGTCAAGTTCTATTGAAATTATGATATTATATGTAGTAGCAAGTATTTTTGTCTCCACAAGTGACTCTGTCCTTCCTTTCACGAGATCTGGCACTGTCAGTCCTAATTATCTTTTCCATTGCAATTATCCAAGATTAAACTTATTGGCCAAAAGCAAACAAGGAAAATGAAATTTTCGCAGGGGAGATTGATACTACTGTCATGCTGCATTATCAGTCTGGTGATACTGCACCATGATATCCTATTATTTCTTGCATAACTAAAATAAGAATGAATGTTTCTTTATTGTTAATTCTGTTCTTTCTTCAGTCACACAATTTACTGTTCTAAATATTATTTTCTCTAGCTTATTCTCTTATTCAACATTTTTCTCTAGTTATATTAACCCTTATCTTAGAGGCTACATACTGCATCAAGGTACACCTACTGTTATTGTTATTTTCCCCTAAATACATTATGAACCAATTCTTCTTGCGAAGTAGAAAGGTCTTTCTGAAATTAAGACCACAAAAGTGGGAGAAAAAAAATAATCAATTTTTAGTGTTTTCTTCTCAAACCTGAACTCTTGGTTTAACTCTTAACTGTGAATAAATGAGGAGTAGGAAAAACCTTAACCATAACCAGTTACATTTCTCATATTAAACTATATTTCTGCACAAGTCTTTTAACATGAATTACATTGATACAAATTCAGCTGTTACCTGAAGAAGTCAACAATAATTCTCCTCTCTCAACCTTTTTAACTGCTAAACTTTTCAAGACTATTGTTTTTGTCAGCAAATAATCAGTTACAAGACACATGTTTAAACTTGGTACATTGCATGTTTGTACAAAATAAAATTTAATTACTTTGATAGTTTTCAAATCATAACCTTCAACTGGCATACTATAAAATTCAATGTGTTAACAATATCAATGCTATTAACAATACAAGAAAACAATAATCATTATAGAGGTTCAGTTATGATATTTTACCCTGATCACATCAAGAGGAAATAATTTAAGTTGTACACCACCATTCAACTGCAATTGCTTTAGCAATTACATCCATAATGTACCAAAAAAACTTGTGGGAATGATTACCTGAATTATCAATTTGTTATTTTCCTAAATGGAAATTAAAAGTCAGCCTACCATCACTATTAAAAGGGTAAGAGCATCAGCAAATTTATCAAATTTTTCATTCAAGTCAGAACCTGCAGGTACAATACTCAACATGACATTTATTGGCTATGGAAAATTCGTTTTAATTTTTTTACAAATTACATTACAAGCTCGTCAAATTAGTACTTGCCCACATCTTAAACTAACTTATAATTATTACCTCATTGATGTCAATTTTAGAGTCAACATCCATAATTTCCAGCTAATAACCACCAAATTGACTTTTAAAAGTATTTGTCTCAATACCTAATTCAGTATAGACAAACACCAATAAATATATGCTAAATATGTTTCCAATATAAAAATATATGAAATATATTAAAGAACTAATTCACAAGATTAGCAGTAATTCCTAATTCAGAAATTAAAAAAATATGAGAAGTAATTAAAATGTTTCTTTAAATTGTAATATTTAAAAAAAAATAATTATACTGTGTGATTATATGTATATCATTATTAACTGGACTATTTAGTAATGACAGCCTACTTAGTGAAGTGATACTGGCTGTATTAAACACAAGAATGAATAATAATTTTATTTTTGAGAATGAAATATTATGAAGCAGCAAACAAACTTGGTAAACAAAATGATACATCAAGTTCTATCCAAATAAAACTTTTCAATAAAAATACTAACAATTTACAAAGTTACTTTTCAATAATAAAAACATTCCATTACAGTTTTCTTCAGTCGTTCAAACAGATCACAGTTTACTGCAAATGAAAAGATGCAAGGGAGATTAATTCCGATTTATCATAAATCAAAGAAAGGTAGTTTCTGTATTTTGGTTATTCATATGGGCAGATGTATACAACACAAAATGATAAATTTGCTTAGAAACATTTCAATTACATTATACTCATAATTTTTTAAGTTTTGTGTTTTTAAAGAGAGTATAACATAAACTCAGCGTACTATATTAAGCATCGTACGGATATTTTCTACTCTTTGTTCTAATAATGAGGAATGTCAGTCAGAATAGAAAACACAAACTTAAAAAAAACTCTAACAGAAGTCAACATGAAATTACATAATTTAATTTTACATTAACATTGTGACTCCACTATCAGTAACAGGATCGTATTCACCACACAAATACTACAAATACACAAATGCCAAATTCATGTTACATGGGCCATGCCAACAGTATTGCAATTGCAATTTTGCTTTCAATTGCCACTGGTACACATTAGGAGACAATACTACTCACAATCCCTGACAGAATTCAAATTATTTCTCAAGTTTTAATGCTATGGAAATTATTTAAATGAAACTGATTGTATTTAATAGTTTTATCCACTGATATAATCAATACAGAACATATGTACCTGCTACAAAAGAAACACGATTTACTTAAAACATAGTTTGCACTAAATATGCTGAACATTCAGAATGTATAAATACTTTTGCATAAGTACAAATAAATCCATTACGAAGAAAATCATAAGGACACAGAAAAGTTTATAATTATGCCTTAGGTTTCACTCAACAGTATCATTTCACATAATACAACCATCTGAAGAACAATACACATACACACCAATGGTTATAGACATTGCATAAAGCACATATATACTCCGACAAGCACAGAGAAAGTAAGCAAACTTAAAACGCTATTAATGAGTGGGCAGCAATGAAAAACAAAAGAGGGGAAAAATTGAGCAGAAACCTTATAAAAAGAAATATAAACAACTGTAACACAATCAATTTCTTCAGAACATATCATAATGAGATCTTTACCCTTGATTGGTTGCTAACTTGGAAATTTTAAAATACAAAGAAAGCGAAATAAGTGTACATATTTCAAGAGCAATTTGTCACACCTTTTTAATTTTTTTCCATAAAATGAATTATTCCAATAGTTTCATTATAGTACATCAAGACATTTTAAAATTGTTTTTTCAGCATTTTATTTTTTGACAGGAAAACTTCCATCTATTGGTTCAGTTCATGGAGTTGGGTCATAGGTATTATTACACAATACACAATTATTAACAGGTTATTCTGATACATCTTAATGATTTGTGTCCATTACAATGTTCTAAAACATCAAGAAATATTTACATGAAGATTTGGAATCTTTGAATAAAACGGTAGATATAGGATCACAAACAGTTAAAGCAAAATTTGTGCACATCTTTGTACATAGATCATGACAAGATAATTATCTGTTTGTATCAGAGACACTATCCCTAACTATGTAATTTCTTAAGAAAAGGGGATGAAGTCATATGCTATTAATGTTGAATAAACATCCTAAAATAAAGATATGCTAAAGCAGAGGTTATCAATGAAGAACAGTATTTCTTGATGATCCTTCACTGAAATAAGGTTTTTGCAGTTTACAAGAAAATACCTTAAGTTAAGGTAAGGAGTGTCTCAAAGATAGTATGGATTCTGACCTACTCCATTTCAAAGGAAGTCAGGTACTGCTTTCCAAAAGATCTGGAATATAATTATCATTTCTCATTAACATATACAATTCAAAACCATTCATGAAGGTACCTAACAAAAAATCAACTTTAAAAAAGTTTCAGAATATCATCCCCTTTATCTTTAATACTTAAGTTTCACTGTGTAGGAGTGAAATTCATAAAGGAAAATGTGGAAGACAAATTATTTGCTAAAAATCAACTGTTGAATTACCGAACTTCAATTATTTTTACTTCTGATAGAACATAATGTCAAGCCATTCAAATGATTCTTCATTCTTTGGTGAACCAAAATTTTCTTTTACACACATAAATATTGGTTGATTTGGTTGGGTTACAGTTATGTTAGGCCTCAATAAACGGGCCAAAACATTGATAATGGTTCTTCTTATGAAGCTGAGGTCACTCAGGCCTCCCAACTACTCGAACCTATCTATTTGCTTTTTATAATTATAACAGATCCTGTGGATTTATTTCACAAATTTTTCTCTTAATTCGATCCACATCATTTAATTTTACCTGACCTTTGTCAACGTGAATTCTCTAAATAACTTGCCTAAAATAAATTGAATATTACCACCACTTAGAAAATGTTTAAAAATTTTTATATACTCTGGCAAGATCTCTTGCAGAAAATGGAATTTGAAGAAATTATGTTATAACAAAATTCAGTAAGAGGATATATTCATTTCATATTTCAAAACCTCCTTTCACTCCCTTTGGAACAGTAACATTAGAAAAAAGTGATCTAAGGAATGCACAGGACACTAAAACCAAAAATGTGTTGTATTACCATTGTTTTATAAATAATGTTTTAAAAACTGATATAAAAACTTCATGAAAATTCATTTTTACATCAGCAGAAATGAAACAATATTTTTAAGGACAGAAATATCCCAAATTTATGAAGCGAGTAATAACTTAGCACATTTTCAATAAAATTTATTGAGTAAGAAAATCAATTTATTTGAAGAATCTTCATCCAGTTATGACTATTTCAAAAGCAAAATTTGTCTGTTGCACATTAATCCTGAATATAGTTTCTGTTCTTATCTTCTTACATTTTCAGTTAATTTCAAGAAGCTTGATTTGCATTCTAGTAGTCCATTTCTATAGAAAACATGTTCAACATACATCGCAAACATCATTTTCTACAATGAAGCTAAATTTCCATTAACTTCTGTTTTCTTCACTCTGATTCCACTCAATACTAAGCAGAAGTAAGCTCTGGAAGTCACACACTAATTTAATACTAAGAGAAGAAAACAAGCTGCAAGAAAACGGCTTTTGAGGATTTTATTGATCATTTGTTTGAGGTCACAGAACAGTAACTTTGAATTACTTGTGACTTTCAAGAAAGTATTTCACTTCCCCTACTTTCACATCTTCACAACGTATGTTTGTTAAATTTTGAACTCCAACATTGTCAAACATTTTTCTAGTGGGTACTAATAACAGGAAATGTACAAATCTTCGTCAATAATTCATAGTGTAATTATCCTTTCTTTTGAAGATTCTTTCAATTTGATTCAACAATGCTTAAACCATTCCTGCAACTCAATATCATTGTATGGGTGTTTCAACCTCCTGCTGTATCTTCTGTTAAACGACCACACGACAACTTTTTAGCACAGCATTCAAATCATATATCAAAACTAAGAATCTGAGAAATATATCACAGTTGACAATGATCTTATCCTTTAACCACACCTATTTGGCCAACTTGAAACGTATCATTACAGAGCCTCCTATTAGTACAATGTTCATACAATTTAGTTAAAAAATATTTAATGTTTAATAACTGCTATAGACACACTTTCACATGCTGTATCATTTCAGGTTTGGTTTTCACATTTGTAATGTTGAAATTCATAAATGAAAGATTAATCACAATACATCTATACATTTCATGTATGGAGAAAATAAACATGAACAGATGTTTGTTTCCGAAACACCATTTTTCTTGAATAAAGCCAAACTAATTTTTACAAGAATCATTTTATATGAAATGATTTATAAAATAAATTTATTAACAAATAAGTTTTTATTTAAATTGCCTCAATATAAAATAGCAACATTGGCATACATGGCCACTGCATGATTCTGTACAGCATAAAGTTTAAAATTTATTTATAAATAAAAACAAACAAACATAAATTAAAATATTAATATTGTTTACAAAATGTACAAGAATGAATATGAAAGTGAACTAATCTCAATGTACACAATGGTTTGTGAAATTGCTTTCATTGTTTAAAGATTTGTCAGTGATTCTACAACCATATTCACTCAATGCTGGAATTTAATAATAACCATTGATCTGTGATACAAGATTGATAATAGATTTATCTATTTGTAATTCTAACAAACAACATATTAAAGTGTTATAGAACAATCCAGTTGTTAGTACAGCCTTCCAACATCAGTACAATTTAATTTTCCAAGTAATATCTCTGAATATATTTTTCTGCATTTATAATGAAAAGATTCCATGAATATTTCATTTTCATCAATCACTATTTTTCATTTGCTAAGTTTACAAGAATTTCAAATACTTCAAGGTACAATCATGGAATGTGACACTCAATAAAATACATGACTTTTATGCCAAGAAACATGAAGGTATTATGAACAAGGACCTAACAAAAAAGGTTTTGTTTTAGTGGAACAGGAGTTCATCACAGAAATACATAAATTTTAATGTTTCACATTTGCCTAGGATGAAGAACCACTGACTTAAATTAATGTTACATACTTAATTATAGTTATCCACTTAACTCTGAATTTAACTTCCAATTTTGAAGTTCAGGCAGTATATTCATTAATGATCCAAAAACAATAACAAAACTTACTTAAATGAACATTGATTTCATATAAAACAGAAGATGAACACTACTAACAGCATTTCCTCCAATAATACACAGTGTTTACAACAGAATATATGTTTATATATTCTTATACGCAAATACTCACATACATATACACACACTTACACACTTTTAGGAATACAATAACATGCTTTTACAATAATCACTGGCAACCATCAAAATACATCTGGAACTATTCCAATGCCGTAGTTCCTTTGTCCTATACAATTTCGTTCCAACCATTGAAAATTGTGATTCACAATGCAATACAATTCAAAAGCACATTCAATATCGAGAAAAGAACAAGATCTATTTTGTAATCAATGAATAGTCACATTCACAACAAATAACAAGGTATCTCCACAACATTGAATGATCATGAAATGAATGTTTCCATGTTTTACAATGTATTTTTAAAAAGCTTGGAATCTACTGAGAATTTTTCAAATCAGGATCATTCTTTCAACTGAAAATATTAAACTTTCCTTTTCTTGCAATACAAAAGAAAATGAGCAATAAAGAACATCATTTACATCTCTCCTCAGCAACCAACAGCTGTCACTTATACTTCGTCATAAAATAAATGCTATAAATGCATTTTTCAGAAAACGCATTCCAAAACACATCATTCTTAGGTTCAGACAGTCAAGAGAATAATTATCAGATACATTCTTTCAAATGCCATTCATAACTAGCCAAATGTACAACAAGAATTAGTTTTGCGGGCTGTTTTATAAAAGGCTTTTGACTGAACACTGAGTCCTTCTGACTTAGCCACTAAATCATCTAGTTTCTCTCCTCTTTCTAGAACTGCTTCAATAGTATTGTGCTAAAAAAATCAAAATTTGATAATTACGTTAGTTATCTAATATTTCAGCAAAATGTATATTCAGTCTCTTTTGATGGATACTTACCAAAATTATTTTAGTTTCATCAAGCTCATCTTGAATTTTGGTCATTGCATCAGCTTCTCTTGGATTTTGATACTTAGCAAGATATACATTCAATTGTGGAAAGTCAATAGAGCTTTCCGAACCTGATGGCCAAGATGAAGCCGGAATTTTTGTAGCAAATTCATCAAGAACCTGAGTTACAAGCAACAATACAATCATACAAAACAGGACTTACAAAAAGAGACTGTCATTTAAAAATGAAGGCATCATACCTTAGTTATCAATGTGTGAGCCACTCTTGGGGGATACTCATAATCAGATATCAGCACACCACCTAAACTATCAGCTCGAACATATACATGACACATGTATTCTGTAAAATAGTAAATGGTAATAAGTTATGTCAATTGTAAGGATTCAAAAAGAACATAAAATTAAGAAAGTAAATGATGTACCTCCTTCTTTCACAGACTGCCTGGCTGGTGCATGCGTTCTTTCAACAATAGTTTTGCTTACAAAAGCCATAAATTCTTGCACACTTCCTCTTTGAAAATAGTTGAATGATGTTAAATCATAGGAGCATTTCAGCCAAACAGCATTGTTTGGTCCTTTATACAGAATGTTCAAAGCGTACAATTTCATTTTTCAAGACAACCCTGAAACTGAAATCACCACTCCATGAATCTGTTCATCTCACCGTGTTTCTTTCTAACACTTGCAACTTACCTCGGGATTAAATAATTTGATTACAAAAATATATTTTAGATTATTTTCAATTTCAATTAATAAAATACGCTCATAACAAATTAATGACTTGGCATTCACCCTCACTTGCTTTGACCCTAATCTCCCAAACTCATCACCCCATGAACGAGAATCATGGGATGTACGTGGTTGTACGACATTCACAGTTGCAGACTCGAAGCGGGAAGAACGAATCATTGCACTGATCCCAATCAACCGGAAATCAGCAATGAAGAAAATGGATGGAAAATCAAGTTTTAAAACGAAAATTTTAGACCTCTGTGTCACATTACAGTAATTTACACATTCGTCATTTCGATATTAGAGCAATTACGAAAACCAAGTCACATAGTTTTTTAAAGTGACTTCAACACTTCTTGGCACGCACGTTTCATGTAAGTTGTAAAAGTTTTTCTTGTTATGTGACCCGAGGTATTAATTATCAGTTATTTACAAATAACAAAAAATGAAACTCGTATTCAAAAATATATAAGTAAGTAACCCGTGGAAGAGCCAAATAATAAAGTACAGAACGTTTTTATATACATTGGACACACACTTGATAATGTATTAATGAGTTTTTCCCACAGAGCAAAACGAACTTGACAAATTGTCAATATGGTCTAAATTAATACTTTTTGCATTGTCATTCTCAATCTACAGTATATCTAGATTATTCGAATGTTCTTGACCAATCTGAGATCGTAAATAATGTTTTATTAATTTCATTTTTCTGAAAGATATTTCACAGCTGGCAGTGCCTGTATTGGGATAACTGGTTACTAAGCCATCTTCTTCATGGAAATTAAGAAGTGAAATGCTATCCATATATTTTAAGTCAGTAATTATAATTTTATTTGGTGTTTGTAGCTTTCAATCTCTAAACACAACTCATTGGCATATAAATCATATTGATATTTTAAGGCGAGATCAGCTGCGGATTTCTATAGTTCTTCAGTGAAGGTTTTGTGTTATTAAATCTTGAAAGGAAACTAAAATCAGAAGCTTCGGCAGCTAAACTTTGAAATGTCCATCCCATTTGTTGAATAAGTGTGTCTAGTGCACAGAAAAGCTGAATTTTAAACTTTTGAAGCGGAGAAGCGCAAAATTGAACATGGCCTTGTTTGAAGATCTGTTTTTGATGAACACATTTTATTAAGAAAAAAATTATCATCAGAATTATAGTTGTAGGAAGACTCAGAATTCTATTTAGTTTTTCAATTTTTGGAAAATCAGGGATTTCAGCAAACATGACACCTGCACCATTCTCGTAAGCGTGCTTTACGATATCCGATTTGAATGATATTGAATAAAAAAAATGTGGTGCCATTTTTGGAGGGAAAATAGTTTAAGAAAATAAAAAATGGCAATGTTTGACACAAAATTAGGAAATAACAACTCATATTGTCGAAAAATTAAACATTACATTATTTGAAAATGATTTTGATGAACACTCTTCTTTATGAAAAAAAATCTTCATAATTGTAATTAGAAGACGTCGAAAAAATTTGGAACTTTTTCAATTTTTCGAAAATCAGAATTTTCAACGAACGTGAGACTTGCACCATTCTCTTAAATGTCCTTTACAGTATCCACCAAGAAAACTTAAATATTTTTGAGAAAATTTTGAATATGTCTGCAGGGCTTCATGTAAAGTACTCCCAAATTTTGAAAAATGTTTTTGAATGAATTGCGTTTTGCCGTCCATTGATTTTTCGGTATCAAGGACCCACAAAACCGGGTTTTCTGGCTACACCTCGTGTTAGAGGACTTTTTTTCCTAATTTAGCTACTGAATTTATCCACTTTTTACTTTCCCGTATTCGTACGTATATACTTAGTACAGAGAAAGTTACGTAATGCTGCGGAAAATCGATTTCGAAATTTCAGCGAAAATACACGTTTTGGGATTCCCTGACACCGAAAAAGTTTGTTTCTTAAAAAACATGTCCGTCTGTCTGTCCGTCCGTCTGGTGTCTTATGCCCGTTAACTTGTTTTATACTGAAAAGTATAATAATGTGAACAAATTGCTTCGAATTTAAAAATAATGACGGGAAAAACACGTTTCATTTTTAATTTTTCAAAAACAAAAGAATAGAGGAATATGACGTTTATGACATCTTATGGAGTGAATTTAGCGCAATATAAAAGTTTAAAGAAAAAATTTGTGACTTTTTTGAGAAAATCTTGTTTTTGTATTTTTTTAAAACTGCACAAATTGCACGCAATATTGCGCGAAAACTACTACAATTTTCAAAAAAAGTGCATGACATTAATAAAATAACTAATTACGGACAACAAATTTATTGTGAAGGAAAACATTTTTATATTTAATTTTATAGTGGTAGGACGACACCGAAAAAAATTCATACTTTTAAAATATTCGAAAATCCATAGTTAACCGTGAAAATCAGACCTATCACACTTTTATAAGTGTATATTCTTCTATTATTACAGAAAATGTAAAGAAAAAGTTAGAGCCATTTTTGAGAAAATTTTGAAAATGTCTGGAGGGCTTCATGTAAAGTACCCACAAATTTTAAAATATATTTTTCAAAACTTCAAAGATTAGACTCGAGTCAGATCGACACTAGTTTCTTCAATTTGGAAAAAATCCTACGCATGGTGTGGTATTCACAAACGGACAAACACGAACAGATGGACGTTTTGAAAGTACCACTTTTTCGGTATCAGGGGACTCCAAAATGTGTATTTCCGTAGAAATCTAGAAATCAATTTTCCGCAGCATTACATAACTTTCTCTATACTACATATATTAATCTGATATATGTATACGGGAAAGTAAAAAGCGACAAAGGAAAAATAGAATTAATATTGGCATTTTCAATTGGAAATAATAACTAGAATTAAATTACATATTTTTCATTTCATTCATTCAATTTTTCTAGTGGCTCGTAGTTGGTGTGACATCTGTTTATTTTTCATTAATTTCAAGCAGAAATTACGCAAAATACTTACACAGAAATTACCCGATTTTACAAAAAAATGTACATGTCATTTTTTAAAGAACTAACTACAAAAGACTTTGTACAAGGCAAAAATCTCTATCTTTAATTTTGTAGTTTAAAGTTTTTTTAATTTTCAAAAAAACGAGCAATATTCGAAATTGAAACTACCGCCATTTTTTCTTGTCTCTTATTACACAAGTGAAGAAAATTTTTAAAAAATGGAGCATTTTTTAAGAATTTTTTGTAGATTTCAATCGCAAAATACGAAAAAAATACCCCTTTTTCAAACATTGTACGTGAAATTTTTGAAGAGCTAGTTATGTACAACAGACTTTGTCTGAGACAATCTCCAATTTTGAAGTTTTAAATTGTTTTTTCCAATTTTAGAAATATCGGGGATGTCAACAAAACTGAGACCTACACCAGTCTCTTAAACGTTCTTTGCACTATTCAACAACAAAATTTCATCAAAACATTTGGACCCATTTTTTGAAAATTTTCAATATGTCCCAGGGACACAGGAACAGGTAAAGTACCCCACAAAATAAAAAATAAAAAAAAAATGTTTCAAATTCCAAGATCCCCGACATCAGCTAAAATGATGGGGGAATATCAACTTTGGAGAAAATCGGCTGGTAGGTTTATGCCCTAGCATTGTGGAGAATAATTTTCTTCAAAAATTAGGGGACAAAAGTATGGAAGTGTTAAGCAAATTCGGGGAAGAATAAAATGTAGTTGTAGAAGATTTTGCGGCAGAATTTTGGGAACTAATTGAGAATGATCTTATTAAAGAATAACGCTGAAGAGCAGCAGAGGTGATTTTTTACATGCATTTTTGTGCATATTAGCAAAAAACGTAAGCATCTAGCTGTACTAAATTCATACCATTCAGCATCACTCGTACCTGCAAGTATTTTTACGGCGTTTATAATTTTGAAATTGCAATATTACTTGTTCATATTCCTTATGGAGGTAACAAACAATACCATTGGGGAATGAAAATTTTTGAACAGGAGTAAAACATTATTACTTACTTACTACGATTCATTCGTAGGTCTAATGCTAGAGACTGTAAAAACGTCTTCGGACAAAGCTATGGATGAGATAAATTTTCAACAGATAAAAATGCTTTTAAATCATGGGTTCGTAGGCTTCCGCGGCCGGAGTCAATTGCTGTTAAAAGTTTACAGCGTCGGCGACGCCACATTTAACTGTCTCTACATGAGAAACTGCGAGTAAGCGTGTGTGCGAATCGGTCATTCACTCACATTTAGACAACTTCTCATGCACCAATCGAGACATATGCGGTGTCATTCGACGCGCCTCCTCTCCTCGTGGGGACCTGATAACTTCTTTTCGGGTCCGGCCAGAAGAGTCTAAGAAATTTCCAAAACCGTATTTTGTTGTGGCAAACTTATTAAATTTGAAGAACTTTAAGTGTATACGGAGAAAACGATACTGTGAGTACTGCTACAAAATGAAAGCACATAACTTATTACGTTCGACTTTTTACACTTATGTTCTTAAACGTGCAAATACCGATTTTCAAATGAATGTGATTAACAACTTGTTCTTAAATTAATACCTTGTTCACCTAAACATACAAAAAAGGAGTTTTTAAAAAAAATGTTTATTCTCCTACAAAATGATTAATAAAGAACTTGCAGAAGTAAAGGTTAATACAAATTGGACTGAGTTGGTGGAGTTTTAATCTTTTCAAAAATTAGGGGACAAAAATATAGAAGTGGAAAGCAAATTCGGGGTAGAATCAAATATACTTGTAGATTTTGGGACAGAATTTTTGGAACTAATTGAAAACGTTCTTATTAGAGAAAAACGCTGAAGAACATCTTTCAGGTAATATTTTATGTGCATTTTTATGTATATTAGCTAAAAAGCGTACCAAATGGGAGCTGAACTAAATTCTAACTATTCGCACCAATCATACCTGCCATACTCTTAAATTCAATGTAATAGTCTGAAAGCAGATTTAATGGCTTTGTACGATATTGTTTAGAATTGCAAGAAACATACGTATATTATGATTTTTTCATTAAAAATTTCCTAGCGTTTTTAATATTTCGAATGCTGAAAAATAGGTGCTTCTCACGAAACGTTTCGTGGGTACGCGCTACCATAAAAATCATGTGTTTTCCAGCATTACGTATATATCTATGGAAGCGAAGTCAGGAACGGAAAACTTTAGATCATTATCCATGACAAACGATTTTTTAACGGATCTTCAAAAGAAGAAATTTTTCAACGCTGCGAAACGTACGGATTTAAAAAAGGCTTCGAGTGACTAACATTTCTGTGATCCGGCAGTTCTAGCGTAAACATACAGTGTGTTAGAGACCAAAACTGCCCGTTTACAATTTTCGAAAACGTGAGAAAATGAAAATATATGAATGACGTCGAGTAAAACTCTTTAATATATTGTATTTTGTGAGTATGATTTTCCATTACCATGTAAGAATGTAACTAATGAATGATATTTGTTTTATGCCAAGTGTACACAGAGAAAATAGCGAACTTGTTTTTTCCACTGAACATTTTCTGTTATATTCAATGTTATTGTAGTAATTTCACTTTTCTGTTATTATTATAAAAGCGAATCTGTTGTTTTAATCATAATGTCTCTGCCATTATCAAACAAGTATCATTATTTTTTTGGACAACAGAATAATTTTCATTACAAATGTATAATATACACTCAAATAAATGCACAGAACTGTTACAGACATTTGCAAAGTGTATGTGATTTAACCTTAGATTACAAAGGCGACCTGCACTAAGCGTTTTTACAAAGGCGTGGTCTGACAGATTACTTTGGGTAAAAAATAAAGAAAAGCTCATAACACACAAGGAAATAAATTTAATAGATTGAACATGTATGATATGGAGTTACAAAATACATTGTAAAGGATTTATAGATACACCAAAACAACTTGACTCTCACAGTAACAGTTGCTTGGAGCTGTCTACTCATGGCTTTTGAGAAGTGTCCGCAGTAGTCGGTCGTCATGCGATCTTTGTTATGATAGCCGTCGTCCCATTATGATTGCTAAATGATCAGAACAAAACTTAAATGCGACAAGACATTCATTACTTATTTTTGTATTCATAATTCACAATATTAGGCAATATAGCGCCAAAAACCGATGAAATCACTACGAAGGCGTAGTCTACTGGACGACGCGTGTTAGCGTACGCCGGAAATAGGCGCGCGCAGGTTTCATGTGTTTCACTGGCTAGTCACAAAATGAAGGTACCTAGAGTTTCAGAAACGGAGAAGGGGTGGGAGAAGCTTTCGGCACTAGTTGCGTGTGACAGACGACGCCTTTGTAATCTAGGATTAAAATGGCAAAATTTGTTTTTATTGTTTTAAACCACAGCTCAAAAATCAATTTTCTATTAAAAATTCACGTTTGTGTATAAGGACTTTTGAGATTTTTTAAGGCCTGTTCCAGGGTTCTAAGACAGTAAAAATTATTTGTTGTTATTTTGCGTTTAATAAGTTGCAAAACCCTCAGGTAATCTTATAATATATTAATGTAAGTTCTTATAATATGTTACGAATATACATTTCCCTTTTAATGACATTCAATATTCAAGATATTGCAGTAATATTGTAATGAATATTGCCTCATCTGCCGGATTCGCTGCGCGCGGATTGCGTCATCTGCCGGTGCCCCTTCCCCCGAACTGGACGATTCCGGACTATTCGCGAGTCGCGGGGAAAGGTGGAGAAAGTGCTGGTTGTGTCGACACGAGCGCCGGCCAGGTATAAATGCGACGCTGCCGGCGGCCGCGAGTCAGTCAAGTATAGTCGGAAGTAAGCGGCCGCGAGTTAGTGGGTCATATGAATAAAAATGAGCACTTGCTCAGGAGTATTCCGAAGCAAAGTGAGTCTACTCCGCGGCACTGAGCAAAAGCTCAATTTCGTATGAATAAAAACTTCGTATGTCTCCGAAGAACTTACTCATGTCTCGCGAGCATTTGCTCGTCGTGAACAAGAGATAATGCAGACTAAGAGTTTTAAAAATTGGTTTCTTGAGTAACAAAGATGTTACATACGTTACGCGCGTCGCGCACATTTGTGCAGAATAAAGAGCAATGTTTTGTTGCCTCGTTCTTTAAATTCAAATATGAGTTGCAGTAACAAAAAACAGGCGCCAGAGGCCCAGCTAGTTTTTGTCAAAATGCTAAGCGAATATAAAATTATTTTTGAAAAGGGCCAGCCTCCGGAGGAACGATGTGGCCGAAACGAAACATTACAAAGTTTGAAAAAACATTAACCCGAAAAATTCCAAGTAGAAAAGAGCGATGGCCAATTAACATAAAAGATATACAATATGAAAATGCGCCTGAAAGCAAACGCCGATAAAAATCGTACCAACCATGCACTGCCCTTTTCGAATCGGCAAAGATTTTACATCACGAGAATTTCGCCTTATCTTGTTATTTTTTTAGTCCGCTGCATCTGCATATCAACACGCGGTAACAAAATCGGCCAATTTAACCTTACGTTTCAAACGTGAGTCTGCTATTAAGGTCCCTCCGAAATTTTGGAGCAAGTGCTCACTCTAGAGAGTAAACGCTTAACTTTATTCATACCAATTCTGAGCATTTGCTCGCCAGTTGAGAGTACGCTCAGAGATGGAGCAAGTGCTCAGAGACTGAGCAATTGCTCACCCACTTTATTCATACGATACTGAGAAGGATCTCCGAAACTCGGAGCAAAGAGTAATTGCTTACTTTTATTCATACCACCTAGAGTCCTGTTCCGAGAGTAAGGGCGACGCAAGTCCCGATGGTCACAGGAAACAATGATCGAACGAGTTTACAGGAGAATACGCACTTAGTCAAGGATAAGTACGAATGAACCTGTGAAGCCTGGGCCTTTTGTTGCGTATGCAGAATAGGTGTGAGGAAAGGGATGAGGCGACTGCCCAGCCTCCTACCCTGTTGTGCGAAGACACGTATGAGGAGGAAGTAAGGGAAGACGAGTCACAGAGCAGCTCAAGGCAATCTGAGAATCAGGAAGGCATCCCGGGGCAATCTGAGAGAGACCCCAGATCCAGGAGTATGTGAAGCAGATGATGTCCAAACGCAGCCCAAACCAGTGAGATCGCAGAGAACCAGACGGCTGCCAGCTCGTTATAGAGTTAGTGTGTGTAGGGGTGTGGCTGAGCAGTGTGAGTGATTAGCAACGAATAGGGCATGCGAGATATTGTTCATTTGTGTCAAATAAGGCATATTTATAGAGGAATGTAGGGATTTCTTTTCTTAGCGCAAAACATCGTTCCGTGGGACTCCCCCACCATACATGGTCGTACATTAGCAAGCGTCCATACTCGGCATCTGTTTCCAGTCAAAACTGTTCACTCTGCCTGTATAAAAGGGCTCACCTCTAATCAGTTTTATTATCTTAATCACGAGTAAAAAAACTTGATGTTGCTTGCTTTATTTTCCACATGTATCTCCCTGGTGAATAATACATTGGATTGTCGGGCATGTACCTTAGTTCTTCCAAAGCAACCCATCTAATCCGGATGTTTCGTCATTAATGGTGCTCAATCTGTTACAGTGGCTGAACACTTACAAAAGCCTTCAATTCTGTCAATTATTTTCTTCATTCTTTTAGATGTCTTTTCCTTTTCTTGATCCATAAAGAGAACAACATTAATACTGGAGAAATCTTCAAAAATAGTACGTACACATATTAAGAACTAAGTAGATTTATTTGATCAGTGCTTTCATACAAAGTGAGAAATACGAGCTTTTCTTTAACCGAGCTAAACAATGATTTTTCTATTTGCTCGCCCATGTCAACAAACTTTCTGTGCGTGGTATGATGTCAAAGCGGTACTGATTCGAATTTCCCTGCTATTTTAGAATCTTCTAAAGCTTTTGCCATTTCAATGGAACAATTTTTAATTAAACCGCCACCAGTTGAAGGTCTTTTTAATCATACGTGTCTTTTCACAACAGGGAAGGAGGCTGGGCCTCATCCCTGCCCTCAAGAGACTTGCATAAAGGCGGCTCCACACATTCCGCATTCGTCGAGCAGTGAGCTACTGCCCGCCCAATCCAGAGCAGCTGATGTTTTCGGCGAATGTTCGCTGCCTTTGACGAGTCCTAAAGACCGGCAAGCGGTGGGTAGGGCGAATACCGAACGTTCGGTGAATCGCAAGCAACCCGTCCACACTACTCGGAATTCGCCGAATGCCTCATGTGTGGAGCCGCCTTAAGATGCATGGCAAAGAATGTTTTTGAGAGCATAATAATTTACTACGTAATCTTTATAAAACCTTTTTTCAGGACGGTATTTCAATAAAATATCTGAATTTTTGTCCAATAACCTTTAACGGGCCACATGTGGCGAGCCCGTTCTACAAACCTGACTCACTCACAAAATTCACGAAAAAAAATACAGTGCTGCACATCTCCACGCACTTGTCCACCGACCTGATTTAACCTTTGTCGATTTCGCGTTGCTCTCTCCATCGCGGCCGTGTTGCTACCGAAACTAGTAGACTAGTAGCGGGGCACACACCAATTGTGCACCGCAGGGCAAAATTTGTCGCATTTACATGGTTCTGTAGTTTAAAAAATGGTAGTTATAAATTATGAAACAGTACCAAAGAAAATTAAATAATTTTATATAAACAATATTGTTTTGAGCAATTTTATATTTTCAATAATATTGATTGGCCGTTATAACGTATTTCCCGACTGTCATTGACTCTATCCTATGCAAGATTTCATCGCGTTTGTCGTATGAGAGAAAAAAGAATCAGTTTTATAGGACTTTTTTCTAAAAGTTTAACTAAAATCCCTTTTGACGTACAACCCATACAAATCGAGATATTCTCCTCAAATCAGAGTAGAGTAACCGGGATGTGATTTTTCGTGATATTTGAAAAGTAGCTGCTCTAATATTTTTAAAGGCACGCGTGATATCGCTTAGAACTTTGCACCCCTTTTATTAAATAAAAAGACAAAGGTCTCAGCGAAAATTGAGTTCAAGAGGATATTTTCCGGAGATGAAAACTAAATTGACTGTACCGTAGTCAGACAAATGTTTCTTCAAGGGCTTGACAGGAAACAAGACTCCTTATTCTTCTATGGTCACGAGCTGGAAGGTGAAGGTGTCATTGTCATCCAATCGGGAGCTTCCTTTCGGCCTATTTATAATATTATAGCTTCCGATCGGATGAGTGTCCTCCTCTCCTTCCACCTCGTGACTTTAAAGATTCACTACATTTAAATCGTACCATAAGAATTAACGATAGTAAATTAAACGTATGTGAAAATTAGAAATATTTCTTTTGCAATTATTTATATTTGTTATTCTTCAAAAATACATTATGGTATATTTTTCTTAGTACTCTAAATGCCACTTTAAAATTTAGTAATTTATTTTTTTCTGTAATGGCAATGTTACTGCTACACAAGAAGACACATACGGGACAACCAAAGTGCAAGAAAAGAGAATCTCAATTCACGTCAATTGTCATACGAGCGTTGCGTTGACGCGCGTCACCTAAGTCAGTGATACCATCAGTTGCGAGTCGCTAATCGTGCGCCATAGATTGACTCTGTGTCTTGTGGGAAATGGCACAGAGCGCTCATGGCGACGTGCGTTGTTGTTAACACGCGATATCTTGACTTACGTTGTAGTTTGAGCTGAGGGCACAACGCATGGCACTAAGAGCGGTCGTGTACCGTTTCATGGAAGATGGAATTAATCTACAACGTGCATTAAGTGCGCAGGCATCGATGCGGCTGTCTTTATTACTAATAAATTATAACTATTACTAATTAATATTAACTTTATGAATATATAAATTTATTAATATTAACTTTATTACTAATAAATTATTAGATGACGCGCGTCTACGCAACGCTCGTGACACGTTACCTACTCTATTGCGATCATGGCTATGATGCTCTACAGCAGGGGCGGATCGAGAGAAATTTTGGGAAGGGAAATTCAAAACATTTTGGTCGAATGTCGCAGGCATGTCCAAGCTCATGCTGCGATACGAATTTATTCGTTTTAAGATTATCCAAAAATATTTTTGCTTGAACGTTTTGCGACACGTTAAAATTAATAGTTACTGGAAAATTTTAGCGAGGGGAGGGGGGAATTTCCCTCCCCGTGTTTCGCGCATGTCCTCAGGAACAATTTGTGAAGTAATCATCACTGGGGTAACATTTTGGGATCACGACTCTCCATGTTTTTTCTAGTCTCCAGAAAGGTGTTCTCGCAAAGTTTGAGAGCTCCAGTAGTTTAAAAGTTATTGAACAAGATTCACATGTACACACTGTTTATGCATATATTTTCTCATATACATTCTTAAGTTTATGCAGACAAAAAAGCTTTTGATTGAAATAAGTGAAAAAATCGTTTGAATTAAATCATGAGCTCATTCACAGCTAATAGAAATAAGGCTATTATAGAGAAAAAAGATTGATAACACAATAATTGTCAGACTTTAATGAGTTAACAGGTATCATTTACTGCTCTCATTGTTTCTAATTCCTCTACTAAAATCTAAAGCATACATGCCAAATAAAATGAAATGAATTGCTTTCTTAATATACAGCTTTAATTTCTTCCTTCTCATATTTGTTTGAAAAATAATATATTTATAATGCTAATATAGATACATGGTTCTTTGGATAGGTATACTTATACAAATTTGTGATTGAAAAAATGACAAGACAAGAAAAATTCTTGGAAGTATAATTTGATTTGGTCAGTACACAAACTAGCTCTACATGTTTTATAAATACACAATGCAAGAGGAGTGTCAGAGCATCAATATGCCAAATGCATAGAATCAATCTGTTATTTATATTTTTCAATTAAAATTTAAGTACATTCGAAAGCTGATAATCTGTTGGATATTCTTAAATTTTAATTGAGGGTTATTCCATATGAACATTCCATTAACTTGCAAGATAAGATGCATTCCTTACGATTTTGTTAAATTATTACATGATTCACATCAAAACCATTATCTGTTAATGCAAGTGGCATGCCCGAACTGCAATTAGCTGTAAGAGTATAAATACGGGAGACAAAACTTCTGAGTACTCTAGGCCATTCTGCCCAGAGAGTTTGTTGCAAAGTAGAAATTTAAACACAAATAATAAAACAAGGAAAGAAACACTCCATGCCGCTCGGAGTAAGGCAGCCTGTGAAAGGGAAACATTATAATTAAATAATGAAAGGCAGAAATCATATTTTGCACTATTTAGAACTTAACATACCTTGTACATTCCTTCCAAGTGCATACGAATATATACAATTGTACAAAAATATGCATTCAAACCATCTGCTGCAAATAAGGGTGAGAAAACCACCCACCATGAATTTGTGCCAACTATTACATTTTCAACACGTAATGCCAGGAGCACTGTGAATATAGTAATAGCTATGAGATTGATCCATATTTCAAACACAGTGAGTCCCAACCACGCCACAAGTTCACCCAATGTAAAAAACATGTTTAGCTTTTTACTGTCTCAGGCTGAATGCGATACACTCGAATACGGACTGCTGAATTCTGCCTTGTTTGGGTTTCGTAATCAACTTGATCCACAAGAGGTTCAAGATCATCTACGAAAAAAGAACGTTATGTAGAGTAAAATATCAATGATGACAATAACCCTAAAAATACTACAACACAAATGACTAACCGACAATGTCAACCGTTGAGGTTTCAACAGAGACTTCATAAACTCTTGGATATTTCTCTTTCAGCTGCAAAGCTATATTGATTGCTGGACATACAGCTGATCCCAGACCATATATAAAAATTTCTGACTCTCCTGAGTCAAACAATTTTTCACAAAGTGCTAACTGAGACTGTAATAAAAGAGAAAACAATAGAGGATAATAAATTTTTATTCAAAAGCAATAAAACCACATTTAACCTAAGAGCAGTTCTTCACCTGAGAAGTTGATTTGCTGGTAACGTACACATCATTCTTGCGATGAGAGTTTCGATGAGGAACTCGCTTTTTAAGAGCATAATCCGAACTTGGTTTTCGTTTCTTTATGAAACTATCAGGCTTGGCACCTCCGGCTTCTGAATCAGCCATTTGAAAATTATTTGAAGAAATAACACCATTCATAGGTGGCCATGATCGCTATCGAAGTCGAAGTTGACATTCGAGAATTCGAACAGCTGGTAAAATTATCGATAGACCAATCAGCCTGTGTTGTTTGTGTTTGGAATTGTGCGTGTTTCACCGGTTTCACTTCACGTTACTGAAACAAGTTGAGACTATTATATTAAAATAGTTACACTGTTAAAAATATTTATAAAGTAACATGAGTGAAAACGTGGACCCTAAAAATGTTATAAAGGCCCGCGAATTGTTGTATCGTTTGATGATAAGGTAGGTATTTACACTTCTTTCTTGTGAAGTTAAATAGAATACCGGCATCCAAGGTGAGACATGCAGTTGGAAGTCCAAGCAGCTTAGTTAATAGAGAGTCGATCTTATCCTTGGAGTTTAATGCATTACGACTGAAATTTTAACATATTATTTCTTCAGTATTATTACTTCACCTTCTTTATGTGTTAGCCAGTTATTCTATGATGGTCATCAGAGTCTTGCAGTTGGGTTGTCAGCTGTAGCTCAAGCTGATCCACCATGTCCTCCGTCAGATCGTTTGCTACATGTGGTTATGGCAGGTCTTCAACATGAACCAGAGCGTCAGGCAAAGCCTACACCTACCGGAGCTCCCCAGGAAAATTTACTCGGTCCTGGATTAGGTATTGCTATACTCTTAATTTCTATTTTGTATGTGTTGTTCATGTTCACAGTTTTTGTATTTTGTACATTTTAAAGTAGACCTAATAATTAGAAAGATATCAAACAAGGAAATATGTTTTCTTCACTCTTTTAGACTTGGAGTATGAAACAGATGTACAGTCAACTGCTCCAGAACCAGCATTGTATGAAACAGCTTATGTGACATCACACAAAGGGAATTGTCGGGCTGGGGCTTTTAGTGTTGATGGTCAACTGATAGCTACAGGAAGTGTTGATGCTTCCATAAAAGTTTGTATAAATATATCTAAAATATCTATGTCTCTGAATTCATTAAAATATTTATTTTCATTAAATTATGATTGTTTGCAATTATTTTGTGTATTTCATTTCAAACCTTACTTAGAAGAATCAATTTTAATTTCCTAAACTGCAATTTTGTTTTTAAAAATAGATGGTAGTCTGATTTATATGTAAATTAGTTTTGTGCCCAAACCTTCAAAATTTTTCTTAGAAAAATTATTTTTAGATTTTAGATGTCGACCGAATGTTAGCTAAGTCTGCCCCTGATGGCTTAGACCCTTCAGGAGATTCTCAAGGCCATCCAGTGATTCGGACATTGTATGATCATCTTGAAGAAGTTACATGTCTTGAATTTCATCCTCGGGAACCAGTTCTAGTGTCAGGCAGTAGGGACTTCACTATTAAGTTATTTGATTACAGTAAAACATCTGTTAAGAAAGCTTTCCGGACCATTACAGTATGTATTCATTTTATCCTTATCGCAATTTATTTTCAAGTGACAAAACATATGTTAAGTAAATAATATCAATTGTAGGATGCTGATCAAGTGCGCTGTATGTCCTTTCATCCAACTGGTGATTATTTGGTGGTAGGTACTAACCACCCTGTAATTCGTCTTTATGATATTACTACAGCTCAGTGTTTTGTTTGTAGTATACCCAATCATCAACATACTGCTGGGATAACTTCTATTAAGTGAGTATGAGATTTTAAAATATATGCTCTCTTTCTAAATTTTAATTTTTATTGCCATATAATTGAACTATCATCATTTTTCAAATTTCCAGGTTCTCACCAGATGCAAAAAGTTTTGCTTCTGCTGGTAGAGATGGGAGTATTAAAATTTGGGATGGGGTGTCAAGTCGTTGTGTTAATACTTTTATGAAAGCTCACGATGGGGCAGAAGTATGTTCAGTAAGATTCTCACGAAATGGAAAGGTAATGTTTTTAAAAGATAAAATTTTACATAATGTATGGAGTTTAAAATCTATGTTCTATTAATGCATTTGTATGTAATTCTCAGTATTTGCTGTCCTCTGGCAAGGATTCCCTAATAAAGTTGTGGGAACTGTCCACAAGTCGTTGTCTCATTGCATACACGGGTGCTGGGACTACTGGTAAGAAACACATGTTTTATACAAATTTTAGCCAATTTTTAGGTTTTAAAGTAATTTATTTCTTTAATTTTTTGCAACAAAATCAATGGAAACTGCGTAAGATTGGGAGGGTGGGAAAGACAAACACTATTTATTGCCCTTTAGTCTGAGTCGTGCAGAATACTTGCTAAAAGTATTCTAACTTCAAAATACGAAACGGTTTATAAAATTCTTTTCAAAATATGAAATACAACCATGAGTGATTCAAGAGTTTTGTACTTTATATATCAAATTTTATTACATTACTATTGAAGCAGTTTATTGGATTTATGTCCCTGCTCAATAAAAGTCACCTAGTAATTGCTCATGCTACTTGTAGAAGAATTTGTGTTCTGCCAAACATTTTTGGAATTTAAATATGTTAACAAGTAATAATAATTTGATATATGTTTAGGATATGTTTTGTTTGCATAAATACTTTCATGATTCACAATCCCACTGCAAGTGGTAGTATTAGTTGCATATCAGATAGGAAAGAACGATGTTTGCATGAACAGAAATGAAGGCTGTCTGGCTTTTGTGTGAGAGGGTATTGAGAAGTAGGTGGTGAATAATACTTATTATCAGGATGCGTTTGATAGCAGCTTTGCACCTTGCTGTTGATGTGCTGTTTTTCCATGCTATGTATGCTTCTGGTCTCTGGTGGTCAGTGGGCATTATGCAATTCTGAAGTGGATTGTGACATTGAGTAATTCTTTGTGTGAAGTAAATCCTATACTAGAGCATATTGTATTATGAAATTTGTTTCACTTTAGAATCGTCTACAATGGTTTATTTGGTTTTGAGGAAACTATTGTTGTAAAATCCTACCGTATCTTAAAAAACAAAAAAGAGAAACAATCATAAACATAAAAGAGGGGAGTAAACATGATGGATTTTTTAAAGATCGTATATTCAGATTCAATTACAACAAACAGATCGACCGTCTATTAATGCATTCTGCCCTTGTTTGTCGAAAATTGGAGGTATAAATAGTTATTTTAATATATAATATAAGAGAAAATAGATGCAATTTCCTGCAGTCACTTTGTGTGAAAGCACATTGAATTATGGATCAGCAGAGCAGGTAAGCTGGGACGTTCCGCACTTCAGAAAAAGCTCTCCTGGTGTTTAATTAATAATTTCTCATTGATGTTACTGTGCAATGGTACATAGTATTCATGTCCAACTACATGTAGTAAAAGGATGGAGGAAGGCTTCTGGAGCTCAACAACCAGCTGGAGCAGTGCAGATTGTATCTCCCCCCCACATGTCACAAACAATTTTTACCATTGTGTGACAAAAATCAATCAAAACCACAAGCAAATGCTATAAAATTGGAAAATATTTGAAACCACAAATTTCAGGCCTGCTTTCTAGATCATTGTTGACAGGAAAGTTTAATTTTTGAACTTGCAGTCTGTTGCATGTATTGTTTTTTATCTGCTAAAGAAAGAGGCATTTTTTTCTAGGTTTGTTTTTTTCTCGCTTCTATACTTTTGCGAGTATCACCTGTTATTTCTTTTTTGATTTGATTAAAAAAAACCCATTCATCTTCAGTGTTGTGTATAATTTGTTCCCTTTGCAAACACTATAATGTTTCCTCCAAACACAGTTTTTTTTATGGTAGTCATTTCATTTTCAAAACAGATGGTTATTTGCTATTGTTTCCCCTTTTATATGAGAACTTGAAAATAAAATGTTTTTCAAAACTTCTATTCAGATTACTTCTCACAGATTTAAGATTAAAGCAGCAGATTACAGTTCAAAGAGAAAAGATTTTGGCTTGAAACAATAAAATAATTTCAGAAAGTTTTTTCAATTCAGTACATAATACATGCTCCACAATGTATTTTTGATGCAAATTTCAATTTAAAAAAAGGGTATTTTAATTACACATTTTTTTATTCTTTCGTAATGTGCTATCAGCTTTAGAAACAAAGGTCATTACTGCATTTGCTGGAAGGCAGAAATCAGAAGGGGGCGAATTCTGCAAATATTTCCTTAGTTCGCTTTGATATTCATTATACAATTCTGAAGATTCTGTCTCCATTGTTACTCGATCCCAGTCAGCTAGATCTAATTCAGCCGCTGTCTGTAGGCGAATTCTAGTGGCCTGCCGCTGGTGGGAGGTACCTGTTTGGGAAAATCTTCAAAAGTCAACGGGTCTGCACCGTAATCTCACCATTCAGCGGGGGGTAATCACCGCCACTTTCCACGATGAAACATGCACTACACTTACGGTACTAACGACCTTAGCAGTTGACTCGCACAGATTCATTAAACAGTAAATTGAGGTTTTGTGTGAAGAACCACCCAAAATTCAAAATATCCGTTTCAAATTCAAGGGGCCGCGACATCATATTGAACGGGGATTTTTATCCATTTTGGTGAAATATCCAGCTTATGGTTTAGCCGGTAGCGTTGTTCACAGACGGATGGACAGACAGACTTTTTGCCGGATCTGATTTCTCGGTAACAAGAAACCCCAAACGTGGATTCTCTCCACACGTGTCAAAGGCAATTATTTACTACGTATAGGACCAAGATTTACCCACTTTTTCGTTACCAGGGCCCGCCAATATGAGCTTTTCTGTTGAAAATTCACATTTTCCCCGCAGCATTACAATACTTTCACTATACCGCGTAAGGAATGGCGGGATAGTAACAAGTGATGCTACAACAGCACATAGGTTCTTGGATTCTTTCTAAATTTGCAATTTTCGAAAATTCTGAGTACAACGAAATCAAGGCCTGTGCCATTCTCAAGCGTTCCTTATTCTATCGCTAGAAAAAATTGGCATTAGTTTTTGAGAAAATGTATTTTTTATTATTTGAGTTAACTTCAGAAATTGTGCGAAACGACTCGATTTTCCAAAAATATGTATAACACGATTTTTTTAATGATACGATTCTTTAAAACAGATTTTGTTTCAGACAAAAATCTCTATCTTTAAATTTGTAGTTTTTGAATGTTACAATTTTGCAATTTTTTAAAACGCAGAGTTTGCCGGAAATGGGTCTAGCGACCCCTTTTTACCGTTCTTTGATACATTCGAAGGGAAAATTTTACGAAAAACTTTGGTGCCGTTTTTAAGAGAGAAAATTGGTTAAAAGTTGCCTATATATCACCCGAAAACTACTCATATTTTCGGAAAATTGTTCCTGACGTTATTTCAAGATTCGTCTGTAATATATTTTAACATTCTCTGTCTTTAATATTGTAAGAAGATTTAGGAATTTTGAACTAATGCAATTTTCGAAAACTGGAATTTCAACGAAATTGATACCTGCGACGTTCTTTTAAGCGTCTTTCACACGATCCGAGGACAAAGTTTAATCGAAACATTTAGGAGCTACATTTAGGAAAATTTTGAATATGTAAATGAGGTTTGATGTAAAGTACAACCTCCGTAAATTAAATTATTCGTTTCAAACTGGCAGGGCCTCGAGTTCCTTTAAATCGATCTGGAATTATCGATTTTAGGGACAATTGGCTAGACGGTTTAGGCGCTAGCGTTGAGGGACAGGTAGACTTTTTGCCATTTTACTCTTTGTCGAAATCAAGGACTCACAAAACTTGCTTTCTGACTACGCAATGTGTAAGTGTGGAAGTAATTTACTATACATGGAAATAAGAATTATCGCCACTTTCTTTTCTAGAGCCCGACAATAGGAGTATTTCCGTCGAAAATTTGCCGATTTCCTGCGCATGGCAACAGTACTTCCTCTTCTTTCGAAGGGCGAGAAAGTACAAATTGCCATTGCAAAAATTAAATATTGATGATGGAAATAGTTTTGTTAAATGAAATCTGTGTTTGAAAGATAGGTTTTTGAAAAAAGATCATGTACAAGTTTTTTAAGTAGAAGTTTAGTGTAATTTGCCAAATTTTCGAATTTGAAGATTCGAATTTTCCCAACTCCTTTTGTTAAAATCTTTCAGGAGTTATCTGGTTGAATTGCAATAATGGGAACACCTCGATATGGCAGTTTGAATTTCTCAGAATATCTTATTGCTAGACTGTATTTCTGGATGAATGGAACGGTTTTGGCATGTGGAGTTTGATTTTATGTATTCGATTCTGTTTACCGACCAGATACACTATGATTGGTAATGCGTTTTACAAATGGCTGAAATGTGTTAATCTTCTTAGACATTGGTGTATTATAATTTTGAGGATGGGCATTGAATGTCCAATGACTTGCTGTGAATACCCCGTTGCTCAATCTCTGGCCGATGGTTATATTGTTATGATTGATGCTGTTGTTTCTTGAAATGAATTTCCCGCCTTCTGTTGCAGCAATAAAAGAAATAAAGTTGATTAAATATACTGGCGACGAGTAAATGCATTAAAGATTTTTTTCCTACGACACACTTTCGACATATTATTGAACAGGAACCTTTATTGGGTGTTAGTGGGATTCTTTTTGGGAGCTCCTGACTTCCGGGGCCCTAATGCGTAAATCACATTCACTTTTGGCACGTGTATTTATGTTATTAAATTAAAATAAATAATAACAAGTAATTGTTTTAATCAATTATTTTTAATTAGTATAAATTATAATATTAATTTAAATAAATTATTATAAAATATACTTATCAATATAATATAATTTGTACCTATGTGTTCCAATTTTACGTCCTTTCCACTCTGCTGTGTATATTGGACATGAGACAACTCCAGGTACCCTCTGTACTGTCTGGTTTCTCAATCATTTTCGCCAACTTTACTACTGATGAGCCGCCCAAACTCGAACCAGACAAGCCTCTTTAGTGAGTGGTCCAATTGGCACGTAAGTCCATTGATGCTTGCGCGAGATTAGTGTTAGGGAGACTTGGTTGCACATAGAAGGTGTTAATAGCAATGTCCCGAAGACCCATTGCGTCGCACTCAGTCGTTATTTTGTACACTCACTCAATTTATGAGGGTAAGTGAAAGATTCTGGTTGAGAGGTGAGTCATGGTGGTCTGGGACTGGACTCCATAATACATCACACCATAACGACCATACCCTACGTAGGATTCGTGCCCAAAGCCTTGGTGTAAGTCGTAATTGGGCCTATGTCCCTAGCGCTAGACCCTATGCCATCAGGCCCGTGTAAGTTGGAAGGTTAGTAGGAGAAAATTTCCAAGTGGGAAGACCCTACCATGATGCAACAGTCAGGCAAATTTTCTCACCCGAAGCGGCATTTGATCTCCCGATCCTTTCAGCAGATCGTCGTGCGCCTTATAATCCCGGCTACCCATGTTATTTTTAAATAATTATATAATAATAAATAGGGAACGGATTATAAAGGATAAGAGGAATTGTAATAAAAAAGCAAAACATGTGCATACGAGTATATACGTGAATGTATTATTTTAGAAATATGTAGGTAAAAATAGAAAGTATGTAAAATAAGTATTCAATGTAGAATAGAAAATTGGTCCATAGGGTATTTACTAGGCTGTCCGGGTGACGCCTAGTAAATACTGACTCCAGCCGCGGAAGCCTACGCTCTCACTGGTCCATGGGGGTTTTCAAATTTTATCGTCCAATGTTTTATCGTAATGTTTCAAGCATAATGGATAACATAGGCCTACTAAAGATTCATCACAAATGAGTAAGTGATATAATAAGTTATTTTATTTCTCTATTTTAATTGGGTATTAAAATAACTGATAACACATATTATTCAACTTTTAATTTTATGACAAAATTCTTCTACATATTAATGGGAAGGACCAATTTTGCTTCTTCGTCAGCAGTTGTTTAAATCTGGGTTCAATATTTGAAATTGAATCGCGATTGTTTTTGACGTTCACTTTCGATCTCGACAAAACACTGGTTGGACACAGCTCGCGTGGGCAGGGTAACTCATCTGCGTTGGTAGAAGGATTAAATATCCCCGACGCGCGCTAAGGATGTACGTCGGTAATAAAGAAGCCACAGAAGCTTATTGGTAAAGGACTGGCCAGATTCAATTAATCCATAATTAATCAGTAAAATAAATCATATATATTACAAATAACATATACTATGATACTATTTTTCGAGCACAGAACGTCGCCGATCAGGCTCTAAAATAAGTTCCGAGCGGCAGAATTTTGTTCTACCTCTACAAAACTAATTGTACACTTGCCTTCACAACACTTATGGAGTTCTTTCCGATAGATAAAATACGTTCCTAGTATGAACAATGTTTACGAGAAGCCGGTGCTCAAGTGATTAGTAGTATTGTGTACCCAGTTGATTGACCCGGAGGGGGGGAACCCCCCCCCCCCCATAAATCAATGATCTGTAAAAAGGTATTTGTTAGTTTTCGATCGAATTACGTAGGGGCCGTATGAAACATAAGCAAACACGCGGTTGAAATTACTTCTGCTTCACTCATCGTTGACTCAGAGTACGCGTTTTCTAAGAAGCAGGGGGTGTAAGTATCACAATCCATGGCGAAGGTCCGGTGGTCATAAAAGCGCAGTAGAATTACCTTGCTTTGTTAGAAAGATGATTCCAGTACATATATCGCAAACTTGCGTCTGAAATGCTCCATTTCGACCTATAAATATATTGAAATGAAAGGAGATACATAAGAAAGTGTAGCAATAAGGAAAACATATACAAGTATGTAATTATACCAAACTAAGTGAAATTGATCGAATTCATTGAGAATATCTGATAAACTAATAATTAGACAGACAGGTTCCTGTAAAAATATGTATTTACATGAAAATCCGTTCCCATGTGTTGTGTGTATGTGTGTGCGCGCGTGTGTGGACCGGTGCTGTGCTTGAGTAAACATTCTAATTTTGCAAAGCGATGAGATAAAATGCGTCAGAGAATCAAATAGCCACCTTAATTTTATCGTGGAAGGTAATTTCGGTATCAGTTTTAGTGTTGAAAATAATTACAACTTCATTCTAAAATATTGTGGCTGAGGCATTCTTGTAATAGTTTTCAATTTTGTTAAAAATTTATCGATTTCTTATTAATGCGGCTATTTTTCAAAAAAAGGTGATGAGAAACAATAAGTATTTTTAATTATATTTTTTAAATTCATTTTCTTTGCTGTCGTATACGTATCATAAACGTATCATAACATTTGGAGGGCGTCGATGGCCGCTAGCTCGGAGCTTTCAGGAAAGCTCGCACTGCAGGTCGGAGGGCATCTCTCAGAGGGCAATGTTCATTCCGTGATGTAGTCGGAGGGCAACTCAAAGTTGGCAGCTGATTTTTTTTATATTTCTGGTCAAGAACTGCATCCAACAATGAGACAGTGCCGTGAGTCGAAAATAGATGGTCTAAGGAAGTACATATCGTACGAACGATATTTCATCAAAAAATGTTTACCACACTCCTTGTCGCACTAAACCTGGCAATCCAGCCTTCCACCAGATAAATGTTTTTAACTGTTTCACAACTAAAAAGATTTCAAGAGAGATTTGAATGTAAAACTTATTTTATTATACATTGAATTTTATTGTATTAAAAATAAATTGTTTTCCTGCATGGTATTTAGTTATTTCCCAAATTGTTCAATCAATAAATTTAACTACTAAAATATGTCAATTTGGAACGTGTTTTTCAAAATTAAAGAAAATATATTGTCATTTTTACTTTCTCCCTACAGAATAGAGAGAAAGTTATGAAATGATGCGCGAAACTAACGGCGAGTATTCGGCAGAAAACGTATTACTGGACCCTAGTAAAGGCTCTGGCAAAAGTGGATAAATCCAGATGCTAAATTTAGGGAGGGGGAAGTCCTCTGTCACGTGGTGTAGCGAGGAACCATGTTTTGTGAATCCTTGATTTCGAAAGATCGAATGACGGCAAAACGTCTGCTCGTCTGTGTCCACCCGCCTGTCCTGTGAACACAGACGCTAGCGGCTAAACCGTTCAGCTGAGTTTCTCCAAACTTGGCTTCCCCCAATCAATCTGTCTGATGACGCGGCCACTTCAATTTCAAAACGATAATTTAATTTTGGTAGGTACTGTACATAGAGCCTATGGGACATTTTCAAGATGTTCAAAAAACTTGACCCGTTTTGGATTAAATTTTGTTATTGGGCCTCCTGTTCATTGATATCCCTGATTTTTCCAAAAGTGCAAAAGTTTCAAAAACTTTTTTGAGTCTTCCTCCAACTAAATATTAAAGTTGGTGATTTTTCCTTTTATGAAATCTGTTCCATAAAGTTAGATTTTGAAATAAGTTCATGTGCAATTTTTCGAAAATTTAAGTTCTTTTCGCGTAATTTTGCGTGAACAAAAGGCAATTTTCACTTTTCCGTATACGTACGTATATGCAGTATAGGGAAAGTAATGAAATGCTGTGGATAATCGATTTCGACATTTCAACGGAAATACATGTTTTGGGGTTCCCTGATACAGAAAAAATTGTTGTTTTTTATAAACGTCCATCCGCAATTTTAAAAAAATAATCATAAATATTTTATCAAAAACCGCTCCAATTTTTTCCTCAAACTTTTCAAACGGATAGTGCTTACTGCATTCTTTAATATGAAGTAAAGTTCATTTTGGAGTAATATTTTTGCCTTTTTTCAAAAGTACGCAAATGTATTTTTTTAAAAAGATTTCACGCCATTAACACGAACATTTCCAGCAATTTGTAAACACTGTTTTATCTGTGATTTCATGTGCTTCTAATGACTTCTAATGAGGTTTTTCGAAAACTCAAAACTTTTTTGTCAGAACAGGCTTCAAATTTCGAAATTACAGTAGCGCTTAAACATTATTTTCTTGAAAAAGGCTCCAAATTTCTCAAAGGAAACTGCCATTTTGGACGAGGTTTTACTGTTCTTTAATATTCTTAAAACAATATTTCCGTTATACTATTAGGAAACCGAAAAATTAAGAAAATGTCAAAGAAAGTACTTTGTGTGATGATAGATAGCAGCTGGATGTTGCAAGTCCGAATAGCTAGCTAAGACCAAAGGAAATGGAAAACCAATACGGAAACGTCTGCGCCATTCTGAAGCACCTCTAGTTAACTTTCTCGTACACGTACGTGTATACGGAGTAATATACGTAATATCGAGAAAGTTATGTAATGCTGCGCGAAAAAACTGCGGATTTCTACAGAAAAAAAATCATTGCCGAGCCCTGATAACGAAAACAGATAAATCCAGCTGCTAAATAACGGGAAAAATCTTCTAACACATGGTGTAGCCCAAATCCAAGTTTTGTGAGTCCTTGATACCGAAAAATCGATCTAACACATGGTGTAGCCCAAATCCAAGTTTTGTGAGTCCTTGATACCGAAAAATCGATTGTAGACAAAACGTCCATCTGTCAATGAACACCCCATTCACCCAAAATACGTAGCATTTTTTCCAAATTAAATAAACCCTTGTCCATCTGGCTGAAGTCGAAGCTTTGAGATTTTGAAAAACATTCTTTAAAATATATGTAGGCCCTGGGACATATTCAAAATTTTCTCAACAACCGTTCCAAATTTATTCTTAAAATGTATTGTACGAATAGAGTAAGATACACTTACAAAAGTGGTGTAGCCCCTGATTTGTGGCGAAGTGGCAAAAGTTTGAATTTTTTTCGGCGTCTTCCTACAACTACAAAATTAAAAATAGAGATTTTTTCTGCAAAGGAAATTTGTTGTCCATAATTAGTTCTATCATTAATGTCATGTACTTTTTTGCAAAATATAGTTTTCGCCCAATATTAAAAAGTAACAAAAACAAGATTTTCTCAAAAAATGCTCAAATTTTTTCTTTAAAAATTAGATAAGGGTATTCAATGGTAAATGTACACTATAAAATGATAATGACGCCATATACCTCAATTCTTTGTTGTTGTTTTTTCAAAAACTACAAAAATATAATTTTATTAACTTGTTTCTCACGTCATTAATATTTACATTAGCGGTTCTACCATTACGAAACCGGAAAATTTTGAAAACTCCTTAGAGCGGCGATAGCTGACAGCTGGGAAGATGATGGGGCATGACCGAATAGCTATCCCAGATCCAAATAAATTATAAAACTAATACGAGAAAGTCTGTGTCATTCTGTTGCACCACTAGTTTCTTTTCACTTTAGAAAAATGTTGTGTGATATAGACATTAATTTTATAATATGACAAAAGGAAATGACACATTTTTATAGGTCATTTTTTGCATTTTTTTCGCTGATTTCATTGATTTTAATATCGTTTTAGGGGTATTGCTTAAAATAATATTTACGAGATGCAACAAATGTTATCTACAGAATTGCCGAGTGGCCTATTCGATTCCTTCGCTCAGAAATTGTAATGTCAGCCGTTGTATGTGATGTAAGGTTCCTGTGACGCCTATCAGCGCCATTCGGCCGATTTCGGCATAACTAAAGACAGAGATTTCTGGTATAGAACAGTCCAAACTAGAAGTAGATTGTAAACTGAGTTCACTTGAACGAAGGGAAGAAGCCTCGATTACATCAGTAACATGTTACTTGATGGATGTTGGATATCCAACAGCTTAAGATGTTTATCCGAACTGGTTTTGATCACATAATTTGCGTCATTTTTCTTTTCTTTTAGGGCATTTTAAGAGCATTTTATTTATAATATTTTACGATATTTTAGGTCATCAAAATCCTCAGCCTGGTTTTCGCTATTCGCAAAACTCGTTTTTCGTCGAAGTGAGTGTCATATTGTTATTACTAAAGCTTATCAATATGAACAACCCTTACGTAGGTACCCAACAACCTTAGCCCTTACGTAGGTGGTAACAAGTTACACTTCGTTAAAATCGAGTTATGGGCATGTACATATGGAGGGAAGCTTGCTATGGTTGTGTGACTGACGTTGTTTCTGCCTAACGACCTTCATTTGTAATCTTTGGACACGTTCAATGTGAAGCCTCTTTTGTAAATGTCTGTTTCTGTGCTTTCGTCTGATGACTACTGAAGGTCCTAAACTGTTTACATTATTTTCTCCAAAAGGAATGTTTTCCGATCGATCTGATAGAACTAGAGGTCATGCGAGTTTGAAAAGCATCTTTTCATTGTTCATGGTTCTTCATGAAGCTCGTCTGACATATTCTAAATATTCTCAAACAGTTAAAGGTTAACGTATTCAAAATATTCTCAAACAATCAACGGTTAACGTACCATTTAAATAATTTTTTTTGACTTTTCAAGAACTATTGTTTTCTTGTACAGTACCAGTATCCCCCTCGATTCGTGTGATGAATTCTTCTTGGGACTGCTGAAGTATTAGTAGACACAATATTAAACAATAGTTAAAACTGAAGACGATGAAAGAAGTGCTATTGTAGCACCATTAGTTTCCAAAGTGAAATAGGGTTTCGTTTTGATAATGTACGATGGAACTTGATTAACCATTACTAATGGAGATAACTTGCTGTTCTAGCACCACTAGTTTAATTTCATATACAAATGTTCAGTTTCTTATCGCTTCAATCTATTGAGAATACAAACTTTTAGTTTACTAGATTATTTGATTAAATATTTTTAGATAAAAGCATATTTTACACTTTTTTAAACAATATTTTATAAAAATATCCGGGCGCGGGGTTCCTAATGATGGGGACCCTAAACAATTTACTTGTAGAAAAATTCAGCTGTCTATTGATAATTTCTTTCATTTTTACATAAGCAAGAAAGGATTTTATCAAATCAACCTGTCATCAGACAGATTCATTGGGGAATGCCAAGTTTGGAGAAACTCAGCTGAACGGTTTAGCGGCTAGCGTCTGTGTTCACAGTGAACAGACGGTCAGGCGGGCGGACACAGACGAGCAGACGTTTTACCGTCATTATATGTCGAATATCTTGGAGTATTGAATGTGAACCCCCGGAGCTCTACTGTTCGGAGCGCTGACCTTTGCTCAAGGTTGCTAGTTTGGGTCTAATTTTAGGTATTATGCAACTGTAGTATGGACAACAATGATAATCAGTGAGTATCAAATATTATAGACAAAGAATATGAATCATTGTCCTTGAGTGAAAGTCACAAAGTCATTCAAGAAAATAATAATAATACTTATTTGCATGTAAAAAAAAATTCATAATCGACAGGATCAACCATTTGCTCGAAGAATGTAGTATTGAAGTTATTTATTAAGAATATTACTTTGAGCGTTTAACTCAGGGCCTAGAAACTATTCTATTCATCAGGTTTCAGCCTCGTAGGAAATTGGTTAATATCACAAGTAAGGTTGTCCAGAAGTGAGGATCATTTCATTCCGCCCAGTAGACCGAGAGAAAAGTAATAACTCTTGCGGACAACTTATCGCTGGATTTGAATGAAGCGCGCTACGGGCGCGGTGTTGACGTTTGCGCGTTACAAATCCTGATCCTCTGGAAAATACGAAGTCTGCTTTCGGGCTAACTAAGGTTTGTTATTTTGCAGATTTCTCGCGTTTGAAACGCTAGATGTTCATCAAATAGCGCACGTTGATTCTTCGTGATGCTAGATACCTAAGCAATAGTTTTTAAAAACACTTTTAATAACACAATTTTGAAGTTTCTGGTTTGGTCTGCTAAGTCACCATAAAGAGCACACGTTTTTGTAAATTCAGATAAATTATAATTGATAGAGAAGGTAGCATTGGTCCCTGACGGGACAACACTCATGTTCTTGTATGGCAGATTGCCTAGATCGTTGGCGCTAGATCAAATAGCGTTTTCTCTTAGCAGACACATGTTTTTAAATTTTGTTTAGAGGTTTTGTGAAAAATCTGATGTGATGAAGTTAAATGGACTTCTGATACGGTTTCAGCGACCCCCAAAACATATAGATATCATGGTCTGGCCCCTCGGTTAGAAATGTCTTTCATTTTTTATATTTTTTGAGGTTGTGTCAGAAACCTGATATGATGGAGTAAAATGGACATCGGATACGGATTTAGCTACCCACAAAAATATTAAAAACATGGTCTGTTCCCAGACACGAACGCGTTTTTTTGAGTGTGACTGTGTTGTTAGAGTTTGCAAGATCTTTAACAGATCTTCGTTTTGAAAATTCATTCGAAAAAACAAATGCGCAAGGACAATAACGGTGAGGCACGTTTTAGTGACATCTGCAGAGTATTTTGAAAGAAGTTTTTGTTCTTCGTCGTAATGTAATCGTCAGAAAAAGCTATCAAAACTTGTGACTGAATCACTGGCAAAATTGCCACTGTTAAATCGTCGCTCCAACTGGATAATAGCTGTATCTAGACATCTATAGTGACCATTAACTTGGTACAAGTTTGTTCGCCATCAGTGAGTCGTTGATACTCGCAAAGTTCACCAAAACGTAGTTTCATTTTCTTCATTCGTTTATCACTAAATTTCACGTCTACTTTACAGACTTTGAATAATTCTATTGTGTTGTTTTTATTTTCACACTACTGCTTACGCAGTATAGAGAAAGTCTGCTATGGGAAAAAATTGCGAAGTTTGGACAGAAAAAACTCTTATTGTCCTGGTAACGAAAATGTGGATAAATATTGTCCCTATATATTGTAAATTACTTCCTCTAACATGTTGTGTGGATAGAATCCATGGTGTGGGCCGTTGATACCAAAAAATGGATTGACGGCAAAACGTTCAGTCGATATCTCCAAAATTAATATTCCCCAATCGATCTGGCTGATGTCACGGCTCCTTTAATTTAAAATCGATATTTTAATTTTGGGGAGGGGGTACTATATGGAGCTCCTGGAACATTTTCGCAATTTGAAAAAAAAAGGGTCCAAATTTTTTTATTAAATTTTTTTGTCGGATAACGTAAAGGACGATAAAGAGAATGGAGCAGGTCTGTATTTGCCTAAAATACGTAACTTTTCGAAAATTGCAAAAGTTTAATTTTTTCTGCACCGTCATAAAACTAAAATATTGAAGATAGTTTTTTTCGTCATGAAATCTGTTCTTTTAAATCACATTTTTAGATAAGGTTATGAACAATTTTTCGAAACTTTAAGTCGTTTCGGCGTAGTTTTGCGTGAAACAACGACTGTTTAATTTTGATTTTGGATAGCATTTCAGAGGACGTTTAATAGAATGGTGCAGGTCACATTTTTTTAAAAAAAAACACTGATTTTTTCAAAACTGCATAAATTCAAAAAAGTTTTCGGCGTCTTCCAACAATTACATGTGTAAGATAATTTTCTTTCTGAATGAACTGCGATCATCAAAAATAATCTCCAAATAAATGTATGTTCAATCTTTCGTAAATTAGTGTTTTTTGCGCGAAGCAGACCATTTTCATTGGTTAATACAATTTGTTCTAAAAAAAGCACCAACATTTTTCATTAAATTTTGGTCTCGGGGAAAGATCCAGACACCACAATGGACGACAATTGCACACGACACAACACGACAAATTGCAAAAAAAATATTTTTTTCGGTATATTCTAACAACTACAGTTATGAAGAGAATTTTTTCTTGGTGAAATGTTTTCAGAAACATCTTCAATTAAAGTCATGTTCAATTTTTCGAAAATATGAGTATTTTTGTGCCAATCTTAGGCAATGTTTAAATTTTAAACAATTATTTTCTCAGCATCATTCGCTTCAGTCATTTTGTTAGAAAATGTAACTTTGTTAAAGATTGCAATATGTTAAAAAAACCCTAATCTTATAGCTACAAAGGAATCGTTCCGTGATGGCCATCGAACTTTTTTTTTTAAATTATGAGAGAGTTGATGTATTTTCTTTCAAGAAATCCGCATTCCTGAATTGAAATTAGCCGAGTTATTCTTAAAAATACGATTTAAATGTAATGTGAAAAAGAAATTTCCTAGCTTTCAGAAAATATCAGATTGGAAAGCTACAATGGCATTCTGCCCTGCGAGACGGCAGCTTTAGTTCTGTGAATTGCGTCTCATTGTTGGGACATAATATTGATTTATAATTGAGGCGTCCAGTGAGAGTGGGAGCTAACCCGTGAAGTAATAATAATAATAATAATAATAATAATAATAATAATAATAATAATAATAATAATAATAATAATAATAATAATAACAACAATAATAATAATAAATACGTTTTCACATATATTATATCCTCTTTTTATCTTTTATTTTTTCCGTGAATTTCATAATTGTATCATAATCCATTCAGCTATTACGCCCAGTGTTGCCATATCGGCGGAATTCCCGCCGTTTTCAGCGGATTTTGAACTCGTACGGCGGAAAAAAAAAATAGTTTCGCGGACAGCGGAATAAACGGCGGAAATTAATAAAGACGGTGGAAAATAAGCGGAATTTCAAATCTTCACTATTAAGGCCTGGACATATATAGAGTGTTCGAGCAGAAACATTTAAAAATAATAATAAAAGACAGATAATTCAGTCTACATAAGTGCGTCCTTTATTATTATTTACTAGGCTGTCCGGGTGACGCCGCGTCCGTAGCGAAGGTGCCGACGTTTCGGGCGCCATTCTGCGACCTTCCTCAGGCGTAATGCGCATTACGCCCTGAGGAAGGTCGCAGAATGGCGACCGAAACGTCGGCACCTTCGCCACGGACGCGGCGTCACCGGGACAGCCTAGTAAATACTGACTCCGGCCGCGGAAGCCTACGCTCTCTATTATTATTATTATTATTATTATTATTATTATTATTATTTTAAAATATTGGTGCTCGAATACGCCAATAACGACGGCTATGACCAAGAATAAGCAATTGTCCTTATCTATTTCATGCATTCATAAGCATATGTCCTTTTCTATCATTATTTTCTATCATATGTTTTAATAAAATAAATTAATGCTACATTTAAATATGGAAAAAGAATTTATTTTACGTTTAGCGGATTTAGGCGGGAAATTTAAAACCAGTTCAGCGGATTTTCGGCGGAAACTGAAACGAACATGGCGGAATCCCTCTGAACACATCTGGTAACACTGATTACGCCGATCTTTTAAAGAAGGTGACTGGCTCATTTACCACAATATCCGTGGGAGAGAAAGCTAAGCCACATTCATGAGTGTTGATGATAATACCAACACTAGCACCAGAACATGGGATGTTTCTGTTACATCCCGTATTCAATCTACCAAAAGAATTGTATTACTGACATTCTAAGTAAAATTTTGGGAATAGAAATATAGGTATATTAGATATTTGTTGTTTAATACTGATTTAACGTGTCAATTTCACGGGCTTCCAGTATCTCTTGTTTGCAAGAGTACCGATTGGTAACACGAAGAATGAAGGCTAATCTTTAGGAAACCAAGATGCCTGTGAACGTCTGAGCTGGCTCAGGGCAACAACTACTCCCACTGCAGTGTCTCTGACAGGATGGGTTCTAAGGTTGCACATTACCTCAATGAAAGAACTGTAGAGAATAAATTTCATTTGCAGGAAAAATCCCATTCTTCAAGTTTGTAATTGTAGGAAGACGCCGAAAAAAATTTCACACATTTGCAACTTGCAAAGATTCAGAGTTACATTAAAAATTGGAACGTGGTGCAAGGTCAGATCGACTGGTGTTTATTCAGTTTGGAAAAAATCTTACACATAGTTTAGGCACTAGTGTTGTTCACACACGATGATGAAAGGACAGACACAGACACGGACACAGACGGACGAGCGGGCGGGCGGGCGGACGGACGGACGTTTTAAAAAGAAAGACCATTTTTTCCGCAACAAAGTGTGAATTTCCGTTGAAATCTCGAAATCGATTTTACGCAACATTATATAACTTTCTCCATACTATCAATATTACTCGTTTATACGTTCGTGGACGAGAAAGTAAACAAATGCTGCAAAGTAGCACAGTCTTTCTCGTACTCGTTAGTTTTCTAATTTATTTGGTCTGGGCTAGCTTTTTTGTCTTGCCCAATCCTCATGCGACCTGCTGACTATCGCCGCCCAAAGTACTCTTTTTACTTTCTCTCAATTTGTAACATAAAAAGAGGAAGTATTGAAAACGTGCACCGGAATACGACAAATTTTCGACACAAAACTCTTATTGCCGGGTCCTGGTAAAAATAAAGTGGCTAAATCCAGTTGCTAAATATAGAAACAATCCTCTAACACCTGGTGTGACAAGAATTCATGTGTTGTGCGTCATTCATACAGAAAAGTCAATTGACTGCAAAACGTCTGTCTGTGCACAACACTAGCGCATGAACCGTTCAGCCGATTTTCTTCAAAATTGAAACTTCCCAATTTTTCTGGCTGATGTCGCGTCCCCTGGAATTTAAAACCGATATTTTAATTTCGGGAGCACTTTTATCTCCAAATTGTTTTAGTATATTTTGTTGTGGAATAATGCGAAGGAGTTTAAGAGAATGATGCTGGTCTCATTTTCGTTAAAACCCAAAATTTTTTAAAATTGTAAAGAAAGTGTAAAACTACAAAATTGAACAGAGAGATTGTAGCCTAAATTTTGTACAATATTAGCTCCCTAAAAAAGGTCATGTACAATAAAAAAATGTACTTTTTGTGTAATTTGCATTTGATATTTACGCATATGTTTTCTCAAAAACCGCTCTAAATTTTTTCTTTAATTTTTCTCCACTTATGTAATAAGGGACGGTAAAAATATGGTTCCAGTTCAATTTTCGGGTGTCGCCCTTTTTTTTAATTGGAGATTTTTGCCTTAGACAAAACCTGTTGTAGAAAATTAGCTCTTAAAAAAGGTCAGGTACAATGTTTTGGGAAAAGGGTAGTATTTGCATAATTTGAGCATGAACTTCACGATTTTTCCCCTCAGAAACAGCTCAAAACGTTTTCTTTAAATTTTCTTCATATGTGTAATAAGCAGGGCTCGGATTCTGACGACCTAATTATTGTCCTATAAAATGACTTAAAAATAAGATATAAATAACCTATAAAAATACTTAAAATAGGAGAAAATGACCTCATTGTTTATAAATATACTAGAAAATGTGTATGAAAATGTTTATTCAAAGAATTTTACACTTAAATAAAATTTATTTGTATAAAATTATATTTAATGTAAAGTATTTATTTAGGTGATATATAATCTTTAGTTTCGATCTTCCAACCTTTAGTTGTGAAAAGACGAGGAAGTTACTGAAGATCCGTGTAATTTTTCGAGTTTGAAAACCAGATCCACTACAGTAGTGCATTTCGTCATGAAGTGATGATATAATACAAACTTTGTTTTAGTGTGTTGTGAATACATAAAATATTCTCCGACAAAAAGCACGAAAAGGATACAAAATGCGTAAAAAAATGACGCAAAGGTCCCAAAAAATGACTCAATAACTATAGATTTCTACCACCTATGTATCGTGATAAACACATATTTACAAGTTAGCTACGTCTGGAATGCACTAATGAAAAGATGATATGTCATCGGAATCCGAACCCTGATAATTACGTTCTTATTGAATGTTTTATTTATTTGCTTTCACTTAATCTTAATGTAATATTTCGGTTGTACCACTAGGAAACCGAAAACTTGATACACTAATGGTGCTACAGAATGGCACTGACTTTCTCGTACAAGTTAGTTTTCTAATTTCTTTATTCTGGTCTAGAATTTCGGTCTTGCCACATACTCTTGCCAGTTGCCATCTTGCGTCGCCCGAACTACTTTTTTTTTATTTTATTTTTTATTTTGCAATTTCTCGATTTTTTGGTGTCCCAAAGGTAGAACAGATATATACTTTATGAATTTTAAAGAAGAGTAAAGCCTCGTTCTATGTGGCAATTTTCATTGACAAATTGTGAGCCTTTGGAGGAAGAGAGTTAAGGGGATTATGCCATCCCAATCCAGGAAATGTTTTACTTTCTCGCCTTACTTCATGAGAAGATAAATTATTATAATCGTGCAGCAAAAATCGTTGGATTTTCGACAAAAAAAACTATTATTGTTGGGCCGTGATAGAAAACGGATAAATGGATTGTGTGTGTTGTGTAGTAAATTACTTCCTCTGACACATGTAGTCAAAATTCTTGGTTTTTCTTCCTTGATACCAAAAATCGATTGACGGCAAAATGTGTCTGTCCGTGGTCAAAGCTAGTGCTAAAACCGTTCAGCCGATTTTATTCAAATTCGATATTTCTCCATCGATTTGGAGGAACATGAGGCAACTGAAGTTTGAAATGGAATTTTAATTTTTGAAGGTGCTTTACATGTATTTATTTCCATTTTCAAACCGTCTGTGGCCAACGCTAACGCCTAAAGAAGCGTCTTGGAAAGAAGCGTCTAAAATGGTGAAAACGCCTAAACCATATAGGCGATTTTCTCTGCTCGATCTGAACGAACGTGAGGTCCTGCGAGTTTGAAACGTGGTAGAAAGTTATGGGACATCTATTGCGCATTGTTTCCGACTTCTGCCAACGACCTTCAGGCACCAGTAGCGTCACAATATTAGCGGGAATTTTAAATGCAGCCGGATACCAAAGTTATCTTGTTATAAGTAATTGAAACAGATACATGAAGCATTTCTTTTAAATATTGCATCTTGTACACCATCTGTTATTTTCGGTTGGTAACCGTTGAAAATTGACACTTTCAACCACCGTTAAATCTTTTTCAACACTTCCCGCTCTCCTTGCAGCACGACGTCCAGCGTCTGGCGTGGTTTTTCCAACCATGGAGAGGTGAATACCTATTCTTCGATTTCTATAACGTGGCGCGTCAGGGTGTGTCTTCACGATGGTTTATCTCACGGCATTTCGCGTCTTTCTCGATCTCGCTGCTAGATGTAGCCCGGATGTGTTCGTGAGGACAGGCCCTTACTCGCCACGTTATACAATCCGAAGTATAGCTCCATGTTTTGAACGAAGTGCCAATGTTATGGTCAGGTGTTGCATGACGTATCTGGTGCTGTGCAGAACGAGCAAAAATCAGTGCCCCAGACAAGCTCAGCCATGTCTTTTCATCATGCGGAATTCGATGTTGTAATCAGTCTTAATCTCTGTTGCCAGATCAGCGAAATACCCGCCAGATTTTTCCCCCCCCAATGAAGTCAGCGGGGGAGGGGGTGATTTAGAGGTTAGGGAAATTTTACTTTTCGTGTTGGAATTAAGAGTGATTTCAGTTTATAAACATATTTTGTAAAACTTTATTTTCAGATTTATTGTTATACTCTCAAATATTGTTTCGAAATTTAATAAAAACGAGAATATCTGAGCTGAGTACTATTATTTGAGTATAATGTAAATATGATTTGATTTTTGTTTTGAATATAATTTTTATGTGCAATGTCTGTTAGCTAAATAAAATTATTGAAAATTATTATGTAGCACAAACATATAAATAAATAATATGTGATTACTGAAAAATTAAATTTTCATAGCTGACGTTATCAGAAAATATTCTATCGCAATTCGTTAGTGGGAAATCAAGCGAAATTACCGAGAATACGACTTACGCATCTGACAGGCGACAGTACTGGTTGTAGTGTAATGTGTAAGGTCTTCAATTTTCCATGTGACTGCACAAGAAACATGTTTTGGGTAAGAATTAGTGTAATTAAGTGTAATGAATTAAGAAAAATAGGAACGACCAAGAAAGACTTAGAGATGACTTTCGAATCAACTCCTACCTTGTGTTAATTACAAGCTGATAATGATATTGACCAAAACACGATTAGCATTTGAAAATATCAATGAAAAATTTAAACCATCGTTAAACTTGAAAGTGGAAAATCGAATAAAGGTGTCTTTATTAAATTAAAAAAAAACGACAGGAGAATGAGAAAAAAATTGTGAAGTCTTTCCCGACGATCTTGAGGTCACGTTTGTTTCAGAACTGATTCATTTCAAGTCTCATTTGGCAACTCTTTGCCCAGCAAACAAACCAAATAACTCCATTTTTTATGTTAATGGCTGCGAGATGAAAAACGTATCATGTTCACCCAAATGTCGATATTGCTGTGAGATGTTTACCTGTACTCTGGCTAAAATGTGAACCACAATACGTTCAGTTATCAATTCATTTTCCTGCTTGAAGCGCATTAGAAATTATTTGCGCTCGACAACGACTGAAAATTGTCATGATTTAACTTCATTATACATCAAAGAGCAAATTTTGCAAAACGTTAATTTGAACGAAATTATTGATAATGTTGCATTCGAGAAAGTCCTTCGCGAAGCCTTTAATTTTTAAAATTAGGTAAATGCCTACATTCAGCATTAGAAAATATAAATGAAATTTAAGACGTCTTTAAAAATAGACATTAGTAATTTTAAGAATTAAGGTTTTGCAACGGTAGAAAAATAAATATGCATAACTACAAAAAAACGAGTGGTGCTAAAACAGCACGTACTGTCTCGACATAAATGTAATACCATTATGCCACAATTTCTCTCCGAATTATTTTTTGCAAAATTCATTTGAAATTGTAGAACATATGGTGCGAATAATAAGCAGAATGCAAGGAAATAAAATATTTAAAAGTTAATAAATAATACGATAATGGTAGCATTGGAAAACAAATAGATCTAAAAATATATAATGGTAATTATTAAACACAATGGTGTTGTAATATTCTCCAAATGTATGAAAGTGTTCGATTGTATTTCCGCGAATGAAAAGCAGCCATCATTATCGTGTTATCTGTGAGGCGTTACAACAATAGGTAACAAAAACGAACAATTCTTTTCACATTTAACACAATTAAAGGATGCAATTTAAAATGTAATAACATAAATATAATAAAAAATAATAAAATGAAATATGAAATAATATACTACTTATGTAACATCCAACTGCGAAAATTGGGAACGGGTGACTGAAGGTTAGCAATCATTATTTCATATTTATTTCAAATAGGTTTTAAATAATTTCTAAAAGATGAATTTTTAAACGTATAACAAGCTCCAATGTACAAACGAACTAACCAATCTGAAATACTAAACACATTCTAACTTATCCGACTTCCTCAAAATACCCACAATTACGACCAAGAAGGGCAGTATTTTCAGAGCGAGGCGCTAACGTTAACGCTCGATTACTCCAAAAATACTCATAGTTTCATTAAATTCAACAAGACTTTATTTGAAAATCTGTTTTTGATGAAACACATTTAACTTTCCAGCACTCGCGCCTATTTTACATATATGATGACTCGCACGTTGTATTTTTTTTACAAAATCCAGATTTTTTTAATTTATATTTTTAATTTTTTTCATTCTAATAACATTTATTTCAGTGTTTTACATAACTTCATAGTAGCATTGAGAGAATATAAACTATGAAAATAATTCCTTATTTTAAAATGTATCTGTAAGGAACAGATTTCATTAAGGGAAAAAAATCTTTATCTTCGTAATTATTGTAGTGGTTGGAAGACGTTGAAAAAGCTTCCAATGTTTGCAGTTTTCAAACAATCATTGTTTTCAACCAAAATGAAACCGGCAACATTCTCTTCACCTCCTACACACTATCTAACAAAACAATTACTCAAAAACGATGTAACTATTTTATTAAAATTTTGAAAATGACTCATGGGCTTCATGCAAAGTACTCCCAAAATTAAAATATCAGTTTCAAATTCAAGAGGTTCGCGACATCAATTAGGGTATAACAATTTAGAGATTTAGCCGCTAGCGTTGTTCACAAGTGGAAGCACAGACACATTTGGCCGACATTCGATTTACAAATCTTACACTCTTTGTCACGAAAAATTTTTGAGTTTTCAAAAATCTCATTTGAAATCATTTCAAGCACATTAACTCACAAATATAATAGTGTGTACAAATGGCTAGAAATGTGTATATTAACGGCGTAAGAGATCTTTAAAAAAATTACATTTGTGTAATTTTTGAATAAAAAAAATTCGCGATATCAACTTTGTCACATTAAAGCGTGCAATTAGCACTATCCGTTCGAAAGGTTTGAAGAAAATATTTGTAGCCTTTTATGAGAAAATGGCGTTTGAGCGTTTCTGAAAATTGGAATTTTGAGCTAGTTTTCACAGAATACGGTTGAGTTTGCGAGAAACTTTAAATGCCAATACTTGAAGCACATGTACTCATAAGTGTAATAATGTGAGCAAATTTCTGCTACTGTAAATAACGGGAGAGACAAGTCAAAGAATCACATTTTTGTAATTAAAAAAAAAAACAACAACAAAAGAATAGACCAACATTGCATCTATGTCATCATTTAGAATACATCCCTACCAAAAGTTTAAAGAAAAATTCTGTAGCCGTTTTTGAGGAAATCTTGTTTTTGTATTTTTTTTAAATTGCACAAATTGCACGCAATATTGCGCGAAAACCACCAGAATTTTCCAAAAAATATACATGATCTTAATGAAAGAACTCAATATGGAGAACAAATTTTATTTGAAGGAAAAATCTGTATTTTCAATATTGTAGTTGTAAGAAGACATACTAAAAATTTTGAAAATTTCAAAAAAATATAGTTAAACCTGAAAATCGGACTTACGCCACCTTTAAGGGTGTATTTTACTCTATTCTTACAATAAATTGAAAGGAAAAATTTGAAGCCTTTTTGAGAAAATTTTGAAAATGTCCGGGGTGCTTTATGTAAAGAATTCCCAAATTTTAAAGAATTTTGTCAAAATCTCAAAGATTCGACTGGAGTCGGATCGACACTGGTTTCTTCAATTTGAAAGAAAAAAAAACAAAAAAAAACATACGTATGGTTTAGGCGTTAGTAGTGTTCACAGATACCAGACGGAGGGACATTTTGAAAAAAATAACTTTTTCGGTGCCTTGGGACACCAAGGCGTGCATTTCCGTTTGATATCTGGAAATCGATTTTTCGCAATATTATGTAACTTTTCCTATACTACGTGTATTACTCCGTATATACGTACGTATACGGGTAAGTAAAAATTGTATTTTCTTAATTGTAGTTGTAGGAAAACGTCGAATGAATTTTGAATTTTTCAATTGTCGAAAAATCAGGGTTTTCAACCAACATGAGACCTGCACCATTTTCATAAATGTCCTTTAGACTATACATCAACAAAATTTCATGAAAAACGATGGAGCCGTTTTTGAGAAAAAAATCATTAAACAATAATTAACTACTGGCGCTACGGAATGGCACAGACTTTCCTGTATTAGTTTTCTATTTCCTTTGGTCTCGGTTAGCTATTCGAAATTGCCACATTCTCTTGCCTGCTGCCATCTATCGGCACCAAAATATATTTTAAAAAATTTTCTTAACTTTTCGGTTTACTAATAATACAACAGAAAAAATATTTTAAGAATATTAAAAAACAGTTAAACCGCGACCTAATTGGCAATTTTCTTTGAAAAATTTAGATCCGTTTTGATGAAAATGGCGCTTAAGCACTACAGTACATTCGACATTTGAAACAGTTTTCAACAGAAAAGTTTTGAGTTTTGGAGAAACTTCATTAGACGTCATTTGAAACATTAATGAAATCCGTCATTTGTGGCCTTAATGAAAGAACAAATATTAACAACAAATTTTATTTGAAAAAAAAAACTCTTATCCTTAATTTCGTGATTTTAGGAAGACACCGAAAAAATGAAACTTTTGAAATTTTTTAATATTCGATTTTTCGGTATCAAGGATTCACAAAACGGATTCTGGCTGCACCACGTGTTAGAGGATTTTTTCTTCTAAATTTAGCAATGGATTTAACTACTTTTTTCGTTTTTTCGTGCAGCAATAATAACTGTCTCTTTTTAAGAGTTTCTGCCTTAGCGCGAGGTAGTAAATAAAATAGATGAATTTATTTTATTTATTTTCATCAAAACAGTAAATGAATTTAGAAATTAATTGATTTCCGTTGAAAAAATGAACATTAATTAAAATCATATTTCTTTAGTGGTAAAAATATGTGTCCAAGTTTTAAACATTAATTATACTTAAATCTTTTATTATTAACTCTTTTCCAGAGTTATTTGAAGAGGGCAGTTTTTCGATTTTTCGCATGCCTACAGGCGACGGAGTTGTTAATCCACCTCTGCCCACAGTAACCATTACGTCGCCGATATTTTGAAATCATTGTGCGTCATTTCTCACTGCTAGTTCATTGTCTCTGTTTTAAACTGTTTCGAAGTAGATTTTCAAAAAATAGAGAAATACGTTCCTCTGCTTCACTGTGGGAATAGCCCTATTCCGTGACAAGAGCGTATCCACTTTCTTCAGTAATAGAGATATTGACATTACATTTTGTTGTCACTCGCCAATTTTCTGATGTATTTATTGACTTCCACCGTTAATAAAACGAAATAACTTTTGACTGAAATTATTGTTGATAACAACACATTGGTCAAAAATATCTAAACGTTTCTACATAAACTATCCGCTGAAATGCCGCGGGGCCTCATTGCAGTACATCACTCACTCTCTGCATGCGACAAACTTATCATTCAAGTTTACTTGACGCCCCAGTTATACTTCTGTACCGCGGTGTCGATTGTCGTTTAGAGGTCACAAAATGCGGTAGATAAATTAATCCGTGGCGTTTTGAACCGCCGAACGATAGTCCGTGGAGATGTTTAGAATGCAGATGCGTCGCCAACCTCTAAATCTTCAATAACTCCCATAAGTTTAAAACCCATTAGTGTTTATAATTATTCATTAAATACTATCATATGTAGTAGTGCTGAATTTGTCTTCTCAAGACTTACATATTCATGTAAAAAGTATAGTGCTCCCTTCAAAACTGAAGTTAAGACAAATATATTTAAAATTTAAAAAAAGCTAATAAATGCAACTGATGAGCTCCTATGCCCTGAATCGTTTGATGAAAATTCTTCCTTGATATCTTGAAGCATTCAGAAAATAATTAGGAGAAGGATGCTTTTAATGACTAACCCGTGTGAAACTGTTGTTCTATCATACTGTCATAAAAAATATTTTTTGTTAGAAGCAATTATTATGACATTATGAAAGAAAACAAAGTAAAAAGTTTATTTAGATCTAAAAAGCTACTGAGTAAAGGCACAAATTAAAAATAATGGAACAAAGAGTCTCTAAAACAAAACAAAAAAGGCATCAATCAGCACCATGGAATAATGATGAAATATTTGAATTTTACATCTTTTCACAACATGAAGTACCCACCTTCAAAGTTCCAAAAAATGTGAATTTCCTTCTTCCTGTAAATTTTTCTTCTTCTCCCGGCAGGTGTAATTTCCCAGTTAGTAAGGAATTGGAACAATCTTGTCCATAGATTATTATTTTCTGTTTTGTTTTTACTTTTGTGGTGTCAAACTTCATAAAATTTTGTTTACGTTTGAAGACGAGTTTTTGCATAATGCTTCTGTAATTGGTACAAATTCTCTTTTGAAACATTTTCACATTAAATCACTTTTTTAATTTTTATTTTTACATATCACAAATTTTCCTGAACACTTTACATATCAGATCTCAATTTTTAATAGAAACTGCCACAAAAAGTTCACTGCTTTTTTATTCCTTATCCATAGGGGTATGGATAGTATGTTTAGCATTGATAGTATGTTTTTTGTTATAATTTTTGAGATATGGAAATTTGAATTTTAAAAAATTTTCTTATTAACCTTGTTGAATTAAATTTTTCTTACTAACTACAGTTCATATGTATTTTTAAATTCAGGAAAACAAGAACACAAGGCACAAGCAGTGTTTAACCACACAGAAGATTATGTCCTTTTTCCTGATGAAGCAACAACATCTTTGTGTGCTTGGAATTCACGAAATGCTTCAAGAAAACAATTACTGTCTCTGGGTAAGTGAGGAAATGTTTTTCTTCTAATGTCAATTCTATTGACAGCCACAAAAATGAAAATGATTTTTTGTTTTTTTTTTGTTTTGTCTTTCATTGTCTTCGTATTTAATTTTGTATTTCTGTTGTAGGTCACAATGGCCCTGTAAGACTCATTGCTCATTCACCAACAGCACCAGCATTTCTTACATGTTCTGATGATTTCAGAGCTCGATTTTGGTTTAGAAGAATGCCAATGCATTGATGAAATGTAATAGACTTTGTGAGAAGTATGTCCAGCTGGATAGTACAATTGAAATATGTATATATATATGCTACACATATGTAAATATTCTGGAGTATTTTATGAACAATGATCTTTTTCAAAATAATAAAATTGATAACAGAATATTGAAAGGTTTTCCATCATCTGCAGAATGATTTTCAATGTATTATAATTTTCAAGTGTAGTGTATTTGAGGTAAATTAACAAAAACTACACTTGTTATGAAATTTCAGGGCTTTGTGTTCATGTAGAGTGATGAAATAGTCATATTTTTGTATGTTTATTATCAATTCGTAGTTAAACAGTACCATTTGTATGTTTTTTTTTGTGAAGAGTAAAATATATTTGCTATGTCAAACATTGTTTACATGCAATAAAGAAATATGCTGAATAAATTGTTTATTTTAACCCGAAATATTTATATGATTAAAAAGAAACGGAATGTTGTTTAAATATTAGCATGCATTTTTAATTTTTTTTAAAAAAGGAACCACATTGGCATCAAGCAATGTGCCACGAGTTTTGCCGCGGTTTAAATCGTATTTGATTTTTCCGCCTTTTCAACTGCAGGTTTCAGTGTGCGTCGCGCACGACAGAGAGCTCTGCAATACATTATTTTTGAAGTTCAAGTGTGGTCACGTGACCCACGCTAACCGCCATCTTTGTGTGCTGTATAAACAGTGGAACCGGGTTTCCAACGATTTCGAAATATTCGTGATTTTTCGGTGTCTCTGAGTGTTTTTACTGCTAGTGAAATGTCGGGAGACAAAGCGGATATCAAGAAAGAGAACGCGATGGATAGCACCAATAAGGTATGGTTATATATTTTGTTCTGGAAGCGTAAGAAGATTTGATTCCATGCTGGCTCAACGTGATGAGAGAATTACGGATGATGATACGAAACGGTGCGGCAGTTATCTGGAAACTACGTGAACTCCACGCAGATTATGTGTAAAATTAGTAATTAGGGGGCCTGGGGTGATATGGAAAGTGAAATTGATGCTCTAGTTCAAGTATGAAGAGGTCGCATCTAATTTTAAATGTTGTGTGTCCTTCAACGGCGGGATGTAGTAAACTTCGTCCCTGGATATCCATCTGGCGGGAATGGAAAGAACTTACTATTACGCGCCAAATAAGATGCTGCTCCATCACCATGGATGGCGGCAACCGGTAGAGCGGTCGAAATTCCTTGAAAAGTGATAAAAGAAATTAAGTGAATTCATGAAAATGGAGAAATATTGAATAATATATTTTGAATTTCGGAAGTTTGATATTGCGTGTCAGACCGGATCCTGTTCTTTGTGTTTTATTAGTGAAGCTAAGTAGTTGATAAAAAATTAAGTCTTTTTATTGACTTTAGAAAGAATAATGTTAATAAATATTTTATTTCATGTTTCTTTCGAAATTGGGTGAAATGCATTGTAAATTGGTATTGTGTAGAACTGATTGATTTGGTTTTTATTTTATGATTTAAGAAGGAAGATACTGCTCCTGTAGAAGTTGAGAATCGCCGCAGAACAAGATCATCTACTAGAGGTGTTCCTCCCACCCCTCCCCCACCTGTTAAGAGGGAGAGGAAAACCCCACCTTCAGGAGGAAGAGGTTAGTTCCTAATTATTAATTTTAGACACCTTATTAATGTGGTGCAAACATTGAAGAGTGAATGTATATTTTTTATGCTAGTGTACATTAATAATTTTAAATGTTATAGGGTCCAGACGTGGGAGGCCAAAGAAGGACGCTGAAGAAGACAAACCGAAGGAAGATGAGGATCATAATGAGGAAACAAGTAATGATACAAGTGAAAAAAAGGATGCGAAGAATGATAAGGCAGATGAAGTGGATTCAAAGATGGAAGTGGATGAAACTCCTGTAAAGCCAGCCCCTGAGACTCCCGAAAAGAAGGAACAACAGGATGGAGAAAAAACTGAAAAGGAATCGCCTAAACCAACTGATAATGCTGACGGTGCAACTTCTGAGGCCCAAAATGTAATAATGATAATTTTGAGTTGAATTGTTGTTTGTCATCTATAGTTCAAATGATATAGTAACTATAGTGTGTTTTGAATTGTTAATTTGGTTTGAAAATATACAAATTTAATTTGTGTTTGCTTATGAAAGTGTTACTGACAATAAAATGTTTCAGGAAAAACCATCCAGTGCTAAAAATGAAGCTGCTACTGAAGCACCAAAAGAGACATCGACAGAGAAGCCAGAATCAACTGGTGAAAAGGAGTCTGCACCAGCTGAAACGGTGGAGAATAGTAGTGAGCCCCATGTAGAGCCTGCTGTTGAGACCAAGAGTGAAGCACCTCCGACAACAGGAAGTGGTGGTGATGCAGAGAAGAAGCCTGCTGTAGTTGAGAACAACAAGGCTCCAGCGGAAGAACAGAAGGCGACATCAGAGTAATGTGGACCCAGCGCCTGCGTGTACCTGATTTTTTATATGATGTAAGATATTTTGCTGTAATTTCTTTCTGTCATGGTTTATAAGTAAATTAATGAAGTTGAAATTTGTAATGAAAGTTGTTCGATAAAAACAACACATTGCTGCAATTTTTAATAGGCAGTTTAATAGTGTTGTAATAAAATTTTTTTGATTACAGACCCGTTGGGCGTGTGATGCGTCTTATTTTAAATACAAGTGACAACACTGTACAGCAGAGAGTGAGAGGTAGAAAGAGGGACAGAGAACTTTTTGCCCTTTTCACAGTTTTAAGTATTGAGATGTGAGTCTCTGTTTTTTTCTTTGGTTTCTGCAAATAATGTGCTGTAATTGACGTTATATACAACATAGAAGATAAACCTTGTGGTGGTAAGCAACTGAGTTGGTTCATTATCCTAACAGGCTTAAGTTACCAGAAAATGCTGCTGTACTTCTACATTTTTTGTAGATTCATTGTAAATTCAACTGTTACTTGGTTTTATACTTTGTTTACAGCTTGTTGATGTTACATCCAAAAAATTAATAAACATCCTATCCTATGACATCCTCATTCCTGTTTTTTAATAAATAATTTTGAATCTGTCAGTTATGGAGAACTGTGTTTAAATATTGCCTACTCCTTTTTTCAAAATGCATTTACAATGGCAGCATTTTCTGCTTAACAATGTTTTCCATTGCATTAATTATTAAGTATTTACCCATTTCCTGAACATTGTAATTTCCCTGTCTGCTTGTGGCTCTGTTCTCCAGCAGCAGTAAATAGAGAATCCTATTACTCCTTAGGTTTAAATTACCTTGTTTAAAATTATTGTGCAATGTTTACCCACTGGTTTGTCTCAAAAGGCTATTACGGATAAAGAAATTGCAAGGACATGAGTCACTTCATAAAGAGTTCTTTTAAAATGTAACTAGACAATCCATAGAAATGCTAACTAAATACTTAAAATTAGTTTTTGTATGTTTAGTTTAGTCAGGGCACTATTTGTGGTTCAAGTTTTACATTCAATTATCAAGCACTTTTAAGTGATCGAATGAAAATTAATATTATATGAATTGTCTTATAAATGGTTTTAATGTGTGTTTGGTTTTTTTGACTGTATTATGAGTAAATTGTGTTAATTTGTTCTTTGCTAGAATCCAATGTCCTTGTGTAGCTCTGCTTTAGTGGAAAAAAACTGCATGTAAATGAAGGATGGTTCAGAGTGGGAATTTTAAAGTGGGATTTTTTAAATAAATTTTACTTATAAATAATTCTATATCTGATGTAGTTATGGCATATTTATATTTTATAAGTAAACTAATGTGTTGATATATTAAAGAAATATTAGCAAGTACAAGATCAAATTTTCACAGTAGTGATGTTAGGCATACATACATTTCCTGTTATGTACTATGCTCTCAACAAAAAAAAAAAAAAAAATTCTGCCTAATTGGTGAGTATGATGTACATTGTCGTTTATTTTTGTGGCAAACTCGGTTTAAGCATTATGATATTAGGTGTGCGCACAGAACTTTTGCATGAATGTAAAGGCACATTCAAGTAAGCTGCTCCTGAGAGAGGCCTATTGAAATTTCATCATCACTGTTCAGTTACCTTGTATGCTACATGGCAGGAAATTATAGTAGTGGCTGCTATGAATATGAGACATCCTCTGTTCATGCTCGTTTGAACCATCCAGGTCATATCTTTACATTGTAAATACTTTATTTCAAATGCCATTAAAATAGATTTGAGTGTGCAGTAATATTTCATAGTTGACTGTCTAAACAGGGCATGTGTTTACGTGAGTGATTACCAGGTTCTGAATCTGGTGAGTTTTCTTGCATTCCTTGTTTAGTGAGAAATAATTTTTATACAGTAAAGCCTTGCTTAGCTGTGTTCCAAGTCATTTTAAGATAAATCCTCTGTAATCCTTTTTCTCTGTGGAATTTAGTAATATAGCTCTAGTAAATGGATATATGGGTGTTGGAATTAAGTTGAATCTAGTACCTTACATCATCCTCACTAGTATCACGTAATTGTTATTCTTAAACTTTCATTCTGAAACAATTTTTTCATAATGAAAGTGATTTGAATGTCATATGTCCTTTGTTTGACAAATAGTAATAAGTGGTCAGTTCGATGCAATGATGTGTTGCGTTGGAAAGGTTTGGTGGCAGGGATGTAATTCTTTTGGCGTGGGATGCTTGTGTGATTAAGTGTTACATGGGGAAAATGACGTTCTTGTGTGTGCCTACTCTATAATTCCTCAGTAATATCCTACATTTTTGTACAAAATTACAGAACTTGTTTGTCTCCGTGTAGATGTTTAATGCTAATGTTCTCTTCGTGCGCAAGTCATTTGAGTGACCTACAAAGCTGCTGTCAATACTAGAAGAAAGAGCAGTATTCATGCTAGTGGACCAGCTCAGAACACTGTGTTCCACAGGGTTCTATGCAAGTACAGTAAATGCTGCGTATGATGTGGATTTAAAATCCTATTGAGTTGTTAGTGTTATTTTATTGTGTAAATTTTTTTGATTTCAAAGTTTGTTTTGTATATTTACTTTTTATGATGTGCAAAGTCTATTTGGCAGTGTGTCTGTGGATTTAAACGTTTCCTATCATTGTTCCACTGCTAATGTAGGCTTTACTGTGCTACAGAGTGAAAGTGATTCATAAGGCACTATATTGGGCATTCAAAAATGTAAGCCTCATCTTGTAAGTGTAATGTGTTTGCAGAGAGAAAAAGTAGGTCAAATTTTATAAAATACTGTATTAGCATAGGAATGAATACCGTAAATGGATATTTGTGTTTCGCAAAGGTATAGAGGTAAGGGATATGAAATAGAGTGAATTTGAATGCTTCTTCGAATTCAGGTTTCACTGTTCATTATTTTAATTAATATAACATACCATTGTTTTGTAACCCTTTCAAGTCTGTGATTATTAGGCATTGAATATGTGTGGTCATTTTAGACATTTTTGTAGCTACCTAGTGACATTCTAAAACAATTCAACGTGCACAAATTAATTTCATAGGCTCGACCTCCTATCTATTAACATCAGTTTCGTATGAATATAAAGATTTTATCATCTTTTTGTTGTTTTTATTGAGAACATTCCTCGGGTGTTTTTATTTTTGTTAGATGTTTTCCTACATGTGATTTATTGGGCTGGAGACAATGCCTGCATTCAAGAGGCTGATATTCATTTTGTTGAAGATGGAAGTGTTACAACTAGTAAATTATGTCTTTTGTAACTACTTGGTATGAATTTGCGAGGCTTGAGAGGGTTAATTAGCTACACAAGAACATTTATATCTTTCAGTGAAGTGCCATTACAAGTTTTGTTATGTGACAAAAAGTGTTTCAGCTAATGAATTACCTTGTATTATGTTTTAAACCGAAAAAAGTGTTCAAAATTACATTGAAGGGCAAGACTGTTCTGTTGAATCAGACTTTCTATTTCCCCCCTCCATTTAACAGCATGTAACGAAGAATTTTATCTTCTCTATAAGAAACGTATCATCTCGATGTTTGTAAGTACTTGCTGTTTAATTGTTAATTTTGCTGCTTTATGTAAAATGCTAATATCTTATATATTTTTTCAATAGTTGGAAGCACTAGTTTCAATATAAGCTAAATCAGAGCATAACATAGATGTTTTTGTAGTTAGTTTTTGTGGGTAGAGTGAATCTGGTTGCTCTATAGTGGTGAAATTGTGGATGAATGAGATAATGTATTTCTTGGAGGTAATTAATATACATACACAAGATAGAATCGTGCAAAAGACCTTTGGATATTGTAATTGTGTATCATTGGATTATTTATAAAAAGTATGAAAGATTATTAAATTGTCTTCTACATCAAAATAAACCTGACACTTGAAATGCAAATTTGAGTTCCTTGAAATCACGAACATTAACTCCTACTACATGGAACTATTATTTGTATTAGGGTCTTCTGTTCCATGTGCTGTAAGATGCAAGATTCAAAAATGTTTTTATAATTTTTGTTGTAGACCTGTTACAGTAGGTTTTCAGAAAGGGGCTTGTATGCTTGGTTTATAGTACTTCCAGACCGTCTTTCTTTACTTATGTAATGAGGGAGGTACATGGATATTTTGTGGAGCAACAGTTTCACCTATTCAGGAGACCTATAATTCAAGTCATTGCATGATTGGTAACAATTAAAAGAGCCATGGGTAATTTGAAGTAATGAATCTGCATGTCGAGGCTGTTGTCATATTAGTGGAGGTAAATTGTTAAAATGGCTGGTAAGTTGATATGAAAGTAGTTTATAAAACACTGATGGAAAAACGACAAATAATAGTTCTGTCGAATTTGCAAGGCTAAGTTAGTTAAACATTTTCTTAGTTTAACTTGCTGATTATTGCTTTAGAGTACTTTTAAGATAATTGTCATTCTGTGATATACAGTATGTTATGGAGCAATTGGTGTGTAAGCTTTTACTTTGAAGCAAGCTCTTCTAATAAATTAAAAGTAAGGATAGCTACAGTTTGCTAGGGATTGAACTGATGGCTTATACTTCAAATTCTAAAATTTTGGCAAGTTATAATGTTTAGTTATAGGGAAATTGATTAACGACCCTGATAAAAAAGGAGACTGATCATTATCTTCTCTATCTAATCTCTACCTTCTTTTGAAAAATATAGAGGTTTTTGCAGTGGTGACTTGTCAAGAAGAGCCCCATTCAAATTTAAGGGCCCCTAAACTCTTATTGAAAATTGAAATTGTAAAGAAACTAACTTATTAACAAAAAGGAATGAAATTAGCACTTTCATATTTTTTAAAACATACATAAATTCCCATCTTGCTTGCTTTTTTTGCCATACTGAGTTCCATTTACCGTTTAATCCTCCTTTGTGATATTGGCAGCAAGAGTCTAAAATCTTTAACCCGGTAGCAAGGTTGGGCAAAATACTTTAAATGTAGAATTAATATACTTCATCAAAATACTTTGTAAATAAGTATTTAAATACATACTCAAAATACATTAGATTTTGAATTGCTAAATACATACATATTTAAAATATTTCAAATACTCAAAAAAAACAAACAGTTAAAACAATAATTTTGCATTATAACTTTTTTATTGCAACAGTATATTGTAATAGTCGATTACAATAAATTACTAATTGATAGTCATACATTTCTGAACAATAACTAAAAACTTAAATTTCACTTGTGTATTCACAAAAACAATCACTTTTACCTATCAAATATAAAACACTTTCTTTTATGCTTTCACACCAATAGAAAATGCTATTGAAAATTTGTTTAACTCATAAATGGATTTTTCTTTCAAGACAACTAGTTTTTCAAACAAATTGTGAGAGTATACCTCTAGTAGGCAAATGTATAAAACTTGCCAAAGAAAAAAAATTGCTGAACTGGCAATGAATATAAACTAGCGTTATAAAGGAATAAACGCTTTTTTTTACTATCGGATAATTGTTCAGCATTTTTAACGATTTAGATTTATCATTTGAAGGTGAATTGAATCCAGTTTAACAGCTGAAATGGTTATTTCAATGAGGGCCATTCACTAGCAGTATCAAACCAAAATAAACTATCCTTGTTATCTTCATCTATATTTTGAGTACTTAATTTTTTTAAATATATCTTTTATGTATTTAAATACATTGCTACAACAACTCCACATAACTCAAAAATAGGGTTTTTAAATATAAAATGTATTTAATTATGTACTTCAAATTCAAGTATTTAAATGTTGCCCAACCCTGTTTGGTGGCAGTAACTGGTTAGGCTTCATTAATTAAAATAATTAATTATTTAGTTAAGTTACGTTTTCTGATAAAATTACTTTGCAAGTTCTAAAACGTAATACGTTTTTACTTTATGGTCACTCCATTTGGCAAAACACCCAGGAATTAAAACACAGTTGCTTTGTAAATACTTTATTTTTCTTAAAAAAATCCAATAAGTACAATGGATGTTTCCTAACTTTATAATACAATAAAAGGTATATAAAATAGTACATAATGTGCAGTAATATATGCTCCCATATTGAATACTCTTTCAATGAGAATTGGTAAAAATTTTCAAAGTATTTCATTGCACTACACTTGTACAACAGTGTAGAAACACTTTATAAAATTACCATTGTAATGTATTCAGCAAAGGCTAAAAATCTTCCAAAATGCAGTGTTTACTTGTGGTGGTGTAATAGGCAATCTGTATTATAGAATGATTAATATTGTCGGAGTACAGTGATAACTACTTTTATTTTCTGTGCTGAGTAAAACAGAGCACAAAACTTTTGCATGTAGGTTTTCATCACAGTATTAACTTGGGTATTAAAATTAAAAACATGTTTGACTAGAATACATCTTCTGATTAGTGCAAAAATTTTAAAGCAGTGGATGGATTATTGCCAAGTTGAAGTGTATACCTCTCAATAGCTATTCATTCTATTCTTTTTTTACCCCCAAATAACTGGAATCCAAACTTAATTTTCAGATCAATTATATGAGTATATTGAAAGTTTTGCTACAAAGCAATCGATTTTATTATAAGGAAGCCCGTTGTCAATTCCTAAATTCAGTTTTCTTACGCAGCATGCAGAGTATACATCAGAAAGAGTTATTAAATTGGTGGAAAGAGCATTTTATGTTTTCCAAATAACTCGTGAAAATCATAGTTTCATGTATACTGTAATAATTTTTTTTTCCCGCTATGATTGTGTTTGAAGTGGCTTATTTTTGAAAATGAAAAGTTATATATTAGTGTTTAAATTGTGCTTTTGGGTAAAAAACTGATTTATACAAATTGTGTTTTTAGTTTGTAGCTTAAGCATATGTTTGAGTTCTGTAAGGTATTTGGATCAATGTTCTTTGGCGTTTTAAGTATTAATAGAGATGAAGATAAAAATATTTATGAATTCTTCTGTTTGCATAGAGTTGTTGTGAGGAGTTTCAAGTCAGTCACACACAGTATGATGATTTGGTATGGTATGTCCTGCATTTTTTTAACTTTACTTACACGAGGTGGGTATGTTATAGAAAACTTGCCATTTTTGACATTTTCCAAGATTTTTATAAGAATTTTAGAAAAAATATTAACCTCGTCGGCGAAGAGGTCTGAATTGTAACGTTGGATCAGGAACAAAATACCTATCCCACTGTTCAGTGTGGGCTGCTCTGTGTCTCCAGGGTTTGAAGTGCCCACTCCAGTGAAGAAGTTTTGCCCTTTCTATGAACTGCTTTGAATATCGACTGTTAAGGCCCACACCTATAGACAATTACAATTGATTGAGGTATTGTTAGCTAGTGGAAGAAGAGAAGGAATGAAGAACAAAACATGAGGCATTAATCCAAATATGTGGCATGATGGGTGCAAGGAAGGTTGACAATTAGAAATTCAGTTGGTGTAACCAATGATTATTGGAGAACGGTCTGACAAGTACAGAGGATAAGGAAATAAGTTTGAATTTGTGAAAATAACATTTATCAACATGTTATACAAATGAATCATTTAATTTTAAATTTATACTCACCAAGATGCTGTACATGCCATAAAGGATCTAATGGTGTCACTTTTTCATAAAATACTATCAGCATTGCAGCCTCTACTGCATTCACTCCAGGGTGAATTCCTGTTATTGGTTCTCTGTGAAATATTGTGGTTGTCAAATAAGTTACTTATTCTTTGTTTTATTGTAAGAACTTTCTCTAGAATAGTCTGCTTACACAGAATGTATTTCCAGCCAATTCTGAAGTTGCTCAAAAACACCTTGGACTTTCCACTCTGTGATGTTTGCAACAAACACTCCAGATGTAAATGGACATAGCCCACCGTTTATGTCCCTATTTATGATTCGGCTATTTTTCATGTTGATGAAATTGGCATATCTTGGACGCCCTATTGCTCCGGCCATTCGAGATGAGGAACTACTGCAATCTTGTGCAAATGCTCCAAATGTATCTGGCTCAATGATAACAGAGTGAAGCTCCCATATATCACCTGTGTAAAATTGTATTTGAAAAGCTTAGTTTAATATAGTAGGTAATCCAAAAATTAAACAATCCACAACATTTTTACACAGGTCACCTTGGATGATCACATCACTATCCATGTAGATAACTCTTCCTTCTAAATCTGGGAAGATGCATCCAAAACTGGCTTTAACTAGTTGCAGTTCTGATTGAACTCTTTCTCCAACTGCACTTAGTGAATGTGTTTCATAAGATATAGAATGCAGTTTAGACGATCTTATCCATGCTCTGTTGTGCAAGACAAATAGATTAAATGCGTTTTTTTGACAAGGGACTTTAATTTTATTTTATGTTTAATTATAAATATAAACCTATATGTAAATATTAATTTTATTAGCCAATTTTTGCTTGAACCACTGAAGAGCATTTACCCTATTTGTGAGTGAAGATATTGAATGTGGATTTGTAGGTAGCCTTTCTGCTGTGTTATCAAGTAGAAGATATAAGAAGTGTCAAGTGATATAAGAAGTGTCATTTCAAAATTTCATTTCTAAATATAGAATTGTATATGTAAGTCTGGATAAGTGAATAAAAAAAATTTTAATACTCACTTAAGATGAGGAAGGTCTTCTTCTGTTATGACAATATGGAATTTAACATTATGTTTGGTATTACTCAGGATACTATTTATTGCAGTAATTAAACCACCTAGACTCTTGCTGTCAGTTGCCATAACTACCTGGATTGTAGTTGTAGGTGGTAGTGCTTTGGGATTGAACAAAAAAAGATTGTGAGCTATTGAAGTCTGACCAGAAAATAGTAGTAATACTGCAATGTCCTACCAGTTGAAGTTGAATCTGTTGTTGGGTTTTGATGTAAAGGTTTCAGTGGTAGTGTGAGTGGTATCTGAACACTAGGTGAGTTGAGTAATGTTGGCAAAGAATCCTGTTTTTCTGTACTTCCAGTCTCGGAATGATGCTGGAGAGATTGAAGTAATGGAAGTGGAGGCATCCATTGAAATTCGAGAGATGTAACCAAATATATCATGAACAAGCACCAGCTAACCACCAGCAAAATAAGGCATCCTTAAACAATCAAATGCAAAACATTGAACTGGCCATCATTACTACTTGTACAGGCATAATTGGTAATATTTTAACTTGAATTAAAAAACTGAATGTTATAATGCTACGTGGAGGGTGTAGCTACAAAAATTTCTGCTAATTAGCCTCGGAGAAGTGTGTAAAATGTGAGGGTGATTTAGAGAATTGTCGTCTTTACCATTCTTGAGAAAGTAAAAAAGCTACAAAATAAATAATTAAAAAAACTGCAGCTACCATGCTTTCACCAACCCTACAAGTTTTAATTTCGTGCCTTTCTTGAAGCAAGAAGTCATGCTTGTTTTAAGACGTTGATGTAATCATGCAGGGTATGAATTGATGGGATGAAACTGGTGATTGCCTCCCCCATCCCTCTTCTTAAAAAAAAGTCAATATCTCCTGCTGACAAAAAAAAAATAATCCATACCAGAAACACGCTTAATCCATTTCTGCGGGTCTCACTTATATTTCAAATAATCAGTCTGTGCATCAAGGAAGTAGGAAAAGAAAACTTTTCCAAAAGCATTATTAGTCATGCTGGCTGCTGCATAAGCGAAGATCTTCATATCACTTGCAATTCCTCAGTTGCAAACATCTCTGGAACCATGTCACCTTGTGATTGTTCACTTGCTTTTTATCTTTGAATGTCCTCCATTGAAGAAAATTGCCAATTTGCACCCAGTATTCGTGTAAAAAAAATCAAATGAATTAGTAATTAATCGGTAAATAATACTGATAATTAAGTAAAATGAAAGCTCCAAACCGGGTCTGAACACAATAATATAATCCTCATAAAAAAATAATTGATTTTGTGATTGAGATAATGGATTTTTAAAACATCTTAACAAATTCATGATTTAGTTTGATAGTTCAAAATAATCACAATAAGGAGAATAATTGATAATGAATGCACTTGTGTGTTTATTGTTGTAAGTTTATCTCATATGTAGGGCAAGGTGTTTTTGAGAAAATATATTTTCAGTAGAGAAAAAAGAAGAAAGAAAATTTTAAAAATTAGAATGTTAATTTTGCAATTGTAAAAATAGAGGGATTCTGCTTCAAAGACACTCCAATATTCTAGAACATTTTTGAACAGATTATAAGAATTTAAGATTTGGAGAACATACATTAAATTGGTACGTACATGTATATATAAAGGAATTATTATTCTTGTACACTTGATATTAATTTTCTTAAATATACCTTAATATCCTTTCTCCTGTATCCTTGTAATCTCTGCGTATATTGTGTATTAAAATTATTAATTCTGGATTAAGGGAATAGAAAGGCTCAATCCTCATCTCACTTACTGCAAGTAGAATATGGATATATTTGTACTCATTAGCAATAGAATATATGATTATAAATGCAGATAAGAATGTGAAAAACAGAATTAAAATATTTCAATGAAGTGATTAATTCAATTTAAAAGAAATGCTATAGATAGAGATGGTTCTTAATATCACTTTCTATGTACATTAGAGGGAATTCTTATTATACATGTCTCTTCATCCCCATTTTTAAGAGGGATGACTGGGGGGAAGCATGCATGTTTATTTTGACATCTGAACTAAAATTTATTGTATTTATTTTGCGACATAATCATCACTAAGGAAATAATAAATATAAATAATTTTCAATTATTTGGTGACTTATTGTGAAAAACTACCCTTTAAAACTACGGTAGGTACTTCTAATAATGTCAATTCGTCACATAACAAGCACAAATATTACTATTTTATGCTATTTACTTTAGAAGTGAGAATAAGCATTCTTTAAATGTAAAAGTGCTAAAAGAGCGTAGAAAAAATGTTACTGTTTAATACAGAATGTTACTCTATCAAAGAAAAAAAAGAAGCGATTACATTAAGGAAATCGAATAAGTGAAAGCTTCATGAAAGTAGTCCTTCAATGCTATGAAAGGAAGCGATTACTCACAACATGCATTGATAATATCTGTAGAGAGAACTCACCAAATTTTAAACGCAGGGAGAAAGTCATAACGTCACTGTTTGAATTTCAAACAGATTTATAGAAAACGTGTATTACTGTTGTTACATTGGAGGACTAATTTCATTACCTTCTAAGAATTAAAAGAGTAGACAACGTGGAACATGTTCTGGAGATAAACAAAATAGTTTTGAAATATTTTATGTATTCTATTTGAGAATATGTCTCTTACTCTCGAGCACCTACTTTAAGGTGGTCAACAGTGGCCAAGAACGGACGCCACGCCTCTACGAAAGCATCCATTTTGGAAAATCTGCACCCAGCGCTAATTCACGCAGTGTGGAAATATTGAACTAGAAGCACGTGTTCAGTCGTAGACTACTTAACATAAGATCGGGATAGGTGTATCCTCACACGTTTCTTGGGCCCTCACGTAGCTAGATGCAAAAGGTGTGAGGAGGTTGGGTCTTTCGTCAACAGAACTATTATACAAAATATGTGGTTGCAATGCAAAATAATTTCTATTATAAGAGAGCGAATATTTCTTGTTATCAGATTTTGACAAGAACGCTTCTGCTTTCTTGTATTTTTCATTCAACTAATATTAGTAAAGGAGTGGGGGGTAGGTGTTCCAGGGCTCAAGAAAACGTGCGCGTAGGCTTCCTGGTTTATTTAGATTTATTTAGTCAAAAAACAGTATGTGACGTATGGGAGAGATCATCTGTGCACTTTTTCTTGAGTTCCAGAATCCATTCCCATCATTTTAACTATATATAGTTGATAGATGAATAAATAAATAAAAATAAAATTGAAAAAAGAGATTACCAATATTTGGGAAAAAAAGAGAGAAAAAAAACAACAAAAAACTAATCATTTTCGTTCCAGAGTTATAGAAAAGTTATTTGCATCGGTAAACGAATTGCCGATATGATTTTTCTGCATTGCCAACAAAATAGTTAACTCGCCCTATCTTCTACTCCTACCATTATAAGCAAAAGGAGAGTTCAACAAAATGTGCGCACAATGAAACTACATTTAAGTTCAGAAGGAAAACAAGGGGCCATCTAAGGATTTGCTAAATGGATCAGGGAAACTGGACAAAAATCTGATCGAGATGGGGGTCATTGACCCGGGAGCTGAAGTACATTATTTGTTACAAGCATATTACGTTCTTTTTTAATATACAAAACAAATATAAACTTATTCATTATATATCACTGTTTTGCTAAAATAAACATTTTTCTTTTTGATGAACAGTATGGTCTCTAAAAGTATAGAAACAGTTATGCAGCAGAAAATATTTTACTTTTAACTTGAGTTTGTTGATCGACTTCAATTGTTTAATGTCATCTGGCAATGCGTTGTAGAGTAACGTACATGCATGTGGATATCTGATTGTGAGCTGTTAATTCTGACAATGAACGACGTGTGTTGTAATTATAAATATCAGGAATGCATAAAAATATGTCCCCACCGTTAAGTAACCCAGTTTTGACAAATATTACAGATTCATAAAAAAATAGACAAGGCAGTGGTAAGATTCCAAGCTCAATGAAAAGATCACGCGGATGGCAATTTTTCATTATTCGAATAATTTTCTTTTGCAATCTAAAGGTCTGAGTACTACATTATGAGTTTCCCCAGAATATTATGCCATATCTCTGGCGGGAATGTACAATTGCAAAATACACGCAACGAACTGCATGAAGGCTGACGGAATTTGAAAGAATTCCATTTTGTTATCACTAAATCAATTTGAAACTTCTGAAATATTACTATTTACTGTTTCTTTCTTGCAAAAAACATTCGGGTCATCGGCAATCAGAACTGTTCTTCCGTTTTTAATAGACGAGGGCATATCGTTTACAACACAAAGAGTATAGGACCTAAGATCCAACCTTGCTGGATCCTATATTCAATTGGTTAAGAATTGGAAAGATAAGTAAATAATGTCCTTTCGTGCCAGTATGGTATTTCTACTCTTTGAGATCGATGTTTAAGGTACGAGGTTATCCATTCGACGAATTCCATACGACGAATTCCATAAGAAGGTAATTTTATAGCAAGATTTTATGGTCAATAACGTCATATACTTTCGAAGGATTTAAAAAGATTCCAATGGGTGCTTCATTTTGAACCGTTGATGAAGCAACATCTTTAAGAAAAGAAAAAATGGTAGTGTCCGTAGATTTTGTTTTTCTAAAACCGTGTTGTGAGTCTGAAAACGCTTCATTTTTCTTGAGAAAAGTTTCCATTCGCGTATAGAAAAGCCTCTCTAATATTTTCGAGAAAACTAACAAGTGAAATTGTCCCGTAATTTTGAATTTCATTTTTATTCCGTTTTTTAAAAAGTGGCTTAATTGTTGCTGTTTTGAAAATATCTGGAAATATTATTGTGCATAAAGAAGCTTCTAACATGAATATTCATGTTTTAGTTAATTGACTATTCCTAGGATTTCAGTAGGAGAAGTTTCGGAAATAAACATCGTGTCGAAAATTTTTTGGGAAGGTAATGATGTTGAATTTTGTGGTTTTAGTCCCTTCGTGTGTTCTGCCGCAATTCGAGAAAAGTGTTGGTTGAAGAGATTTGTCACTTTTTCCGGATTACTTGCTTTTCTTTCATTGTTCATGTTTGTATTTAATATATTTGTGATATTTGTATTGAATATATAAGGTATAAAGAAAACGTGATTTATTTCGTGTTAGTGCTGAATGTAAAGGAAGTGTTCCGTAAAGAATACCTTAGAAGAACTTTCATAAAACCACCAATGCAAACTGAAAAACAGTTCCATTTATGACAAAAATGGTGCTTTTAAAATAATTGATAAGAAAATATGTACCCATTGTTGGCAGCGCCCATCGCTGCATGCGCTCTTTGATGTCAGTGCTCGTAGACTGAGATGTGTTGATAAAAAACAGAAATTGAAGAATAATATTATTACATAACAGTTACAAAGGGGCGAGAAAGTATATGTAAGAATATAGTTCTACAGAATTTCACAAATTTTCTTGCATCAGTTTTCTATTTCCTTTGGTCTCGGCTAGCTATTCGGACTTACCACTTACTCTTGCCAGCTGCCATCTATCGCCACCCAAAGATCAATTTTTAAATTTTCTTAATTTTTCGCTTTTCTCATAGTAAAACGGAAATATTATTTTTAAAATATTAAAAAAAAACAACAGTAAAACCTCGTCCTAAATTTAAATTTTCTTTGAATCATTTTCAGCAATTTTTAACAAAATGGCACATAAGCGCTACCGTAAATTCGAAATTTGAAATCCTTTTAAACAGAAAATTGTTGAGTTTTCGAAAAACTTCATTTGAAGCATTTTTACTCACAAATGCAATAGTGTTAACAAATTGCTGGAAATGTGCGTATTAACAGCGTTAGAGATCTATGAAGAAAAAAAAAAACTACTCGAAATTAACTTTAAGACATATTAAAGAGTTCGTAAAGTTTGAAGAAACAAATTGGAACCATTTATGAGAAAATGGCGTTTATCAGAAAACAGTTGAGTTTTAGAAAAAAAACTTTTTATGTCATTATTTAAAGCACATGTAAAGTAAATATAATAGTGTGAACAAATTGTCGCCAATATAAATATTAACGACGTGAGAGATAAGTCAAATTTGTTTCGCCTCATACGTATTGAGGGCAATCAGAACAACCGCACTATCAGGGAGGTTTTGGCCCGAGGCACTGTCCCTTTTGAAAGTATCTCCACGTGCCATATTTCAGCAGGACAATGTCCGACAAGCACAACTTCTTATGGATGCACTGTTCTTCACATACACCGAGTTTTAAGTGATTTCGACCATTCCTTCTGAACAGGTCTGAAGATATGTTGTTTTTATTTTGGATAGAAATTATGAAAAACGCAAATTTGTGACTTGAAATTGGGATTCAAATTACGACAGTCGTGTAGCGCGCGGGGCCTTACGAAGACAGATTTTATGTCATCACCTTAGTCTTCCAGCCGGCCGGAAAATTATAGTGCTCTCGCTATTTGCAAATGTCGCTAAAGACCTCCTGAGTCTTCGACAGTGCTTTGAATCATATACGACACTGCGACGAAATCGAAAAATTACAATCTATGCTTACTATCTATCCTGCGGAGGCCAAAACGGTATAGGAATTATTTCTCGCTGTTGTGAGGAACAAGCTGGTGTGCTTTTTTTTTTTTTTACCTCAAGTGACTCAGCGTACCTAGTAGTATACGAGGAAATAAAAATTGAAGAGGCGGATTAAGCAAACCATTCTTCTAAAAGGGGTTAATGCAAGAAAATGTTTAGAAATCACTGCTTTATTCTTGTCTCCCTTCTCGTCGAGACTGCGCAACACTTGTGGGGCCCTTGCCCGTCAGAGGCAGCGATGGGGGCGGTGGAACGACGTTCTGGCATTTTGATGTGCTGATAGCGCGTTGCCGACGGTCGCCATGACGGTGCCTCCGTCTGCGGCGCCGCGCCGCGCCCTCCATTTCCTCTCCTTATAATAATATAAGCTTTATCTGAACAAATGTGGAATACTACAAGTTACATTCGCACAAAAAGGTGCGATTCAGGAGAACCTGTTTTTTAATAGTAAAATAGAATGCAGATCACGAGTAATTATAATACAAAAACAAATACTACATAACATATGTGAATAATATAAAGAAAATTCACATAAAGGAAATCACAGTAAAAATAGTAGGAAGACAATAGTAGCAAACATTCGTAGTACAAGGAAACAATGAGTCATCGTACATAATTCACATCTAAAATTCTCTTTAAGTGCTGAACTAAAGATTTTACATATTATTTAAAGAAGTATTGAAGTATAGCGTATAACGTAGTGGCATCTAATTAACATTATAGCAACAAGCAGTTCATGACTATCTTCCGGAGAGCTGTTGTAAATTCAGAAATTACTAGTAAGAAAATCATGAAGGATGGAAAATAACTGTCTCGTATCTCCAAACATCCATCGGGCAAACATGTGGGACCAAATAAGAAAAAGATGAAGTAAACAAAGATTTGGAATGCTTACTCTTCTCGCTCAATTTGCAGGGTCATTGGTTTGCGTTGACGTTGCAATCTTCTTGCCTTTTTTCAGATTCAATTTTCAAAATATTTAATTACATGTATTCATTATTCTCTCAAGTTTAAAGTATAAAGTCCATCACTTGAATATTCGTTTACACTACCAATTTTAATTTTCTTATGGATTTACACGACAATAAGGTCAAAAAATAACAATTGATGGGAAAACAAAAGTTTAATATTGTAGAAAAGTATGAACAAAATGAAAAAAAAATCCAAACATGAATGTAACAAAACTATAAAATCAAGCCAAAATATTAGGATCCGCAGTTTTTATATTCGGTCACGCTTCGTAAATTAATAATTGTAAGGTGGTGCTATATTAATACGTGGTAGGATAATTTTTCTGAGACATCACGGCTTTCAATTGCTTCGGCATACTTACAGTTTTTTTTATGTATGAACTGACTATAGATACCCATTCTCTTGTGAATCTTCTCTTCAATTCTTCTCTTATGAAAATTTTATTTCTTAGAAATCGAGCGTCGAGTTCACACCATCAATACTCAATGGAGTTAATGTCTGCGGAGATGTTTCCAAGACATTGTAGAGACGCCAGTGCGTCCAATATAGGCTTTATGTTATTGATCGTTGTCCTGATAAAATTTAAAGTTATCCTGTATTCCCGGCTTATCCGATTTGGAGTCAGCATTCTTTGATGCGGAGATAACCTTCCTTCGACTTCGGTTTTTCTACAAAGCGCAATTCCTCAACTCCAGACGAAGATATGTACCCTCACACCATTATAATGCCTCCTCCGTACCTAAGTCTGCTGCAGATTTCGGTTTTTCGAGTGTTCGTTGACCTTGTGCCATACCATAGTTCTGCCATGTGATTGCCACAAGGTAAAATTGTACAAAAGTAACATCAGAAAGCCACTCTGACTCTTTGTATACTACTTGTCGAATTCCAGCCTTTTCTTCCTAATGATTATAAACGGCTTTTTCCTCCCCCCTCTTGCATGAAACCCTTCGATTCCTAGCACTTTCATCCCTGTTTCGGGCTGCATTTTGTTTCATCTTATGACTCAGCAACAATTTTCGGCGCACTTAATCGTGGATGCTTATTCCCTTGCGGTCTAATTAGGCGTTTCTCACTCAGACTCTGTGAATGACCTTTTCTGCGCCATGCTCTCTATTTTATTCTCTCGTCGTCCCCATTGTCGTCCCTTCCGCCGTGGCCACTGGCCGTCCCTACCGCCGTCCCGTCCGCCGCAGGAGGTGAGTTTGAGCGCCGTACGCACAGCGGCCGCACGCCACTCCGCGATTACGCAGTTTGCGATGCAAATGCACGCGTGTTAACCTAATCGTCGCGTCGCCGCCGCTTGCCTGGAATCCGCGCGCGGCCGTGTCGCCCCCGCCTTCGACCGGCGTGCATTCGACCGCCACGGCCTTCACTCTCCGGAATGCACCGCGCCCTCCGACGGCGCTTTCTGTTGCTAATTTGCGCCCGCCCGCCACCGACCTTTGTCCGGTGTTCTTTTTCGTGTTAGTGCTTGCGTCTCTATGTTTCCTTAATGTCCAGCAGCGATAAAGTTTTTGCTAAAAGGTATTTTACGGAAATGTTTGTAAGTTATTGATTTAAATTCGTGTTAAACGTATAAGCTATTGTAATAGTAAAAAAAACAAAACATAATCTCAAGAACTGTTTTAGGTAATGCGCATGTTGTGAATATGTCAAAAATATATTTGAAAAAAATAAATAAAGAAAAAAGAAAGTAAATCCTTGATTCTGTTTGCCTTCGTGTCATTCCCCATGCTCAATTTGACGTGTCTGACAGCGATTTCCACGATAGATTTTTATGGACGATGGTTGGTTACTACGGGGCTAAGCCGACGCAAATAACTAAAAAAACTGTTCAAAATCTTTTCTGAAAATTTCAAGGTCGTAGAGAAAATATGCTCTTCTACTCGCGCATAATGGCTAGTATTCTCGCTACTAGTATACTAGTAGAAATTACGACACTCGCTCCTACGTCGCTCGTGTCGTAAACGTCAACTCGTGAATAATAGCTATAATTCTACGCTCGTTGAAGAATATACTATTCTCGCATTATTTCTAAATTTGCAATTTTTGAAAATTCTGAGAGTTGCACGAAAATGAGACCTCTGCCATTCTTTTAAGCATCCCTTGATCTTTCGTGACAAAAAAGTTCGAACAAATCTTTTTCACAAAATTAGACAGATCTGTTCTAGCCCTGCTTGACAAGGACACTGAGATACTTGTACGTTTAAGTATTACGCTCTGACCGACATAATATTTTTAGCGAATTATTATTATTATTACTATTATTATTATTATTATTATTATTATTATTATTATTATTATTATTATTATTATTATTATTATTATTATTTCGCTAGGGAATACTGTCTTGTGAGCTTGTAATTGATCTCAAATTGTCTATAAGGGAAGGGTTCACCTCAATGTTGTGTCAATACTCCTTAATTTATCTATCAATGTGGCTCCCATGAACGTGGCGTTTTGTCTACTAAACACTCCTAGGATATCAAAATAAGAGGTATCATGTTAGAAATATCTTGAAGTCAGTGACGATTATTAAATATTAGTGAAAATTGTTATGCTAATATACAGGATGAGGCACCTAAGTTGGCCACATCAAATATCTCCGGAACGGTTTGAGGTATCGGAATACAGTTTGCGCCAATTTGTAGCAGATGATGGGAGAAATAACACATATCGTTTTCGTGTATGTACCATTTTTAATTGCGAAGATATTGACGCAACTTCATTTTTTAAATGGAAGTATATATTTTTTTCAGCAGCATTATAAAGGTCTCAAAGAGAGGAATACAATGATATAAATATTGTTAATATTTGAAGAGAAAGTGTAGAAAAAATGTGTTTTGCATTTTCTCAGAAACCATGTCATTCGTGTCTTTCCGAAACAGTTTTTCGGCAGGCGGAAAGTTTCTGCCACAGCGCTCTGCTCTAGAGAGAAATTGGTCGCTAAGCTGTTCACGAGCGGGAGTTGACAGTTGTAGCAACTTGTGAGAAGGTGAAACATCTCTCAACACTTTCAGTTCAACGTTGGCTTTCGTAATGAAATTTACAAACGAAGAAAAACTCGACGCTGTTCTTATTTACGGTGAGTGTGGAAGGAACGCAAAGCAAGCAGCGGAAATCTACGCGAAAAGGTATCCGAATCGGAAGCGTTTGTCAAGAAAAACCTTGGTAAGAATATGCCGACGTCTGTTATCAAGCGGTGACTGGAATTCAAAAACACGTGAGAGAACGAAACCTGCTACCGGTGAGGACAAGGCAGTAGATGTTATGGCATGTGTGGCTGCAAACTGCCATGTGGGTTCGCGAGAGATTGCTAGAGACTCAGGTATAAGTCAGAGAAGTGTTCTTCGTATACTTCACCGGTACAAATTCCATCCGTACCACGTTAGCCTTCACCAGCAGTTGCATGAAGGTGATTATGAACAACGTGTTCAATTTTGTAGATTTATCCTTATGTCACTGAGAGACGACAAAAGATTCGTAAACAGAATACTTTTCACCGATGAAGCGACTTTCACAAACCATGCACAAGTAAACCTAAGAAACATGCACTATTGGGCGTCGGAGAACCCAAAGTGGATCCGTCAAGTGGAAAATCAGCGACAGATGAGTGTGAACGTCTGGTGCGGGGTCATTGATAATTTTATCATCGGGCCGTACTTCATTGAAGAAAAAATGACAGGTCAAGTATATTCTAAATTCCTCAAAGAGACCTTGCCAACGTTGCTACATGAAGTTCCTTTGGAGTTGCGTCTTGGAATGTGGTATCAGCACGACGGTTGCCCTGCACATTCTGCTGAAGTGTCAAGGGCAGTTCTAAATGAAACATTTGCAGGTCGCTGGATAGGAAGAGGTGGTGCGGTGAAATGGCCGCCTCGGTCACCCGATCTCACACCACTTGATTTCTTTCTGTGGGGAAATTTGAAAAATACTGTATACGCAAACATTCCTTCGACTCCAGAAGATATGAAGAGGCGCATTACAGAAGCTTGCGGCAAGATAACGCAAGAAACGTTCCAATCCGTGCGTCGGTCGCTGGAAAGGAGACTGCAAATGTGTATTGCCGTGGACGGTAAACATATTGAGTGAAGACGTGAAGACTACCCCTTGTTCTATTTTATGGAATGTAAATTTCTTTTATGCGTGCTAAAGGTCTTATTTTTATCAATACTGTGTTTCATTGTTTTGCTCTCTGGTATTTAAGTTCTTATGTTACTGCACTGGCTTGAAGCATACCAAACTTATTCTGTGTAAATAACTTGCTGTCAAAGGAATAAAATTTGTATTCCACAATGCAGAATGTCCCGTATTGTTCAATCAATTAAGATAATCAGAAAACGACCGAATTTACACTTTACTTGGACGCACTCATAAAATGTAAATTTGGTATTTGATTGTCTTAAATTATTACGTTGTTGCATTCCTATGTTCCTCTTCTTAACATATAATTCATAATGTATTTTTTACTGCAATAGATGTAGTATGCAGGTAGTTTTAGAAAGTACTACCATTCAATACATTTTTAGTATGCCATTCTAATTACAAAAGAACAATATTTTTACTTTCTGCCTCATTTATAGTATATCTACAGTACAATAAAGAAAATATCCAATCCTCGTGATAAATTTGTGACAAAATAAATTAATTTTTGATTTTTTATTAAATTTAATTAATAAAAATTGTCACTTGCAGGTTTTCGGACGGTTACACGTCGGTGTCACTTCACGACCCTCAGCCGTGGGCAGTGTTGACTCGCGAACGCGAGATCGGGTGTTGAAAGTTAGAAAGATAGAATCTGGCTACAAGCAATGTCAAACGCACTTTCCGTAAACAAGGAAAAAGTCTAAGGAACGTGTGCATCCGCGTCTATTACGTGCTACTTGACATAATGTATTTTTGCAAAAGTCTCTCTTCAAATATTAACAATATTTATATCATTGTATTCCTCTCTTTGAGACCTTTATAATGCTGCTGAAAAAATATATACTTCCATTTAAAAAAAATAAAGTTGCGTCAATATCTTCGCAATTAAAAATGGTACATACACGAAAACGATATGTGTAGTTTCCCCCGTCATCTGCTACAAGTTGGCGCAAACTGGATTCCGATATTTCAAACCGTTTCGGAGATATTTGCTGTGGCCAACTTAGGTGCCTCATCCTGTATATATATCAAATTATTTACATAAAACATACAAGGGACTCGTGAATTATTGAACTTCGAAACTAAATTGCACAGGAGGAATATGGAATAAATGACTCTTCTTCCCTACAAGCTCTAATTCATTACCCCGATGAATATTCTGCAATTTTCATCAATATTTTGAAATAGAAACAAAATTAGTAAACAGTTTAAGTAACAGTTTATATAAGTAAAAAGTTTATTTAATGGTCATCATTAAGATTGTTTGTTTGAAAAATTAAACCACAAATAGTGTTTACTACAACAGCACATACGTTCCCGCATTATTTTAACTTTTACAATTATCGAAAATTCAGAAAGTTCATTGAAAATTAGACCCACGTCATTTTTAAAAACGTAATTTGGACTATCAAAGAACAAATAAAGAAAAAAATGAATTTCTTTTTCGAGAAAATCTTGTTTTTAAAATTAGCTTCATTTTTCGCAAAGTTATGCGAAAACTACTTATAATTGTAAAATATTGTACTCATTTAAATATATAATTTTGAAGATCAGCTTTCATTAAAAAATATCCATTTTTAGTATTGTAATTTTAAAAAGATTAAAATTAATTTGAAGTTTTCAATTTTCGAAAATTCAGAGAATTCAAAGATAATCGAACCTCCACCATTTTATAAGCGTACTTTTCTCTACCTGAAAATAAAAAAAATACACAAAAAATTGAAGTTATTTTTGAGAAAATTTTGAAAATGTCCTTGAGGCTTTATGTAAAGTACTTTCAAAACTAAAAACATTCCTTTCAAGTTTTTTAAATAATGTGACATGAGCCAGATCGAACAGCGCATGTCAATTGTGGTGAAATTCCGTATAGGGTTTAGCCCTTAGCGTTGTTCGCGGTCAGACATTTTTGTCATAAACCAAGATTTCGGTGTTAAGAACCCAGGAGGATTCTAACGTGGGTCCTGACTACACAAGGGGGTGGAAATCGTGGATTCTGACTACACAATGTGTTAGGAAAAGTAATTTACTACAAAATGAGTTTTTCTAACCTGGTTTTTGCTGCAGCTTTGCATTATATTCTCTGTACCACACAAGTAGTATGCGAGAAACTAAGAAAAAGAACATGTCTTACCTTTTTCCAGGCGCAACGCGTCTGAAAAGAAAAAAAAAAACATTGATGTGTTCCTAACATTTCTCGTTAGCTGATTATTTGGAAGAATTGTGTAGTAACTTTCTTTTGAGGCTGAACTTGAGAAAGTCTTATCTGATAAACTAGTTTCTCTAATAAAAGTATTTGCTACATAGAAATTTTTTTCGTTATGCATAGGGAATTACTAAATTGTATTGTATATTATTCAGCTAGTTTTCATAATAAGAAAGGATTCCTTCATGTTAGTTTCCATTTATCGAAATGTATTTTTCATTTTTTAATTGATACCGAACTAATTATTGTGGGAGCGAAAATATTGTTACGGAGTAAATATTGCGAAATATGAAGTATTGCATGTTGTAACGGGACTTCTGGCCTTCGGTCCGAAACATATTCTAAATTCGTCCTTATCTTTGAAAATTCCTTAAGCTATTTCCCTTGAATTTTGGGGTAGTATATTAAGAGTAATAGGCAGTCAACCTCTTTTCTCTTACACAATGTGTTGGTTACCGACAGTACGAAAGAAACAAACACTTGAGGATTAATATTAACCATAGGAAACAGGGATAAGTTTGGAAACATTAAAACAGAAAAGATTATCATAGAATACCTTCAATTATGTTCAAAACATATATTTTCTTCTAATTGGAACAACAATAAATATATTCTACATGAAGATCGTGAGGTGCTTTCATGACTTTACAATGTTTGTGTGGAATACATGGTTTGTTTACAATTGTTTTTTACATCTCACACTTAAAATTGTCTCCAATCTGCCACATTTCTTAGGAGAATAGATGCTACTTCCATATTTGCCTGTTACAGAACATGTTTTGTTCGAGGGAAAACGTTTCTAGAAGGTACTCGTTTCTCGCAACGTTGGCAAATGAATAAACAATTCAAATTTTACCAATGAATTCTATTTGTACGGTTTGATTTTCAGGCATGGAAGTACTAGTTATAAAATCCTTCTTTCATTTCTAAGAAATGTGTGGAGAGAAAAACAGAAACATTTTCCTAGAAAAGGTTCTGACGGTTTAGGATCTTCTTGCCCTAGAACATCTTCACAAAACTATTGTGTTATTTTACTAAAAGTGATACAAAACGTGATAGTCATCAGATAAGGGTCGGTTGGGCCCCAAGTGCTTTGTTGATTATGCATTTTGGATATGAAAATCACTTGTATACAATACATCGCACCCTCTAAAACTGGTGCAGGCGAACACTCATCTAATGTTGACAGTTCTGACTATGATATTTTGGTCCGTGCTTCTAAAAAGAAGATATTGCACTCCATAGGCCTGCTACGTGTGGACTAAGAGCTGCGGAGATTGTTGTTCCGTCTTGTTAATGGTTTCATGACAACAGTATGATCTCTAATGTGCGTTTTGTTAGTGGATTTTATATTTCTATACTATTTATTACACACGATGTACATTATCAATCCTTACAAAACTTCACGCGCGACTTTATCTAAAAAATACTTACAAACAGTTTCAAACTAAACTATGGAAATGTATTATACAGCTTTTAATACGACATACAACGGAGAAAAAAATTGTAGTTCAATAACCTTGTTAATACGGACTCCAACTCTTCCTAGGACTCGTTTTTGTCTGTGAATATATCACATTACTTTGCAATAATAACAAATTATATGGTTCGACAAGGAGACCTTCTGGCCTATGAAATGTGTTTTTTGACGAGTATTATTTTACAGCGAATCATTGTCTCAAATTCTTGGACAAAGTGTGGATGACAATCTTGAAATGATGAGTTAATGACCATGAGTACTGATAATGAATTTTTGGCCGTCAGAGGTGTAAATACTGAACATTCGCCCAGTTACATTTTGAAAAGTAACAGCATATTATCAATATCTTTTCACTAGGACTGATGCATTCTCTTGTCTTCACGAAAGTGCTAGCAGAAGTACGCATATTTCTTTTTATGCACAATATATAAAAGTATCTTCTAACTTTTAAAACAGCGGTGTGTGAAATCTCATGCACAGTGGCTTATATCCATCGGTTTAAATGGTATGCTTACTTTTAGGATATACGAGAAACTCAGATTCAACGTCCTATTTGCTTCTTGAAGGAGGAATACTCAGGCCTCGGACGTACGTTGACGAAGTTTTGTGAAACATTGTTTTTATTATATGCAATTTTTATTTCTTTAGGTATTTTTATCTACATCGTTTTTTTGTTACACATCGTGACGTTTGATCAAACGACTGTTTAAGAACCATGAACCACAGCGCTACAGTAAGCCGTTCTTGGCAGACCCTGTTTCAGAGATGTCAGACACTATTTCAGATGTGGTGGAAACGTTAAATTTGCTTAGAATATAATTTTTTGCCTTAAAAATTCAAAAACTCGGGAGGTCTGTAACGCTGCTACATCTGGGTGCATAATTGCTGTCCATTCCATAAGATTCAGAATTTACTAATTTATAAATGACGCATTGCTCATTTTCCACATTGTGTGCTTCTTTACTTTCGTGCCATTTATCGATATTGGTCTGATTTTATTGGCATTCATTTTGGTTGTTTCATTAATCAAACTTGTGAAAGTCTGCTAGAATATAATAATAACGGTTTTTCATTAATCGCGTCAGCGCTTTCAGTTCTTGCTTCAAAGGACTTTCTGAAAATAAGAGTTGGTTGTGAATGAGAAAATGTATGAAACGGTTATGCCGAAGACTCTTTTAATAAATATTATCTGAGTACGTTGTGGGACATCTGCGGTATCTATTAAGAAGCTGTTACAATATTCACAAACATTCACGGCAATGAAAATTGCAATGGAAGTGTGAATGGCACAAGTATTATTGCTCTCTTACAAATTTATTATTGTTCTCGCACTCACAGATTTATTGTGAAAATTCATGACAGGAAACTTAATAATTACACATGATAAAACAAAATAAAAAATACTGTTTCTTTGTAGTGAATCAGTAACAAAATTTCACACGCTTTCCTCACTGCCGTGGGCCCCAGAACGTTGTGCCCGCGTGTAAATCCGCCAGTCCGTGTGTAGAAAGGCGGACTCACGTGCGTGCGGGAGCCAGAGCGTGTTCCGACGCTTTCCGGTCGGTGCCCTTTCTTTGACGAAGGTCTCCGCGCGTCTTGCGTCCTCGCCGTATTTTTTTTACGCGCCGCGTTGGAACGAGAAGTGGCGGTTGGGCCCTTCCTCCCACCCTTTCGCCCTCCTTCCGGTTTCCGTGCCCTCTTGTGGCGGAACGACCTCGCGCCGCCGCACAGTGGTCTGGAGCGGAGCCCAAACGCGCGCGAAAGCAAAAATAAAAAAAAAAGGGGGGGAATTGAAAAACAATTTTTTATTACTTAACATAACGTGTAGAAAATTGAAATCATTGAAAGCTAAATAAATATTTTTAAATTAATTTCTATGTTTTAAAGACGAGTTCAAAGTTTTATGAATTGAAACGTCTTTCGTACTAGTAGTGAAAATAATCTAATCTAAGATTGTTTCTAACATTTTATACAATGATTTTTGAAATTATTTAAATTACATGTGCTTTTTTATACATTTTTAAAATTCAAACATTTGATATTATGAATGTTTTTTATTCTTTATAAAATATATAGGGATGCCACATCGAAAACAAAGTTTTAAAATATATGTTCAAAATACGTCAACCCAAAACTATCGATGTTCTTACAAACTATTTTGGTTTCAACCTCTAACACTATTCACATGAAGGGTGAGCGATGAGTGCGTTCATTTCAGAGTGGTCTTGTTTATTAATTTATAATTGATATTTAGCTGACAAAACCAACTCAAGAAATATTAGAGTAATAAATAAAATGTTTATTATTTAATTGGATAATACAAAAATAATTACGTTTATCAACAAATATTCGAACAACATATTTTTTATCCTTGGTCACTTTGATCTGAAGAATACTCAATTCATATGCAGCTGAATATTATTATAGTTTTTATTGTTATACTTTTTTCAATAACTCAAAATAAAGTATCAGCCACGAAAAAGCATAGGCTTCAAAAAATCGCACTTGTGGTGGGTCGCAAAAAATCGCAGTGGTGGGTGCCGGCTGCAGGGCACTGCCTCTGTCAACGCCTAAGCGGCGTTTCGCCATCCCCGCAATGGCAATGTATTCCTATCAGGGCAAAAGAGGCAGAGAGGAAGAACTACGCCACTTCAGTTCCACGCAATCCATTACTTGATTCATGTAAAAAGCGTAAGAAGATGTTTAAAAAAATTTTACGCGTCTCCTAAGCGCATGTTTAGCCGACAGATCTCTACAGGTGGTTGCAGAATTCATTGATTTCGTAACGACAGTTGTGACCTCTTAAAGGCGGCTGTTTCTGGAAAAAATGCGGACTACTTTAATACAATAGTCATTAGTGAGTAGGTACACTCCAAAACTATGCATAACATGGGCATAAAACGATATGTAAGAATGAACGAAGGAAGTTGTTCTATTTGAAATTATTTTTTACTGGTGATTGAATGCGTTTTGTGATGTAAAGTGACGATGACAGTTATTACATTTGCCAGCAGATAGCTGATGGAAAAAAAATGTCAAAACAACTAACAAGAAAATGTGTTTTGTATAGTGTACTCAGCTGAAACTGAATTTCTCTTCACCAAGAGAAAAAAATACAAAGTGGTATATTAATTTCATGTTTTGTGGCGTTCATTGGCCCACAATTTGTTTAAACGTGATGATTGGCATTCACCGAGAGCAGTTCCGCCTTTTGGGATATTTTTAAAATTTCCTTAAAAAAATGGGTGCAAATTACCTTCTTGTTTTCATGAATGGCTCCCGTTTTCGTCACACACTCTGTATGCTGTTTTGTATGATCCGCGTATTTTGGCTTTTTCGCGCGTACTTGAGAGCAGTGCCGACTATAGGCATGGGCGATCGCCCGAGTTTCCGTAAGTCAAGATGCCCCATGATGGGAACGAATAAGTAAAAAGTTGAAAAAGAAAGAACTCGAGGAAATCGCTATCGTAATTTTATGTCGCGGTACCGTAGTCTGATATTTCATAAAATTTTCAATTAAATGTTTACCTTAAATAGTTAATTATAGTAATTATTTAACAGGTTGGACTTTACGAAATGAATCATATGACGCTATCATTAAAATAGGTTCTACTGAAATTCATATATATTATTTCATGTTTTAAACAAACGTTTACTTACATTAAACACTAAACACACAACATGCTTTTAAGCTCACTGTGGAAATTGTATTATTTGATCACTAAATACTTTTACTTAAAACTATTATTTAAAATATATTTCCAAAAACGTTTTCTGTCTTAAATGTTGTAATTTTTGTTATGTGTTGAAATAAATAAAATAAATCGTAAAGTTTCTTGATACAACTTTAACATTCTTAATTTTTTCGAAGGAGGGGGGGGGGTACGTTTCAGCGTTGCCCCGGGCCCATAATTATCTAGCTCCGGCACTGCTTGAGATGCATAGATTTGGTGGAGACCTGATGACGGCGTCAGAATTTTAATGAAAATGGGACAATGGAGGAATGATAGATAGGAGAAACGAGAAAACGAGAAACTCCGAGAAAACCAGCGGCGAACCCACTTTGTCCGAGACAATTTCCGCTAGGCACGTCCGGCCTTTGAAAACCCATCCCCAGAGATGGAAGGTGAGAGATCTAACTACTCCTCCGGACTTGACCTCGTGAAAATAATACTTGATTCAGTTAATAAAATGTTTTCACTCTTTCACTCTTTCGATTACATTTGGTATAAATCTGTGATTAGTTCCGCAGGTTTCTGAACTATTCTATTCAGGTATGAGTTGTCATCAGTGTAGGGTGATAATTGATTTGTGGACGAGGGGGAGTATCGAAAACACCCCCTACCCCCAAAGAGTTCGATGTCCCCTGCTGGAAAAGTATTAATTTCTTCTTGTCAGAGATTCAATTAATCCATGTTTGATACCTCATTTATGATTTCTACACCCTCAATTATGCAAATCAAGGAATCCAAAGCACGAGAATTTGCCAAGACAAAACATCCTCAAAAGCATTCATAGGGTTCATTCAGTGTTGTAAAAGCAAAGATGGTCTTCTTTCCACCCATGAATTCTACTATTTCCCTCTCCTCACAGTGTTTTGAATATCCTCTTCAGGAGATTACCCCACGCAGTGTTGAATGTCCCCCTCAGGAAAAATACCAAAAACCACACACTCTTGAGTTCGGGTCGCTTTCAGACCACTGTGCGGCGCTCTCGCGGTCACCAACCTCCGCCCTGCAACCTCACCGCAGGGCGGCGCCGCGACGGCATGCCCAACCTGCTGCTCTCAACCCCCACAAGCACTCGGTCTTCTCTCTCCCTTCGCCGGCCCGCTCCCCTCGTACTTCCACGCGGCTCGGCGCGCGGGAGTTGTTCTTTCTTCTGCGCTCCACTCAGTGTTTTCTCTCACAATATTGGATTATTTCCGGACAACTTGACAAATAAAACAGCCATTTCCGTGCCTCGCCGGAACTCCAGGAACGGCGAGGACGAGAATTCCGTTCGCTTGTCTTGAGGTAAAAAAAAATCTCGTAGTTAAACACGTTCAACTCGGTGTTAGGAATCGATTCCTGTCGAAGTCAATGTTTTTAGCAAATACGTAACAACTAGAGTTGTGATTATTGTGTGTTGATACACGTCGGTTTCATGCTTCGCTTGCATGTTCATGGTAGTTTATTTCACTCGGGTGTGCAACTTAAAACTATTTCCACTCAAAATCGTCACAAAGCTTAAAAACTATAGTCATATTTTACTATTTTACACTCGGAGGATACACTAAAAACTCATGTTTTTGTTCTGGAGTAGATATGTATGGTTTCGCATTTCTCTTTGACTCTGGATTCCGAATTGAAAACGTAATTTAAAATATTTTGCTGCACTCGCCTCCAGTTTGTTGAGAAATAAAATTAATTTGGAAGAATACGGTTTTTAGTGAAGGTTTAGACAAATAAGAAGATTAAGAAATAAATGACTTATGTATAAATTATTCGATGTCAACTCGACCTTGGCCGCTAATATTCTGAAAAGACGAGACAATGATGAAAGATATCTCTTAATTTCGCTGCCTGCGTGTCTGTAATGTAGAATTAAGCTTATAGAATAGTAATATAGAATTTCATACATCTCGGAGATGAGGAATGAGGTTTACAGGCAAATGAACGTTCAATTGTGTGTTTTGTTTCTGTATCGTCGTTGTGATATAAATAGTGGAGAAGTAAATTACATCAAATACGTGATTTATACATATGATTACAGTTTGAAGTTACTATCAAATTGAACGTTTTTTGTACTGTTTATAGAAGGAAACAAGAATATACAACGGTTCTGTGTAATATTCAAAATAATATTGTATAATTTTTATGAAATTCAAATTCTTTCATATGAGCAAAATCTATAATTTCATAAACTTAATTCTTTAGGTTTTTTGTGTACGTTATTCATAACCCTCGTGTCAAATTTTATTTTGATCTATATTGCTGTCATTGTAAATTAAATCATATTGTCTGATAACAGCGAAACTCTGAGCTTCGCGCGGTACATTGACTTTCCTTAATTGGATCGTAACTTGAGGTATTTTTCGTCGAACACCTTTCTTAACACGTGCGGTGTAAAATATCTCAGTTATTGCTTTACACTGCTCACGTGCTCTAAAATAATTATACAATGTCCTTTAACATCCGCCACATCACAGTGAATATGCAAAGGTATGCTACATTAATGTTTCATTTCAAGTATTTAATAAGATTGCTAAATTATTATTTCTATCTCAAGTAGTTTTGTGAAAATCATTGATCGAAATTCTCAAACTTCTGGAGAATGAAGAGTTGGGTGCGTGAATCGTTATCCTGCAAGGCAACTACTTTCTAATAAACCATAGCGAATTTTCAAAAATCGTACGACGGCTGCTCAGAGTCGAAGTGAATTAAGATAGAATAAAAGAAAAAGGAAAGAAGCCAACTGGAGGCGAGTGTTGCTTTATCCGGAACAGACCGCGCGGCGTATCGCCCACATGAGGAGAATGCGGAGAGGCTGGCTATACGGAAGTGAAGGCGTGTGCGGGAGGGCGGGCGGGCGAGTTGCCGCGACGCGCCGTCTGGTGGCGGAGGGGAGGGGCTGACGGAGGGTGGGGATGGCGGACGTCCGCGCCGATATCTGAACGGCCGCGCAAAGCCGCTTGCGACCTCTCCCTGCCCTCCGTCTCTCGCCCGGTCGCAGCCCCAGCCCCATCCCTCGCCGCGCCGTCGCGCGATGCTGCTGCTCCGTCGGATTACAAGAGGAACTCGGGCCGCCACGTCGTGACGCGGCGCTTGGCGCGGTCGATGGTGGCGCGCCGAGCGGCAGCGGCGCGCGGCGGAGGTGCAGCCGGACGTTGCTAGAGCATCTTTAAATGAAGGTTTGATCACCCGCCATCTTGGACCCTCACTGATTGCTGTAGTACGGCGCGTTTACTGAAAATACAGCATTGAACAACGTGTGTTGTAATAAAAGTAATGTTAAACAAATATATATTTAGTAAAAATAGTATTGAAGTACACCAATATTTTAAAATGACTAGCATATACATTATTTTTGCGGTCACAAAAAGAAACAGGTATTTGAAAATGTACTGTAAATTTGATTTAGGTTATACCCTCAAATAAAAAAAAAAATCAGTAGGTGCATAAAATGAGTTTGTGTAATGCTGTGTTTATAGAAGCTACACCGTACTCAGTAATGCATTGCTAAGGGTTGAACATAGCAGATGAGAATGCTCGTACATACCGTTCCTTAGCCTCTCTCCCACGCTAAGTCCGAAGCGATATGTCGAAAACAAAAGGGATTCGGCAGCTACACGAGGGGATAAGCAATCCATGCCTACGTTTATTTTAATATGTGCAGTGCATGATTCATATCTGGAAATACGGCTGAAGTGTATCGAAAGTATTCTTGATATAAATGGTATTTTTATGTGTGCGTATCTTGGTCTGTCTTTTTAACACGTCGGTTTCATATTTATAGAGTTATATTGTATCAATTTAGGAAGTAATTAAGGTCCAGAGTTAGAAACATGCTTCATGTTTTTGTGCACGACAAACATTGTATCAGAGAATATCTTCTCTTCAAGTTCGCAAGTCTATTTTTAAACAATGTTCTCACAATCGTTCAAACATCAGAGAATGTAGTCACCCCGGGTCCTAGGCGGCACACAATACCTTGCGCATTCCTCTACTCTTTCTTCGACCCGTGTGCGTTCGCCTGCGCATTGCCCATCAGGGCTCGACGCGGCGCGGCGCGGCGTGGCGGAGAGGGGGGGGAGCGGTGCCCTCGCGCGCTTAGACCGCGTCGGGTGCGGGCTCCCACGTGAGCAGCTGCAGGCTGGTGGACTTGGAGAGGTCTGTGGACGGCTTGCAGGGCTTGCCGGCCAGGCCCGCGCCGTAGTGCGCAGGGCAGCGGCGGTGGCGGCGGCGCAGCGTGCGGGTGTAGATCTTGAGCACCTGGCAGTTGCAGGTGACGCACAGCGCGACCGCGATGCCCTGCAGGCCGTGGCCCACGTTGAACGCCACCCAGAAGGCGTTGGAGCCCGTCAGCTTGGCGAGCGCGCCCAGCGCCGCCACCGACCCAATCAAGGCCGCCACCTTGACGAAGAGGCACAGCTGCAGACGCCGCTTGCGACGCATCTTGTCCCGCACGCGCTTGTCCACCTGCGGGCACGAGAGGGCAGACGGCATTAGCGCGTCGTGCGAACTAAACGTGAGCTGACGCAGACCGAAGTGTGTGTGTGTGTGGGGGGGGGGGGGCGATGAATATCATAAGTTCCTCCTCGAATCTTTTTTGGGGTAAACTCAATTTATTGAAAACAACTATCGCGTATTTAGTGCATCAAAATATCTATTATGAATGCACATTTGTAATGAAATTGAACAGATGTCTCTTTCCTTTTGCCATTTACCGACGTAGTTACATTCGCAGTGGCGTGAACATAAACGTAAAGATGATCACTCATCGATATGATAATCTTTCAATACAATAAATATACGGCATAGAAATTAATTCCTAAATAAATTTGTTTTTTAAGTACTAAAATTCCACGACAGTAAGTAAAACGGACTCGATTGTGTTCGGAAGTAAATAATTTCCTTTGCCAAGGCCGCGATGAGGGATTATATGGCGGGTTTTACGAGCAGTAGAATTAAAACGCAATTTATGCTCTTATGAACTGCATTGGCTTCTAACAAAAACTCTAGTTTTTCAGGAAGAAAAAATTTAATCTATGTCACTGACAATGATTTGAACTTGTTTAAAGTAGTACTTTATTTTTTTATTTTTGTAGAAACATGTCTTCATAATCGTGTGTCCATGTATTCAAAAGGCTCGACTTAGATGACTAATTTATTTTTCAAGTTCAAATATTCCTGCCGACCTGGATGGCCGAGGCTAGAGCGTGTTCCAACTCAGCGCTTGGACCCGAAAGGTCGCGGGTGCGAGTCCCACTTTGGGCATGGTTGTTTGTCCCGAGTCTCCCTTGAACGTGTTTTCGCGGAGGGCCTCGCGTTCTGCTGACCCCAGATCCTGCAAGTGTGTTGGTGTCTAGTGTATGGTCAAATATGTCCCATCGGGAAGTGAAAGTTAACCGGTTGTCGGCTGGAAATAGCCCTAGAAAAAAAAAAAAAATCGAAATTAGAGCTGTACGGCTACGATACTCGGCGTACAGCTGGCGACTCGGAACTCGAAGCTGGTACTCGGGGAAATGGTTATTCTGAACTATTGAACTAGTCCTCAGGAACAACCGTGGTTGAGTCAGCGTTTTACAGATATGAAAGATATCTAGAGCTGAGAAATACGGCGAATTTATCAAATACGAATTATAATGGAACCGAAACTAAGTTTGCAGTTAATCTGAGAATTTGCTGAAAGCAACATTGCAAAAGTTACCTTTCCATCATTCCCTCTTTATGCACCACGTGAAGGAAAGTTTTGCACCATTTATTAGAAAGCAATTCACGTTACTATCTTGCAGAGCACGGAAACAATGTATAATAAGCATAAACCAGGTTTTCGTGTCACGGGAGGGACAAATTATTATTCGTATTCTGTAACCTACGAAAAGAGACGTTTTTTGGACATTTTAAAGGATACCCAACACCGTGGTAGGGTTGTCGAAATCGTTCGAAGTTGGATTTCAGTATGAAGCTATTTTCACTCTGAAAATAAAGACTTAACGAGTGATCTTTTTGCAATTGCAAATTTGTTTGCAAAAATGAGATATATTTTTGGCACGAGGGCACCATATGGAAAAGTGTGGGGACGTGACGAAAGCTCGATGTCATTATAAAATTAAATTGAATCTTTGCATAACTGATAATCTAAACGTTTACCCACAAGCAAAACCGGACCAATAACATTGTACACCACAGTTCAGAGACTAGGGCCGTTTGAAACTTTAGACAGATTTTAGAGAAATTAAAAAATACATTTTTGGGGGGGAAACCTGTAGTTCGCTTGGTAATTGGTATTGAAAAAAATGCTTCATTCAAAAGTTGTTGGAAATTTTATTCTCTATAAAATTGTATGTAATGATTTTTTTCTAGGACTTAAGGTTAAACAGTAATAGAGAAAAACGCGAAAAAGTCAGAGAAAATACCGGTTTATCAGTTCTCTCGGAGTTAGGACAGGGACTATGGGGTCGAAAACGCGGTTTTAACTCGTGTCTGGGTACATACAACATATCCAAAGAAAAAGTTTTTATGACCTTATTCCAAGTAACCCCCCTTTTTCAGTACCTACCGACTGGACTAAGTAGATATATTTCACTTTAGAAACAATGATTTACGAAGAACGGGATGTTTGCACAGGTTCAATTAGTTCAGTTTAAAAAACAGCGTCTGACGATTGGTTCCGTTTTTGGAACTCAGAGATCAGCTGTCGAGATGGTTAAGTGATCATTTGAAGCTTGGGGAGCAGGTCTTTAAATTGGGTCATAACTTTATACGAACTGCCGGGCACATGGTTCAGAGCCAAGCGAGGTGATTTTACCTAGTCGGAGAAGTGTTATTGAAACGACAGCCAGGTATCGAACGTTACCTTGAGGCAAACATCAGGGCCTCAGAACTTTAGCTTGCCGGCCGTCAGAATAGCAGTGCACTTGCTGTTTGCACATGGCGATAATAATCTCTCGAGTTTTACAACAGCTTTTCGAATCTTGGAAACGTTAAGTATGTTCCTGTGACATAGAGGCTACGACAAAATTGGAAAATTACAAAACAACTGTTTGTACGCGAATCTATGCTTTTGTGGCCCAAACGGCAAAGGAATTATTTATTGTTAACATTTTAAGAGATATTCTGGTGTGTTTTTTATGGCATGAAATGACTCACTCTTAATACCTAGAAACTAATCTGAGGGAGCTCGAAGCGATCTGTTGACAAATAATGGTTATGAAAATAAAATAAATCTAATAGCGCAGCATGCACCGAAGATTCGTTGCGCGGCATTACAGTTTGCCTTATGTACATGTTTGAAGAAGTGTGTTTGACTTTCTTGTGTTTACCAACATTAAGTACTCACAATAGCGAATACCGTCATTAGAAGGTCAATTACATCGTGATTATTTTTTAATATAGTGCATTGATTATGTTGTTGTACATGTTTGTCGGTAGTTGAAGCTGCATCAACACAACGACTACAACACTCCTTTTTGCTCACGAATTTTGTCTATTATCAGCGTTGGTGAACATAACATGTTTTGTACTCTTATAGAAAATGAAAACTGAATTTGCAAGACCAAAATGTTGAGACTTTCATACTGGAATCTATTATTGTGGCAATTCGGAATACGAATATGGTAGCGATGATGACAATAAATTAATAAAGTGATCTCTTTAGTAGGCTTTCTCAAGTTTCTCTAGTTACATTTAGTAATGATTTTTTGTCTCTTTTTAGTGAGGAAGATGCATATATCTGATAGTGAGAGATGGAGGAGATGGTTGGGAGGGTTCTGACCTGCATGCTGACGGTATAGCGGATGACGACAGCGCTCTTGGCCAGGTAGAAGGCGTCGGCCAGCAACAGGCACAGCACAGGCAGGGCGAAGCCGTACATGTATGCGTCGTGGTCCAGGAACCTGCGAGCAGGCGACAACACCGTTCGATTTCTCACACCTCAGCGCAGTGTGCACCCGCGCCACAGAATAGGATCTTCTGCGGTACCTATTCTATGCCCGCGCGTAACAGGGGCGTGTAGATGCGGCAAATAAGAAACCATTGTATATTCTGAAACTTCTCTAAAAATTATTCAATTATAGTGATAAAACATATCTCTCAAGAACAAATGGTTGTTTTTCGCCAATTCATAAAATCCCTGGAAATTCAAATTTTGTTCTAGACAACAATGTACGTTTAAATGAAAATTACACCATTGTAGCAGATTTTAATAATTAAATTAAATCTGTGATAAAAAACGAATAATTATACTTTAATTTGATTTATTTTTCTCAAAGAACAGTGAAAATTATTTGTGGCGTATAGGGAAGATGTATAATCTTCACAGATTTTCTTGAGTTCCCGAATCTCTTTTCCACCCTTTTACTATTCATATTTATGTGATAAATAACATTTTAAAAAAATGATAATTTAATCAAAATTAATAAAGCAAAGTAATAACTGGCTACGTAAATAATTAATAAACAAATGACCAATAATAAAAGAAATAACATAATAAGTAAAAAAAATAGTAAATCTGTCAAAACACTTTTCTTCACAAATAAAACCAAATTGAACAAACATCAAAGATTCGGGATGAAGTGACCCGCTACTTGAGCCCTTAGAAACATGACATCATCAACTTTCAATGAAAAACTAGTATTAAAAAATTAAAGTATTTTTAGTGCATTACTAGCTTAAGGAACCCGGTATTGCCTAGGAATTTATTTATCACAATTATCTTTTAGATAGATTCTGGCTTACATGTCGTTGCCTGGATTTTGGGTGAAAATACAGATTTTAGCAATGGGCAAGCTATCATAGATAAGCTGGTATGAATACGCATGCGTGTATTCCAAATAAATTTTGTACTTCTTTTAGTAAAAAAAGCACATTTTGGGGTAATATTTTCGGTCGTTACTCCGATTTATTGGTCTTTCAAAAGTATTCGTATCAAATTTGCAAGCAATCACTTGTACTATTTATTTTTCCTGAGGCTTGTGAGTATAAAATAATGTTTCACTTTTTCATGGAAATGGAACGTTTCATACTCAAATAGTCAGCAAATAGTGTACTCATGATCTTGTACTGCGCTTAAGAGAAAATATAAAACACGTATATTGCTTGAAAAATTAAATGATGGTTTTTATCATTCTACAAAATATGTGTTATTTGAGAAATATGTTATTTTTCATTCCAAGAAGACAATACACATCGCAAGGAGGAATAATCTAAATAATCAAATACGTTAGTTCCTGAGCATAATCAGCATTGCAAATATCTAGAAATATCAACTTCGCCAGCATGAGACACACTGTTAATCAAAATAATTCCGCAATAGGCTAAAAATAACGATCCACAAAAAAATATTTGTAGATAACAAATGAATATTAAAAATAGAAGAACTTAGAAAAATCCCTCTAAATTATGTCGCAATATGACGACTGAAACCCTCTCAAACGCAACTATTGTTCATTCCGTGCTTAGGGAGAGGGGATGTTCCCGGATACCAAGGCTCCGACAAGCGATTTATGAAGTTCTTGAAAAGGACAACAGTAACATTTCTTTTCCATTACCCTTCTCAACGATGAGGATTTTAATAGTGTATTACAATAAAAAATGAGTTCAATATGAGATTAAACAATGAGACTGGCTAATGGATCAATTTCTCTTATCAAATTTATCCTTTGTTTCCGTATAATATTCTACATAAAACCTGCCGTAATTATGCTGACATAAAAATTGGTGCCGTATCATTGCAATTTGCTTAACTCGGATGCATGATTCATTCAAATACTTAGTTTTTGATTGCCAATGATTTTGTTAATTTTAAATTTCAAGACAGTAGTAATAGTTTCTATATGTCCAACTTTTCTGCTTTCTAGCAACCCCTATTCACGCGTCTCTTGAGCAACGCTTCGGAACCATTTATTCATAGACTCCTATTTTACCGTAATTTTTATTCAGTAATTTTATTGGATACACTGGATTCAGAGGGAGCATCATCTGTACTAACTCGCCTTTAATTGCAAAAATTTCCTAGCAGAGCGTGGTTTCGATTCACGGACCTCTGGGTTATGGGCCCAGCACGCTTCCACTGCGCCACTCTGCTTATGTGAACGGGGGAACCAATACTATGTCAAAGGTTCAACGTGATTCATATTCTGATGTAATACTCTGACGTTCGCATACAAGGTGTTTCAAAGCGCGCGAAATTCAAATCCGCTACTAGATTTAATTACACGTCTCAATCACTGCGATTATTGGCAAATAATCTAGAATATTGAGACTAGATGTTATTGGACAGATTAGTTATAAAGAGTAGAAGTACCCAAAAGACAGTGTTTGCTCATTTAATTTATATTTCAATCATAGATAATAGTTGAGAAAACTTTACAAAGTAAAGTAAACGTAATTCCAAATAAATATGTTATTGCTTGCTTACGTCACTGACGTGCTCTGGCTGTGCTATATTATTTGACTAAATTTTCTACCTCTTTCAGATACTTTTTGTTGTTAAACTGTTTTCTTTACTTGTTTGCTTGTTACAGATAAGCTGAAAAGAGATTTGTATTATTGTTTGATAGTATTAATTCTTATGCACTCTCATAAAAAAACAGTGCAATGTCAGGTCAACATCACAGAAATACACTTCTGAATTAGAGATATTACTAGAAAAAGCTGAAAGTTGTAATATTTTTTTTAAGACAACTGGTAGGGAGGTATGTACTCAATTTTCACTTGAACGGTTGATATAAGAATGGACACTTCACTTTGTCGACTGTTCGGGTGTGCTGTGTTTAGTTTCCTGGATATAGTACGTATGAGAGTGAGTAGATAGAAGGTATGAGAACATAATATAAACTGAATTTGTGAAGTGCACGCATTTGTTTACACACACACACACACATACACACAGAATAAACATAGATTGTTGGGGATTGCTACGATTTTGTAGTTAGCAGTAATGAAAACCAGGAGGTGGTGATTTTTTCCAATTTTCAGATTATATGAATGGGTGAAACCAGAAGGGTATAATTGACATTTTATAAATTCTGAGAAAAACGTGTTTTTGTTTTAGGCTATTTTCAGCGGCAATGAATTTTCGGTATGTAATGAACAATTGAAATACCTTTGTTTTAATGATGAAATAAAGCACCACGACTTTACAGTAATATTGACTTAATTAAACAGATTTCTGAGGATTTATAAAATATCACTTATAATGTTCTGGTTTTCACCCATTCATATTATACAAGTAAACATGCCGGAAAAAATAACTTTCAATAAGGTTGAAGACCATCAACTTAACGTGGGGACCGCGCGCGTTGTAGTCATCCTGGGATGAAGTGCGAAAGGTCAATATATTCCGCTTTCACGGGAATCGCACTCTATCAAGCAGAATGCGCCTGGTATAAACCTCTCTAAACAGGACGACTCGTCGCTGCTGCCCTTAGCCCCCGATTAACTAAAGCGCTAATTACAGCAACCTCCATATTGCAAACTCGTGGGTGGGGGAATTACGCGCGCGTAGCGAGCGAAGAATGGAGAAGTGTCTAAAAGCTCCCGCCCGCCCGCCCGCCCGCCCGCCCGCCCGCCCGCCCGCCCGCCCGCCCGCCCGCCCGCCCGCTCGCCCACCCGCTCGCCCGCTCGCCCGCCCGCTCGCCCGCCCGCCCGCCCGCTCGCCCGCCCGCTCGCCCACCCGCTCGCCCGCCCGCTCGCCCGCCCGCTCGCCCGCCCGCCCGCTCGCCCCGCTCGCCCGCTCGCCCGCTCGCCCGCTCGCCCGCTCGCCCGCCCGCCCGCTCGCCCGCCCGCCCGCCCGCCCGCCCGCCCGCCCGCCCGCCCGCCCGCCCGCCCGCCCGCCCGCTCGCCCGCCCGCCCGCTCGCCCGCACGCACGCTCGCCCGCACGCACGCTCGCTCGCCCGCCCGCTCGCCTGCTCGCCCGCCCGCCCGCCCGCTCGCCCGCCCGCCCGCTCGCCCGCTCGCCCGCCCGCCCGCTCGCCCGCCCGCCTGCTCGCTCGCCCGCTCGCCCGCCGGCTCGCCCGCCCGCTCGCCCGCCCGCTCGCCCGCCCGCTCGCCCGCCCGCTCGCCCGCTCGCCCTCCCGCCCGCTCGCCCGTCCGCCCGAGTGCAAATTGAGCAGGTCGACCGTCGATTGATTAATCGCCAGAGGTCCGCGTGCTGCATCCATTCTGCCGGGGGGCACTCTGATCAGGGCAACCGCTGCCCGCCCCGCTACGTCACGTCCCATCACGTGCCCTCCTACCCTGTTCCTTCCCATCCACCCTGTTTCTTCTCTCCTACCCTTTTCCGTATCAACTACCTTGTTCCGTCCCACCTACTCTGTTGTCCGTTTACGATGTTTCGAGCCATCTACGCTGGTCTGCCCCGCCTACCCTGTCTACCCTATCACCTACTTACCATTTACCCTACTCATTTGGGCATTGGGGGCCAGGCCCCAAAAGATCTACAGTTTTTGTTTGTTACCCTCCTTTATTTGGCAACATTTGTATAAATATTTATTTATGTTATACTTATGTAATCATTTTAAATAAGAATATTGTATAGTATCGTATACTACAAAAATAACATACATTATAGGTAATAACACACATGTTTATTGTTGAGCAAATATCTATGACTCCCCCCCCCCCCAATGGTCTACTGGATCCGTCCCTGCCACGTGCCCTCTCCCGTTTCGTTCCGTCTCTCTACTCCATCCCTTACTATCATTCCGTTCAGTTCCGGCCCATTTCACTACTCCTTCCACACATCCTACCCCGTCCCACCCAAATCCCAGCGACCCGGTGACCCAGCCACACTTCGCACGTGGTTTCGTTGTTCACCGTAAATTTGTACATGGAAAATCCATCCTGCCTTTCGCCGAAATGAATGAACTGTGCTTTAGCTACCGCATACATACTTTCCGTATCGTGTGGCAGAAATAATGCGGCTTTACGAATGTAATCTCTCGCATGTGTGGGGATAATTGATGACCTTGTGACAAAATAAATTTGATTTTAATTTTGAAAGTAGCTCTTAAAGGGAATAGGAAATGTTAAATGTATTCTCTTGGGGTGATCATGTTTGATCAATGCGTCTTTTCTTCAGTTTTAAGAATATTACTCTCAAACAATATTTTCAGTGATGTTTTATGTAGTTTGGCAAATCCCGTGTTGATTACTTCCTGATTCTGGAAACATTGTAAATTGTTGATCTAAATACTATTCCGTATATTAAAGAAATAAACTAGTTGTAAAAGAAAAAGTACTTTATTATAATATTGGTAACTGTAATGTAATATTATAATATTGCAACCTATATCCTTCTAACATTGTACCACCACTAGAAAACCTAACGAAACAAACTAGCAAAACAACTTCTACTATATACTACTTATGTGATGGTGAGAAAATCAGTTCATAAAGTTTTGAGTTTCCAACACATCAGATGAAAAATCGTCACCATATTGCTCAAAATTACGCGAAAGCTACCAGAACTACTAGCCGAGTAGCTACCAGAAGCTACTCACAGAATTTAAAAAAAAGTGTAAAAGAATTTATTTAAAGATCTAATTTTCAGGAATATTTTGCACTTGAAAGAAGTATCTGTAATAATGAAGTTGTAAGAGTAAGTCGAAAATATTTTAAATTTTTGCAATTTTCGAATTTTGAGATTTTAGTAAATATATATATATATATATATATATATATATATATATATATATATATATATATATATTCGAGGAAAAACATTCAAGTATATTTTGAGCCATTTTCGAAAAAACTTGAAATTGTCGTGAGACTTAATATAAATAACCTCAAAAAATTAAACGATCAGTTTCAAATCGAAGGATGTATGGATATTTACATGGGTGATATTGTATTAAAAATGTTCCTTTTTCAGTCCCTCACAGTGTAATTGAAACGAGCCTTTCAGAATATACTTAAAAACAAAACCTATTTGGTTATGGACATTTTTGAAACGGTTTAGTTGGAGAACTTTTGAAAAGGTTTTTGAGTTCATTTTGTTAGAATGGCATTGATATTGCGTTTTTGGCTCAGTTATATGCTGCATTTTGAGAAGCTTCATAAGAGTGTACTTTAACCTCGTATCTAAAAATTTAATAAAAACGAAATATGTCTATAAAGATTAAAAACGAGGAAAATGTTCGATAACATTATATTTTTTAATTTAAAAAAATTGAATAGAAAGGTAACTTGCGCTTGAGAATGTAGTGTATTGTGCTCTGTTGTTAAAAAACATATAACGAAACATTCTGAAGGGGTTTTTGAGAAAATGTTTTGTGGTTATTTTTGGAAATGTGTAATTAGATCCGATAGAAACTGATGGATTTCTGAAAGATTCAGAGGTTTTTACGTAAATAATCCTCGCACCAAACATGTAAGCACACATTTGCTGTTCGAGTAAAAAAATTGAATCGCTTTTGCTAATAAGTTTGAAAATGATTCACAATCCTCTTCACTCAAAAATTAAAAGGTCCATTTCAAAGTCTCAAGGTCTCCAATTTGATCAGATTGGAAAATCTTCTTTATACGATTTAGGCGCGAGTATTGGTTGAATGGATGGAAGGACGATTTCCTAAAAAAATGCATTTGAATATATTACCTTAAAAGATGTATTTCCATCAAAATATCAGAATCGACTTTTTACAAAATTATACGAAGCATACGAGAAAGAACACTCCATGCAATGCAACTTTTATTCAAACGTTTAAAAATTGTCAAAATCATATAATTACAACACAATCATAAAAGACAATCACAAAAATTTTAATGTTTCGAAATTATTCTCGGAAGCATCTGTTTTTCTTTAAGTCATAATATTACTTTGCGAAGTTAAATAGATTTCTTCGGTACTTAGCGCAAGCACTTAATTTTTTAATGATCTCGGAAATATTTTGTACGATTTAACAGTAAATTGAATGGATACTGAATTTAACCTACTAAGCATTTCTATTTAGTACTCAATTCAAATTCGTTAATTTACTTTAGTATGCGATGTGTTCTAATCCTGTTGCAGTCGTGGATTTGAATTTGGCGCGCAATGAGATGAGTAATCACACTTCTGAGAATTGCATCAAAATGTGAAACACAAAGGACAATCCAGCACGTTTTTATCCTTATATTCTTAATGTGTAGAGGGAAAGCAGTACAGCAGAGTGGCGCAGTGGAAGCGTGCTGGGCCCATAACCCAGAGGTCCGTGGATCGAAACCACGCTCTGCTAACAAATTTTGCTATGGAAGGAGTACGATCGTCGACGAAGCTCTTCCTAAATGGAGTGATTCCAATGAAAACTCTTCTCCAAAATGACACTTTAAGAAAAGACAAGTACATAACTAATAAGGAGGATGACTACTTTTCTGGAAAACGTGCCTGAAGACGAATAAATGAATCTTGCAATTTTTTTGCTTATTTTCAAGTATTTTGGTTTTATGATTAGAGGCGTGTAGGACGGATAATATAAATTTTTCTTACGAAAGTGACTCAAATCACAAAAACGACGTATTATTCAAAACTTTCTCAAGAAACATTGATTTTTGATCACTTCTTTTTGATGTGTTACATAACGCTATAGTTTCACAACACTTAATGTCATACGTGATTATTTGTTGGTATATCCTTATAAGCAATAGAAGCATTTTGATGAGCGGAGTGTGAAATATTTTTGTGGATAAAAGAGGATCTTATTTGTGGATTAAAGACTTAATTTAATTCTCTTATATACTGAATTCTTTCCAGTAACTGTTGCCCCTTTTTTCAATAAGTAGAAGAATTTTTACAGGATAGATTACTAGATTCCTATTTTCGTTACGACGTCCTGCAGATTAAATTGGGTATTGAAGATACTTTTTAGAAACGTTTGGGATTATTATTTGTCGATTGTTGGATGGTTTCTACTGGTGAATTAAGGAACTTCTTAAAAAGAGAATGTAATGCTGCTCGAAAAACGGCGAATTTTCGGCAGAAAAACTCTTATTACAGGGCCCTGGTGGGTAAATCCATTTGCTAAATTAATAAGTCCTCCTACACGTAGTGCAGCCAGAATCTCTGTTTTGTGGGTCGTTAATATCGAAAAATCGATTGACTGCAAAACGTCTGTCCTGTGAACTAGGCTAGCGACTAAACCGTTCAGCCGATTTTCTCCAAAATTGATATTCCCCAATCGATCTGGCCGATGTCGCGACTCCTTGAATATGAAACCGATATTTTTAATTTTGAGAGTACTTTACATGAAGCACCTGGGACATTTTCAAAATTTTCAAAGAAAGGGGCCATTTGATATTTGTTCTTGGATAGCCTGAAGGACGTTTAAGAGGAGATCCCATGTTGGTTGAAAACTGATTTTTGGACAATTAAAAAAAATCAATATTTTTTGATGCCTTCCGAGAACTATAATTACGAAGATGTATTTTTTTATAAAAGAAATCTGTTCATCAAAAACAGATTTTCAAATAATATCATATTGATTTTTTCAAAACTATAAGTATTTTGGAGTAACTGTGCGACAAATTTAGTTGCTCGCTCTGAAAATACTGCGCTTCTTGATCAAAATTGTAGGTGTTTTGAAGCATTGGATGCTACGTAAGTTAGAATGTGTAAAGTATTTCATATTTCTTTGTTTGTTCCTTACATTGGAGCTTTTGTTATACGTTAAATCTTTTAGAAATTGTTTAACACGTATTTGAAATAAATATGAAATAAAGATTGCTAGCATTTAGTCACCCACTTCCAATTTACGCAATTGGATGCTACGTAAGTTAGAATTTGTTATTATTTAATATTTTATATTATTATTTGTTATATATTTATATTATTTTATTTTAAATTGCGTCATTTAATTGTGCTAAATGCGAAAACGAGCAGATGTCAGCGAAACGTATAGCGGTTATTGTTGGCTGTTGTTGCCCATTGTAATGCCGCACATATAACACGATAATGATGGTTGATTTGCGATAACGTAAATAAAAACTAATTCTTTTATATTTTTGTAGAACATTACAGTACTATACTGTTTAATAATTACTATTATATATTTTCCAACGCTATCAGTATCGTATTATTTATGAACTTTAAATATTTATCTTTATTGCATTCTGCTTATATTCGCACCAAATGTTCTACGATTTCAAATGAGTTTTAGAAAAAAATAATTCGGAGAGAAATTGCGATATAAAAAGGATTACATAACCATTACTAATGTCGAGAAAGTACGTGTTGTTTTAGCACCTATAGTTTTCAATAATTGTATAGAATATTATATATATATGAAAATAATAATAAATGTTTATTGCTTGTACATCTTCCTTTTCAAATATAATTATTTAGTTATTTTTCAAATATTTGATTTATTTTTACTCTCTCGCGTGCTTCTTACGTAGTACAGAAAACGTATTAAAATGTTGAAGCAAAAACGGATATTTTTGACATAAAAATTCGTTTTTTGTTAAGTGGATTCCCGTTTTCTATTCATTCTCTTCCCCTATTCTGTTCCCCAATGATTACTTATTTTCCGTAGTCACCCTCCGTCAGTCAGTGAGTGTTCTATCTGAACTGTATAATACGTCATGTCACTGTCCATTTAGCAATAAACAATGAGATGGAAAAAAGTTACAATTCCGCCATGAGTCAGTGTATTTCTTAATAGAGTAAATCAATTGACAATATAATTTATTTTTGTAGTATTTATTTTCACGAAGAATAAGGCAAATAAAAATTCAAGAATTTTGTAACAAGTATTCGATTAGTTAATAAATAAGGGAAGACCATTATGGAATCTACTGTAATGGTAAAAATGATAAATAACTACATTTCTTGCTAGTAATTAATATCGCTGAGCAGAGTGGCGCAGTGGAAGCGTGCTGGGCCCATAACCCAGAGGTCCGTGGATCGAAACCACGCTCTGCTAAGTAGAATTTTTATCCCCATGGAAAATCCCGCAACTCTTTATTCTCTACGTTAAAAGTGCAAAAATGAGGCAGTTTCGTTTGCACCTTGTGTTATTAGAATTAGATATGACACAATGAAGAGGCTGATGTCTCGTCACACCTGTCCCGCTGACAAAAAACTTCTCCATTCACTAACAGCCCGCAAGGTGACCTAGATTGTAGCGTGCCAAAACCGGTCGTCAGTTTATCTGCTCCTCTTACGTCATAAGACCACTTGAACAACTGCTCCAACGCTTTCCGCTTTTTTATAATGAAGCAGAAACATTATCTGAAAATAACTTGTGTGCAGGAGTAATTTTCATTGCGTTTAGTTCTGATTTCAAGATGAATTAACAAATATATGGCTTCGTTTTGAAAATTGTCCTACATTTTTAATAATAGCCGGAATTGTTGCTTTGTGTCGATACTATTACAAAATATTGACGTGGTTTCCACACATGTAAGTATTCGTTTAAAAACAGTGTTTTTACTTTCTCGTCACGATTTACGTAGTATGAAGAACGTATTGTAATACTACGAAACATACGGCGAATTTTCGACAGAAAACTTTTTGTCCGGCTTTGATAACTATAAAGTGGATAAACATTGTTCCTATTTATTGTAAATTACTTCCTCTAACACGATGTGAAGTCAGAATCTATGTTTTGAAGGTCATTGATTCCGAAAAATTGATTGATGGAAAAATATCTGTCCGACCGCCCTTCTGTGAACAACGCTACCCACTAAACTGATCGCGAATTCTCTCCGAAATCGATATACAGATAAAAGAAAGATCGCCGTAAACGAATGAGAAGGAGAAAGGTTTTTTACATAAATCCGAGAGCACTTAGGAAAAGAATTGCCAAATTAAGTAATAATAAATCAACTAGACACAATTTAGTGAGGGGGGATTCTCTAATTGGGAAGGGAAGCTATGCTATCGTGCCTAAAGCGGCTTTTCGAGATATGAGTGAACAACTCTTGTATTCCTCGGGATTGGTGAGATAATGTGTAAAAAGAAGAAAGTATTGTTTCAAGTGCGTCACTGGCGGAGATAGCGCCGATGTCGCGCTACGTATAATCCATTTTAGAGCGAGAGCCTCACGTGTGACCCATTCAGTGGCGTAGTCAGGTAGTGCGTTGCGAGCACGTACACCGGGTTTCTATTTAAAACTGGTTTTGCCAATATCTTGAAAAGAGCGCACCGGATCTAGAAAAGTGGACAATGAAATTTATTTGAATCGACGGGGCCTCTCCAATGATACGAAAATCAACCCCCCACCCTTACCCTCCGGAGGTAATGAGGGGGGGAAGTTGAATGGGAACCCCCGTCTTTATTGCAGATTCGGATTCAAGAAAAAGTCCCTAACTTTTGTATATAAGTAACAAATCAAAATGATCACCAAAACCACTATTCTCAGTTAGTAAGCCATATTACCCTTTTTCATTTTCTCTTACGAATTCACACACACTCTGTAGCACTCACAAGACGTTTTCTCGCACTGAACTGTGGCAGCGTTTACGACACAATCTGCTCCATTTTGTTTTTACGGATTCACATGAAGTTTAATAACTAAGGGATGTTTATTGTAGTTTATAGATGGATAGTTGTTTAGTGATTCCGGGTGCGTCAACTACTGAGGTCATTAGTCCTGCAAGTGTTGTGCATGTTTTCCCTCTCGGGAGGTGGTGGTGATCTCTCCCCTCGCTGTATGACGAGATTCGTCGTACCGCGGCTAGCGGGGTTTCCTCAACCAGGTATCTTCCACCAGCGCGGTACCGCCCCCGCAGGGTCAAGCTCTAAGCTCCCGACCGGTCTCTTGGTGTGTGAGGTAGTGTAGTGCATGTAAGTGTGTGTGTGAGAGAGGAAATGACAAGGAAGAGGAAGGAAAGATCGCGCGCGGTCCGTGGCCCGTTCGTTAGGATACTGCTCCGGCATTCGCCTGGTGTTGATCGGAGAAACTACGGAAAACTATCGATCAGAGCAGCCGGCCGCTAGAATTCTCTTTCAGACGGCGACTGAATTCGACCTTCGTAGCTGAAAAGCTAGTGTCGAAAATCTTGTCACTGCCGGGACTGGAACCTAGGATCTTCCGGTCAGAGGCACTGAGTCACCTCTCCCGGTGTTTATAGTTGATTTGCCGATTACAGATGGTCAAGATAGTCGCTACGCGGGTCAAGAAAGATAATGTTACTCGCAGATATCACTAAAAATCGTGTCTCTGTGGAGTCGCATGGTAACTTCATAGCGTTTAAGTTTCGTAAGAAAAAATACTTATTTTAGCTCCTTCTACCTTAGAGTTTGGCAGCCACGTTTTGTCGAATACTGTGTGCTTTTGAACTGTCTGCATCTATTGCGCCGCGCTGTGAGAAGCAGGCATCGGTTTACCATGAATTAACAAGCTGCACTCGCGAGGTTCGCACCTTAACGCATACAATTGTCTACACTTTAAATCGTAAATAGCTACTAATCGAACGTCAGGTTTAGTTTTTGAACGTATACACACTTTGTTCTGTTGTTAGTGACAATTACAAATATTGTATTGAATGAAATTTCGCAAAACATCCATACGTGGATGTCTATGCGAATGAATATCTGCAAGGAGCGTTGGTTTTCCAAACTATCACATTAATCATTAATATCTACAGTTGGGCATCTAAGGGAGGGTTCATGAGGATTCAGCCCTCACCCTTGACCCTTGAGAAGCCGGAGACCAATATATTCCCAAATATAGATTTTTTTATTTTCCATTGTAATGAAAGCCTTTCATTATTGGAATTAAATAAGATATATATATATATATATATATATATATATATATATATATATATATATATATATATACGTTACAACTATAAATCAAAAAGTAAACTTTAAATTAAGTATAAATGAAAAACTATTTATAAGAATAAGAATGTTTTGGACTCAATACATACTGCTTCTCATTGAAAAAATCATCGTTGTGCTACGGTATCCACTTGTCTATGGAGGAACGTTTTTTCAAAATGCTATAAATTAAAGAAGATACTGTTTTGCATAAAAAGAGGGCTGAGAGAGAATAAATCCTTTGTTGTTTAAGTCTTATGATATTGGTGACTAAAACTAAATAATCAATAGGCAGGGTAGATTAACCAATAGGCAGTACTTAAAGGCAATTACATAGGGCTCTCGACGGTATAAAACATTTTTTTAAAACTTTTTAAAAATAATTAAACGATGCTGAGACTTTACTTTTATAACCATGTATTAATTTTTGAATCATTTAGAGCTGTAAATGCAACTATCAAATTCAATGATAGCATATAACGAAAGCGAAATGTGAGTACATTTCAAATCATAAAAACTATGAACTTTTTTATTATTGGACACAAAGTTACATTTTTGTTTACACGTTTTCCAGGACTTCAAAAATGTAATAAAATAAACTTTTGTATCAAACATTTTTAAGATATGTTAATGTGTAAATTCAGAATACATACCCTAACAACACATTACATACCGAGAGTGATGGTGAATGAAAATGGGGGGGGGAGGGCTCTCTTTGGCAAACGCCTAGGGTCCCATTGATTATAGAGAGATTATTATAAGAAGGGATCGCTTTGACGGATACTCGTTTGCTACTGCTGGCAACATAACGCTGATTACGCTCTTGTGCGAAATTAGTTATTGCGCTCGATTGCAGTTGGCTCTCTTGTAAATGCTTTCGACATAACGTCTTGCAATTCCATTAACCATCATGATTTTTTTCTTTTCTGACCTGTCAAACCGGTCCCTTCTTATGATGTATGTAGTACTTGGCGCGACAGCCTGTGGACAGGCTGAGGCCTACCGGCCACGTCCCTGCCTCGCGGACGTGGGTTATGGGGGGGGGGTACCTGTGGTTAGCACGTAGACATCCCCACGTCGTATTCTGGTCTTTTCAACCTGAGAAGTGAATTTTCTCATCGTCACACAACAACAAATACCGGGACATTGCAAGGAAAATGCACACTATAGCCTTCTGACGACCGGGAATCGATCCCGGGGCCGCGCAGTGGAAAGCGAGCAGGCAGACCAAGTTAAGCCAAGATTCCCCCCTTGTTATAATAACTTCTGTATTTTAATCCACCACTGGAGGTGGACTCCCATGCGGACGCTCCTTCGCGAGCACTCACCAGCAGTTGGTGGCGGAGAGGCCCGACGTGTCGAGCAGGTGGCCGGCGCGCTCGCGCAGCTGCAGCACCACCGCGGCCGCCAGCAGCACCAGCGGGCTGCCCCACGCGAACAGGCTGTACTTGCAGAAGACGCTGCCGATGCGCGGGTCCGCCACCGGCACCAGGTTCACGTTCTCCCTGCGAGCACACACGCGCGCGCATTGGCACCGACGCGGAGGACGCGCATGGACGTTTTGGAGTTTACTAATTGTCGCCAATAAATCGAGAAAAAAGGGACTCGCCTTTCAGTGTCACTTGTCCAGGGTCCCGTAAAATGAATGAAGTACCACGCCCGCGGGGATTTCATTCAGTGGCACCGTTGCATGATCACTAAAAGTATATGCGCTAAAAATGTTTCCGAAAAAATAATTAACGCAGCCGCCATTCTTTATTTATATCCGAACGTTGTCATAAAATTGTTTTTTGTAAAATAATGTTTTAATCTCAAAAATGCGTCTTCATACCGCTTCGACTCTTTTGAACTCACTCTAATGTTTATCATATTGGGTGGAATCCCATTTCGATGTGAAAATGTGAATTACCAATTTCGCACCCCACTGATGTAGCAAGCTAGCTTGTCTTCTGTAGAAAGTGGCAGGGAGTGCAGTGGGAGAGTAAGAAATGACGGTTTGCTGTTGACCTGATTCTAGTTTTCCGTGCACTGTGTTGGTATAGGAGACTTTCAATCGAAACGTGGGTCCAAGTCATTGGTTGTAGCAAGGAACTGGACTGTTTTAATAAATCATACTTTTTCTGTGGCTGTTTTCATTATGGTTCATCGAGGAAAACAACTGATGTAATGTATGTAAAACCAACATTCGTAAAAACATGAAGTAATAAAGCAGCCTTTACAAGTCACCAGGCAAGCCTAATCCACTTCTTTCTTAACTAACTCTGCCGGCGCTTTCTTGCAAACTTCACCGCAAAGCCTCTTCGGTATTTCGTCTCCGTTATAGTTTGTAGTTAAGTGCTCCTAGGAGAGGGTTGTCCATATCGTGTACTTATAAATACTCTCCACGTATATTTAAAATAAAAGTGCTCGGGACTGACCGCATTCGGGATCACGAAATCGAAAACCAACCATATGAATGACAACAGACACCTCCAAAAGAAGCGTTTTAAGCATTTTGCGCGACTAACGAGTACGAGCCAATCAGTGGACAGTGAAGCATTACGCTTGCCCGTGCGGTATGTGTTAAACTAAAAATATAATTACTTATTTCTTGATTGCTATTTCCAATGAAGTACAAAATAAGTCAACTAAATAATTAGAGGATATAAGCTATTTGTTATTGTTTGACACATACACTGGTAAAAGCGGGATACGCGGGCCCAATTGAAATATTATTAACTATTAGAAATGCATTAATATAAAATTGTTTGTAAAGTAATGTACAGTTGTCGTATAAAAATGTCTATTGTCTTTGAATATTAATTATAGTGTCATTTTAATAATACACTTGTTTTAATACATTTCCAACTGAATCGAACTAGTTTCCCACCAGCAGATCTAGAAATGTTAATAATTATTTACTTACTGACAGGAAGGTATTGGATTAATACCGTATGAATTACTCATCATGTTGTTCCAAGGAATAAAGTTCATAACATTTCGGCATGGACATAGGCATGTAAAACATTTGCAACGCCTATCTCTCCTAATATCCCCCCGTTAGGGGCTTTCGAATTATTCATAGAATTGTTTAGATTTCTCTCATACCAAATTTTATACTGTATATTCTACTTTCTTAAATACGTATATTCCTTGATATATTTAAAGTTCTTATTCATGGTTCTATGCGTGGTGCAGCTCGTGCTTTATTTAAAGCGCCAAACACAAAGGGAAAAAGATAAAATATTGTTCTGTCAACCGGGCAAAACCCCTCGCAGGCTGTTGGTGAGGCAATATTCTATTTCAAACACTACAAGATTTTCTGATAATGAAACATAGTTTTTATAAAGTCACTGAACTGCTGGCAAACCAATCAGCCGGACTAGACTATTTTACGAAAAGCGACGCTTCACTGTTTTGTTTGTTTGGTAGTTCAATTGTAGTTTACGAATAAACAAAAATATCTGCATTATCTGAACTCTACGCCGGAAAGAAGGGAAATAAAAATAAGCAAGAAATGTAAATTGATGTTTTGTCATTATTCTTTTAAGATTTATATGAACATTTTATGGCCGAAAATATAAAGTAAATTTTTTTAATTTTTTCACAAAATTCAATATTTTCAAGCATTGCAATAAAAATGATTGATGCCGCAACTGTTCTCATAAAATATGACTTAAATACGAGAGTTATTAGAAAAGTTTCAGTATGAGAACAAAGTCATGTGATTCACTAACAACGACAATAACAAATTTTCAAAACACGGTACGCTAGCGGTAGTTTACGTATAAGTGCATTTATTTTAATTAATCTAAATACTAATTGTGAATACCTAAAAACAATCGAAAATATTGAATCGCCATTAGGAAATGATGACCTGAAGGCACGGCATCCTTTCGCAAGAGGCATTTCCTCGTATTCCTTCGACAAATACTTCCAAGGCTTCTTATATTCGGTGTTGTGTTTATCGAAGCATAATTAATACTATACGAACACCAAATATGATAAATTTTTGAAGGAATTTTATTCAGGTAAAACATGAAATCGCTTTTGGAACAAGATATTTCGAGTACGCGTTTGAAGCAAAGTCAGTTGGTGAAGAGATATTTCTTATTTAAAAGTTCATCCTAGAACCTCACGTATCTTTCACGAGTATTCGCCGGCAGATGTGTTCTTCTGAAAGCTCTGCATTGAAGGAGCAATCCTTTAAAGTTTCCGCAGTGCCTCCCATAGGAGTGGTCCCAAAAGAACGCAGCCTTCCTTGCGTTTTCGAAGCTCTTCTGCGTGCTAGTAAGCGCGTATCGTTCTAGCGATATATATTCTCTGTTCTTCTCAGTGTACTCCATCTATTGGATTTTGAGGTAGAAGGATCTTACAGAACCGTTCGCTTCCTGGGGTTGGGAGAAAGATGTCACTTATTTTTACCTCTTTTGTGAAGAAAGAACTCTGATATGCTTCTTTCGTCGGAAAAGGTAGAATAAAGAAGTAGCATATCTTATTATTTCGGAGATGTGCAGTCAATTTTACGGATTACGTCGCCATTTTTGAGCATCTGAGGAAAATTTAGAATTGAATCTGCGACTTCTTCGGAATGTCGGAAAATTCGTAATTGATTTTTACAAATGTGTTAGTTTCTCCTTAAAAATACTCTAATTACCTCGTACTTAAAAAATAAAATGCTTTTTTAGGACACATCAAATATTAGAATTTTAGAATGAACAATTCATATTTTATAAATTACTGCAGTTAAATTGTTAACGCATTACATGTTTTTTCTCAAGTGAAGGATTTGTTTTGGATCTGTGCAACATTAATGTTTAATACGATGAAAACGTTTAATTTTGAAATTAATTATAAAAAGTCCTGGAAATACACAATTTTTTTGGTGTGCGCCGAGAATTGCGTAAATAATATATTCTGAAAAATTTTCATTTGCAGAATATTAGTTGGTTTAGCCTTGTATAAAGTGAATCGTTATATCTATCAAAAACGTAAAACAATTTTTTGATATTATGATATTGTTATTAAAAAGAAAGTAGAAAAAATAATTTATATACACATTTGTACATTTTACGAGATTTAACACGGCTCACTAATGATATTTTGATTTATTTATGCACAAAACTTCTTAAGTATTTATGAGACATAAGGAGTAAATGTGTGTATTACATGCGAATTTCTTATGTATGAACAAGTTTAGTGTTTATTACTACATAATATCTAGTTTTCTTTTTAGAAATCATAAGTTAAACTACCGTCATATTGTATAATAAAGTTTCAGAGCTCGTGGCACGCTAATTGGAAAATGGTATCCTCCTGAATTCTCATGAGGTCGTTCTACCATTGACGAACTAAAGAAGTACCCCCAATATGACATTGTTGTTACAAATTAAATTCTGCATTATCTTTGCGACACTCACCTGAATGTCGTGTACATGTCATGTGTCATGGCAGTGAGCCAGCAGAACACAGTGAGCCGAATATATTGAAGTGAGAAGCCAAGAGCCACGCAGAGTTCCCGGTCCTGTGAAACATATAATACCATCATAAGTATTATAATATATATATATATATATATATATATATATATATATATATATATATATATATAAACATATATTCAACATAAATAATACATTTTAAAAATTGGATGAAAATCACAGTAAACATTCATAATGTATTTTCTACAAGACAAGTGGAACTCCAAATATCCGAAGCTCAATTTTACGAATCTCCAATATTACCCAAACCATTTATTATAATAAGTCTCTTGTTAACTGCTAGGTCATCAGCTATTTCTTATGTACAATATATTACATTATATGACATAAATATTAAAAATTAAAGTATTATTACATAAGCATTACAAATTAAAAGTATGTTAAGATAGTCTGAACTCACATTATGTAATATGAGTTAGTAAATACATTTCAAAAATTAAATGGCCTAAATGCAGTACCTTTTGCCATTCAAGTACATAAATAGGTTTTTATAGAGATTATCTAAATCTCTAACATTTAAAAATTTTAATGCTATAATAAGATATTTCACTGTCAGTTCTGTGATAGAGCTCTCACAAATATTTTTTCTTGAGAACTGATTGGCGTGAGTAAAATTTGTACGTCCTATTCTGAGCCTGGGTATATTCATTTGGTCTCTTGTAAAACTTGATTTTTTAATCATGAAAACTCGAACCTTATAGTTTTATAATGGTGATTCGTCACGAATTTTCCATCTCTTAGAATTTCAATTTTGATACAATGTTGTTTCTTTTGTGGAAGTTACTGTAAACAACAAACATCCCATTTGGGAAAACTTATGTTTATAATAACTTAATGTTTGAACTCTTGTTTTTGTCATCTCTTTAAACTATCTTGTTATACTGTAAAATAGTGTGTAAATACATAAATATTGATCTTTTCGTAGGTAATTTTAATACATATGCATCCATGCATAATGTGTGCATTGAATCTGGATGCATACCAGCCTAATTCATTTTTCTGCTCTGTTAGTTTTAGTATTCTGAATTCTTTTGGTTACGAATAATCCAAAAACTTTTCATCTAAAATTGTATTTATAAACAAACTGACTATGAATGCCGGTAGGCATGTTAACAAAACTCGCAAAAGCGAAAATATAACTTATATAGAGCGTGATTAAAAGGATGAAGCATGGAAACATTTACTTCCTTCAACAAAACAACTGTTTTATCTCAATACTGACTACATTTGTGTAGTTTTATCAGGTGTCAATAGCGACAAATACATCATTCGAATGCGATGTTTGCTGGGAAATATTTGACATACATAATTCAAGATAAGAGTCGCTAAACATCACGGAATTCCAGTCGTAAACGCCGTAATATAAATCTGAGCATGCGAACGCGAATGCACTCCAGATATGTTATCTAAGTTTGCGCACCGCAGTTTACGTTCTCCGCGAGTGCAGCAACTGGTCTCCTGGGGCTTCCTCGTGGCTCGACGACGTCTCCCTATACTTTCGTTCCGAGATTCGATTCCGAAATCGATTCTTTTTTTCGATTCCTGTGGTATCAGCATTCAATTCCTTTGCTTCCGATTTTTGCTGGAATCGATTCGGGAAGGTCGAAATTGAATCAAATGTTTAGCCTTCGATTTTTTAAAATTATATATATATATATATATATATATATATATATATATATATATATATATATATATATATTCCTAACTTTTTATTGTATTTTCAGAATTTTTGTCGTTTGCATTTATTATTACTCTTATTACTTGTATCATTAATTTTATAGACGTCATTGCCGTGTTTAAATTATACATCCCACCACACCTCCACCTTCCGCTTCGTTCAAATCAAACCGCTTGATTCAAATTACAAAAATATCAAAAATATTTCATTTTTAGCATTACAAGTTTTCCACTGTTTTCCTGCTAGGATCGCGTATTATGAAGTTATGTTTCTTTGAATTCATTATACTTTTTTTGATTAGTTCATACCATTGTTGATATTACAATTTAACCAATTTTTTGTGAATTTTTTCCTTTCGACTCGATTCCAACTTTTCGATTGTGTGATCGATTCCGGAATCGAAAATCCCTAGTCACTCGGCAGCTCGGCGCTATAGGCGGCCTCGGCCGGGGTCAAAAGGCAGGGTGGAGCAGGGTGGGGCAGGGTGAGGCAAGGTCGGTTCCGCCATCAGAATGCGTTCGCAGCCCTTCTCTTCCCGCCCCCCCCCCCCGAAATTATGCGGCGAAAATATGCACTTGCCTTTCCCTCGCGGCGACCGCGCCGGCATGCGGCGCCGCGCGCCTTCGCACAGAGAAGACGACGGCGCGTCGACTCATCCTCCTCCCCCTCCTTCACCACTCCTGTCTCTGCCTTTGCCTGCTCCGTTCGGGTCTCGTTCCCTGGCTCCAACCCTCCTCGTAGAGAAAGGAGCCTTACTCAATGCCCGCACGTTGCCGCCGCCGAAACTGCCTCCACCACAGCTTCCGCCCTCCCCCACCATCACCACTCTCACCCTCACCCTCACTTTCACTTTCACCCCTGCGGCTGCCGATAACGAAAAAATGCTCAGGAATTTCCACCAGCGACTCGGGAGAGAGGAAGATGGTGTTTCGAAGTCGGAGAATATATATGGGTTCCCGCGCGGGACGTCATATGCAGGAGTTTAAGAGGTTTCTGAGTTCGTAAAAAAACATAAAAATTGAATTGACAATGCCTTGTAATATTGTAATAAATATACTATTGTTCTTGTATTATTCACAATAATTGTGACGTAAACGTACTTAAAATTTTCCTCCTCCAATTTTAATGAACTTTTTTAATCTATAAATGGTCGCGAGGTGTTCAATATACTCAAGTACTATATAATAATTGTAAAATAAGGCAAACAATTCTATTCTTTTGCAATTCGCAATAACTTTCAGCAAGATGATTACCTTTCCTTTCTTAAAAATTTCCTTTCCTTTCTAAAATGGGATTTCGAAGATTAGAAAAAGCAATTGTAAATACAAATTGCAAATGCTTTTTTCGCTTTCCAAATATAAACAAAAATATAGGAACAGACTAATTACCACAAACCGAGCTCTTGATTGTTGGTGTTCATATTTTGCCTTATTTTAGGCCAATTAAAATTCAGTGAATTTAAAAAACATTGCATTGGGTGTAAGTACAAAATGGTATTGATGGATTGGCTTTAAATGCATTAAGTTATATAAGGACAAAAACAGTTGCATTATTATAATTTTACGTAACTGTTACTAATGCGAAAATGTATGTGCTGTCGTAACATCTCTAGTTTTTCTTGGCGCCGTTTCGAACTGCCATCAGTAATAAATGATGACATGTTTTTCAAATGGCTGCGATAATGAGATCTTGCAATCGATATCAGATTGCAGTCGAATTTTTTGCCAGCTGTTTTGGTAACAATTACGGTTTGATTTTGAAATGAATTACATTCTTATCTCCAGTTACGAAATGTTCTTCTTTTATAGACGATAGCTTGACGATTTTGGCTTATCTCACAATTCTGGCATTAGGAAAACGAGTGACTTTTCAAAATAAGTGATGCCTGTCAATACTATAATGCGCGCCTTTTCATTCATAATCAAGTAATATGTCCTTAACCTTGGCGTTCTATGTATCATTCCCATTTGAATGAAAACATTCTTGTAAATAGCTGACGTGATCGACAAGAATAGCATTGTTGTGTCAGTTCATTCAAGTAAGTAGTTCTGTGAACAGTAGATTTTGTGTTCATAAATCGTTGAAAAAAGCTGAAACGGAAACTTTAACGTGATGATCCCGTGCCGGCTGGGATGGTTCAGGGCAAAAACTGTTGCCAATGCTGTGTTTCTAACCGGGAGGTCTTTGGGTTTGAGTCTCAAAGGCCGCGTATTTTCGACACTACCTAGATAGATAGGTCGAACTCGGCCGCTGTCTGAAGAAAAAGTGTAACAGTCGGCTGCTCTGGTCAGTTTTCCGCGGTTTCTGCAGTAAATACCAGGTGAATGCCGAAGCAGTACGATAACGGAACACGGATTGCGCGCGTTCTTTCCTTCCTCTTCCTTTTCCCATCATCTCTCCTCCCCTTCTTCACACACATGGACACACATGGACTACCACACACAAACTTATCGGGAGACCTGTGGGGATAGTAGAGCTTGTCTCGCCAGAAGTTGTGTTCCACTGAGGTAGATACCTGGACGGGGAAATCCCCTTAAGTCGGCGAATGATTAGGCAGAGGAGGAATATCGCCACCTTCCCAAATACAGATAACTTGCGCTACACATACGTGGCTAATGACTACAGCAGTTGTTACCGTAGGCTCGGAAACACAAAATAACCAAAGTAGAGCTCGCGACAAAAAATTCCTTTTTAATGACTTTAAGCTTTGTAGCATGTTCGAAGAAACTGGAACTTAGTGTTTGTTAGTGACTGCGAAACAAACACCAAAGACACAATGCCGAACGGTGGAGTTAAGACAAACCTAGCTTCACTCGGTTAATAATAAGAGTCAATTCGAAACGACACCTCTGGCTCTCTCTGTTGATGGATTAGAGTACTTGTCATTGACCGACCAATGACACATGCATTCTTTTAAAAACTTGCCTGTCACTGAATGATAAATCGTTGCTCTAAATTATCTGTATTTTTGAGGCCCTGCCTTGATTAGATACACGGAACACGGAGTAGCTGGAAAGAGAGATACTGCTGTGTCAGATTGATAATTATATCTTCTGTAGATATGAAGCTGATAAGGGAAATCGTGCACCGAGAGTACACATGTTAAAGAGAATAAAAATTTGATTTTTTCAACAGATAATTGTAAATTGCTATTTATTGCACGTATTACGTGACGTATAACGGATATCAGCTCTTAGTATCCCTTATATAAGTAGAATTATAGAATTAATTCGTACGATACATTATTAAAACAAAAAATCTTATTTTTTGGCCATCTGAACAATAACATCCTCTTGAGAAAACTGTGCATATTGTTCCTTACCATCTCAAATAATACCCATTTTCTGTTAAAAATAATATATTTATAAATTATATATATATATATATATATATATATATATATATATATATATATAACAACTCTAAGACAAAAATCGACTGTTGCTAATATTTTCCTTATTTTTTCTTTACTATTTGACAAAATTTCTTGATTATTGATGTGAAAGATGTTGGTTATTTTATTTCTAAATCACATTATTTTTGGATGTTTTAGAATTATATTAAGAAAGGATATTTGAAATCCGTCCGCAAACTGGAACCAAAATTAAATCTGCATGTACAACATTGGCAAACGAAACAAAATTTTAAGACTTTGTTGTCTGCCATGGTGCGTAACTACGCTGCGATCTTCAGAATGCTCGTAGCGAAATACTGACCACGCCTTGTGTTCTGGTAGTTATTTTTAGTTCTAAGAGAAAGTAACATGTTGAACTTGGTACCTTCGCATTACGCAATGCGTATTTTTCCTACACTGCACTGCCCTAGCTGCAGTCGTGGTGCACGAAATACACTTGACTGCCAACAGATCGCAGCATGTATCGGGAGTCTTGGCAGCACGTATGACAGAATTAGAGTATATGTGTTCAGCGTCATATTTTTAAGTTAAAGGAAATCGTTCTATCTTAAACGATTCATTACAAATGAATGAAACACGGTGTTTTATCTGTGTAAAATTGTGGATGCCAGTATTTTTATTTGTAATATTCCATATGAATGCTATTCAACATCACTTTCGATTATTAATGATACAAAATAAAATTGCTGAGATACGTGCGAAAGATTGTGAGCTAGTGGAAAATGTGTCAATGCCTTACGATGAACTCAGAAAGGCGCGCAATTTGAATTTCGTTGAATATTATTAAATGGTCGAGGTGGCTAAGGTCGTGTACCGACTCACAGCTTAGGTTCGCGGGTTCGAATCCCGCCTTGGAATGGTTGTTTGACCATTCTCTATATGTTGTCGTGAAGCGTCTCGCGTTCTGCTGACCCCAGATCAGAGGACCTCGCGGAGCCCGCGAAGTGTGTCGATGTTTAGCGTGTAGTTGAATTCAAAGATATTGGATAGTATTACCTAGATACACATGTAGCGTTATGGAAGCGTTACAAATTGAATACTGCGCGCTGCGCCACATTGTACGCAACTACTCATAATTTCCTGGCAAATACTGACAGGCGTTTTGTGTGTTCGTAGGTGACGAAAGTTATGGGTATTTCCCATGTAAAGTATTACATTGCAGTGTTTTTGTCTCGCTATGCAAAGACTATTATTTACGCATTAATAAAAATGAATAATGAGAGCTTCATGGTTCTGTGATCTGAAGGCCAAAATGAAGCAGCACTAGGGTTATGAGAAGCAAAGTTTCAAATACACAAATGATACAACCAAGGCATGTTCCATTTAGTAACATATGAGTATTTTACATTTAATTGTCCTTTAACTTGGTCCAAGAATACCTGCACACTGTGTGTATGAAGTATATTTATATTTTCTTACTCAAAGTATTTTATTTATTTGAAAACTTGTACGCATTATTAAAAATTGGAAGATAGATTTCATAAGTTTTGGACATTTCGCAGCGTTCTTAAAAATTAAGTTGTGGGCCAAGCTTTACTTAAATCATTTTCATTTAAAAGATTAATTTAAATCTCTACTTCAGGAAAAAAATAGCACTGCATTAGCTAAGAAGGGCAACAAAACCAACAAAACGACGGAAGATTGATAGAAATATCTTAGTTGAAATTTCTTTTTTACAACATAAGTTTGATTTGTACAATTGGTCTGCTAACTGGAAAGAGACCTGGAGAGGTGGATCAGGGAATCAATTAATGTCGCTGCTGTGCGTCCGACTGGCAGGTCCTAGGTTCGAGTCCCGAAGTTGGCAGGAATTTCGACACTAGGTAGATAGCTAGGTCGAATTCTGTGACTATCTGGTGGCGAATTATAGCGGCCAGTTGCTCTGAGTTCTCAGTGGTTTCTCTGATCAATACCAGGCGAATGCCGGGGTAGTATCCTAACAAACGGGCTACGGACAGCGCGTGATCTTTTTTTCTCTTCCATGTCGCATCCTCACCCCTTAGTCACACACACGTAATTACACGCGTTACACTACCACACTTGATGGGATACCGGTGGGAAACTTAAATCTCGTCCCGTCTGGGGCGATGCACCGCTGGCGGCCGATACCTGAGTGGGGAAAACCACGCTGGGCGCCGGCGCCGGCCCTCACCATCCAGCGGAGCGGGAAGATCACCGCCACATCCCGAGCAAAAGCACGCACACTTACGGGACTAATGACCTTAGCATTTGACGCGCCCGGAATCATTAATCAATAAATGAAAAAGATAATTGGAAGTAATGTCAATTGTTTTAAAAGTTTACTTACTAGTAAGATTGTTATGTTTATATATGTGTTGGCTCAGAACTGAAAGTAGCTTCGTAAAATCATGTTGTGATTAGTAGCTGAATGTATCTTAAGTGACACACAATTGTAACCAAGGGATTGTCTGTTGTTAGTTTATTCTTGTGTTGAGCTGTTTTTTCTCTTCCCTTTATCTACAGAAATATTGCCAGTTTAATTACACGAACCTAAAAGTATTAATATAACTTTTAATCGATAAGACTATTAATTGCAAGCCAAACAACACGAGCTATTTCCAATTACGTTTTTCTTAACAGTTGTTATGAACATTTACAATGTGATTGACAGAATTAGACTATTTGTGTACAGCGGCATGAAGTTCTAAGTTTTGAGTCCCTAATTTCCCGTGAAAAAGGCGTCAAGATACACTGTATTATATGTCCGCGCCCGCATTCGCCTACAATATGGCGGAGAGTGCAATGTTGAATTGTTACACTAGTGCTCACCTCTCACCAGAGGAGTAGCGGGAATATGCGTTCAATAGGGTAGCGTAAAGAGTGGGCGGCTGTCGGCTGGAAAAAGCCCTAGGAAAAAATATATGCATTATTCCCATCCCTCGTTCTGCGCTTGGCTACCGAACGGTTCACACCTCGTCCGCTGCTTATCGCTCCGCAGTACCTCGACTGTAACCAGTAATAAGTGCCCCAGCGGGGTCGTGGTTTCGGCCGTTCAGCAAGCGAGCGACTTGTTTAAATATCTCTGTGCAGCGAAGTGCATTCTAATAAGTGTTTATAACGAGAAATATCAGCACAAGGGGTTGTCGCCCCGGCGACGGGCCCTCTCGGGTCACTTAGTGCGATCTTTGTTTAATGTTTAGTCCAAGAATGGCAGAAAACGCGAATGCATCATTTCCTCCGCTATCATATGTGGTGTCCTCAGCACAAAAAGTAACGGTGGTAATCCGCCTCGTTGCGGCAAATGTGCAGGACCGCATGCCATGGCCGAATGTTCTAGTACTCATACCAAATGTTCACTCTGCGGAAAGGCTCATTGGTCCTCTAATCGCGACTATGAAATTTATCAAAAAATTCTCCCGAGAAAATTACTCCCATCCCGCTACCCCATCGACAACAATTCGCACAATCAGCGATACCCCATCATCCACGTTCATTAACCCCTTCAAGGGCTCGCCCTGTAGCCTATCCTCATCCTTCCTCTCCTTCCTATCACAATGCATCAAGAACAATATCCCACCCGTCGTAGAATTCCACAGCCATCATTACCAAACCAAATGCCGCTATATTCAGATGTTTTCAAACAGCCCATACACCCGCTCATTGGGCAACCCTTCCAATTGGAACAATTTATTTCCCAACAGGTAGAACATTTCTTCTCTAAACTTTCTTACAAACTCCATTCTTCAATCAATAAAATTATATTATCCATAAAATTATGCCTATAAGTAGTGCCACTCATTCCTCACTCCGTCTTATTTCATGGAATGCAAACGATGTTAAACCTAATATTCATATGCTGGCCCACATTTTGCATAATAAAATACAAGTAGCTTGCATTCAGGAAACCCATCTTTGCCCTTCAATGAAAATTTACATTCCCGGTTATGTTTTATATCGCTACGACCGACCGCGAAAACGGTACAGCGGTGGGGTCGTCATATTTGTAAAAAATTCCGTAACACATCATCAGCTACCTTTAAATATAAATAATACTTTCGAAAATATTAGTGTGGTTATTCAGCAGAAATTTTAATCTACCCTAATAAACACTTCAATTTACAAGCTCCCTAATATTCCATACAGATCAGGTGATATTGATACCTTATTTTCCTCCCGTCAACCAACATTAGTGGTGATTGGAATGCTAACATCGGTGATTGGAATGCTAAACACGTTGCTTGGGGAAGTAGACTAAACTCACCTGCTTGTAATCTGTTGCTAGATGACATACAAAGACTAAATCTGGCTATACATGCCCCTGATACACCCAGCTACTATCCCTACCGCGAGTCTGTGCAAGCAGGTATACTAGATTTCGGCGTTTCTAACAACTTTAGTTGTAACATTCTAGTCGAGACTCGCCCTGCATCCCGATCATCGTCCCGTAGTTTTCTCACTCGACGCAACCCCAGAAGAAATTCGCCCCGCTCAGCCTCATCATTTATGTGTCAATGCCAATGTCAACTGGCCATATTATTAGATGCTAGTTACACATCTTTTACCTTCACTGCCATTACTCCGAACTACGCAGGAAATCGACGGCGCCATTGACTCACTTACTCATACTATATTAGATGCCCTCGACTCAACGGCTATAACAGTTCATCAACGCACTTCGCTTCCAGCAATACCACCTGTAGTGAAGAAACTAATCGAGTATAAACGATATATTAGTCATCACTGGTTGATACATCGATCTCCTCTCCTAAAATCTTATTTAAACCTCCTAACTAAAATTGTGAAACAACTTTTGGCGTCTATTCACGCGAAAAAGATTCATCTTCAAACGGCAAACCCATATGATCATGACTGTGGAATATAACCAGACGTATATGCGCAAACCTACCAACCTACCCACCCTTGTTACTCCAACTGGAGAAGCATCTTCTTATGCCGATAAATGTGATATGTTGGGTAATTATTTTGCATCAACCTTTACTTCTTACCCTTCTCAAAATTGCCACTACAATAATCATACTGAAGAAGAAATTGCATGACTAGAAATAACGGTTCCTGAATGCCCTAAATTTATTTCACCATCAGAAATAATCAAGTATCTTTCACTAGCAGCCCCGAAATTATCAAATGGTCATGATCTAATATAAACTTTTTTATGAAAACTCCTTTCCATAAATGTAATCATACATATTACAGCAGTATTTAATGCCGCTTTAAGACTAACGTACTTTCCTGATAAATGGAAACACGCACACATTATTCCCATTCTAAAGCCAGGGAAAGCTCAAAATCATCCAACTAGCTATCGCCCGATTAGTTTGCTACCCACAATGGGAAAGCTATTTGAAAAATGTATACTCTCTAGGCTAAATTCATATCTCAGCGCAGTCAATGCCATACCACCTCATCAGCTTGGATTCTAACCCCTTTTGTCCACGTATCATCAAATCTAACTGAAGATATCATCGAAGTATTTCATGACCATAAGCATACCGCAGCAGTTTTTCTGGGTGTAGCTAAAGCTTTCGATACCGTCTGGCACCCAGGGTTAATTTTCATACTCCGCAGTGTAGGTACTCCACTATATCTTTCGCGCATCATTGAAAGTTTTCTTTCCAAACGAACATTTTCTGTGCGTCTCCCGGGGGCTCTCTCCACACCCACCTTTCACCATAAAAGCAGGAGTACCTCAAGAATCCACCCTCTCCCCCACTTTATTTAATGTCTACACTTCGTATATACCAATCACCCAAAATACTGCAATAGCTATATTTGCTGATGATAAAGTACTTTACTCCTCAAATTGCCATCTTCAATCTGCCGTGAATGATCTACAGCATCACCTCACCTTATTTTCCAACTGGGCCAAAAAATGGCACATTGAAATAAATCCTAATAAGAGCCATGCAAAAATATTTACCCTTCGTAGACCAGATGTCCCTCCAAATCTCACATACCAATCCCAAAACATCACCTGGCTCCCTCCCAACAAAACTGTCAAATATCTAGGAGTTCTGTTCGATAAAAGGCTTACATGACGGCAAAATATAAAACATCGAATAGCGCTAGCGTCCATAAATTATATCCAGTTCTCAAAAAATCATCCCCCCTACAACTACATATTACTATTCACCTATATAAAGCAATGATAAGACTCATGCTTTCCTATGCTTCCACTGTCTGAGCTGCCGCAGCCAAAAAAAAAAAAAACATCAACAAAATCCAAATTTTCCAAAATATATTCCTACGCACCATCACAAAAGCTCCCTGGTATATTACGAATGCGCAGTTACATAATGAACTTGGCATTACACCAATCTCCGTCAATTTCTCCCTCTTATCCGCAAAATTCTATTCCAAAATATTAAAGATCCCTTCAGCTTTTCACTTTTTTTACATAGGTATGCAAAATCCTCATCGCAAACGATTAAAAAGAAAGTTACCAAGATAATTTTTCGATCCCCCATAGACACAACCCGCTGAGTCTTTTCCTATTATAAACTACTGTACAAAAGCACTATTTTGTCTTATATCTAAAACTAAATTACTGTTTATTCTGTTGGTTCGGTTCTCAAATAATTCTTGTACATAATTATTATTAATGTGTATATCGTATGCGGCTGCAGAGGGCCAATGGCCAAGCTAGAATAAATTTAAAAAAATCCCATTCACTAAGGCATGCTGACCTCTTAAGCGTTATCGTATGCCCGTTGTGAGGTGGAACATAGGAATCTTACTTCCCCCTGTTTGGGTGAGATGGATAGGAAAGAACCAAATTGGACGGGAAGATCGCGCACTGCTCGTTGCCCTTTGTGACATTCGCCATAAACTGATCAAGGAAATCACGGAAACCACCAATTAGATCTGTAGATCTAGGAAATCGATCGCTGGAGAAGATTCAAACTTCCAGATATACGTTCGTAGGCTTCCGCGCCGGAGTCAATGCATTCTTGGCTATCAGGGATGAGCCTCGTGTCGGTCAATTGTACTGACGTTTCGGCCATCTTGCTGGGGCTGTCTTCAGAGCTATAGTGTTCAGCATAGCCAATGCACAAACTTCCAGATGTTTAACGCTTCAAAAATTATCGGGAAATCCGATTCCAAGGAATATTCTAAACCTAATTAAAAGTAAACGTAACCTTCGACGGCTCTGGCAAATCAACCGCAGACATGACCTTAAAGCAAAAATTAACAAATTAGGGAGAACAATCAAAAACAAATTAAATCAAATTCGAATAAGCAATTTTCAAAGATCCATAGCTCAAATACACCCTAATAGTAGACCACTCTGGTCAACCATAAAAAGACTATGTAAAGAAACTACTGACATTCCTATCCTGAAACACAACTCAAATGTAGCTTATACGGATCATATGAAAGCCAATATGTTAGGTAAATATCTGCAAAATAGTTTTACTCCAAACCCAAATACAAATTCTTCCTTTACTAATTATATTACAAAAAACGGCCTGTTACCAGACTATAATGTCCCAGATAAAATCAAATTTATATCCCCATCCGAAACATTAAAAATTATTAAGCAATTGAAAACCCGAAAATCAGCAGGTCACGACCATATTAACAGCAGAGCTCTTAAAGAATTACCCGAAAGAGCTATAACTATTTTAACCGCCTTATTTAATTCCTGTCTACGATTCCAAAAGATTGGAAATTCTCTATAATTTTACCCTTCTGTAAACCAGGCAAAGATCCTCGCTTTCCTACAAGCTACAGACCAATAAGCCTCCTACCCTCAATCGCAAAGGTATTTGAAAAATTAATTCACAGCAGATTATCTACTTACCTAACAAAAATTAGCGCTATCCCGGACTTTCAGTTCGGATTCAGATCTCAACATAGCACCACCCACCAATTGCTCCGTTTAACTGAATATATTGCAAATTCATTTCACAGCAAAAAATACACAATTGCAGTTTTCCTAGACATTGAGAAAGCCTTTGATAAACTCTGGCATGAAGGTCTTTTATACAAACTGCGCCAACTAGGAACTCCCAAGTATCTACTCCATCTAATCAGACGTTTTCTAAAAGATAGATATTTTTCCGTCCGTATTAACTTAAGTATCTCAAACAGATTTGAAATTAATGCAGGAGTCCCTCAAGGTTCTTGCCTCTCTCCACTTCTCTTTACTGTTTACATGTCGGATTTACCACAGTCAGACTATACAGAAATTGCCCTTTACGCAGATGACGCAGCACTTTTTACCTCTCATTCAGACATTAGCTGCGCCTTCGACAACATACAGATTGACCTAAATAATTACATTAAATGGGCTTCAAACTGGAAAATAAAGATTAACGCATCTAAAACTCAAGCAAAAATATTCACACTCCGCAAACCTCCTCAACCACCCCTCCTCAGCTTCCAAAACACAAATATAGAATGGATGAGTGGAAATACACCAGCAAAATACTTAGGAGTAATACTTGACACCAAACTAAACTGGAAACAACATATCAAATCTATAGCAGATAAAACGTATGCAAAAATATCCAAACTATATCCAATAATAAATAGAAATTCCGGACTTAGCACTGACTGCGGCTTAATCATCTATAAAACAATAATAAGACCAACCCTCACATATGCCTGCCCGATCTGGAATAACGCCGCAAAAACAAACCTAAATAAAATAGAAATAATACAAAATAAATTTCTCAGAAAGATCATTAAAGCTCCTTGGTTCATAAGCAACATAAAAATCCAAAATGAACTAAATATATCATCCATTAACGAATATATAAATCTTATGACTCATACATTCTTCTCATCTCTTCCCCAATCGCGCAGTACAACAATATTCAAGCTAGGTAAAACGTATAGTTCATCAAAAAGAATAAGATCACGATTCCCTAAAGACTCCCTTCGTCCACCTTAAATCACCTGCCCATCTTCCACTTTCCAAAAATTCCACCCACTGACACCCTCTCCTCAAAATTATCACATATAACTCCAAAAACTGTTAACCACAGTTTCTTCTCAAAGTACAACGTTTTCATCAGACCCTTGAGAGAGGAGGTAACGCATGCGGATGTCCATCCCTAAAAGTTAATGTATAGAATATTGTATAATGAACACCCCTGAATGGCAGAAATGCCGAGCAGGTAGAAATAAATTTAAAAAAATTATCGGTGTCTAACTACGACGTCAATTGCCCTGAATATGAGCAATGTGAGAACAGACTTGTACAAACGCGTCCTTGTACTTACGCGAGAGATAAGCGGCTCTTTTTGTACGAATACGTAAGGCAGAATACAGCATTTGTTATAGACGGGGAAACCTGGCGCCAGTAATTTTGTGGTTAATTTTTTCCCTATTCCCCCATTCTCATTTCGTAGAAATTACTAATTTGAGAACTCCAGTGTGATCTCCTATTTGAAATGCTAGTGTTACGCATGCTATGTTACATCTATATACAATTTTGTTCTGTGGGTGTGTCTATTATAAATGTGTAAAATGCAGCATTTTTTAAAAAAATTTCTAATACGAGTATGTTTGACATCATTGAATGACACCCTTTTTGGAAAACCTGTGAAAGTCATCAACGTATATTATTAAACTTAATTCTACATAATATTCGAGAATCTGAATATGCGTGTCAAGTAGTGACCTAGAAGAGTTAAAACTCCAAAAATATAATAGGAGGAAGATATTGAGAAAATATCAATTACTTGATAAAGTTCTAAGAAACTGTTTGACTATTGGATATTATAAAAATGTTTTTTATGAGTTATTTTCCTTTCTATGTTTAGATCATTTCTAATGTGTTTTGTGCCTATTTTCAGAGTTGAATCATGTAAGTTAAAGTGTGAATTGAGAATATTAATCTTCGAAGTTTTAGAGTTGCAACACTTCTTCTATGGTTTAGTATTGTTATAATTGGTTTTATTTTCAATGCAGGTACAAATGTGACATTACCAAAGTTTTAATAATAATAATAATAATAATAATAATAATAATAATAATAATAATAATGTCTTTATTAATGGCGAGGCTCAGGCCATAGGGCCTGCTCTTCCGCCTAACCACTTAATTTACATACATTTAGAGAAGTAACATTTTAAGATGGGAGGACAAGCTGTACATTTACGTCTGGGAGAACAAATCTAGGGACCATCCCGGCATACGCCTTAAGCGATTGAGTAAACCCAGAAAAACCTCAATCAGGATGGCGGCTTAGGGCCGAACATTAATACAACTGAGTATGTTATACTGAGTAGTGAAAGGGAAGTTTCGTGAAAGAGAAAAGAAAAGACGTACAGGGGAAGGGGTCAGAAAGTATAAATGATAAAGTTTGTAAGGGAGAGGGAAGAGAAAAAAAGCGAAGGAAAGAACGAGAAGAAGTAGGCGAAAAAAGTGAAGTTATTTGAGGAACGTTACAGAAAGCTACGTTTAGTTTACAGTAGCACTTTACAAAAATATACAATAATTTTTACACCAGAGAAGCACAATACACTATAAGCTAATGACAACAGTAATTTTAAACACAATACTGGCAATATTAAGGAACAATACAAAGAGTGCGGGTATCTTAACATCAATTTTGTTTATGCCAATATATTGTAGTGAGTATCCTGATGATGGTACAAAGATAGCTACAAGTATATTTTATCTGGAACGTCACTAATACTTTTGTATATTTAATTAACAATTTCATTAGGGTACACAGAAAAATAATAATGCTCATAATTTAGGTGTGAGAACGAATGGAAGATGAGGATAGAGCAATGAGGTATGGGGTAGAATATTGAGAATAAAGAGGGGGAAATAGAGGGTGTTTAACGGGGGCGGTGACCGGGCGCTTGGAACTGGGAGAAGTCTGGAGATTGAAGAAGACGTTAATGCCGTTCTATATGTCGTTATTCCTTACCCATGCGGTTAATTCAGCTTTGAATTTGCCGAAAGTATTTAAATGTTTTAGTCTCGCTGGTAATTTATTCCAGTTTCTCCTGATTGTGTATTTTCTCCTAGAAATTGTGAGCGGTAATATGACTGCGAAGGCATTTACAATAGAATTCCTTTGTCATTTTCGTAATCTTTAGAAAATTTACATTTTTTTTACCAATTGTAGTATAGTTTTAGCTCGTCAATTTCTGAAACTCTAGTAAAGACGGTGCTAACCGAACATTGCTCGTCTTACGTCAGGAGATATTTTGAAAAGACCGGAGCGAGGCAGCGGAACAGAAGAGCGTGCCGAGAAAAATCGACGTCGGAGGTTGGGGATGTAAGTGGAGTGCGAGGCACAGACTGACGTATTAGCGGGGGCGGAACGAGGTTAGTGGCAGCAAAGGCTCAGCAGAAGAAGCGCCTCTGCCTCTCCCAGCTGCCGCCTACGCCACGCAGTGGGTTGTCTTGGGCTGCAAAGAGCGCGTGCGGTTTCATATGTAGGCACGTGCAGTTTCAGTGTTGGAATTGGATTATTAATCTTCAAAATTACGTTCTGTAGTTTCCATCGAATGTGAATTAATTTTGAAGTACTTATTTTTGTTTGTTTCATTGTGTCACTTCTAAAACGATTTTTCGTTTATCCTGCATTGCACCAAGCATGAAGTACAGAAATTATATATTAATCTTGAAAGAAATATTGTGTGGTATCCAAAGAAGGAGGTTTAATCTTATAGTATTTATTTATGTTTGCTTCATTTCAGTACAGGTAGAAATGTGTTAAAGTCAAAACAATTTTTCTGTTTATTCTGGCAATCAAAGCGTTTCAAATAACGTCTATTTCTGTTCATAAAATATTTCGGTTTGGTTAACTAAATGTTACGATGTTAATTTTGACACTCGGTTCCACTCAGTTTTCCTTTATTTTTATTAGGTCACTTCCAAATGCGATAGAGTTTCGATAAATCGAATTTTTGTCGCTTTTTCTTGTCCAGGCGAAATTTAAGCTAATTCAATACTGAAAAAATGTTATATAACGAAACGACCGCAATAAAATATTTAAGGTAACCTTTATATCTGAATTGCACACAACACCCTTATTCTCAAGTAAATAGTTACTGCTGTTATTGTTGTAATTAATAATCATTTAACTAAGAAAATAACTAGCATCATAAAACTATTTTTTTAAGAACAGTATAAAATATTATTGGACAGAACGACAACTTGTTTGAAATCTCATCTCTTTTCTGATTTTGAACTAAATATTACCACCTGTGTAACTAAGATTTAAACAGATTCTACAGAATTTTTTTGGGTATCATTCTAAAGCTATAATAGAAGGTAAATTTTTGACTGATCCATTACAATTAAAAAGAGATATTTTAGAGGTTCTAGAAACGCTCCGAAATACATGCATTCGTTGTTAACACTTTCAGTGACGTCTCGAAACGAGAAACCAGCTTCACTGGAAAACTTGAAAATCTTGCCGAATCAATTCAATTTGGTACCATTTCCAGAAATACGAGTATATGAAGCAAACGGCTTCAATTTCACGTTCACTATAGAAACGGTTTTCAAGGTTGTCATTAGGTTTTAATTTTCAGGTTGGTTTGTGTCTTGGTATTTTATATTACAAAACAACATAGACGTAATCGTACACCGATCAATACGAGTACAAACTATCCGAATATTACGCAAATATTTTCGTTCAAATGACAGTGTCAAATTCATGAATATTTGAACAATTCTATTAGAATAATGCATGCAGGATGTTATTACAGGCCCCAAATATTTAAACTACAATTAAAATTAACGGATTATTGTAAAACCTTACAAGTTACGGAGATTACCTACATTAAATTTAATTATTTCTATTGAAATAAATGTCCCTCCATTGCTGTTTGGAATGTATAAGAAATCAATACTAGTACATTCTCAGGCATTTTAAACTTTCCCAAAAATTGTTAGTCACAGTGTACACGCTTGAAATACAGCTCTATTAAATTTATATTTTTCCGCAAACTAGTAAATTGGTATTTCGAAGCATAAAAAATTAGTTACTTTTTTTATTGACATTATGTAAAGGTTATTTGTTACTTTTGTAAATTAATGTTTTTTTCATAGATAATATGCATTTGAAACGTGGTGTAAAGCTTGAAGTTGGATCAGAATAATCAGAGCATTCGTAGCACGTTTGGTTATTTCCACATTTTTTTGATGATTTGAAATAACTGTTTGTCGGACGGCTTTGGAATTATATGATTTCGAAGGTAAAATGTATTAAGAAGTACGCGAAAACTAATTGGTGTGGACTGAGAAGGAGCCCGCGACCGCTGCAGGGTGAAGACCATGTCAGTACACTGTGCGCCGCCTCTGCAACGCGCGTGCGGCGAATCCATCTCTTCAACAAAAGCCGCCTCCCACGCGCACGAGGCGGCGGCAACAGGCGCGCGAGCGAGGAATGATGAGCGGGCGATGACGTCTGTTACCTCCCAAGATGTCTGGATGGAGACTCTTCAACATACTGTAGCGTCGTGCCACGCTCAAAACAGACAACCTCGTGGAAATCGGCGAGAATCGCCGGATGTTAAACAAAGGGCGGAGTGATGACGCACTGGGACTTTCCGTGGACGTAGCGGGCCCAGAGTGGCTTTGGGGAGGAGGCAATGGGGGCGGCGGGTAGCACCAAAAGGGCCTATATGAGGCAAGAATAACAATGCCTCAGTCTTCTGGTTCTAGCGGTGTCGGCGACAGGTGAAGCGCGTGTCTGTGCGTGTAGGTGCACTAGGGCGAGGGGCCTGCAATTCATTGTCGTGACTTGCGAGACGTGTAGGTCTCAAAGTAGAGCGGCTTCATACAGGGAACATCGGTGGTATGTTGCGGTGTGGTAGCCGTTCTTAAATTATCTCTCCTTGTAGTGGGTCTATTTATTTAGTTTATTGTGAGCAGGGTAGTTGTTAAATTGGAACTACGGTCTAGATTGTTAATAAATCTACTGTTTTACAAACCACTCTCGTCTGTGTTCGATTACACCCGTATGACGCAACAATACGGTGCATCAAATAGATACGCCAGCCAGTGGCGGCTGGTTGGTTGAGAATTAGGAGAGGGCTGTATGTCCGAACTATCACACACACACATTTCACCTATTCAAAATATTTCTTGAAGGAGAAAACTATAGCTTGTGGAGTACAAAAGATTCACACTCATCGGGATTTTAATCCTCGTCTAAGACAACTTTTACGTTGGTAACGGAAGATGCAATTGTGCCAGATCGAAAATCAGATATATTCTGTACAAATATTTCCGGCAAACCAAACAGTAATTCACGATATTAGATGAAAGGGTCAGTATTCTTAGTTAATTAAATTAGCGTGGACTATGCCGAAGAAAACCCTAATAGCATCAAGCTGCCCCCACCCAACTCCCAGTATCCCCACTCTTTCTGAAGCTTCCATCGCTTCGCATGTACCAGCTACGGTCGGACTCGCAATAGTCCGCGATGCTACCCATTTTAAAAACATTTATCTTTCGCTTAAGCGGGCACATACAAGTAAATGCGACCTCAAAAATCGCGCTGGTGGTATGCACACATCAAGTCGATTTATTCCAACTTTAATACTTTCTGCAACTTAATAGCAAGTATTTGGTTGTTATAATTTTAACTAAGCGTTCTTGTTTATCTATTTCTAAGTACATTTATAGTAGTTTATGCAATTAGTTTATAACGTTGCATTAGTACATGTTTGGAAAACAAGCGACTTTAGGAGCGAGTGTTCATATTTGTACGAATGTAATAAAGAAACATTGTAGACGAGTTTCATATTATTTTTTTTGTATAACAGCATTATACATTTATAAGAGAATCAAACTTAATTTTGCGAAACAACTTCCCTGTGACGACTCGGGGATTTGATATCGGGCGAGCAAACGGTGGTCGGCTGTTCCGTTTAGCTCTAAGCCCGATTCTCTGGCTACGATTGCCTTAATGAGTGACGACGCAATCATTCGTGATATAAAATCTAATCATGTAATAAAGTCATCATTTGTGCCGTAAAATGCCCCGTTATGAACGATTTCTTGAAACAGAAAAGGTTCTTTTATAATGCTGAAATACAAAAAAAATATTTTATTATATGCTGCGCTATTTCATGCCCAACTACATGCCCATGTACATATGTACAGTGTCGAATTTGAGTAGGTGTCTTGTTAGGGTGCGAATGTTCGTAGGCGGTCTCTTGGATTATTGTTTCGATATAACCTCTCTTGTACATTGCTCGAAATCATAATAAAATCTGGTAATCGACACGAGCCTTGCAAGGGTGAGCGCTCTCGTACAGCATGCGACCCGTTGATTTATCAACGGGTTTTACGATCGCAAGTCTTTTACGGACCAGGAAGAGGCCCTCGTATAACACGTGCAGTTATAGGCAGAGGCATTCTTGTTATTGAAGAAGGAAAAAGCGGAGTTGTCTTTTAATATATGAACTTGAATAAATATCGTATTAACATCCCCCATTATATGTCCCCGACGACGTCGTGCGGATCAACCACCGGTTTAACCTTCGACTTAACCTCACACATATATCAGCGCTTTTAGATGAAGATTCGAACCGAATGTTCGAATCGAATTCATGAATACACCGTGACAGCCAATTAGCCCAGAGTTGTTTCATCTAATTACTTTGATAATGTATCTTGATCTTATGTCATATATAGCGCATATCATATATGCTTTGATACAATTAAAATATGTAGAACGAATCATATTACTGTTTAAAGAGGACCGTCTGGCATGCCTAAATAATCTGTACATCAAATCTGTAATCTGTAAGATCTCTAAAGAAGAATATGTAAACCATTCAGGAAGCAAGAGCAAGGCAATATTTGTTGGAAAAGCAAGTCGGTAGAATGAACTCATTTCGTCTACTTGTTTCTTTACGGCTTAATTTGAAAGGCGCAGGGTTTTGCAAGTCTGCGTCTTGAGCCTTTTGATTGGCATCTGTTTTCATCACGTGCTTTAACTGAACATTTTTGCATTAATTTTCCGAGATGTTATTTGAAAACTATGTGAACTTTACTTTCAGAAACGATTACACCGGAATGTGGAAGTTATTTGTTATTTTCCACTCTGTTGTCTCAAGATGATGAACAGCGTTCATGCCGGAATTTGTTCGCTGCACCCCCTATTTTCTAGACTATCTGCGTCTGGTTGAAATTTGATTAAAACATGTATGATGAAGTAGAAAAAGACAGAGTAAATGGGGTAGTCTTATGAAGGGAATGAATGTAGTTAGGCATTTTTGCCTGGTAAAATAATTTTGAGCGGCATGTTTTTTACAGAAGAAAAATAACTCTGCATGTCAACGTGGAACGTCAATAGAAGCTATTGCTTTCGAGAGGGACGGATGTTTCACTCGATGGATAGTGAGAGGTGGAATTACTAACTCATTTACTACTGTTACTACTACTAATCAGATTGGATCGTTCGCCCATGACGTATTTGAGCACTTGTGTATGAATTGCTGTCATCGACTTCAACGTATATTGACGTCAAACCGCTTTCGTGTACCTATGCGGGATTGTCACTAATGCTGGATGTAGTCATTTCATTCTGGTTCTACTTTAATCTCCATCCTACCATGATGCATTGTAATTGCAATTGATACACATAATCGTAGAAACTGAAAGAGACTTACAAACGTCTCATATACTTTCGATTTTCAATAAAAATAATACTGAATGTTTACCTATTATTGACCTCCCTCCGAAAATAATTAATAATTATTTCAACTAAATAGCCCTTTATATTTCACATTCCCTTTCTTTAAAAAATATACATATCTTTTTATATATTATGTACGAAGAAAACAAGCCTCGGAAAGTAGAAAGTACAATTGAAAATGAAATAAATGAAACGGAAATGAGAAGGATAACTAATAAGTTTTCTTTCTTCGCCTGAAAAATTACAACTATTTATAACGACGAAAGTTGTTGCACTCATTTTTGCTCTTCTTTGTGCTCTTCTGTGCGGAAAAACTCAAGTTTTTCTTCTCTTGGCAGATTGTGATCGTTGACTCCAGAGAAACCATTATTTTTTGTCGTTTCTTGATCCTGAAAGTTTTAGAGGATTTGCTGCAACATTTGTCTTCTCGCTCAGGGAATCTAATTTGTTTTCTCCGTTCACAATTCAAGGATAAGGCATGACGAGTGGTTCAAGATTGCTTTTTGAGCCCTTTCACGCCTGCCTTGATTAATGTCGATGTTTTCGAGTATTTGCCATGGAGATGCTTTGTTCATCGGTCAAGTCAACGAGTGAAGGAGTTGGAAGAAAACAGAGGGGGGACAAGAAAGAAAACGAAAATGAACAACCGCGAAGCGATCGAAACATTCATGATTATCTAAAATGGAATATACAAGTGTTTGGTAAAAGCTATATGATATTAAAATGCTAGTTTATTTATAACTCTCGTTCCAACTCTGGTAAAGAAAGGTCAAATGTGTTTGATTAATTGTACACAAACTCATCCTCACTCTTGTTGCACGTATAGACGAATTAAACGTATTTTAACATTTGCAGCAACCTTACCTAGTCCATGAGAGGCTAATTTAGACGTTTTCGTCAGTTTGTCTATCAAATAAGGGATTTAATTCGGAAAACATTAATTAAATTAAGAAACTACGTACAGTATGGATATGAATTGTATTGAGGTACTCCATACTCCTTTACACCTATTTTTTCTAATAAAGCAATTATTATAAATTGTGATATTTAACTATGTAATCATGGAATAAATAGAAGTTTTCGATGGCACTAAATATTTCTTCAGAACCGTAACTACAAAATATAGCTGGAATAGTATTTAGGCAAGAAAAAATGAAGTGGTGCTGTTTAATGCAGAGGAATTCTTTTGAGCATAAAATGTGCATTGTTGTCAGCTGTTAGAAAAAATGGAAATCAGGGGTCCAACACAGTCACCAACAACAGTAACCAATAAACGAGCAAGATGGGTGCCTTATTATTTTGTTTTTGAATGTATGAAGTGCCATGTTTACATGAGCAGAACTTCATGGACTGTAATTAGTGAGAATTCGGATCCGCGTGGTTGATTCCAAAGCAAATTTCAATTAGATAGAGGTTTGCATAAGTAATTCGGTATATTGCGAGTTAATGGTGTCAAAGATTGTTAAAATTAACGTTTTGTCATTTCTTTAAATAATGTTGTAGAAATTACTTAATGGAGAATGAAAGAAAGAAATAATGAATGAAAGATAGAAAGAAAGAAAAGTTGAGATAAAAAGATATATAAAGAGAGAGATATAAGGAGAAAGAGAGATTAAGAGAAGGATAGATTAAGAGAAAGATATTAAGACAAATATATTAAGAAAAAGAAATAAATAGAAAGAGAGTTAAAGAGAAAGATAAAAAGAGAGACATCGGCGTACTGCGATATGCGAGTGTAAGGGTTGAAAGAAATGTTAAATCTTTAATCTGTCATTGCATTTTTATAAAATTCCTTCTTCGTACAATGTTTACTTTCTTGCATACTACTTACGTAGTAGAGAGAAAATTATGTAATGCTGCAGCGAAAAACGGCAGTTTTGACATGAAAAGTCGCTGACACCGAAAAGTGAATAATGCTTCTTCCTAAAATGTAGTATATACTTCCTATGAATAACTCTTCTTCCTGAAGTATAGTAAATACTTCCTGTCAGAGGAAGTAATATACTGTAGTATATACTGTAATATATTACTTCCTCTGACACGTTGTTTCGTCAGAATGAACAGACTTACAAATGTGCTCTTTATAATAAAGTATGTTTTAAATAATTTCATAATCATTTCATTTCATTCATTTCTTTTCTATGATCGTGGGTTGAAAATACACTATTGTTGGACTTTATGCAAAAATTATAAATTTTTCACTTGATTTTTGCTGTTAGTAAGTAGTAAGATGTTAAAATCTCATTAAAAACAATGTTATGTTAGAATGTTTGGAATTAAGTTTCTATTGTCTTATTTGAATATTGTGAAACATATACAACAATAAATTCTGGAATTTTTATTGAATGCTAATTTTTTTGTTAACATTATACTACAATTTAAGCATTGTATGCCTCCAATGGAAAATCAAATTAACTTTTTTAAAGCTACGGAACCTACTCTTTCTAATGAGATAGGATTTAAAGAATTTCTAAAAGATACACCTGAAAAAAAGTTTGAATATACCCTAATTTAGGGCCTTTGGAAAAATCGACAATTTTATATTTAACAAGTGAAGTATGATAAGAGAGAGGAGGTTAAAATTGTGCATTTATAACAAATGTTGGTATGCTACGACCCAAGTTTCACTGCTCTTACTCGAATATTAAGTACGTTATTCAATATTAAAATTGAAATTTTTTGAAACTCTTAAAAATTTTCAACATAGCTGCATTGTACATACTATATATTAATAAAGGTCAAATAGACATAAATTGTATTGAATAGAGCGGAAAGAGCTATATAAGTAAGCTCAGTTTCATAAGTTTCAAGATAACGGTGAAGGGAGTATTGTATCACAAATTCGCAAATGTCGTATAGTTGTACAGTACAACGACGATGCACGAGATCAAACAAACCGGTATATCTAAAACACTATTTCGTCTACGAAGCTACAACTTGACAGAATATTCTTTGAGACGTGTGCGATGGGTTTGAAATTTCATCAAAATCCGAGATGGGAGCCTTAGACACCTCGACAAGAAATGAGCCCAATCTAAACGAATTTACGTTGTACTGAACTTCAATTGAAAACCAGGACGATATAAGTGACATTTTATAAATTCTGGGAAAACCTGTTTATATGAGGCTATATTTCAGTGGCAATGAATTTTCGTGGTTTTAATGTTGAAATGCCGTGGTTTTGATGATGAAGCAAGCACCACTACTTTACAGTGATATTGACTTAAACAGATTCCCTGAATCTATAAAATATCATTTATACCGTTCTGGTTTTCACGAATTCATATTACTGTTCTTACGTTTCTGTTTAAAAATGACAGAAAATTGCCAATTACATTATTGATTAAATTATGAAAAACCAAAGTGAATTCAATGAAAATACTTAACACACTTCTCATTTTCGGCGTGCATCCTCGTTGCTCGAAATAAGATAAGCCCCTCCTTTCCAAGCCATTTTTCAACTTTATTGATTCTTATGGCTTGAATGTTTTCTACATAATTGCATTCAATTGTAAATCTGTAAATGATGTCACGCACTTGTTTTAAAAACTGAGTAATTGTCGAGGAATGACCCGAAGAAGAGGAAAAGTATCGGTATGTCGCGCATTCCCATTCTTAATTAAATCTGTTCTTCAAAATTAGACCTTTAAATGAGATCACGTACAATTTTTCGAAAATATGAGTAGTTCTTTAAATTATCGTGCTACAAATGTTTTATAAAAAGAGTAGTTTTGGCTAAATATCTGCATGAATTTAAGGCAATTTATAAAATAACTTTTTTAATAAACTAGTCTTTTCTTAAACTTATTTTCTCGAATAGAGTAAACGCTTAAAAAGGGTCGCTGGTCTATTTTTCATCGAACTTTCTGAATATTCGAAAATTGCAAGTGTTAGAAATATTGCAAGAAAATGTGTGATGACAAAGCACCACTACTTTTAGTATTTGAGTAATTTTGTAAGAGAAATTTATTTTCATTCATTTTATGAGATATGAGATCCAATTCTTCACTTTGTGCTTTCAAGACACCTTTGGCCTTAACTACGTTCAATAGACTGTAATAATAATAATAATAATAATAATAATAATAATAATAATAATAATAATAATATCAGAAATAACAATACGAGTGGCCACATGCCATGGAGGGACAACTTTGCCCAACTTTTCAAGATCTAGGGTTTAGTACCGTGCTATGATATATATATATATATATATATATATATATATATATATATATATATATATATATATATATATATGTTCACATTTATCTCGAAAAAATGTTTTTGAAAACGACAGCTATAATCAATAGAGGGACCGATGGGTCCCGACAGATCGAACAGTTCACTACAATATACGTGATACAACACTTGAGGTTAAAAAAAAAGAAAAAAAAAGTATTGTTTGTAGATATACAAGCAATCTTACGGTACGACAGTGTATCAGGTAAAGATCTCGAAGTACATAAATTTGGCTCACGTTCTGAAGCACATTAGAAACAAAGATTGTCCCTATCGTTTTTTCAGCAACGGACGTTCTTCCGAAGACATTAAACTACACATTAGAAAGACACAGAATAGAATACATGCAAATGCATCTATTCCTGATTTAGGTCGGGTGATAATTTCCTTCATCGGCGGAAGAGAATCCCCCCCCAAATAAATTAACATTATTTATCATTTATAATAAGTCACGTAATATATTTATATAGTGTTATCCATTCAATATACTTATTTCACTATCACGATTTAGATTTATATTACTTATTTACATTATGAACACATAATTATACATCTTTATGAGCATGAGGCAACACTCCCCCGGCCATAATTTATTCTCATCATATTGTTGATACAAATTCTGCTACTCTATGCGTTACAACGAGCTCTCGGCACTGGATGCATCAGGCACAAGCTGTTATGTATATTCATGGCATGAGATTAACATGCTAATTTTGAGCCATTTCCCGGATTTACCGAGCTGCGCATTTTCGGTCTCCAAGGACAATGTTTCTAGCGTGGGATTTGTTGATAGCACATTCTATAGCTGAAACATTCTATAGTTGCCAGAGTAGATGATGAGAAGAACAAGAAGTAGCATTAAATGTGGGTAGGATTACTGTAGTTGCAAATTGCTTCATACACTTTAGGGCGAAGGACTAGATAGGAGATTCAACAACTTGGTATTGGAATAATTGTGTATTAGCAATAGTATATTTTCAGGTTTTATCTTCATATAACATTACTATTGTATTCTCACCAACGTTTTATTGTTTTTGTACAACTATTTTTATTTGATTTTGCTCAGGTAACCAGAATCTCCAATTCATTTCGAACCAATTTCATTTCATAAAAGGATAACTGTTAGCAGTCGTATAGTGATCGTTTTTTTATTATTCATTCTGCTTTTACACACTTACATTTTTTGGAATAATGTATTTAAGAATGTTGAATTAATAATATTTGAAAACATTTTATTCAATAAATAAAAAAATAAATATTGGTGGCAAGGATCAGGCCATTTAGCCTGCTCTTCCGCGTGAGAAATATCAAAATTTTTATTCCAATAGTACATGATAAAAAGGAGGTCTTACAAGAAAAAAATACGTACGCAATTTGTGGGTTTCTCACACAGAAGGCAGTGAAAGCGGGAAAGGAGTTGATTGAAATGGAATGCTCTCGCACTATTTGTGTGGTTAAATTTCTTAATTTCAAGTTATGGATGTATTAACAATGAATCAAAAATGCATCAGGTTGAACACTACGAGACACAATATAATTATATCTCAAATTACATGCAAGTAGTAAAGATAATGGCATGTTATTATAATTAAGAGATTTGTATCTGCGACATTTTAATGATACTTAATGTTGACACATTGCCGGCCAAATTACTTCAAATTTGGCGCCTTGTCTTCTTTAAGAGGGCGTTTGATGTTCTTTGAAGGCGTTTTAGAGGAAAGGATCATACATTTTAAACTTGGCGTCTCCGAGATTAATTTTCCCCAAAAAGCCGCGCGAATTTCTTCTCTGTTGTTCAAACATTCATTGCAGAAATAAGATGGAATTAAATCCGGAAAAGAGTAAATTCATTTGCTTTACCAAGTCTCGCTCGAACGTACTCTCCAGTTATGAATTAGGAACTAACGTTATACCACGTGTAAAAAACTGTAAGTATTTGGGTTTGGTCCTGCGAAGCGACTTAGGTTGGTCGGATCATATTAACAATACGGTTAAAAAATCCTGGAGAGCGCTGCACTTTGTAATGCGTATTCTAAAAAATAGTAGTCCAAATGCCCGATCCCTAGCATATACTTCACTTGTTCGTCCAATTTTAGAATACGGAGCGGCATGCTGGGATCCGTACAGAAAAGGGCAAATCGAAGCGTTAGATAAAATTCAAAAACGGGCCTCAAAGTTTGTAAATCACGGGTGCGTTGGTGACGAACGAGACGAATGGGAGTCCTTATCTAAGAGAAGGGAACGGGCGCGTTTTTTGCGTAATGTATAAGACATACAGAGGGGACACAGCATGGGCAGATATCGGTAAAAGATTACAGAAATCAGATTATAAAAGCAGAGGAGACCATCCTTGGAAAATACGATGTAGAAAGCAAAGAACTAATTTAGGCAAGTTCTCCTTTGTGAATCGCACTATAGTAGATTGGAATAAACTACCTGCAGAAGCACTAGAGGCTCTTCCTTCTAATGTAGCCAAATTTAAAAATATGCTTCATTCCATCTAGGTTATCTCGAATAATACTGAGACATTTATCTTTATTATTATTATTATTATTATTATTATTATTATTATTATTATTATTATTACTTTTATTATTATTGTCATAATTATTATCGTCATGGCCCTTATACAGTGAAGTGATGTGAAGTGTAGTGTAGTGGGGGGGAAGGGAGTGTAGTGTAGTGAAGGGGAGTGCAGTGTAGTGTAGTGTAGTGAAGTGTTATGTAAACTAGAAGTGAATTTAGAGTTAGCTAGAAGTAAATTGGAACTATTATATCGACTCCTAATTATAATAGTAAACCCAATTATAAATGTTGAGAATGTTTAGTAATTCTAATTTTAATTGTTATCATGTTTGCCACCGAGCATTAGCTCAAAGCGAACTTTAAAATAATAAATCTATCTATCTTTAATATATCTATCTATTTCATCGTGCAAAGTTCCTTGAAGTCGATTTTCAACTTCGTTCTATTAGTGCGGAGCGTCACCGAAAGATCGCACCAGCTCCTGGGGGAAGATCCTCCAGACACTCCCGCGTAAACTTGGCATGGTCGAAATGCTGAGAATTTTCTATCGCAGACGCCTGCTCGCCTTGTCACGACAAGCTAATGCGGAAAGCTGAGTAAAAGCGTTTTGAACGTCTTCAAGGTTCGACCCAGAGTGTGCCAGGCACTGGATGTAGTAGAAACACGTAGCAAAAGGCCACGGAATTCGAAAGGAAAGGGTCAGTTATCGTTTGGACAGAGGTAACTGTGACAACTTCTCCAATACTCGTTAATTCTTTCTCCAAGTAACAATCCTTGTCAATTGTGTGTCATCTCATTTCCAGAACACTCTTGTCTGACAAAAACTACTCAGATAGAAGAGGCGATGTTCCGTTGCCATTTCCATCAAAATGCTCTCCCAACTTTTCTTCGACTATTTCGCCGCCTGAACACTTAATATTATATTTAAATATCATTATTTCGCTACTCTGCACCACCTTGCCCTTCCCCGCCCTTCTCTGCCCCTCATTGCTTTGCCTACTCCCTTCCGTTCTGTTTTCAACGCAATCTGTTCTATTCCGTTCGTTCCCGCTCCGCACTGTCGCTCCCGCCCCACCCCGCCCGCGCCCCGCTCGAATCCATTCACGCCATCCCTAATTACTCCTGCATCCTGCTCCTCCCCATCCTGCGCCAATCTGCCTCTCACAAACGCCCCACTCCCCTCCGCTCTGTACTGCCCCCACCCGGCCTTTCTCCGCATCGCAGGGTGAGTGGGAGCGTGGCGTGAAAATCACGAGCGTTGTGAATAAGCCACAATGGCGTCTTTTGCAAAGGCGAACCGCCGCCCAACACCCACGAGAATCGCGTTGCCATTTGCAGCCGGTGCCACCCACACACGTTGCACTAGTCGCGCACTAGGAAGAGGACGTAGGGAAAATGATGTGGAGAGGCTGATGTTCGGAGTTGTCATTAGCTTTCTAAAGCTACGATTTTCACGTTTACTTTATTTTGTTTCACATAAAACTATGTACACAAAAAACGACATTATCGTACATTCTTTGGGTACAGGAACATGACCAGTCGTGTTATAGGTACGCCACTGCTTGTGTTTAATATTATGATTATGGGTAAATAATAAGGCACGAATAGGTTAAGTATAATTTTATATGTATTTGTTTGTTATAAGTTGATTGTTTTATTAAAGCTATATTGTTGAAGTTAAACATTTTAAGAAATTAATTTTGAAATATCACTCGGAAGTGCTTTGGCCTGGTGGTGAGCTGCAAAGACGGCTTCTCTGAGAATTATGATTCGTCATACATCGCCCACCGCACACCGCCCACCGCCCGCGCGTTTTCGGTAAACCACTAGTCGTCGCTATTTTTTGCAAGGACATAGGATCGAGGAACACGTGGAGAAAAATGTGTAAGGACTGACATTGTTTATTGTTTGAATAATTTTCGTTAATTGCAACGAAATTAAACTGTCATATTGTCAGTAAATTACATAGTTTTAATGATAAACTGTCGTTTTTACTTTTCATAAAGTTTAAACCACAGGGAACAAATTTACCATTTTTACTTTCTCGCATACTACTTACGTAGTATAAAGAAAGTATTGTAATAATGCAGCAAAAACGGCTGTTTCCATTGAAAAACTCGTTTTGTGGGTCCCTGATACCGAAGTGGATAAATCTTGTTCCTATACATAGTAAATAAATTCCTTTAACACCCTGTGTACTAATAATTCCCATTTTATTGCTTTTTAATACTAAAAAATGTGCGTATGACAAACGTCTCTTCGTCTGTGAACACCGCTAGCAGCTACACCATAGAATATTAATACAAATTGAAATTTCGCCATCGATCTGTTTCATGTCGCGGCCGGTTGATTCACGGAATTTGAAATGGATATTTTGAATTTCGGGTGTTATTTTCATGAAACCTTAACAATTTTCTCGAAAATGGCTCCACATTTTTTGATTAAATTATTTCTTCGAATAGACCAGAAGATGCCTTAAATGACGCAGGCATTTAAGTACGATTTGCATTTGAACTCACTGAATTTTGGAAAATTGCAAAATTTTAAACTTCTTTCTACCCCTTCCTTTGATTACAGTATTGAAAACATAGATTTTTAAATTTGTTCTTCAAAAGCAGCTCTTCAATTATCTAAATTGTAGAATTGTCATACCATTTATAGTTTTTCGAAAATACAATTATTTTCAAAGCCAAAAATATGGACTTTAAAAATATTTTCTCAAAAATCCTCCAAATTTTTTCTTTATTTTTTCTCTAGATTAGAGGAAAGTACGGTTACGAAAATGGCGCGTCATTCTTCGCCAGACAGTGGTGGCGAGAGGTAGCCAGAGCTCTGCTGTGCGACCCTGTCAGATCTGTTGCGATAAAACCGTTACTTCGTAGTTCGCCACTCCATTAACGGAGTGGCGGGGAGCCACGCGTCGCATCGCGACAAAACTAAATTATTTTCTAGTGAAGTGAACCACACAAGTGCTACTAATAAATAATTCCTCGAAACAATTCCGGTTAAGTGCGATTCAGTGCAAATTAGTGTACTGAATGGCATGCAACTATGACTCGCCAACAAGTGAAGTCGTAAGTGCTGCTTTGCTTGATCTGAACAACAGTGAGAAGCAGTCAACTACAATGGAAAGTTTCATCGCAGATAACCCAAATCACTTCAACGGAGACGGAATGGAGGTGACGCTGGAGAACAACAATCAACATTACACCCCCGGCGCCGATGACTAGGAACCGATTCAACTCAGCCAACCCCCAACTGTTCAACTACCTGAAAAAGACTCCACAGACTCCAGAAAAAGGTCAGTGACAGACAATGACATAAAGCGTGAACCCCAAAAAATCATTCACAATTACAATAGTTACAGTGATCAAAACACAAAATCTAACTCTCTATTAAATAATGTGCCGGTGAGAAACAGGTTCGAACCTCTAAGTGAACTTGATAAGCAAGCAACCGAAAATAGATTCGCTCATATCAACGACCTTCCTAGAAATCATAGTGAAACCCCCAATAAAATACCACCAATCATAGTAGCAGACATCACCAATATTAGTGCATTCATAAAAGAACTTGAACCTAAAGTCACCACAAACTTCATTGCAGATCAAAAAAACAATAAAATAAAAATAAGTCCAAACTCACCCACGGACTTTCGAAACTTATCTAGTATTTAATTAACACACATTGAAGTTTTCATTCCTTTAGAGACCCATTAAATAAAAATATATCTGTAGTGTTCAAGAACGTCAATCAATCCATTACTGACCAAGAAATATATGAAGACCTAAAACAACGCTTTCCTTCACTGATAAAAATCACCAGGCTTCATAACGAAAACAGACCTATCCCAGTAGTTGCAGCTGTGTTTTTAGAACAAGATCCAATGAACAATATTCTAGCTATTAAGCAAATTTGTAACCAGAGAGTACATGAGGAAGCAAGGAAAATCCCCCAAGGTCCCATTCAATACCAACGGTGTCTAGATTATGGCCTTACAAAGAATAATTGCAACCACTCAATTAGCTGCGCTTTTTGTTCGGATAATCACTACTTGATAACTTGTCCTAATGGTAATCAAGTACCAAAGTGTCGCATCTGTCAAGGCAGTCACGAGGCCAATAATCGAGATTCCAGCTGCCCTTACCTAAAATAATACATTGAAAAAAGAAAAACTGGCAACCAAAACAACCTCCAAAACAGAAATAAAAGATATTCTCACCAACCTACTCCACTACAATCTAACACCTATTTTTCTCTTCTTCCCCAAACACCAACTCTCAACAACTTCACCCATATTAGTAGTATCACATCCCAAGCCCACCCAAATCCTATCAACAATTCAAATTCAACCAACCTTCCCCAAGAATCACACAACTATCCCATTATAAATATATAATATATACAATAATTAATGCAATTTCTTCCTATATAATCAATGCCATAAACACCCTTATACCCACCATATTCAACTCAATTCAAAATTTCCGCCTACATTAACGAAAATGATGGTAACATAACACCTTAAAGGTTTTACTCTGGGAATGTTAACTACTTAACCAATAAAACTTCTTAAATTCACACCGTGTCGATGTAATTTGCATCACAGAAACGCACTTAAAAGAAAAAAAATTATATTCCAAACTTCTAAATTTACAGAGAAGACAGAAACCTAAACAAAGAAGAAGTGCTTATTGTCATTAAAAAATATACATTACCCAATAATTTTCCCTTGTACTCGTAATATAGAAACGGTTGCCATTAAATTAGAAATGAAAAATGAAATATGGACAATAATTGCAGCATATAATCCGAATCATAAACTAGACCTCGATAACTTTAGTAAACTGTTTCAACTAAATAACACCATACTTCTAGGGGACCTAAATGCCAAAAATACAAACTGGAGTTGTGCAAACACCAATGCTAATGGGAAAATATTAGCTCAAATACTAAATAGCACTGCTCTCAAATTAATTTCACCTCCAGTCCCACATATTACCCACATGATCGCTTAAGAAATCTTGATTTCTCGATATCGGAATTACTAACACTAAAATTAAACTACACGCTACTACGTTATTCGAACTAGACTCGGATCACATTCCGTTCTTAATAACCTCACATCAAATACCACCACCGCACGCCCGAGTACTAAATCCAAATACGTTAAAAGTTGATTGGAAAAAACTTCAATATTTAACTAGCTCAACAATACCTAAATTTAAAATTCACTCCAACATACTAGAAAGAGAGCAATCAATCAACAAATTAACCACCATAATACATACCACAATTAAGAGACCGTATTAAAACAAAAAATACAAAGATAAACAATATAAAGTTCCGCCAGAAATAGTAAATTTAATACAAATCAAAAACAAAACCCGCAGACTATGATCACAACTAAGAACACCAGGCCTAAAACTAGAACTTAACATACTAATTAATAGAGTGCGCAAATCAATCAAAAACTTTAATAATCAGTATTTACAAACACTAATCCAATCACTAAACACTAACAACAAATCCATCTGGCAATTTACAAACAAAATATTAAGAAAAAAGAATACCATCCCCTCACTAGACACCGCCACAGGAAAAATGTGCACACTTGCTCAGGAAACCGAAGAGCTAGCTAATTACTTCGTATCCACATACCCCCTGAATAATACTAAACCACACCCAAGAGATCATACAATCAACAAAACAGTAAACGAACAGACTTATGGTCTGCATCATAAAATACACTACACATCATCTAAAGAAATAAATAAAATCATCAAATCATTACCTGTCAAGAAAGCCCCTGGACATGATAAAATTTACAATTTAATTTTGAAAAACCTCTCCAAACAGCCATTGCATATTTGACCAATATCTTCAATTCATGCCTCAGACTTGGTTATTTTCCACAAGTATGGAAACATGCAATCATTCTGCCAATACAAAAACCAAACTAGAAAGCATCTCTAACCATCAGTTACCGACCGATCAGTCTACTTCCCACGCTAACCAAATTATTAGAAAAAATAATATTAAAAAAATTCAAAACATATCTCCACAACACAGAGACCATACCCATAGAACAAATGGAATTCATAGAAAAAAGTGTCCACACATCACCAACTACTCAGAATCACTGAAAACATCCATACGCCATTCCAAAAACACTATCATTCAATAGCAATCTTCCTCGACATTTCTCAAGCCTTCGATAGAAAATGACACCCAGCTCAAAACTATAAAATGAAAGAAATATGCACTCCACATTATCTTACAGAAATCATTTCCAACTTCCTGACAGTTGAACGTTTGCCGTTACGGTTGATAACCATTACTCTAATCCAAAAGCGGTCGAAGCAGGCCTTCCTCAAGGCTCTCCGTTATCTCCCCCTCTTTACAACGTCGACCTACCGAAACATAGTACAATAAAAACCGCCCAATTTGCAGATGACACGACTATATATTTATCAGGTCTCACCATAAACTCAATAAAACTTGATCTTCCATTATACCTACACCAAGTTGACAGCTGGGAAGCCAAAAACAAAATTAAAATAAATCCGTCAAAAACATTAGCAAAAATATTTTCCTTAAGATCCTACGTCCTCCCTCTCCCTTTACAGTTGAATCAAGAACCTGTACAATGGAATCCTCATAATAAACCCATAAAATATCTAGGCCTTTTCTTAGATACCCGACTCAATTGGAAAAAACATATTGACAAAAAAGTTATTCAAGCAAAAATAAATTGCACCAACTAAAATCAATAATAAATAAATCAGCTAAACTACCATATAATACTCCCCTATTGCTCTATAAAACTATTATACGACGACTACTATTCTATGCATACCCAGTTTGGAGCAGCGCAGCCAAATCTAATATAAAAAATCTCCAAGTAATTCAAAAGCAGTTCCTCCGCACCATCACGAATGCCTCATTGTACATTTCCAATGCTCAACTCCATAAAGAATTCCAGCTAGAACCGATAACCAACCATATCATTTTTGTATCCACCCACTTCTTCCAGAACATCTCAAATATACCTAAACCTCAAATATACCTACCCCGCTAAAACGCCGCCAGAATCCAATACACAGAACCCGCATCACAAATAAATTTCATTTCCATTCATTCCTAAATAAATTTTCAGATCTCGAACAAAAGTAGAAATACTACATAAAGACACCTCTACCACTCTAGTAGTAATGTAGGTTGTATTTTAAGATTATTAGTAAGAGTATTTTAAGTTAATTATAAGTAGATATTGTAACACTCCCGGTCGTCTCGTGAGAGAACGCCCGGTAAGCGGCCCTGAAATAGCTCAGTCGGTGATGGAAGGAATTGTTAACAAATACTGGTAACATGAAAGAAACACTTGGATCACTGGTAAAAATCACTTTTATTCCTGGGCAAAATAATTCAAAATGCCCCAGGGAAGTTACACATGTAAATAGAATCAGAAATCTGAAAATTAGGTGGACAGATAAGAAGATGAAAAGTTAGTAGCCAGTGTAAAGCTTAGAAATTAGGAAGACTTATAGTTAGCATCACAATGGTAACAAATATTACAGATCAGTGTGTCTTAGCGCGACACCGCATTACAGGATTTTCGCAGGGATGAATACCCTGAATTATATTGCCTTGGTAAAGTTTCTTTTTGTGGGCCCGAAACGGGCGCGTTGCCGTCGAGGGGAGGCGGCGGCAACCTTCGCAGAGGGCGCGGCCGGGGCGGTGTCCTTGTGCCCACCCAGGCACGCGCGTCAGCTGGTCTGGCGTCTGAGGGCGTCGCCCGAAGGGGCGGCGGCGCGGCCGAGGGAAGGCGGCGGCAACCTTCGCAGAGGGCGCGGCCGGGGCGGTGTCCTTGTGACGGCGCCTGGCAGTCTGGTTGAGCTCGGGGTCGGCCGGCAGTCACTCTCGATTTCAAGAGCGTAGTAACCAGTCACGGATTCTTCTGATACTCGTGATTATTCACAATTGCAACTTTAGAAAGTCTAGAAATCCTGCAGCGACACATTCGCTTCACTTTGCAACTGATTCCCGCTTCAGAGAATTTTCTCTGCCCACGTTACTCTGCTCTATTACAAAAGCCCACACCGAAGTTTTTTCTAAGTCCATCAGAGGCGAACTTGCCTCTGGTCGGTGAATAGCTCTCCCTCCCAGAGAAGTTTCTCTCCCGACTGCCCTGCTTTGAATGCCAATTTTATAAGTCAAATCTTATTAGGTTAACTTTTACCCCCCACTCGTTTTCTCGCATGTTCTGGCTCCTTAAGATAGTTGCGTCGCTATTGGCCGAAAGAAATGGCGCATTACGTTATTTCGACCAATGGTGACAGGAGTAGTGAATGGAGTTCCGACTCTTTGCATAACTGTGAGCGTCCAGACTTTTCTTTGCCCTTCTAGAACATGCTCGCACAAGACGGGCGTTGTCCGTGAAAGAATTTGTCGATTTCAAAAGCGATCTAGAAGGTTCGCACAGCTGGGCATGCGAGCACGTGCTCCACAGTAAATCTGTCGGCGACTGACCCTTTAACGACTTTCTTAATGTGCCGGAGGCGGAGACGGCTGTCAGATACGCAGGGTTGCGCGCGTGAGGCCATGTCGCAATCTGTTCCCAGTAGAACTCATGGTGGCCGAGTCAGTTTGTTTAATTTAATTTTTCTGGCATGAGGAAATCGGTTTCGCCACAATATAAGCAATTATAACAAAAGTAGAGTGTATTAAACACTGATCTTTGTGTTGTCCTATCCAAATGAAAATAAGTAAATAATAAAAAAACAAAACAAAACAAAAAAAAAGAAAATAGCGCAGGTGCATTTTGGTGAATTCTACGTATTTATCATGTTTACTTTTGCGCATTCTACTTACGTAGTTCAGAGTATTGTAATGCTGCAGCAAAAAATGGCGATTTTCTCGGTTTGTCTCGCAAAAATATGTTTTATTTCCACCTCATTTTGTTTGATGTTTCTGCTTCATATGCCTGGTATCTGGCACCGTTGGTTTGCGGGGTTTTCCTTTCTATGTATCTCCATCAGCTAGGCACCGCCCTGGCCGGGACAAATTCTAAGCTTCCGACTGGTGTCCGGCGTGAGGTGCGTGTGCGGAATGTGTGTGTACAAGGGTAGAGGAAGGGACAAAAGTGAAGAAAAGATAGCGCGCTGGTCGTGGCCCGTTTTCTAAGATATTGTTCAGGCATTGACTTGGTATTGATCAGCGAAACCACGGTAAACTGGATAGTCTGGCAGAGCAGTCATTACTCAATCACGCTCAGTAGGTGAGTGCAGATGATACCGTTGTCGCGCAACAACATGCCAAATCGCAGATTTGCCCTCTTGTCACATGTTTCTCAATGTTTCCCTGATAATTTGTGGTTGGGTAACCTTCCCCCTCTTGAACGTCGCAGGGTGTAAAAAGCATTGCAATATTGTAAATAACGATAGAAGAATGTGCTTGACAAATTATCTGAGTGCAATTAATTCACTCAAACAAATGCTATTTGGTGATATTTCAAATAAATGCCTTTGTTCATCAAATTAAGGTTAGTAAATATTTCTTGACGAGAGATTTCTTTACTATGTCACTATATAACTGTTTTAATAATTACGCTATTTTTGTTTAACGCGAGTGAAATTTACAGATGATAGTAAAATGTCATATTAACTTCCTGATTTCACGTCGTAAGCTCACTGGGAAAATACCTGTGGCCATGGTAACGGTATTTCCTCCCCAATCTAGCATGTCACGTGGAACAGCTCTGCACATTTCCACGAGATAACCTTCGCTCCCTGGGCACTCATGTTTCTAATGCGTAGGGGAATTCGGCGGGGAATGTGGGGACTTGAAATTTCAGGTGGGGAACGGCGGGAGTCGGCGCGTGCAGTGTGAGCCCCCGCCCCGGCCCCCGCCCCGGCCCCCGCCCCGGCCCCGGCCCCCTCCCCGGCCCCCGCCCCGGCCCCCGCCCCGGCCCCCTCCCCGGCCCCCGCCCCGGCCCTCGCCCCGGCCCCCGCCCCGGCCCCCCGCCCCGGCCCCCGCCCCGGCCCCCGCCCCGGCCCCCGCCCCGGCCCTAGCCCCGGCCCCCGCCCCGGCCCAACCCCCGCCCCCGCCCCTCGTTCGCCGCGCGCTGCTGGCTCTTTGTGTGGCGGCAATGTCTCTTCAAGAGCCGGAACATGGGCGCCATTAGCGTGCGCGTGTAAATGGCTCTGTCCTTCGGCCCTTGTGGCAGGCAGACAGGCAGGCGCTGTTGGCAATGCACGGCACTGGGTCAGCCGCAGAAGGGTGCGGGCGGGGCGGCGCAGGAATGGAGCGAAGCGGTTACGGAGAGGGGGCAGGGCGGTGCGGGGGCTGTGTGGAGGGGAAGCGTGCAGGAGCGGGGGCGGACGGGGGCGAGGCGGTGCTGGTGCGGCACGATGCTGGGCGGTGCTGTGCTGGGGCGGTGCAGGAGTGGTGTGAAACGAGGGGGTGGCAGAGCACGGTGTAGCGGGGGCTGGGTGGAGTGAGGGCGGGGTAGAGCAGGGGCGGGGTGTAGCTGGGGTGGGGTGTAGCGTGCCCGGAGTGGAGCGGGACATGGATGGAGCGGGGGTGCGGTGGAGCGGGTGCGAGTTGGAGCGGAGGTGAGGTAGAGCGGGGGCGGGACGGAGCAAGAGCGTGGCCAGAGCGGGGGTGGCGCGGAGATATTCCAGGTATAATAGACGAGGAGAGACGTGTCTGTGTAGTGTTATGGTAAGACAATAATGATGTAATATTAATGAAGCCCACAAAAAAAATACTCGTATGTTGGGGAGTTGAGAAGCACATGTGAAAATAAGAGATGTGAATATTCGAATATGTAGAAAGGTGCGAAAAAGAATGAAAAGTTACTTGAAGAACTGGGAACGGTGAGTAACAGGGAGGAAAGGGAGCTTCAAATCGTGCTAAGAACTTAAAAATGTACGTACATCATTGTACTTTTTGAAGAAATGTTGAAGGGTGTTAATTCGGTTTGAATTTTGGAACGATTCGTTACAGTGTAATTGATGTGTTTTGTGTTGCATGTTTCTCTCAGGTTGATATTAAGGGGAAGTTAATTACATATGAATAGTTGATGGGATTTGAACTTCAAGATGGATTGCACCCAGCGTTGACATTGCATATCAAGCAACACTGCGGAGAGTAAACGTGTAGAACAAACTATATGGAAGTGATCATATGTTGCCTTGTCCGTGTGAGTCTCAATTTCTTTATTTCCCTGAATTAATTATAAGCTGTGTATGCGGAGTTCCCATATACACTCTCATGACAGGAAATGGCAAAATTATAAAACTAAATATAGGCCTATAATATAAAGTAGTTACATTATATATCTGTATTGCCTTTATCATGGAACTAGTGTAATTTCGTGCCAAAGAGAAAATTTATGTTGAATATTTTAAAATTAGAATATCAGGATCGCGAGGTAGATTTGGAGCTGAAGTAATGCACGTATATTCACAATTGTATTTTAACATTTCTCCTAAGGACTTTTCCAGCAGCTACATGTTGTCTACATATATGGATATAAATGATCCGTATAATTTTTGCGCATTTTGAGCGTTAGTTGGCGGAAATTTTATAATAATAATAATAATAATAATAATAATAATAATAATAATAATAATAATAATAATAATAATACACAACATTATGATAAAGTGGTTCTCAAGATGGTAAATGCCGATCTGCCAGGAACAAGTGGAAACCATTGATCGTATCGTCTCAGCTTGTCCAATTCCAGCAAATAGCAAATGCTTGAAAAGACACGACAGTGTGCGTAGTTGTCTCCACTGCCAGATCTGTACCGTCCGAAATTCCGACCGAAATTCCAAACACATGCTCCATGTGGTACACTCACCAAAACCGGGGATATCTGTCGGATTCAATATTGTACGACCAACAAATTTAAATGGATAGCAGCAAACAAACCGAATATTGTTATCCGGGATTTGATGAAAAAATCTTGTCTCCTTATAGATGTTGCTGATCCTTGCGATCAGAACGTCGTAACCAAGGAGGCAAAGAAACGTCTTAAGTACAAGTGTTTGAGAACCGAGATCAGCCGAATGTGTGGCGTAAAAGCACAGGTCGTACCGATAGTCATTGGAGATCTGGGATTTGTTCCGCAAAATTTGTGTAAGAACTTGGCTAAACGTATATTCAGCAGACTCATGACATCTTAGTCGTGATGTAGAGGAAAACATAATAATTTATTCCTGAAAATGAGAGTACGCTCGATGGCATTTCAGCAAAAAATGGGTAAGTTCAAATCTAAATATTCTTGTACTCGTAGATATTGAAGATATCCTTCCTCTTACGACACAAATTTCTGATAGTTTTGATATTAGTTTGCACTGTGGATAATTGCCTGAAATGTGTTCGAAATATCACCGCTCTTGAGCATTGAAACCTTGTATCATGTAATGAAATAAATCTTCAATTACATGATTCATGACCCGTCAAACCGTGATGTTCCTCATGTGTTACGAACAAACATTACCACGAAGCATTATGTATTGCACCGTACAACTCTATTAAATATTTCGCGTTCCTATCCTCGCGGGGGTTTCGTTTCGAAAAGCATTTCGCTGGAGCGCGCGGCGATTGTGTGAAGCACAGCGGACGCAGTTCTCCTCTTGACCGCTACGCTGCGTGCACGCCGCCTCGCCCTCACCTCGACGCCTCCCACGCCGATGACGTAGAGCAACTGCGTCATGAAGAGCGCCGCCAGCAAGTTCATCAGCGTGGTGCCCGAGAGGCTGCGAAGGTCGGAGAACAAACTGCGGACAGAGAGAACCAAGATACGACATGACAATATGTCTATGTTGAAAAACAAAACAAATGATTCAGAACGAAAAAAAAGAAAAAAAAAACAATCAAACAACTCATTTGAATGTTTTGTGCATTCAGATTTTTTTTCCTATGTGGTGAATTTGAATGATATTGAGATGTGGAATCACGAACATTCTCTTTTTGCATCTAAAAATGTATTTTGCCTAAAGCAACAGTTCTATTTTACTTTGGGTTAAAAATAGGCAGACCAGAAAAGAAAAATGCTAGGGTATTAAAGTAATTAATCTACATAATATCAACAGAATTACTAACATTTTAGCAAGATGTTTCCGGTGCCAAAATATTTCCTTTGTGCTGTTATGTTCTCTACTGTGCACTACATTCTTCCCTTTTAAAATGTTACGTAGAAAATGGTTAATGGTTAATGGAAAATGTTACGTAGAGTATGGTTTCATTGTATGGTATTTATATAAGTAAATTTTGAAATATTTTATCACTTTTATGCTCGTTGTGAATACTATAAAACTACAGAAGAAAAACATGACAATACAAGATCATAATATTTTAATAATGTGAAGAAAAATAATTGTGCTGATTCGTTTTTTTCTTTTAATTAATCCATCGTTTGAAAATTATTAAACAAATAATTTTTAATTTTTACATTTTTTAACAATATTCTATATTCTACACATGTTTATTATGTTTGTCTTATTATTTCTAAAACCTACGTACACACATTAAAGAGCATGGTTCAGGAGAGATAAAATGCAACAGAAAGTCGTCCTTGAAACTTACATCTTTCATTTGAGTTTAAGACAAAATGTTCCTTATATCCTTACATTTTCAAAGCATAAATAACAATCTTTAAAATAGCCAAGAGACCAAACCCTTGTCTGTAGGGTTTAAATCAGAATGAACGTACGACTACAAAGTTGGGCTTCTTTGAAAGATCAAAATCTACATATTTTTTAATGTAAAATAAACACAAAAACCGAATATTCGATTCCTGTCTCCCTCTGACTCTTTCTTTTAAGAGATGCGTATCCATATATTTTATTATTGTTGAAAATAAATCTAACTTAGAATCAACGTAGGTTAATAAATTTGAGCTAATGATAAAAGTATTCATTACTTTATGAAGACAAAAATTAAAGGTAGTTTTCCTGTGTCAGAACAAAAATCCGAAAGCATGGAAAGAGAGAGGACTGTTCTGAATCTATTACTATTTGCGCATTGCACGAAGTAACTTCTTGAGGACATTGGTGTACCACATCTCTCTGCCCGACCCACTTTCGGTCTGGCTGAACCCTCAGCGACCGGGGCGCGGGCGTGTGTGCGGGCGCGGAGGCGGAGGAGGGTGTGGGCGCGGGGACGTGCACGGGCGAGCGGGGGTGGCGTAATGAGGCGACCGGAGTTTCGGAGTCGGCGGAGGGGGGCGGGTGCGTTGCGCGGACCGCAGACTGATTCCGTTGTCAGGCAAGCAGAAGCGCGGGGGCGGGAAAGGCCAGGCCGACGGAGCTGGGCAGCTCGGTCAGAGGACCAACGTGAGTGGACGCAAAGCAGGCAGAAGGGACCCGAGAGGGACGAGACGTAAGGAAGAAGCGCAGCGGATGACCCGACTGAGGACTAGCGGGATGGGCTGGGGGAACGAGGCAGAGATGAGAGGAGAGGGGAAGAGATGAGCGAAATAAAGAAGAGGAGTAAGGGAGAGAGGATCAGGTGAGAAAGATGACCAGTGCTGGAAGAGCAGAGCTGGACAGAGGACAGCCCAGCGGGGCAGAGAGGAAATTAATGATGGAGAGAAGTGGAGATAGGGGGGGGGGATGATGCATCGAGGTTGAGGGTTGACCGTTTGAGGGAGGCGGTGGGGAAAGGAGAGAGAAAGGAGTATTGCACAGAGGAGCGGAACGAGAAAGAGATAATAAGGTGAGGGAGACGACCGGTGTCACGAAGAAGCGAGCGGAGCGCGGCAGAGAGGAGATGAATCAGGGAGGGAGAGAAGCGGGGACGAGGAGTGGGAATTTGAGGGTCTGAACGGGGCAGTGGGTAGCGGAATTAGGAAAAGGAGTTGGGCAGAGAGGAGCGGAACGGGAGAAAGAATTAGATAAAGGAAACCACCGGTACCAGGAAGAGGAGAGCGGAGCGGGGCAGTGAAGAGCGAAGCGAAGCATGAAGGAAAGGAATGATGGAGAGGTGCGAGGATGAGGAGCGGAGTAGGGCTGAGGGGTGGGGAGTGGAGAGGTGAGTGAGGGAGAGGGGCGTAACGGGATACAGAAGAGGGGAGTGAAGCCGAGAGGAGCGGAGGGGACTAGATCGCAGCGCAGTGTGGCTGAAGGGGCGAGCCGGCACGAGGGTGAGGTAGGCGGGGGAAAGCACAGAAGAGTGGAAAAACCTGATCAGAGCATAGCAGAGTAAAGCGGATTGAGGCAGGGCACGCAGATAGGAACGTATCGTGCGGTAGGGAATGACGCGAGGGTGCATATCGTTGTGCAGGTGTATGGGAGAGGGTGCAGGTATATGGGAGAGGTTTGGGCGGTCACAGGCAGGGTAGTAGGAAACGGATTGAGCGGTGTGTTCGGATAGGTATGTGGCAGGGCGGATGTGAAAGGGGTGGAGGTGGGAAGTGCGCCTGGTTGCTCTGTCCATTTACAATTACATTATTGGCTACCAACCGACTAATCCAACAGTCAGCCGACGAGCCTCTTCGCTAACAAGTGCTAACGATTGATTTGCAAATGGTTGCAGTCTGCTCTCCCAATTTTGGCTCAGGCTCTCAGCAGTCGGTTTACATTCCGGCTGATGTTGTACTAGAGATGACAACAAGCTTACTGACTCGTCACTTTGTAAACTCCGAATGGTAAACTCTGGAACTCGGCAGGCGTATTGGTATTAATCAGGGCTATGCCCAGTAAAGGGCTTTTGCCCGAATTTGTGACGTTATCGTCTGACCATAGAATGGTCTGAACACTCTAAAATATCGTGATTGTTGAATGACACATGTTCAAATCCTGGATTTGATGGTACTAATTTATTTTTTAAGTAGTGGTTCTGAACAGCATGTACTTTCTGGCATTATTTGTAACTTTTGTGATGTTCAAATATTCAGAAACTGAGACCTGCACCATTATGTCTCATGAAACAAACTCCGCTGAACAAAATTGAAGTAAAAAATTTGATGGTTTTTTAGTTTCTTTTTTATATTTTATCTTAAATTCAAGCAGAAATTCCGCGAAAATAACTGTTTTTTTCCCAAATCTTGGGATTGACCTTTTTCAATGATCGGGGTTTTTAGAACTGATTTCGTTTAAGAAAAAATCTTTATCTTGAACATGGTACGTTTGCGATGTTAACTTTTTGCAATTTTCGATAAACCGAGTTTCTGCCCAAAATGAGACCAGCATCACTTTTTATGCCGTCCTTTGATAAATGTGAAGAGACTATTTAAAGCAAAAAAGGGTAGCCATTTTTGGGAAACAAATTGTTTAAATTTAGGGTTCATGGTGGATTCTGGGATCTTTTCACGATCGAACAGTGGATATTTTGGATCAATTTTTTCACGACCAAAGCATCAATGGATGAAATTTACTATTAGACGAAAATGCTATGAACTAATACCACTGGTCTTAAATGTGTTGGACAAATAATTTTGGATTACGCTTTTTCCGAACGAAAACGTTTAAACGAAAATTCCAGAAAGCGTATTCATGATACATTTCATATTTGTATCCAAGGACATAATTAAAATGATGTACATATTGAAAAGGACTACTGAAGAGAACGTATTGTAGTCTAGTTCCTTATTCTCTGTTACTTACAGAACTTAAGTTGACAGACGGAGTTTTGTAATACGTTTGATAAAAAAGCGATCAGTAAAATAACGGCACATCAACGAACATTTGTTAGTTCTATCTTTCCTTTAAGTCAAATAGAAAGATCTTAGAAATGGCTCCACGGGAAGCCGTGTCTGCGACAGATTGATCAGAGAAGATAGCGGTGCGTTTTGGAGGGGACATCTTGGTAAACAAGAGTAGAACGAAATTTTTATCATCGAAGTAGAAGTTCGTAAAATCAAATATTTACTGGGCAGTCTTTTTGATTTTTTCTTCACTTTATACACATTGCTTTCTCATACTTTCTGGTGTGTAAATACAAATGGTTCGAAATATACGAGGTCCCTTTGATGATATCCGTCTCCGGCTGGAAGGAACGTTTATGAAAAAAGAAATGAACAGAAAGAACTTCAGTAGACGCAGTGAGGTGCTTTATGGAAGAAAAGAAATTTTATGCTGAAAAACATGCAACGTCCGTCATAGAATATGTGAAAATTAGTAAAATGTGACACAAAATACATTGTTGCTTAAACTTCAAATTAGTAGCTTACAAAGCTTCTTCCTTCGAAGACAACGCAAAAGTTGCGTTAAGTCAATATTGAAGAGTAATTTCCGGCGAAATTAGTTTAGGAAGAAGGAAAAGGGTCTTGGTGGTCCTTCAGGCGGTGGCGGTTTGCGGCTGTGCAGGGAGGGAGAAGGGGAGTGGAAAGGGTAAGGGAGAAGAGAACTTGGTGTGGGGGAAGAAGTGGTTAGAGGCGATGAGATGCTGGTGTAACGCACATACCAACCGTTCCCAAGATATTTGGGACGGAAGCGATATCGAAAAGAATGTTAAATAGAAAGGACCCTCACAAAAGGTCTCGATCCATCCTCTCCAGCTTCTGCACAATTGGAGATGTAGTGAGCCAGCGAGAAGCTGTTGCAGTCTTCGACTAGGTGCAAATTTGAGTTTTTTTCTGGTTTGAGAGAATCCAGAGAGATCCTTTACACAACGGAGGCCTATGAAATTTATTAATACTTGCCATATTTACACATCCAATCACCTTACACTTCGCCTTACTACTTACTTCCAAATATGAACGCATAGAATCAATTATGTTTTCATTTTTGTTACACCATGTTTTCAATTTCGTTGACTGTTACTCCATGAATTTTTACATATAAGATAACACGTGTAGCTATTGATTGAGCACGAAAAGCTTAGTTTCTTACTTCGCGGTCCATGATTCTGCTGCGCTCTATGATTTATAGAAGTTATTGATTTTCCAGTTTATTATTCTTGATTGGAAAAAAGCATTGCATTTCTTGCTTTGTATTCATTGGATATTGCGGTTTCATTTGCTCAGAGATGCTCATAATGAATGAAACGCAGGATTCTAAAAGAACATACACAAAAAATACAGTACGACACACTTCCAACAAATTTTCTAAACTGAATAATTTGTTAGTGCAACGGGATATTCACAGAAAGAGTTATCGCAGTAGACAGCCACCTGATCCAAATAAGTAATTCATTTATGTTCATTTCCTCCATCTGATTTCAGGTAACGAACTTATAAATAATACCCGTTTCGGATTACTGTCATAATAATAATACGGACTACGTTTCTTGGCCTATTTTCCTTATTCTGTTGTGTATTAGACATCGTTTTGCCATTTTGACACTGGTAGATTACTTTACATTTCCCTAACTCTTTCTTCGACTTCAACGTTTCTGCAGCTCTACAAATGTCGAAAAAACAGAAAACCCCTTCCCCCTCTTCTGGCTTACATCTTCCAACTGTATTTTTCCAGCTTATTACTCCAGCTCGTAACCTTTTTCCTCTTCAAGCGTCATCACGCTAAACGTAATTTTCATCTGCTTGCAGATACAGCTTGCGCCTACGCGCCTCGCTCATCCTCGACACAGAAGCTGCCTGTTTGGCGGAGCATCCCTCTCAAAGAGGCGGTTTGTCGCTCGGTGGATTCCAATTAGGACCCAGCTAGCGACTGTTGCCGAATCGTCCCCCGTGCGCCGAAAATTAATTCGCCTCGACTTCCATTTGGGAATGAGCGCCGCGGGGCCCCGGGCTGTCCTGCCCATCCGCCGGCTGCGGTGGCCGCCCACCGACACGAAACAGGGCGGGGGCGGGCGATCTGGATGGATATTTCAGAGATGAAAATTGCTATCGCGTTGACAGAGACTAACTGCGGATAACTCAGAAGGTTCGGTTTGTATTTCCGGTTCAGAGGGTCTTCTGAAGTATTCGAGCTTAAGCTTGTCCGATCTGTGGGCGTAGTGTGATGACGAATTTCACAGAATTAATATGATTTAATTAAAAATAATATCGTTCGACCAGAAATTTGTGGATTTGTGTGCAAAATGCACACACTCGAAAACTTTATAGTATAAACTCGGTAAATGTAATTATGATCTGTTTTCTGCAATATGTACTGTCGCCCACTAGCACTCACGTGGCTGCGAGTGGGCGATGTGGATGGAAATTGCGAAGAGATGAAAATTGTAATTGGGTTGGGAGCTTAACCATATAGATGACTGAGAAACACTGATTTGTATTATTAATCATTTTAATATAAGTGGGCTTTGTGAAGAGTTTTAGCGTATTCGTGACCAATATATCAGTACTGATTGTGTATTCGATGAGAAAGAATCTTTCATATTTTGAACACTTTGTTGGTCTTGAAATCTTTTGTTTGTTTGTAAGTAAACTTCTTAATGCAGTCAAAAAGTCTTTTAAATGAAGCAAAACATTTTTTAAAATTTTTGTTCTCATAATGTTCGAGGATCTGCTTATCCACACCAATCCATCTGTACCGGGCTGTAAGTGAGATACGATTTGCAAAAACCTTAGGAGATGACTCATGTTTGGTTTGTATTCTAGGTTCAATACGTCTTGTGAAAATTCCGAAATTTTGATTGGCCGGATTTCTCCTCAATTGATTGATTGATATTCCGGGTGCGGCAACTACTAGTGTCATTAATCTCGTAAGTGTAGTGAATGTTTTTGCTCAGTGGCATTTCCCCGCTGCATGGCGAGATCCGGCGTCGCACTACCGTCGGCTAGCGGGGGTTTCCTCAACCAGGTATCTCCCACCAACGGAGCACCGCCCCAGCCGGGACAAGCTCTAAGCGCTCGACCGGTCTTCCGTCATGGATGGTAGTGTTCTGCATGTTAGTGTGTGTGTGTGTGTGTATAAGGGGTGAGAATTGGACAAGAAAGAGGTAGGGAAGACCGTGCGCGGACCGTGGCCTGTTTGTTAGGATTTTGCTCCGGCATTCGCCTAGTGTTAATCGGAGAAACCACGGAAAACTACCGATCCGAACAGCCGGTCGCTAGAATTCTCCTCCAGTCAGCGACTGAATTCGACCTAGCTGACGATCTAGTGTCGAAAATCCTGCCACCATCGGGACTCGCATTTAGGACCTCCCGGACAGAGGAGCTGCTGTGACATCACTTGATGTCCTGAGCCATCTTAATTGGTTTTTCTTCTCGATGAGTGTGCATTCTATGTAGATGTATTTGATAAAAACAAACCGGACATTTCAAACATTTTGACGTTCGCGGAGTATTTCGTTAACTTGTATGTAAAATTCGCCAAACATAAAAAACATAAAAGCTAGACTTTAATACAACAAAAATATTTGCAATTAGTTTGAAATATTGTTTTGTGTGACCAAATTGACTATTGCGTGTACAATATAACAAAACATCTTTTTCTGTTTACCAATTTTACACACTTGGAACAATAAATATACATGCGGTTTTCATTTTCATGAGTTCGTCTCTAAAGAGTTTGCAATATTAGTCTTCCAAAACTAGTGTTACAGAAGTTCACATCTGAAATAATCAGAACGACGATTACTATTTATTATCGCTTGCGAATTCAGGGTGCTTTAATTTCCCCAAAACATGGAACGGAAGAAGGAAAAAGGGCGTAAGCATTTTACATACATAAGAAAAAAGAAACAAAATGAAATAATTAAGGATTTGAATGACATACTTCCAGGACAAACGACAATTAAAGTTACCTGTGGGTGCGTTGGGTTTCTGTGGTAGTGTTCAACACATTGGTTCAGATTTTTATGAACGTGGAATTCATAAAAATGTACGAATTAAAGTCCAGATAAATTTGCAGTAATAAAACTAGATCTCTTTAAGTTTAAGATTTTTTAAGAACTCTAACGTTATTTCTGGAATATCAATTAATAACTCATTGAGATGCTGAATACATATGTTTCTTCAATTAATCTACCATTGTCACGGTCATATGAAAGTCATCGACTGGCATTCCGTGGTAGTTGTAAACACGAAGAGTTGTAATTCGTTAGTCTTATAATTGACAAGATACCCACCAGTCATGAGTCTCAACAATTCCTCATCCTTTTATAATATCTAGATTTGTTGTCTTGGCTCAATTAATACATTTCTCGTTGATTGCAATGAAACTAAAATAAGAGAGAAGGAATGATAATTCCATATTTCTTTCTTTCGGGCCAGTAACCTTTTAGATATCTTCAGAGAAGCTTCGCCATTCGTCTGGGTCTAAAGAGGGAAGGAAATCGAGAAAATTATTACTTTAGAATGCTTCTCTTGAGAGATAAAAAGTAAAGTAATGAAATACCTAATATATGCGATGGGAACTAATGCGTTGCGATCCGATACAAACCGATTGCAATGCTATGTGATGAGATGCGATCCAGTTCCATGGGGTCACACGAGATGCGATTCGATCCTATGCGACAGCCTGGGCGTGCTCTTCAAGTAACCGCTCATGGCAGGTTTGTACAACTCTGGCTTTCACGCGGAGCGACGGCGCCAGAGGTCGCTCAGGGAAAGCGGAAATTAAACTCTCACTCGTTTAGCGCCTACTGCGCCCCTAGCCTGTATCGCTCTGCCCGTGCAGAATCACTCGTTGGACTCTTGACGGCTGTTCTCGGGTGGTTGAAGACCCTGATTGGAGGAGTCAGTGTAATGTTTGTGAAATGTATCAAGACTGGGCTCCGAAATACGAGGTAGACAATTGGGATATTTTCATTCGGAAAAGTAAAACTATCCAATTTAATTGTGTGCAAAAGTATGCATACATAATTGTTTACGGATATACTTTCAAACTAAACCTTTATTTAATCGACAGAAATGTATTAATATGTGAAAAAAATGAATTTTCTTTTTGGACGATTTACCAATAGAAAATGTTAGGTATATTCGAAAATCGATTGTTAATTACAATTTGCGTTAACTTCTGAAGACAAATTGTTAGGTTAGTGCTTTACTTGCTTAATTTCATGGGAAATCCATGAGAAAACAAATCCTGCAAATGTGGATTCATCGTATTGCATTATTACTCATAAATAATCGAATACAGTCATATTTTGGAAGACTATCTTGTATAAATTTGACCAAGAATAATAGACTAAATAATATCTATTAAATGGGTGACTCCTACGGGAAACGGAGCTTTGCACACGTGCGGATATCATTACGCCGTTACCGCTCAGAGCGAAATCTGAGATTCATGTTCCACGTAGTATCGCAGTAGCACAGAAGCTAACCAAATGCAACGCAAATGTTCTGTTGCAGGCCATTCGAGCTCCAGCACGCGTCGCACAGCGACAACGCAAACCAACGGTGCATGAAGTGTTGCAAGCCATGACCATGACGAGAAAATGAAAGTGAGTGTTCGAAAATTTGTTTAATAAAATACTGAACAATGTCAACGTGAGAAATGTTAACTTTATTTTCTATTTCGTACCAGCTTGTTTAGTTAACTTTGGTTAGATCACTAGAATTCATCGACTTTTATGAGTTTATTGCATACAAAATTGTTCAGACTCATGCACAGAAACTAATAATTCTGTTTACTGTTTATTGAGTGGAAAGTTCCATTTTGCGAGACGTGTTCGGCGATATAAATAAATTCAAATAACTCAAAGAAAAACAACAACACTGGAGTGACACGAATCAATAGGGGTGCTGTCACGAATATGATAATGATACATATGTACACTCAAAGAATTTCTTGAATTTACACAAAAATATAATGTTCGTTATTCGTACAAAAGAGTCTTTGACACACTGAAGATTAGTCTAGTGTAAGCATTATTTTATGTTTTCGTCTATGATACAAGTTGGTACTAACCTCTGATAGAGAAATAACAGTCATGAATTTGTTTGTAGTTCCGAATGGAAGACACTTCCGAAGACAAAAAGATGCTTTTCAAATATATTTCTAAGTATAAGTTCCTAATGTTTTCGTGTGTGATATGGTTGGATTCTAAACCTCTCCGCGTCGCGAGAGTGGTGAATACTGTTTGGTGGGGCCAGGCCGAAAACGCGCTTTCAGCCCGTGCGAGCCCGAGGCCCCTCCGGGCGCGCTCGGTAAACCGACCGTAAGTCCGTATTTCTTTGGAGAGCCACCTACCGCACACGGTAATTCCGCCCTCCGCCGCGAGAGGCGGGAGGGAGGGAGGGAAATGGCGAGTTCGTTTAATTCGGGCTTGCCGTGCGGGTAGCGGCTTATTTCCGGGGTGAGTTGGCCCGGTCTCCTATATCATGGGCGGGGCTCTTGGGGCAACGGGATTTGAGAATGCTGCATGCGAAAGACATGCGCTGTGGAGTGCCTATTTGCTTGGCAAAGTTACGATACGTTGCCCCCCCCCATGTCCCAACGCTCATATTGTCTGCGATGGCTCGGTGGTAGCATTGCCATTGCGCCTACAGCGACGCTGTCCCGGAGGCCCTAGAGTACGACTCGCGTTGGTGGCGCAATATCTGCATAATTGGATTGAATTCAACCAAGGCAAATGGTAATTCTGCTATTCGTAGGGGGAGTGAGTGGGCGTATTCTCTTAATGCGGGATTGCCCTGCGGGTAGCGACTTATTGCGGGAGTGAGTTGGCCCGATCTCCTAGATTGTGGGTGTGTGTCTCCAGAGTTCACAGGATGTGAGAATGCTGTATTTGAAAGAAGTGCGCAGTGGAGTTCCTGATTGTTACAGTTCGGATTTATTGATCCCCACCGTCCCTCACGCACCTTCCTACTGCAATAACTCAGTGGTATCATTAATGTTGCGTTTGCAGCTTCACTGTCCCGGATCTCGAAGGCGTAGTTTTCACTGTAACGTCATGGCTGGATCGAATTCAACAACAGTCTGAAGTATTTTCTAGTGGCCGATCGGTAGTTTTCCGTGGTTTCTCCGGTTAATACCAAGCGAATGCTGGAGTAGTACGCTACCAAAGGGGACACGGACCGCGCGCGATCTTCTTTCCTCATCGTTGTGCCACTCTTCCATCATACACACACTTGCATGTCGGGATCTGGCCGGGAGCGTATAGCTTGTCCCGGCTGCGGCGAGTCTACACTGGGGAAGATTCCTGGGGAGCGAAACCTTGCAAACTGATTTATTGTTCGGTGTGCATCTTATGTTGCAGTGGCTGAAGAACACCGCCTCAATTAAAGAGCTAATGACCTAAGTTGCTAACGCGCCAGAAAACACTTAATTATTAATCAATCCAGTGTCATATTAAGAGGGCAGAGGTGCCGGGTGATATTTTAGGGGTGACATCAATTAGATTTTTTTATTGAAATTACATAATTTTAATGATTTATTTAAAAATTATATATAAATGATATTTAAGTTTGCCAGCCTTACATGCCGAAAAGTTTTTTTTCATAAACCATGTATTAATTAATTAGTTATATTTCATATTAGATTATTTATTTAAAAATTATATTTCAATTATTTTGAATTATAATAGTTTTTTACTATGTTATAAATAAATGGCATGTATACTTCTATTTTTATTAAATAATGTATAAACTATTCACTAATAGTTATTTTTATATTTATTTTTTTTTGTCAATGATACTATTAGCTTTGCTCCGGATGACACCAAACTAAAACTACGCCACTGAAACCATCCACTCTGGAATGTTGGATCAGTCTTGTGTGAGATTATTTTGACACTCATTTATGCGTAACTGAATTTGGAGACGTTGACCGTATCATGTTAAAAAGATTCACATATATTTCACGAACGTTGGCTGACTTGTATTGGGTCCTATTTCTGTAATTCCACCAGCAGGAGAATATTCGCATGGAAACAGTTTATTTATGTTGCTAGAATTCAAGAGAATTTCCCTTTAAAACTTTTATTTAAAGAAATATTATTTAGATTGATTATTCTTTAATTAAAAGTTGGTCTTTGCGAGTTTAATTGAACGCGTTCTACTAAAAGTGAACAGCACGAGCCCTTTTATATTCCGAGATTTGATTGTTTATCTTGGACAAACATGGTCTTGTTTTAAATTTTGCTCCGCTAAAGAATTCATTTTAATGTTATCACATTCTAATGTACGTGATTTGTATCAATTTTCACAATAATTTTAGTTGTCATCAGAACAAACTAAATAACTCGCGAAAACTATTCGTAATTTCTGACTATGACCTTAACCTCCGAGGCTGGCGTTCAGTCGTGGCCCAGATCATCTGGCTGGCGGAAGAATACATACTACGGCTAAATAATAAGCTGGCGTTCATCCATGGCTTAAGTAGCGTCCTCTGGAATACTATACATGGATTTAAACATAACTGCACTTGACGTAAATCAGCCGTTGCGGTGTCATCCAAACGGGAGATTGAAGTTAAGTTTACCATCGTATCGTTACTGTAGTGATGTATAACCTCCCCATTGGATGACACGGTAACAGATGACCTACCAAGTGCAGTTCTAAATAAATCAAAATATAAGTTCTGGACAGTGTTGCCAGGTAAGGGGTTTCCCCTACATTTAGGTTGTTTAGTGGATGTTTTAGGGGGAAAATTTATTTAGGGGTTTCGTTGAGTTTTTTAGATATTAATTTTAAAAAATCTGTTGGGTATCACAATACCCAAAATTAGTTCCCTAAGATTATTGCAGGTTTATTTATTCAAATATTACTCAAATGTTGTCACAGCCAAAGGTTCTTAGAAGAGGGCAACACATGGTGAAAAGGAACGAATCGCAGCATTAAGGAAGTTTTGCAAACAACTATTTCGATTGAAGGAAAGTTATTACAAAGTTGTATCCATATTTCAGTTTCAGTCATTACAATGATTGAACATTACATGATACAAAGCTATCTCTTACGTTTCTTAACTTCCACACAGTGTGAAACGCCTTAAAACAATACTTAAACAATGTGTGTGTAGATATAGATTATTAGTTCTAACACATATTTTTATATATTACAAATGTAGGTGTTTACCGTAAAATATTAATATCATCGTATACAATTATTAATATTTTTCGTATTTATTTCATTTCCATTTATGCTTTAAGCATGAATAATAATTTTTTGAATTTGATGGTTTTCTTGACACTTTGGTGGTTTTCGCAGGGCTACCTACCGGAAAATGCTTACGACCACCTGGCAACATTGGTTCTGGAATGCTTTCCTAGAGGGCGCTGGCTCAGGTCAGTTGAGTGGTGGATGAATACTTGTACGTTAATGGTGGAAGAATAGTTTTCCGAAATTACCATATTAAAACCATATAGACTCTCAAGTTTGTGTTTTCTCAACCTCCCCCCTTATCTGTATTAGACATTCTTTGGGTGAGGAACTTCCAGGAGGTGGCAACTTTACCATTAAACTACTTACTAATACATTACATTATTAAACTACTTACTAGTACATTACAGTGAGTAAGGTTAAGGCTCCCGGGTTACATTACTCACCTTGTACAAATATTTCACACACACTCATTGTTCTTATTAGCCACAAACACCAAAACAGAACAACACGCACAACACACACAAACCCACACACACAAGCGTTTGTAGCTAAAGGAATTTCTAAATCTCAATAAACCGAGCGAACTTGACACTTGAATTTGCAAGACTTCACTAGAGCGAGTGGGAAAATACCTACTAAAATGGGTAACATTGCTCAACTTTGTTGCAATTTAATACGCCACGAGATACCCCTAGTAAAGGTATCGATACGTCATTTTGGCAACATTAGGTTCATTCCTAAACAATCGGGCATTGCCATACATCCGTTTATTTCTGTCTTCTGCTATAGGACGCTCCATTATGTTAAAAATTTTATTCCATCAAACATATAGTAATTGTACTGGTACTTAAACGCGTTCGTGAATACGCATGCATTTAGTGTAGAAATTAAAGATCCATAGAACACCATAGTAACTGCATATTGTTCGAAATATGACCGTAAGGTTTACCAATCGCTAGCTTGAGGTATTGTTTTTACAGAGTATCTGATAATCAGTTGGTTTTGAAAGTCTTCCTTGCATTATTTTACCTTAATTTGTGTTCAGATAATTTGTTTGTATCCAACTGAAATAATATCAGTAATTTTCGTTAAGCAAAAATCCTTAGCAGAGCGTGGTTTCGATCCACGGACCTCTGGGTTATGGGCCCAGCACGCTTCCACTGCGCCACTCTGCTTACGTGGGTTTCGTGACAAAGATAGATTATTATCGTCCAAATATCAAACATGTTGCGTAGTACGATACGTGTTGGTCACGTGATTTCGTACGCGCGCGATGTTTAAACGCATAGCGCACAGAACGTTTTCTAGGATATCACTGCTTGAGTTTCTGGATTGTAAATTCGCTATGACTTTTTGTAATATTTTTAAGTATTTAAAAATTTGTGAGTTTTATAATTATTTTTTAAACGTTCAGTACAAAGACATTTTCTAAAATGTGTAGTGAAGTGCAGTATGAAAGGGAAATTAACAATTCCGATTGAATAAAAATTGTTTTACTCGTAATTAAATTAATCTAATATTTAATATCGATTCCTATATTGAGCTCTCCAAAACTATTTTTTCTGTTCTAAAAGTACCTACAATGTTACCTGAAGGTTGTTATGTTTTGTTAACAGAGATATTGTTAGGTAAATTTTTATTGAGCATTTTGTGATAACTATCTACGGATACGGGTGTTTCAGTCATGTAATCATATTCTATTTTCAATCTTGGGACTGATGTACGGACATGACACGGATATTGGCAAGGCAGTGAAACATTTGATGACCAGTAGGAAAGAAAAAAATTATTTAGATTTAGCTTTTAGCGTTTCTACTTCTACAAGAACTCTAACAGAAATTGAGTTGAGGTTTTGCCATTATTAGGTCCATTTCTTATCTTTATTATGAGGTCAATACATATTGGTTTCAGAGGTATCCCTGAAAGCACTGTTTCCAATTCTCTTTTATTGATTTTTCAATTTTTTTGATGGAAATGTTTGAAGGACTTTCGTTTTGTTTACAATCGGCAAAGATATATTTGAACCATGCATGAACGGGATCGATGCAGTTTTTCGTCTACTCTCAGACTATTTCCAGTCGCGTTACAGAAGTATTATGGACGATATTGTAAAAGTCACAGCGGGACGCCTGCAGAAAGAAGTCGACCGTGGGAACGAAAGGCGCCGCAAGCGATAGCTCTTCTGATACATTGCGTGGCGGGGCGCTCTCGGGCGAAACGGAATAAAAAGTTTGGGACGGGGGATGGGCGGAAATTCTTATTGCCGACGGAAACGCCGACCTCACCGGCCTGGCTGCCTATTCCCACCTATTGCATCATTCCTTCACTCCCCGCCCCGCTCTTTCCCTCTCCACCCGCTTCGTCCCACCGTGTCCCGCTTCGTCCCACCGTGTCCCGCTTCGTCCCACCCTGCGCTTCGTCAAACCACACTCTCTTCTCTCCATTCCACCCTGCCACACCGTCTCTCGCCGTCACGCTGCCTTTGGCTCCAACCCGAATCCCTCTACCCCGCCCAGCTTCGTCCCACACCGTCTGCATTTGTCCCTCCTGGCCCCACACCACCCTCACTTCTAGCCAGGCCTCTTGTGCCCGGCGGCAGTCGGCGAAGAAGCACTGCGTTGGAGGAAACGGTGTTCGAAGTTTTGATAGATCACTTTTGTTGCTGGATAACAAAATGTTTTGGGTGTTGTGTGTCCCGCGAACATGCTGATAGGGTGTTTTCGTCCACAGGAGTCGTGCAAAGATGAGAGAAAGTTCATAGCCTCGTTTTCAGTTCATGTGGTTACGTCAGTATATATTAATTCAGTGACGCCACTGACCTTCATGAGTACTTCGAAGGTTGCATTAATTACAGATTTAATTTTAGAGCAAGTTTACCCAAAACAACACTGCGGTGATGGTCTTTAGGATGCCAAACCGCTCCCGCACGAGCTACTAGCCTGTCTGGGGAACCTGGCGCTCCTGTGAGGGCAACTTCCCCCGACTCCACTGCAATTTCTCCTCGAAATCCACAAAGGGGTGTACACGCGCAAACTGAAGGGCGCGAGGCATGGAGTATTGGCTACGTACGAAAAATATTTTCCAGATTTCTTCTCTTAATCAACTGACATTCGAACTATGATTACTTTCTTTACTACAGATTACAATTTCATGATTATTTTATTTCTATATTCTGTCTTTTAAGAACATTTTTGCTAAGGGCAGGAATATATTTGAATGGCGACTTCTTTCCTTGTTTTCATTTTGTGTTGTTTTATTAAATTATCAGTATACCACTATAAAATGAAATAAATTATGAAGTGTCTAAAAGTTAATTTTTCTTTTCGAAGAATTCTTGCTCCTCTGTCGGGCAAGCCTTTTAACAGACAAGAATCTTCGTTTTTTAAAGTTCCTAATTTGAATGTAGGAAGTTCATGCAGTTATTCAACACGATTACAAAAACAAAATACTTTGGACTCAAAATGTTTAGTTTTACTCTCAATTGATTGTTTGAAATCTGATTTATAAGTACATTTCAATGGAACACTTTTTTCCTTTAGTAGAGTAAATGGAAATTAATGTAGATAAATTTGGCACATTAACTGTCAACTGACTTTCTAAAGGACTGGGCAAAGAGTTCGGTGATGTATCGCCACTCCGAAGCAGTGTACAACCCTTATCTTTAAATCTCGCGCCATTTGCTCTAGACTTAGTGTCCATGAACTCAGTAAGCTACCTTGCCATGCCTGCTTTAGATGAAGAAATATTAATAAGGCAACATTGTACTTGTACAAAATCAGTATATCCAAATATTTACAATGCGCGACGTATTACCTCGAATTATATATAATTAATCGTACATTATTATTATATAATTTTTATTCGATCGGACAACTTTCCAAATGGTTTCTGAACGTCATGTATTCTCATGGATGCCACGAATGTCATGTAAGGTTTTTGTATAAGTGTGAATATGTAGAGAGATGGGAAAGAGGGTGCTCAAGAATAAAGGATTCACGCGCAAATCATTGTCCATTTTTTAGGGTAGCTACGCATTGTTTGGGTTCCTGGTTCCATCTCAAGTATATGTTTGGAGGAAACCATGGAAACAACCGGTCAGGGCAAGCGACATCTTTATTTCTCCTAGAAATGCTCCTAGCTGTAAAGATCAATTAACGTTCTTTTTCAGTGCTTTATGGTATTTTTACACTGTGGCCCATGCCTGAAATTTCCAATTCTTCTGTTTTAATTTTTACTGAGAAATTTAATAGTATTAACGAAATACATTGGATACATCTCTAGAAAAACAGTAATTAGATACAAATCAAGCACAAATCTTGTTATCTGCTTAATGTAAGTTATCGGTGTTATGAAAGTTTCCAGTCAAGTCCTCACGCCAGCGAAACAAAAGTAGATGAAGATTCATTGACTTGTGATGGGATTGTTGAATAAAAAATGAACTTTTGGATATGAATATAAATCAATCTTTTCTAGACATTTGAAGAGTCGGTTTTAATTTATATGTTATTACTTAACCAAAATTTCATTCCACTTTCATCAATGTAAGGATAAACGTTGATATTGCAAAACTAGTGACCTGCAGCAGCAAAAATGCCATATTAATATTTTAACAAAAATACCTCCACCACTACTGCAATAACAAAGTATAGTATGTATTCAATACAACACTTCTTTACATATCAAGAATAACAAAAATGTTGCTGTTTTATTACGCAACTCGAAAATACCAAATGAAGGTCGGACTCTTGGGGCCTTGCTCCTGCGTAACGTGACATGTGTCGTAAGCAGTCTCGCATTGAGTAAGAGTATCCAGTCCTAGTGCGAGAATAGGCGGAATATCACATCCAATATTTTCAGTCAAAATCGAAGCTGTTTCATTGTTATACTATTTTTCGCGTGATGCTGGGTAACTAAGAAGACCAGAAGCTTTCTTTGAATTTCTCCGTGCATTGGTAATGAATAATATTCAATAAACAATTTGAAAATGGGATTATGATCAGACAACTAGACTATTTTTAAACTTTATAGTGTCTAATAAGCATATTTCAGCATTAAACACAGATTTTGTGAAATAGTTTAATTACCGTAAACTGGGGTGGTTTTAGATAGATAGATTTATTAAAGTTCGCTTTGAGCTAATGCTCGGTGGCAAACATGATAACAATTAAAATTAGAATTACTAAACATTTTCAACATTTACAATTGGGTTTACTATTAGAATTAGGGGGTCGATATAATAGTTCCAATTTATTTCTAACTAACTCTAAATTCACTTCTAGTTTACATAACACTTCACTACACTACACTACACTACACTGCACTCCCCTTCACATCACTTCACTGTATAAGAGCCATGACGATAATAATTATGACAATAATAATAAAAGTAATAATAATATTACTACTACTAATAATAGTAATAATAATAATAATAATAATAATAATAATAATAATAATAATAATAATAATAATAATAATAATAATAAAGATAAATGTCTCAGTCAGTATTATTCGAGATGATCTAGATGGAATGAAGCATATTTTTAAATTTGGCTACATTAGAAGGAAGAGCCTCTAGTGCTTCTGCAGGTAGTTTATTCCAATCTACTATAGTGCGATTCACAAAGGAGAACTTGCCTACATCAGTTCTTTGCTTTCTACATCGTATTTTCCAAGGATGGTCTCCTCTGCTTTTATAATCTGATTTCTGTAATCTTTTACCGATATCTGCCCATGCTGTGTCCCCTCTGTATGTCTTATACATTACGCATAAACGCGCCCGTTCCCTTCTCTTAGATAAGGACTCCCATTCTTCTCGTTCGTCACCAACGCACCCGTGATTTACAAACTTTGAGGCCCGTTTTTGAATTTTATCTAACGCTTCGATTTGCCCTTTTCTGTACGGGTCCCAGCATGCCGCTCCGTATTCTAAAATTGGACGAACAAGTGTAGTATATGCTAGGGATCGGGCATTTGGACTACTATTTTTTAGAATACGCATTACAAAGTGCAGCGCTCTCCAGGATTTTTTAACCGTATTGTTAATATGATCCGACCAACCTAAATCGCTTCGCAGGACCAAACCCAAATACTTACAGTTTTTTACACGTGGTATAACGTTAGTTCCTAATTCATAACTGGAGCGTACGTTCGAGCGAGACTTGGTAAAGCAAATGAATTTACTCTTTTCCGGATTTAATTCCATCTTATTTCTGCACGCCCAGTTCCATAAACAGTTAAGATCGCTCTGTAAAACATTTTCGTCCTCAGACGAGACAATACTCCTATATTTTATGCAATCGTCGGCGAATAGTCTAACTTTTGATTTTAATCCAGTTGCAATGTCATTAATAAACGCTAAGAATAGCAAAGGCCCTAACACAGTCCCCTGGGGGACCCCCGAGGTTACATCGGCTTTCGATGAATATTTGTCTCCTATTCTGACTGTTTGAGTGCGCCCCGTAAGAAATTCGTTTATCCACAGGATTATTCGATGATCTATTCCCGTTTCTGACAATTTGGAAATTAAAAGGCCATGTGGAACAAGATCAAATGCCTTAGAAAAATCTAATATTATTGCGTTTTTGCAACTTTGGAAAGATTTTAACAAATAACGTGTTTATTTTTAAGTAATCAACAAATTTATAGTAGTGTACGAAATTTAAAAACATGCTATATCTATTTTAAGAGATATTAATTATTGAAATAAATGTCTTTGAACAAAAAAATGTTTTCTCAACTTGGCATAAAGTCACATCAAAAAGTTAGTCGCACTATATTTATTGCTCATCGTTCAATGCTGCGCGGCTGAGTTTCACTCCTTCTTCATGACTGCTTTGTAGCAAAGAAGCTTTGACTTAAACAGTTTGACAAAGTTTAAATCTTTATTTAATGATTATTTTCTAAGTTTTAAGTAAACATTTTGACATTGGTAAAGATAACAGAAAGCGTATAATTTCCCTCAAATTCTTTTATAGCTCAGGAATAGCAAAGAGTCCTCTGTGTGATTTTAATTAATATTTTTTTATTTTTCTGGATTATATTTTAATATTTTTTAAAAAATGCATTCGTATTCTGCGGCCATTTCCAAAACTTCTTGGATTTCTGCAAGACATTTACCCGCGCCGAATCACTTTCAATCGTAGTGACTTGTGCAGGAAACAGCTCTCCTTCCCACTGTTTTATGACAAATTCTCCTACCATTATGGATTAATTAATTGTAGTTTAAAATTGGAGAAATCATCACTTTATTATTTGTTAATTATACAACTTTCCAACTAAATCTATAATTTAAAGTGGCAAAACCTGGAAATATCACATTGAATAATTTAAGGCTACTGGCACAAAGACACTGCGTCATTTTTCATCAGTTTATTTATCTTTCAAAAATAAATGATGATGATGATGATAATAATAATAATAATAATAATAATAATAATAATAATAATAATAATAATAATAATAATAATAATAATATTAATAATAGTCGGCCCCGTGGCGCAGACGGTTGCGGCAGCCGTCGTCTGTGACGAGGAGGCTGCAGGTTCGACTCCTGCGTAGACATGGTCGTATTTGTGATTGTCCCTTCACCTATCATCATAATCCTTTCATCTCATAAGTCACACTACAAGGCTTAACAACCTTGTTGTAATCCAAGGATACAGCTGAAAAGCTGATACTGGAAGAATTACACAGGTTAATCGTGTAGCGTGGTCAGTAATGGCCTATACGCCAATAATAATAATAATAATAATAATAATAATAATAATAATAATAATAATAATAATAAAGTCAACGATTAGGTACTATAGGACTTATGATGTAAAACAGTTCTTACTTTATTCTCCTTAAAATTACTGTTCTCTGAGTTGCAACACAAATTGTATGAGTTTCATGAGCACAATGTAAAATTGATGCAAAATTAAGAACAAAAACTCAGTAATAATGATAATGCAAATAATGATATAACAATGATAATCCTAAAAAGTGTAGTCGATTGCACCATTCATCAGATGTATTATGTATTCACAAACAACTCTGGTAGAGACAACCCAAGATAGTTTAAGGCAATAGTTTTCTAAAAGGCGCTGTGGCACAACGACACCTGTGCAGCACAAAGTGACCCTGGTTCACGGTATTGAGAAGTGCTTGTAATTTATTTCGAATGAAAACAGTAAAATAGGCATTTGCCTAAAATACTGGTATCCTTTAATGGCAAAATTGCATAAAATGCCTTTGGGAATAATGATTAAGCCACGTTCTCTTTATCCATGGAAAGATCAAGCGCAGTAGCTGAAAGTTGACTGAATCAGTGACTTAACCTTGTTACGCCATAGCTTTGGGCTCTTTTATAGTATGTTACTCCAGGTTAAAACAAGCGAGGAAATTCTAGGTTATCATCACATTTAGTACGATCAAAAAGTATATAAATAATAAATATATTTATGGGGGGGGGGGGCTGAGGCCATTGGGCCTGCTCTTCCGCCTGACTACTTCCCAATTTTTTTTTAAAATGGTACATAATAAAAAGGATTTATTAAAAAGATAATTCAAAGAAAATGCATGGGTGAGCAATACGCAACTAGGGTGAGGGTGAGGGGGTTTTCACATAGAGAGCAGTGAGTTGTTAGAAAATGAAAGCTCGCACAGCATTTGTGTGGTTGTATATACTCGTATATTAATCAAAATCCATGTAAGAAGCGACAAGAAAAATCATATACATGTTCGTGTATTCTTGGCTATCCGGGATGAGCCGCGTCTCGGTCAATATTACTGATGTTTCGGCCATCTTGCTGTGGCCTTCTTCAGAGCTATACTGCCAGTTCCGACGTTCAGTGCTATACTGTAAGTTCCTACGTTTTCAGTCGCATATCGTTGGCGCTTCAAGGAAAGAAATATAAGTAGGAAACCGCGCTGTTGTTTGGGATGTCCACGCTGCTGATGGTCAGTCCGGCCGATGTTGACGCCGACTGTACAGCTTCAAATCTGCCATATCGGCCCTAACTGCCTCCATTTTAAGCCATTCGCAGCCGCACGCACAGGGCTGTTAACTCAGCAGTTCCCGGTTTATTAGGGCCCTGCCTATAAAAGCGAAAACGTTTACGACTTACGTTTCGTCCTGGTAAACACAGGCAGCCAGAAGTGCACCGGCCGCTAACCAACCGCCACATGAGAGTACAGTGGACCTCGGGGCTTAGGAAATCCTTTTCCAGCTGATCATAGTGGGTTAGGGGCACGGAGGGTGTCTGTTGACGCGGAATTTCATTTTGATGATCTGGTTGGTTTTTGGTGCTATGAAGGTTGATTGGTTTCCATTACGTTTAATTGGTGTTTCCGGTGCAATGTGGATTATCTGTGAGCAAGGATGATATATTAGTTTCTGGATGTGGCTGCCATGTTGCTGATAATATAGTGACATATTTTAGTTTGTTTTTATTGCTATACTGTTTTATAGAATGTAGCTAAACATCATGTGAATTTTTGTATGCAAGTAATAAAATAGCAACTTGAAAAACTTACGCTGAATTGCTTATTTTGTACAGGGTGAAATAAATTCTTTATTTAATTATTAGAAATAATTCTTGGAAGCGGCAATATGATCATCTCGTTACCGTTTGTTCCAATGAAATGTACAAGGAATAGACTCATACAGGATTTTGCTCAATAAAGCAAATGACTGGCAAATCACAAAAATATTGTTATGAAATACTGCGTATGAGACACCAACAAATAATTCGAAAATTACTCCAAATCCTGAAAATTGTGTATGGTGCAAAATTGCTACGATATATATTGAACAACACGCAGATAACTCACCAAAAACATGGTCTCATTTACAAAAGTCTAATTCGAGATCACATTGATTCCTTCATTGTAATCCTTCAATTGAAACAGATTTATTTTTTATTGCGAACATTTAGCAACACTGACCTTGTATGGTACTAAATGGGAATTCTAAATCGTAACCAGGATTTAAATTGAAGCACACACAAAGGGCGCATCAACGTGGCTGTGCAGCTCTTGATAAATGATACGATTCGCGCGGAACGGCGCGCTACGTGGAATGGACCTTGCGCCGTATGCGGTCGCGGGGCGGCCAGGCGAAGGGAGAGCGCAGTTCAGCTTGATCTGGCTCGTTTGCCGCATTCATCGAACTGGTTGCACCCGGCGGACGCACGTGCGGTTGAGAGGGGGGGCGGGAAAGGGGGTTGGACCGCAGGGAGATGGGGAAGGGGGGATGGGGTGAGGGGAGTTGGGAACAGGAGTGAAGGGGTGCGAGGAGATGGGACGAGGCGAGACGGGTCGTGGAGAGACGGGGTGAGGGTGACGGGGCGATGGGGCGAAGGAAGATGGGGGCAAGGTAGCGACCGAGGAATAGACAAAGGGGAGGGCGAGGGAGCGATTGGGTGAGGGAGCGATTGGGTGAGGGAGCGATTGGGTGAGGGAGCGATTGGGTGAGGGAGCGATTGGGTGAGGGAGCGATTGGGTGAGGGAGCGATTGGGTGAGGGAGCGATTGGGTGAGGGAGCGATCGGGTGAGGGAGCCATTGATCGAGGGAGTGATTGGGCGAGGAAGCGATAGGGCGAGGGAGCGATTGGGCGAAGGAGCGATTGGGCGAAGGAGCGATTGGGCGAAGGAGCGATTGAGCGAAGGAGCGATTGGGCGAAGGAGCGATTGGGCGAAGGAGCGATTGGGCGTAGGAGCGATTGGGCGTAGGAGCGATTGGGCGAAGGAGCGATTGGGCGAAGGAGCGATTGGGCGAAGGAGCGATTGGGCGAAGGAGCGATTGGGCGAAGGAGCGATTGGGCGAGGCAGAAATTGGACGAGCGAGTAGGCGATTGAACGGACGAGGGAAGGGGCGATCGCGGGCCCGCTACTTGCGTACCCAACAATGCCCAACAGCCGGGGCGTGGCTTGGGGCGTGGCTGGGATGTAGCATAGCGTGGCGGGACGGGGCTTGGAGTGTGGAGGCTTCCGGGGTCCAACGGGTGACCCTGGTCTCGTCGGTCGCGCGTGATCGGCTCAAAGGGCGCGGCCTGATCAGCGCGACTGAACGCTTCCTGTTTGAATGTGTCTCCACTGCAACTAATCGCCATTGGGCGCATGGGTGAAGAGGCGGCGATGACCACAGTGGACTGAAATGACGACAAAGTTCCCATTGCTTGTTTATGGTAATTAATTCGTACACACGCTAACAACTAAAATATATTGTATGTTGTATACGGTTTGTTTAATTGTTTACTTCCTTTATGAAAAAGGTCCGAATGATAGCTTTTTTTTTATCTTCTGAAATGCCTAACAGGAGACGTATCTATTTTAGTGTCTCCTTTTCGGAAAATTAATGAAAACCATCTTTTTAAATTCCAAATTCATTTTTTTCTAATGCCTCGATGTCTGTAGAGTACTAGTTTTCTTAATTGTAAATTACTGCAGTTTAAAAGTGCATGGCCTTGCCACTTTATTTACGATTATCCTTCTTATTAAGTCACTATGATTTTTGAGCTCTTCTTGAGCATGCTCTTTGAGTAGATGTATTGCGCATTTGTGGCCAGTTGTTCGAGTTAGAAGGTGTGCGCAGGTTGGCATGGCTTTGTGGAAGTCAGTGAGCGACATTTTACTGAGCTGAATGATTGGTTGTCAAGTTGGGCCACTTGGCAGGTTGGGGGGGGGGTCCCAGGTTGCGTTCCTTTTGGTTAGCAGGTTTATAATATGCGTAATATTGCGTTGGTAGGTTGGCCGGATTGAGAGAATGGCAGGTTACGGAAAGTTGACCGATTGGTCTAATTTCGGTTGGCAGATTGGTGAACTTCCAGTTGAACGAGCCTGCTCCAATCTATTGATAGAGTAGATAGGTTGGCAGGTGGAGAAACCTTTCCTCATTAAAGAGGGGTGGTTTCTTAAGATGAAGAAATTTATGACCAGTGTACAGGTTTGGATGGCAGAAAAGTTGGTTGGGGAAAGTTGGCAGATTGGTCTCATTTTGATCGCCAGGTTTATCGCGTTTCGGGCCACTGGGCGCTGGCCGGTTGGTGGAGGCACGCGAGCCGCCCCCAATGGAGCGGTGCACATGTGTATATTCGGCTGGCGGTGAAGGACGAAACGCTTTCAAAGTGCCGCGAACGTGACCCGGGTGGCCGCGTTATTCCGCTGGAATGATTTCCTCGCGTTGCGCTTGCTGCATTCGAAGCGGGCGATGTATTCTGTTGTTGTATCGACTTTCGTTTCTGCGAGTGGATTGTGGCTTGTGATGATTCAATAGGTGAGTGAAAGGACTTAAAAACATGGAAGATGTCATTCTTGTTGATGCTGATAATGTAGAATAGTATGTTTGGATTGTTTTTAGTATGACCTAGTATTTTTAAAGTTTTTTTGGTAAGAAGAGTAGAGTGTAGGTTATTGTGTTCTTCTTATAAACGAGATCGGCTTGTGAATGGTAATTCTGCATCACGAGGAGTTGAAGATATTTTTATACATAGTGTAAATGGAACTACGAAGAGCTCCCAATTTGTAGAATATGAAATCTTATTCTCTTCTCGGATTCAGTCTCGACTAATAAAAGCTTTATTGTTGCACCTGTCATTAACTTGCACAACTGTAGAAGGGATTTAAGTAGATGTAGATGAGATGAGTGAAGAGACGAATTCTCAGGATTGTCCTGACCGACAGCGTCCTAGTCCACTTACAAAATATTGTACATTTAAAATAAAAATAGCCTTTACGTACAAAAAATACTTTTGGGGTGAAAATATAAAAATAAAGATTAAACGTTTACAATAAGACAGAGAAGATGACACTAATTTATAAATATTTAAACTATTAAACAATTCTTAACAAAAATGCTATCGCAAATCCGAACAATTCTCAACGTAGCGTCTGCGATATTCAGAGCATCAATAATTGATGTGTGTTCATTCAGTGAACATTCAAAACGTTAGAATTTCCCATGATTTACCACCTCCAAAATATTTGTAAATTTACAGCCATAAATAACCCGTAAATGTGTCTCGCGCAATAAAATTTCCTTCGGAGTCAAAACCTAAATGTACGAACGTTTGTATTGTAAAAACACCCATCAACAAAAAACAAAACGAAAACAAGCAATGCATGCTCGCCGTGTTTTTTTGGGGCCGCGAGGATTTATGGTCCATCGACACAAGCGGCTCGCGCCGCTCTCGCCGATACGCTTTGGCCGATGACTATCACGCGCGCCTCCCGCCAGGGGCGCTTCGAATCGCTTGGCTGCACGCGTGTTTACGTTCACTTGACGCGTTGTTATGGAGCCGTGTTTATTTTGGAGGGGCTCGCAAAATTCTGAACGCTAATGGCGTTAGAAACATGCTTCAATGTTTTGGTTCGCGGTTTCACGAACGGTTCCGATGTGATGTCACATAACAATTCGTGGGAGTTGAGTGGAATATAATTATATTGGCTGGAATATGGGGTTGTTGGCAGTGTAATTTAGTTTGATTGGTCATTAACGCGGCAAATCTTAAAAACTCGTTGTTTACTTCGCTGAAATGATAAGTGATGCTAAAGGAAACATGATTGTATTATTTTACCAATTCCTGTCGGCCTAGGTGGTAATGGGATTTCTCATCTCTTAATATGCTTCCACAACGATTATTGTTTCCACAATTATTTGTCATTTGCTTTCTTAATAAATTGAGAAAGATAGAACCCCGCTATAGCTAATATCGTTAGAAATATACCTCCATATCTGCAGTTTCTTGAACAATTTTGATCAACATCACAATTTGAGGTTTGTGGGAGCTGCTAGGAATATAATTAATCGGAATATTTGGTGTTTAGGGATTGTAATTTAGTTAAGTTGGCCACTAACCTAGCAAATCTTGCAACCGTGATGTTCTCCGTAATGATGAGCAATGAAGAGAAAAAGCAGGAATATATTTTACCTATTTATGTAAGGGTAGATCGTAGCTTACGAGTGTTGTATGTGAGAAGTCTCGCGATATATTTAAAATTTTTACAATTAATTCCTTCATTTTGTTTTCATGAGCATACATTCCCTTAATGTATTCCCTTAATGTGCTGAAAATGACGATATGTGACGCTAGTCATAAATGTTCTCTCGGCGTTTTAAGTCAGTTTTTCCAATGATTTCGGTGTGTTGATACAAAACAGTTCATGGAAGTGTAGAGAAACATTGTGTATTGTCTGACGGGCGATACAATTTGGTTTAATTGGTCTCAATCATAACAAATCTTACAAACATGATGTGTACTTGACTGCATGGAAAATCAATGAAAAGAGGAACAAGACCGCTTATTACCACATCCTCCGCAGCTAGATGCATGTTAAGAGGTTGATGAGTCAGAAATCTCGTGATCAATATTGCGTTCATAGTTAATCGACTTCATTGTCTTAAGTAGATAATTTATTTTCTTCATACGTTGATTGTAATGAACTGACAATGATAAGGAATTTCTTCCAAAGATTTGTGTTCTCACAAAACTAGGTACCAAAAATGAAAATTATCAGAACAATGGGATTCAATGACCTCAATATAAGTATTAGTGAACAAATATTAAAAAAAATCTATGTTATCGACTGAAGTCCCCAATTTATTTAGGATAGACCAATGCATTAAAACTGATCAAGATAACAAAAGGCCCATTCACAATGCAAACATAAACATATGCATGGCGTTAACATAAAAGTTACGACTACGTGCATAATCGGACTAATTCACATTGCGTTCGCATAAGCATAACACGTAAGACGTTAACTGAAAAGCTTGCAAGCTTCAAGCTTCTGTGCTTATTCTTACATAAGACATAAGAAATGAACCAATCACAGAACGGTAACTCAAAATCGAGAATCGAAATTGGAGTGAAGTCGATAGAAAAACTAACGCCATATGGGACATAGACACAGTCGATATCTTGAAATCGATTCTCACATCTAATCAGAAAGTCTCACAACCAATAGAAACTTATTTTGCTTACGTTTATGTTAGGCATTGTGAATATTTCAGTCTATCGCTTATGTTAATGTTTATGTCTACGCGCAATGCTTATGATTTTGCGTTTGCCTAATGAATAAAATATGGGCCTAAAGAATAAAAACATTTACATGTTCGTGTGTATTTCATTAATTTTTTTCTGAAAATTGAACCGACCTGAGTTATTTTACACGTATTTCAATAAAGTTTTCCAATTTTTCTTTCTGCAACTATTGTAAGTCCGATTACACTTCGACAAGGAAGAATGTTCACAACTTGTTAACGTCGCCTATCGAACGAATCTCTTATTCAAAATTGAAACCACCCCTTGACGCGAAGAAAAGTAATCAAAACTGCTTCCTATTCCTCGTTTTGCTAAGAGACTTCTGAATGAGGGTTTCAGTGGACAGGCGGTGCTCTCCCCGAGGACCAGGAGCGAAGGGTGATTTGCTCGTTGAGGCTTCGCGAATGCTGGGGCGTCCACTTCTAAATTTCCGAGAATCTTCCGCTCGACCGCTTCGCATTTTATTGAGCCTGAAAGTAGAAAGTTGGGGAAACTCTATTATTGGCTTGGGGAAGAACTGCGGAACGTTCTGTATTTTCCATCACCGTCTCGAAGAACAGCAAACCGCCGAATCCTACTTTTTTTCCATCGAGAGCTTTTGCTCTGACAGCTGCAGCCAACAGGACCTTCGAGAGAAGCTGTTCGGGGTATTTCTGTAAAACCGCTGAGAGCAGGGATGCACGAGGGCGAAATATTTCGTGGAATGCCTCAGGGGAGATTTAATGAAAACTTTCTTTTGATTTTTGTGGGGCGTGATTTCGGTAGGCCCAGCCGTTAGTCCGTGCAGGAGAAGAGGTGCTTTATTAACTTCGAGTCGTGCGTAAAATATAGGAAACACAATGAATGGATTAAAACAAATTAAAAAAAAAGTGTACTCTGAAGGAATTAATGCATATTAGTAAAACTGAATATTATGCAGGACATACTACAATTAAGGGTTGTTGAGTAAATTAGAATACATCCCTTTATTGCAGAAAACACGTACTAGTTGGGACGTATTAGCGCGTATTACGGTAAAGAAGGAAAAATAAAACGCCGACAGGAGTGACAAGAACCGAAGAGGCTATGGGTCCAAACAACAAAGTAAAAGGGAGAAGAAAGGGAAAACAAGTCGTGAAAGAAAATAATGAAATGGGATCACAATCGATATGGCAGTCGGTGTGTGCGCGACTTTGTTCGAATTGAATCAAATGGAGGAGACGAAATAAGGTTTTGGAGGATTATATTCTAAAGGGAAACACAGGGGTGAAAATAGAACATAATATTAGAGTAATATTTATACTAAGAAGTTAGTGCCATGCTTCAACTTACAGAGATAACGGATCAGTTAGAATGTACCATGACGTAACAACGAGGTGAAGCAGAGTAAGGAGGCGCATACGAAAGAGGACAAACAGGGAGAAGAAAATAATGAAACGTAGGTGAAATCGAAGAAGAGAAGGAGATTTTTTTACCAAGAAGTTCGCATAACGCAGTGACAAACTCAGCAAAGAGATCGGTTACTTTGTACTACGAAGAAACTAATTGGCGTAGATTACTGTGTAGGATAGGATTGAAAGGGAGAATGCGTGGTAGATAAAAATAAATGGCCCATGCAGCAAGATTATTTGCCGCTGGAATCAATGGAAGTTGATAATAAAGTTTCAAAAAATTCTTTACCAGGCAGTTTGCATCACGATTTAACAAATTGAGCAAACATATCAGTTAGATTGTACTACGAAGAAACCAATATAGCATAGACGACTGTGTAGTGAGGGAGATAAGGGGTGAAACAAGAAATGAAACGTTGGCGGATGAAACAAGACTACGTGTCGTTGGAATCAACGGGCAATCAAGGTGATACAGTTTCGGAAAATTCTTTACCAAGACGTTTGCATCACTCTTTATCTAGTTGACCAAACATCCACTAGATTGTATGAAGAAGTAGTCAATAGTCGTAAAGGACCGTGCAGGACAGGACCAAAGGGCAAGAACAGGTGAAGAAAATAGTGAAACATCGGCGGAAACAGCAAGTCTACTCTTTAACGGAATCAACCGAGGTGATGATAAAGTTTCAGATACTTCGTTACCAAGATGTTTGCTTTAACTAGTTGAGCAAACATCGGATGCATTGTACCATGAAGTAATCAATGGACGTTGACGACCGTGCAGGGGAGGGCTAAAAGGGAAGAACGGGTGGGAGGACAGAACGAAACGCCGTCGGACGCGGCAAGGCTGGCGTCGCGTCTCCCAGCGTCTGGGAGTCGCTGGGGAGGGGGGGGGGGGTGCGTGGCTGGAGCGCGTCGGCGCGGCGTCGGCGGGGCTTTGCGGTGCCGCGTTACAAGGGGGCTTAGGGGCTCGGGAGTGACAGGCGGCTTTGGCTAACGCAATCCGGCCCCGAGGAGCCGCGCGCTGCCGCACCCCGCCGAGCGAAGCGCCCGCGCGCTCTTTGACGCCGACGCTCATTAAGCCGCCGACGTCGCCCGCCCCCCCCCGACAGCCGGCGCCGCGACGCCCACCGTCCCCCGGCCCCGCGCCTCACGCTCTACCTGCGGCAGAGTACACACGCAGCGCACCTCGCTGACCCCGTCTGCTCCGCCAGTCCCGGGCTGCTTTGCTCTTGACCCAGTTGTTGGTGTTCGCGCCCTGCTCGCCCTTTGTGGTTCGGGGGGGGGGCGCTTCTTCACACCTGCTCCCCGCTTCGCTTTGACGCCTTCCCCGCGCCGCTCCTCTACTTGCTCTCATTGCTGTATGGCTAAGCGATTTTAGTAAGCTATGGGGTGAATTACTGAATTTGCTGAAAGGTATTGTATTCTCCCTCTTTGCTATTTCGGTTTTTAAATTCGCTGGAATAAAATAAATCAATGTTTTCTAATGATATGGTGTTTTTCGTTAAGTCTGTCTTCGTGGCGCTGGGTTATGCTGTTATGCGAAGCCGAAGCACACGAGTTCAAGTCTTGCCTGAAACATTTTTGTGATGTTCACCATGCAATTTGCATATGGTTGACATTTCCAGACCACACGTATCTAATTCGTTATCATTCACTACCATCGTTATCATTTCATCATCGAAATGATCGTTCTACTATTGTTCATCCAGAGGAAGGCAATATTTTGGACTTAAAGGCATAAATGCTTAAGTGTTCTCTCTCGCCAACACACGGCGATGACGTGTGTCATTGAACTTCAAAATAATTCTGTTACCACATTTCTGTATTTGAATTTTTCAATTTTGGCTGAGAGTCTCTAGTGCATTTTTATAAACCCTCATTGGGGACAAATCAGGTTTAAGCTCGCGCACTTGAGTTAAGCGCGTCCAAGATAGATTAAAAATGCTTCCACGGCTCGTACCAATCAATGATCAACACCGAAATTAAATTCATTTTAAATTAATTGAAATAGTACTTCTTAATTTCGCTCATAATGCGCAGCGCTAACCAGGCCAGCCCTGTGGTGACATGACGTAAAACTCCGTGAAGACGTCACTAAATTCTCGGAAAACGATGGCGTCTATTGACAGGCTTTGTTGAATGCGAACCAAAGGTATTATTGAAAGCGACTGCGGAGAAGACATTACGCCTAGCGTCACGAGTTTGTTGTTTATTATACCTTTTATTATTATTATTATTATTATTATTATTATTATTATTAAATTATTAAAATCTATTCTCATTGCTCACACCAGCGCGTGGCAAAGCGAGTGCTGAAGCTACATAAGGTTCAGCCTTTACGCGGAAATTGAAAAAATGTGCAGAAAAAACATGCAGAAGATTGTTGTTGATGTATGTAGTGTTTGTAACAAGATTATAGCGCTTGCATGTGCTGACAAAGTAATTGTCACTCAACAGCAACCCGAATCGTTTATAGCTGTAGAGGTCCTTCAACCTGCGCTCGCCTCCAAAACATCTTAATGCTTTCCTACAACCTGTTGAGAACTATTTAGCAGTCTTAATAAATTGTAAAAACATAGTTCTCCCTGAAGAAAGAATTCGTTTCTCAATTAACTTTCAGTTGAACATTCAGAGTTCTGAAGCACTTTTCACGCCTCCCGTTTAGTGACTGCTCACTCTTTGTTTCTAAGCTTAATAGCCCACAATTTCCAGTTTTGGATCACACGACAAGTGCCTCAGCAACTCACAACCGTCCATTTCCCTAATCTTCCTCTTTGCTGTATACTCTCCTCTCCTGCGCACTCTTTGCATAGCTATTCACCCTCTGCGCTAGATAGCGCTTCGGGCAACCAGACCTCGTGCTTCGCATGTCTGCAATTCCGGTTGCGACATAGCGGGAGCGGCAGCATCGAGAGGCGTGGGGAGGAGATCTACTTGAAAGGGCGCGTTGGAAAGCGGAGGTAACGAGGATATGGGGACAGATGGTGGAACAGTATGAGGTGTGAGAAGGATGAAGTAGTGGAAGAGGTTGAGGTAGCAGCGGAGGAGGCGGCGGTGTATTAGGAGACGGCGGTGGTTGATGAGAAGGAGGCGGCTGTGGATGAGGAGGAGGCGGCGGTGAAAGAGGAGGAGGCGGCCGTCGACGAGGAAGAGGCGGTGGTGGATGAGGAGGCGGCGGTGGTCGAAGAGAATGAGGCAGCGGTGGATGAAGAGGTAGTGGTGGATGAGGAGACGGCGGTGGATGAGGAGGCATTGGTGAATGAGCAGGTTGCGGCGGTGGCTGAGGAGGAGGTGGCAGTGGACGAGGAGGTGATAGTGGCTGAGGAGACGGCGGCGGCGGTGGATGAGGAAATGCCATCAGGCGATGGTGGAAAATGCAGGGAGGAAAACGATGGAGGAAGCAGGGAGGAAGGCGAAGAGGAGGTGGATGCGGTAGGTCTGGTGGGTGTGGCTGTGGAGGCGGGGACATGGTCTGCCACTGCGGCGAGAGCGGCCGCAGGGATTTTAGGGGTTCGTATAGGGTGGTTGTGAGGCTGGCAGCGGTGCAAACCGCAGGGGTTGGCTGAGAGGTTGGTGTGGGCGTGGGCAATGTTGGCGGTGTGCCCGCGGGCTCCGCTGCATTCCAGGACCGCGCGTGTTGTCTCTGGAGGCGTCTAGAGCTTTGTACCCCCCTCCCTCCTCCCCACTCCGTTTACAGCTCTGTTGCCTGCGCCGAGGGCACCGAAATTACCTACCTCGGAATACTCGCGAGTCTGGCTGCTCTAGCGCACCACTGGAGCTGTTAACACGCTGTTTTGTGTCCTGGAGGTCTGCTTTTTCTGTGTTCTTCAGAATGGCGGCTAGATCGTCAAAGTTAGTGTATGAATAAACATCTATATAAACACGCATAGCATTCTGAAATCATAATAAAATATTGTATTGACGCAGTCGACATTTTATTTTATAGTTGGTTATGTGTATACTAAGCCGAATGTACACTAAGCTGAGTCCACACTATGTGAAGCGAAGGTTCTTCAAAACTATACATCGTTTTCACGGTTAACACCTTTATGTCAATTAAATTTGGAATAAATACTTTATGGAGGAAATAAATAAACTGAGGACACTAAAAAAACAACAGTTTGACATGATTTATTACATAATTACATTTTATTATTTCTTCAGGTAAATCATTCTATATTATGGTAATCTGGAAGTAAACGGATGTGAAAAATAAAGTGTACTTTTAAGTTAGAAGCGGCTTCTGACTGGAGATTTTAGAGTTGTCTACCTTCTTTGCTTCAGAATCACAAAGCACTTTGGTTCATAATGTTGCATTATTTTAGGGAAGGGAACATGTTTTCGGTTATGTGTCCGAATGTATTCTTGTATGCGGAATTTCGCAACTTTTTGCTTGAAATATAAATCGTAGATGGGTTATAGACTGCATCCTTCCGGTTTCATCAGTCGCTTTTAAGTTAAGAAAAAGAGGTAATTAAACAAAGGACTTTGAAACTTCCGAGAACACAATTAATTTTAGAAGAATATAGTGTAAATATAACATTAGAAAACTAATCTATTATCATAAATGTTGCTGTATTGAGTGCGTACGTGAAGCTAGTGATTATTTATACTAAAAAATAATGCAAAAAGTATAATTTCATGAACATGATTAGCTGCTAGTAATTACCTTATCATGCTATTTCCTAAACTTTAACCCAAGAAATAGTGTTAAGTTTAGATTATTAATAAAAACGGATCTTTACTTCCCCGTTAATTACTCATCAGAGGAAACTATTGTTTGCTTGTATTTTGTAGTGTTAGGAAAATAACCAAGTAGATATTAAAAATTACTCTCTGCAAAGAAAGAAATTAGTTGTGCAAAGTTGAATATTCAATTTTTCACTTTTCAATATTCATTGCAACAGTATATAAGTTACTTTTCAACGTTTCTCAACGATACTAGCAAAATAACAAGAACACAGAACTTTTCTGAAACATTTTACCGTTTGATCTTAGAAGACTTTTACAACGTAAACGAAAAGATGCTCTCTGAAGAAATGCCTGAAGAGAGACTGTTTGACTTGCGGGGAACCAATCGACGTTTGATGCATTCGAGAATCAATTCCATCGTGGTTTCTTTTCATCCTGACGATGCCGGTTGTGATCCCGGCAAGAGAAATCGGCGGTGGCGCTGACGATGGCAGTGGTGGCTTTCAATTTTAAATAAATTTCGTAGGGTAATTTTACAAATCATTATCATCATTATTATTATTATTATTATTATTATTATTATTATTATTATTATTATTATTGTGATTGTGATTGTGATTGTGATTGTGATTATGATTATGATTATGATTATGATTATGTGCAGTGCAGTGGCGTGAAGTGAAGTGACGTTGTGAAACTGAGAGAAACGAGTGTGTAAGAAAGACATTACAGCTCGCTGTTTTGCATTGCGGTGAAGTGAAGTGTGGTGAAGTGGAGTTCTATGAAAGATTGCACAGTGAAATGTTCACGTGTATTTGTAAAGTGTGTAGATTTTGTAAAGTTGTTAAGTTCTTTAATGTTAAGTTAGTGTATTCTGCCACCAAATTCTCACACATAATTGCAGAATTTTTAATAAATATAATCTAAAAACTTAGTGAAAAAATATTTTATTCTACCTCAAGTAACCAAGAACTAAATTTTGCCTCTCAGGAAATGGTCTTCTCTCTTACCACATCAACTTCGTCATTGTATGATTGTTGTCAGGTAACTTTAATTGTAAAATGAACTGTTACCTGCATTAAACGCCCTGAAAACCTAAAAGCCACCTTTATATTTGCGATATGTAAGTATCAATTCAGCAGAAACATTTCGTTTATAGTTCGCTAATCTTTATTTATGCGTATATTTGTGTTTATTACAGCATAAATCTGAAACTTCCGGAGAAAATTTCAACAAAATTTTGCGCGATTACTTTTAAGTGAGAATGAAAACACAAAGCATGTTCGTGATTCCGAAGGTTTTCCTCACTTTCGTTAAAAAAAAAACAAAAGAAAACAAAAAGCTTGATGTATTTTGATTCAATGCACCACGCAATGCATTTTGGAAGATTCTAATCGTAGTGAAGCATAGAAGGGGGAATGGTCAGGATTGGGCGAGGGAGCTCAAGGGGTGGATTGATAGAGGGGTGGGCCTGTTGATAGAGGGGGTGGGGATATCAGTGAGTGCGGAGCTTGGCGAGGAGAATGCATGAGGAACGTGGGGGTGGCGACGAGAGACGGGGTGAAGCGAGGGAAGCGTGGCGAGAACTTTCATGTTACTCTTTAGGAAACATTCATTCGCCTTCCTAGTAGATGATTGAGATAAAAAATCATTTTTCAGTGTCTGGTTAGCTCGTTGCTAGTAAAATAATTATTGCTGCCGCAGCTCTTCACTTTTACCTGTGACGATCATAGTATCTGTGCACATGAATAATGAAGACTTGCTCACTGTTGTTCAGTCTTCCGCGGGCATCACTGAAATTATCACTCTACTGCCCTGTGTTCCACACACTTTTATTCGCTGCTCGACCATCACGATGACGCCTATTCTCGTATGGTCTCTGCCACGTCAAGTTGGACGATAATAATAAGAAATACTAATACAGTCACATTAATATACCACACAAAGGAATCGTAAAAACGCTGTAAACATAAAAGAATATCACATTCTTTTATACAATAGTTCTTTTTAATATTATCTATTTACCATATGTAATTCAAGTATTATTCACATCGAACTAATATGTAATAAAACCAAAACCTGTTCAGTTTCATGTGTACCAACCGTACCTACTTAGTGTGTCTTTTAAGTGGGAGTCACTAAAAACGCACTAAATATTAACATTTTCTGCATATTTCCCCAGAAATTATTATCATGTACGCATATATTCGGTGTGTGCATTTCATGTATCACTCCCTTTGTACTAATTTGTAACAAGGCTTAAAGTTGCTTGCTTGGGCCCGAGAGGGCTGTAGGGCCATGCGACGAGCGTCGTCGTCATGAGTTGCTGGCGAGCGCCGCGGCGCTGTCGGCAGTCGAAGGAAGGCCCAGCGTGTTTGCCTTTGCGGAGGTGATGGAGTTGCCCCTGGCGATTGTTTTGCAGCGATTGGAGCGCCGCTGGGCGGTGAACTGCGCCAACGAGTTTTCCCCGACTGACCCTGTTTGCTCTCCTCGTCCCTGTCGCCGCTACCATCTCCACTGCCGCAAACGTCTTCTCAGACACCACCGTCATCGCCATTTTCACCGTCGGCTCTCGCATCTGCTGCTTCAGCCGCCACATCCCCTGCTGTCTCCTCTACCGCCGTCTCCATTTTCCGCCTCCTTTGCCGAGTGCTTTGCCGTTTCCTTTGCCGCCTACATTGCTGCCTACATTGCCGCCACCTCTGCCGCCTACTTTTCTGCCTCCTTTTCCGGCTCCTTTCCTATCTTCTTTTCCGCTTTTTTCCCACCTCCTTTGCCGACTGCTTTGCCGCCGCCTCTGCCGCCTCCTTTTCGGCCTCCTTTTCAGCCTCCTTTGCCACTTCCATTTCCGCCCCCTTTGCCAGCACTGTCGCCTTCTCCGTCTCTGCTGCCTCCTCCGCATCTGCCGCCGCCACTACGACAATCGCCAACTCCACTACTGCCATCGCCGTTTCTTCTTGCTCACCCGGCCCCCTGGGCGGCATTCTCCCTACTAAGCGTTCCCACTTGCTGGGAATGAGCAAAGTTACGTTGTCGGGGGAGAAGCATCTTCGAAAGTTACAAATGAAGTCCGAGCCCTAGCGGCGAATCGATGGGTGTATTAAGCGCTTTGGGGAGGCTATCGGCAAAAAGTTGCATAATGGAATGCAACTTGTTTTGTAGTGAAATTTCTTTCATCTTTCCTGGAATGTTAGAATTACGAGTTTTCTGAAGTTAAGAGACGATTTGAATTAAAATATTCTGTTCGTATAAAAAGTTTCATTGTAATATAACGAATTAAAAGAATATCGAAATCAATAATTTAGTCCGTTTTACTAAATAGAGGAAATAGTGTGCTTTAGAATACATATATTGGTGAGGAATAACGAATAAACATGTTGGTGAATAATAAAAATAATTGTGAAGTAAATAATTGATAAACATTTATGAGATTGAAATTTACAGTTTATGTTCATTTTTCCAAAAAAAAATATTTTTTTAATTTTAATAAGTGAAGGAAAAATGAAAACTAGTAAAACTCTAGAAGTAACATTAATTTTTGAATTAGTCCGTGTATGAAAGATCAGATCTTGATATATAGAATTTAGAATAGTTTAATTGGCATTGTTTGGTTTATATTTTTGCCATATATTAAAAGCAAACAATACAAATACAAAATATTTTCAACGTTTTACTGAATTTGTATTCTAGATGCAAAAATATCTTTCCAACTTTTATTTTTTCAAGCACACTCTGTAATCACATTTTCAATCCCAACGAATTTGCCGCCCGTGATCGAGGAGGTAGTAGAAGTAATTTGTGTGAGTGTCACCTTCTCTTCAGTGCTCTCTTCCTGGAGAACTTCAAGAGTACAACCAGCGGTACCGGCGCCATGCCCTCATTTCACACTCGGAAAGCGCTGCTCAGTGAAGTATTGTTGAGTTCATTTGTTATAGAGTTATTGTCTGTTTCCGAAAGTAAGTAAACCTCCGGTAGTCCATTGGATTATGTTTAATATCGGGTCGTTAAAAGAAAGTGATTGTTGAAGTCCATTGAAGAACATTCGGGATTCCCAAACTTTTTCTTTCATCGAACCCTTTTAAAATAATTCCTTTCTTCATCGACACGCTTCATTTTGTGTCAAATGTACAGACATCCGTAATCATGACACAACATAGGCATCCATAATCACGACAAAAAAATTGCACATAAATGCCTTGAAGATAGCAATTTCGTACACCAATATTCTCGTAAATATCTCGATTTTCAGTAAATGAAGATGCTTCCGCTTTTCAGTTGCTGAGTGTTTTTAATGCAACGGTTATAAAATGTTGAGTGTTTTTTAAGAATAGACCACAACATTTCTCCAGTGCGGATTGCGAAGAGTATTTTCTTGCGTGGTAGAGTGTCGTCGTGGCAGCATAGTTCTAATTTTTGAGTTTTTTGGACATCATAATTTCTAAGGATGAACGAGGGATACGAATGAAGAGGAGCGATATCGTAATTTATTTGTTGTTAATTATTGCTTTATTTTAGAAAACAAGTTCATCTTTTGTAATAAATAGAATCTTGATTACACTGAACAGCCGGTTCATATTTGGCTATTGACCCGCAATCGATTCCTTGATCATCAATGATCCCCTTCAAAATTTCATCGACCCCAGGAGGTCTTTGCCGACCCCGTTGGGAATCTCTGTAGAACATAATCCATCGTAGTCCAAAGACATCTGGTTCAAAGTCCATCGTAGTGAGTCATAGTTCATTTTCCATCGTAATCCATAGTAGTTCATCATTGTGTGTTAAAGATGGTTACGGCCCATTCTCGAACATCCACTCCTCACTCTGTCCATCCTCCTGCTTCGTCACGTCGCGAGAGGCTGTAAGCAATGTGTGCTTGTGTCACCCACTCGCGTCGCTCCGCCTCTGTCGTCGTTGTACTCCCCACTCAGGAACGCACACCGACCGCTCTCTGCAGCGCCGTTTGGGAGGTCGTTGCGCGCCGCCTCCGCCAAGCGCCAGCAGCTCGGAGCGGAGACAGCTGACGACCGCCCCGCGCGCCAGCGCTTCACTTGTTCCCACCGGACGAGACCCCGCTTGATTAGCGTTTCATTTCGGTATATTATACTACACTGTTATTGTCGACCAAACGGAGGGACGAAAAGCTTAACGGACGGCGTCGGTTAAGAATCTGACAGTCCGCCATTCGTTAAGTGCAATTAAAACTAGTGATGACGTAGAGAGATGACTTATGTGTACTTATTTTAAGAAATGGTATTTATTGTTTACGTACATTTTCCTTTTAAAAAGACAGAATTTCGAAAAGTATTGAACAACACAGAGTCTATATCACAAAGAACACGCGGATGGTTATTTGCTGTTTATTGACCAAACGACGTTAATAACTAGTACATGCTAAAGATTACTTGAAGTGCTCTTCTGCACATTGAGATTTTGATTTTATGAAGATACTATTTTTTGCCAGTATTCCTACGAGTCCTGTCGGCCAGTCATCATGACCGTTCAGCATATTTTGGTTAAGTTATTCTTTGTAATTTTTGCAATTTTTGATGTTCTGAAATATAAATATATATTTTAGTTATAATATATTTATAGTTAACGATGGACTATTAATATATTATAATATATTAATTGTTTAAATAAATAAAGATAGTAATTTAGAATTTCTGAGTAAATCGTTTACATGTTGAGCTGTACGTACTGATGGTATCATTGACAGAGTTATAACATTTTAAATAGTTATATGTGTATCATGATGATTTCCCTTTTCAAATCGTTCAGTCTGTGTTGATTCAATGATTGTTTTCGACCCTTTTCGAAAAAAAAACTAGAACTGTCTAATTCAGAAATCTTTGGGATTCCTGGATGAAAGAAACACAAGGAAACCTCTTTTAACGAAATAGTCGTCTACCTCTCTCAGATTTTTATCAAACGCAACTTCTGCCAACTTTTAATACAAAAAAGCAGCTGCAGTTCATATTTTACATCCGTAACGGATTGGCGAGCGAACTATTGTTTTGTACGTATGAGATTATATCTTCTGTATACGTGCCTGCTCCTAATTAAGAAGTATGTTAACCCATAAGATAAAGTTTGATTGTGTATTGGCTATAGGCAAATCGTCTAATTATCTAAAAATCATTATTACAGAAATACAGGATATCTCTGAGTAAATGTTTCAAACTTACAGTACATGTATTGATTCAAAAGTTATAACTTTTTGTCAACGAGCGTAATGTGCGAACATTGATATAATAAAGCCACACGTGGCCGGCCTGGATAGCGAGGTCGCTAAGGAAGAAGTGCCGTAGCTGTCTCGGCTCAAAGGGTGGGGGTGGGGTGGGGGTTCGAATTCCGCCTCGGGCATGAATGTTTGTATGTGTTCTTGATGTCCTAGTGTGTTTCTCTTACAGTTACCCCAATCTCAAATATCACAGTAGTCGCTGTATGATCAAGTAGTTAAAAAGCGACCCCCCCAAAGCTTCACATATAAAATTTACATGTAAAAGTTGCCCCCTTGTTGATATGCAACCCACCATGCGTCGGTGTTCGGCGGGCAAATGCAACTTCTTTGTTAGTATCAGTACGTGGCCCGCCAAACACCAACAATTGTTGGGTTGAAAACTAACGGCTAGTAAAAATATCACGTGTGTAACTTTCTTAAACAAAATTTCCCACCTTAAGTTCATTGGAAAATAATGAAAATTTTGACCCCCATTCATGCCTTCGACGTGTGTAACATTTACGAGACATTCTGTACAATAATACTTGAACATTCACCCTCCCCATTGTGCCTTGGTCGTTAAGAAGAAGGTTGAAGCGGTGGGCGTGGTTGCTGAAGGTGGAAGCAATTTGTGTCTGAGTTGGCCACCCGCCACCGCTCCCTTCGCCGCCCGGCGCCGTCGCCCTGCCATTTCAGAGCTCGTTCCGTGCCACCTCCGCTGCTACTCCGCCGCGCGGAGAGGCCCCGCGCTTCTACCCTTCACGAGAAAATTGGCAGGGCGGGAGGGCGAGGCGGGGCGAGGCGGGGCGAGGCGGGGCGAGGCGGGGCGAGGCGGGGCGAGGCGGGGCGAGGCGGGGCGAGGCGGGGCGAGGCGGGGCGAGGCGGGGCGAGGCGGGGCGAGGCGGGGCGAGGCGGGGCGAGGCGGGGCGAGGCGGGGCGAGGCGGGGCGAGGCGGGGCGAGGCGGGGCGAGGCGGGGCGAGGCGGGGCGAGGCGGGGCGAGGCGGGGCGAGGCGGGGCGAGGCGGGGCGAGGCGGGGCGAGGCGGGGCGAGGCGGGGCGAGGCGGGGCGAGGCGGGGCGAGGCGGGGCGAGGCGGGGCGAGGCGGGGCGAGGCGGGGCGAGGCGGGGCGAGGCGGGGCGAGGCGGGGCGAGGCGGGGCGAGGCGGGGCGAGGCGGGGCGAGGCGGGGCGAGGCGGGGCGAGGCGGGGCGAGGCGGGGCGAGGCGGGGCGAGGCGGGGCGAGGCGGGGCGAGGCGGGGCGAGGCGGGGCGAGGCGGGGCGAGGCGGGGCGAGGCGGGGCGAGGCGGGGCGAGGCGGGGCGAGGCGGGGCGAGGCGGGGCGAGGCGGGGCGAGAAACCGAGACAGTACCTACGCACTTTTGCCATGGTCTTTCTTTGTGATCTGAACAATTACCAATCTTTTCAGAGCCAAATGGTGTAAACTGAGTTTCTCATTTATATTTTAAATGAATCGGTGTTAATAAAAAAGTTTGATGTCAAATTTTGCCCGTTTGGAGTTACTGTTGGGAAACTGTTATTAAAATATGAATTTAACTCTCTCTTCATAAAAAATCCTTGTCCGCAAACTCCGTGACCTGGAAAGTGTCTTTCAACTATTATTTTAAGAACAATTTGTTGATGTCTGCGAATTAGAGCCTTTTAGCTTGTTCTTCAAAAGTTGAAGTTGTTGATCATCGAGCGTTTTTGTTTTCTCCAATTCAAATATTTGTTCTATTTTATGTAATCATTTAGAATCATTTGAAAGAAATCACGATTTGGTAGATTAAATTGCAATTTAAGTGGAATTCATTAACAAAAATAGGTCTTTAACTTCTTAATGTAAATTTTGATTTTACACAGAAGCTTATCACACAAGATTAACACAGAAGCTTGTATGAAATATTTCAGCATTTCAGTTCTTTGAGAAGATTTTGAGCGTCAGTAATCACACATAACATAACTTACAATAAGATAAAGTCTGGATATAGATGCTCACTGCAGACAATATAATGGAATATGATTGTTAGTATTTTCATCCTTTCTAAGCATTGCTGTTGTTTTTAGATGTTTGTACGTAGCAGATTATACAAATTTTTACAGCAAATTCTACGATTACGTAGACACTCTAGGGTTAAAATGCAGCTTTATGTGGGTATACGTTTCCAGCAGTAAAACTCCATGTCAATATTCTATATGTTAATTGAAAGGTGAATTATTTTTACAATATATTATGTTGGAAGTTGTGTCCTTTGACAACCATTTGCTGCCGCCGGGAACGGAATGTCTGTCGTAAAGGGATGCCGCTACGTGTTTGGCATGACTGACATCGCTATTCGAGCCCGATTCGCTATTCGAGATAGACAGACAGACAGAGTGAGAGCGGGAAAGAGAGAGAGAGAGAGAGAGAGAGAGAGAGAGAGAGAGAGAGAGAGAGTGAGAGAGAGTGAGAGAGAGAGAGTGAAAGAAAGAGAGGGAGAGATAAAAGAGAGAGGGAGAGGGAGGAGTGAAACACACACACACACATACACATACACGGTTTCAATGCGTATCGAGATCGAGAGGTACGTCCTGCCCTCACTTTCGACTTTTTCAAATGCATCTACCTTTAATTACGTACCTAAATAGGATTTTATTGTTTACCATAGAATTCTAAATAAGGTTTTTCTTTCTTTCACCTTCAGATTTAGCGACACAAGTAAAGAATGTGTGCAAGCGTATAGAATGTTTACAGAATTGACAGAAATTCAACATTGTAATAAAAATCAGTGGAAAATATTAGTGACAGTTTATTGCGTCGATTATCATCGTTCAACTAAAGGTAACGTCTAAAATGACGGGACAAAATCAAACTTCCGTATTAATAATTCATTATAATGAAAAATTCATTTAGTAGAACAAAATTTAATTTCTGCAATATTAAATTTAAGTTTGTACCCATTTCAAAATTTCCTTTATTACTAATATTTATTTATTCTCAGATTTAGGGAAGCGAACTCGACGTTTCTGTATTTTGCAAATTCAGTTCCCATGACTAATTCCACTCACTGAGACTGCGAAATAAAGTCTGTTAAATTTACCGAAATGTCATACCAGATGGTTTTTAATTTTTTATTGCTTATGAAGACCTTTTGTCCGAAAAATCTTTTTTGACGGTTTATCCTTAAAGCATAATAATACCATATAATATGCAACAGAAACAAAGTTTCTCACTTACTCGTGTTCCTCAAATTTGTGATAGAAATTCAATCGCGAGGATTCAGGACATTGCTATAATGATAGATATTTGATTTTGAAATAAAGAATAAAAGATGTGATGTCAATGATTTAAATATTTATTCTTTTACCTTGATTTGAAGTTTCATTTAGAATTTTTAGATGCATATACTCGTATAAGAGCGAAATTCATATAATTTTTGTGTCATCCTAAGGAGAAGTGGTGTTTTCAATTTCAACAAAAGCAAAGCACGATTTTTTGATTCTTTGCAAAGACTATATGAGGCTGCTTACTTAATAAAATACAGTTTGATAGACAAGCATGAAAAAATAAACTTTATTTAGAAAATATTTTAATTCTTATTAAGAATTTGTGCATTATTTAAATACAAGCATCGCTCTCCAAAAATGTTTACACACAGTCTTTAAATATTAATCGTTGAGAAGTCAGAACGAGGTATATGAGAGATTACCCGCTGAACCGCTTTTAATCGAATAAAAAATGTATAACGTTATGAAAAAAGTATGAACTTTCGGAAGAGAGTAGTAAAATTACTCTTGGTTTTCCGGGTACCGCGCCGACGGCTAATGTTTCACTGTTTCGGCATCCTTCTGTGACGCTCTTAGTGAATTAATGTGCCAAGATGTTAAACATTTTGATACATACAATTATATATATGGTTTTACATTTATATATATGGTTACATTTATATATTGGTTAAGGAGAGTAGTTGATTTGCTCGTGACTTCCGGGTAATGCCAGGTAGATGGTTAACGTTCCGTTTTGATTGCCTTCTTGCGCAGCTTGCCTTCTTCAGAGCGGGATGATATACTAGCGCCCGAAAGACCAGCCATGATTGGCTGGGCAACCGGCCAATCAAGGGCGAGAGCGATCCAATCAGTCGATGGCGCAGCAGCCTTCGATGCGACGCAACACATCGCCGCCGCCGCCGCCAGGAGCGCTAGGGCAATGCCATAACTCTGCCGCGGATGGCTGCGCTTTACTTACGGCTTCTAGTTTGCCGTTTAGGTTGAGGTATAGTCGATTGTTGCTCTAGAAGAAATACCAAGTGTTGCACTCTTACAGCTAATTTGAGAAAGTTGATAATAACGGAAAAATACAAAAACATGGCGCTAAACCGCGAAATACAATTGTGAGTGAACAGAGGAAAATAACAGGAACATAGTGGGATGTCTGAGCCGGAGCATGTAGCATCGCAGTTGCAAATCTAATCTGTATCTTTCTACACGAATAAATTAACTTATTAAATAAAAAAGAATATTTTGCTGTAAATACATTTTGTTTCATTTTTGTTTACTCGTTACCCTTGTAACGAAAAACGTCGTTAATGATGCCTTACAGGTAGGCGCGTTTAATTTAAAACAGCGAGTGTGTAATTTCCGCGTAAGGTTAACCAAAGCTCGGACCGAGCATAGCGCACGATGGCGGTGCTTAAGCCTATTGTGTGTGGGCGTGCGCACTGCAGGCTGGCGTCTCGTGGGAGCGAACCGACCGCGAAATCGCGCGATTACGCGCTCGCCCTCCGCTCGCGCTTGCCCCGTCGCGCGCCGCCGCGCACAATCGCCGCCGTGCCGCTGCCCCTTCGTGGTCGGCCGACGCGTGGAATGCTCGCGCGCCCCGCGCCGGCTCCCGGGCGAGGGCGAGGGAAATGCGCGGGCAGCACGGGTGTGGAACACAAAGAAATGTTTTTTATGTATTTATTTATTTATTTATTTATTTATTTATTTATTTATTTATTTATTTATTTATTTATTTATTTATTTATTTATTTATTTATTTATTTATTTATTTATTTATTTATTTATTTATTTATTTATTTATTTATTTATTTATTTATTTATTTATTTATTTATTTATTTATTTATTTATTTATTTATTTATTTATTTATTTATTTATTTATTTATTTATTTATTTATTTATTTATTTATTTATTTATTTATTTATTTATTTATTTATTTATTTATTTATTTATTTATTTATTTATTTATTTATTTATTTATTTATTTATTTATTTATTTATTTATTTATTTATTTATTTATTTATTTAACGTCAAAACTGGGTGATGTTCTGAGCAGAGAAGTGCAATCTGTAAAGCTTTTTTTGAGCTGTGGGAATTTTTCCTAATTCATTCGTATATTAAATGATTCAATTATGAATACAAGTAGTAAAAATGTTTTTTGTAAGAGTCGGTATGAAAATATTCGGTCGGATTTAATGAAAGCTATTTGCAAACTTAAATCTGCTATATAATTTTGATATTTTCACTAATGTTCTACATAAAGGAGTTGACTTACTGCAGCTAGTAAATGGAACAATTATTTGAATATTTACATTCCTCACAGACACGTGACAGTGAAGCCAAATTTATGACCAGAAACAAAACAAGGGGACATCTACGCGTTTGCTCAAAGGATCAGGGGAACTGGGCGCAAAACCTGATCGAAATGGGTTCATTGACCCAGAAGGGGGTGGAGCTGCAAGAAACTAGTCGGTGTTGAGAATGTTGGATTGGGGCCGGGAGGGGGAGGCCAATTGGATGGTAGCTGGGAAAGACAGGAAAAGGGGTATGTGTGGAAAAAGGTGCTGTGGTTGGCGGACTGGAGGAGAGAGCAGTCAGTGGGGACACGGCTGGTTGGATTGCGATGGGGCGGGTCGGAATAGGAATACATTAGCTGCTTGGATAACGAAATGGCGTGGGCGATTGTTAGCCTAGCGAAATACTAATGTTCGAAACGACGAACTATTTCGGTAGTTTTAGCGAGCGCGTGCATGGCGTAACCGTTGAGCCGCCTCAAGAGCTGCTGTGGTCGTACGTCCGTTCGCTAAAACTATCGAAGTTGTCCGTCAAAAGGAATCTTCTAAATTAAGTGTGAGAATTGAGACCATGACCTTGGTGGATCGAAGTGGAAAGGAAGGGGAAGGAGATTGATCAAAACATCTTGCGGAGAGGTAGAGAATGAACAACTATAAATTATAGCAACTATATATGATAGAATTTCTCAAATTGTTAGACAACCTCGTATGTAAACAAATTGGATGTAAATCCGTGATATGATATTTCCTAGAATGTTCACCAGGAGAAAGGTTTTATTTTCGACCCCTCTGCATGCTCTAGAATTTTGTAACATTTATTCTGTGACAACCTGAATGCTGGCAGAGCGGCTTGGTGCTGCGGTTTGGTGGTGCGGTTTGGTGGCGCGATATGGTGGAGCGGTTTGGCGGAACGCAGCTGTGACGCGGTAATAATATACGTATTTGTCAACACATTTTTTACACTCACTTTGTGTTCTATGTATTGAAAGTTTTGAGGATGTTGTAAATAAAATATTTTTCTTCTACACTTACAGATTTCCCGTCATGGGTATGAAATTATTGCAAAATTTTATAAAGGAATCGTCCTTGTCATAGTTGAATAATGATATTCGTTTACAAGATAAAAAAAGTCCACTCCCTGCATTTTTGAATGGAAGCTGTTGGCGTAGAGATTAATCGTTGCCCACTTCTCACGATGTATGATTGCGGTGTGGCGCAACAGGTGAGGTAAAGGTCGCGTGAAGAGTGAAACACGCAACACACCAGCTACAGTCTCGCCGGTGTCACACCCTCGACGCCCAAGTTTGAAGAGGTGGTGGAGCTGCAAAGTTTGAAATTTTGCGTACAAGATTGAAAAATATTTTTTCACGTGTAGTTTACGGCAAAAGTTCACGGTGAGACGGGTGTGTTATTGATCTAAATGCTTGACTTGCAAGTAGTCGGGTAAAGTTCTTGTTCAGTACGGAAGTTGTCATTCGTCTCTTCGCGCGCGATTCTCAAAATATGCTGTTGTATCGGCTAGAGAAATATGAATTTTTTTGCTTCTACGTAAATTCATGACTGCGTAACTTTCAAACTGCTGCATAACGGTTTCTATACATTTAGAGACTCCACTGATCATAAGAAACGAACATTTTTATTAGTATTTATTTTAATAATTCTATAAATGCATTAAATACCATTTGAACTGCTTAATTCTAAAAGACTAAACATGCCTCTAACAGCTATTGGACTTAAGCTTCCGGAATGATGACCTCTCACCTTGGTCAGGGTATTTTTGTTCAGTTTACTTTGAGTAAATGCTGAAGTGTGGGAGTTGTTTTGGTTTTTAGTGTCAATGCTTCACTATTTCTGCACGTTGTGTTGAGATCAGACGGGTGTTAGTCGATAACAGAGTTATTTAACCCGACGGGAGAGCACCAGCAGGAACCATCCCAGCAGGGTTACACCAGTAGGATGAAAGTCAATCGACCTCAGGAGTGTGGATCAGGCGCGACTCGGGCGCCCCTTCAGTATAGTGACCCAGTGTAGTGCACCGAATACGAGACGCGGGTCGTTAGAAACATGCTCGTGGCTAATTCGAGAATTTCACACTTGGAAACTTCCTAAGTTGTATGCTGTACGTCCAAACGGGTTAGCAAGATTCTTTTAAAATTATTATTATTTTCTTAAAATTATTTAATTGAAGATCCAAAAAGTAAGTACACCTACCTAATATCGTGTTGGGCACTCACAAATACCGCAACACGTCGTAGCATGGGCTCTACTCATGACAGCTGGAGGTAATTAACATGAATTCTGCAGGGTTGTCCATAACTCGTCCATAATACTGTTTAACTCGGGATGGTGTTTCCTCCAAGTAGATAAAACAGCACGAAAAATTGTCACATGTTCAGAACGTGTTTGAACTTCTTAAATGTTAGTTCGTTAAGTGGAGAACATATTAAGATTTTTAGTTTTCCCCTTTTCAGAATATTAGATTTGTCGACATGGATTAACACGATTCTGCTATAGGGTAATTTAAATAGTAAGGAAATATCAAAATAGAAAGTATGTTATGCTATCGAAATCCGAGTTTTCAAGGATCAATTGTTTCGAAAGCGTCCTCAGTTCTATCCACGTAAACCTTGTTTAGTGCTCGAGACAGTCTCCTTTAGAAATGATGTGCCGACGATGAAGACTAAGGGTAAGGTTCCTACTTTCTTAATAACGAACGTAATTATGCACTTTCATTTCGTTTATTCTCAAAAGAACGTTTCGACGGGAAATTTCAACCTCATTATCGTCGCTTGCGACGCTGCAAAGTATTTTTCTTAATATTAAGTAATTGCTGCAAGCGTATCTTTGGCACGGAAGGGAACAATTTTGTCTTCTTTTGAAGGAAATCAAAATAGCAGGCGCCTGTTTTGAATTAGGAGGTAAATAAACGGAGTGATGTTTGACGACAGTGCTCATTTAAACCTGAAGAGGGTATTTCAATGTTTTTCAAAGAAGATTAAAACCGAAGGCTACAGAGGTTTAAATTAAATGTAAAATGATTAAGCGTTTCAGGGACTAGGGGAGAGGGACATGATCAGAGGATGGGTGTATTAAAACTGAAGAACGGAAGGTGAACTGCTGTAGGATAAAGGATATGGAGGTCTTTGTAATGGTCAGTTGACGTACTTAGAAAGAAAAATCTTCCCATGCATTCGCCTTGCCAGCCTCCGTCGGAGTTTTAAGGGCTTTAGGTTTTTCAGCCGTGAAAATCTCTACCGGAGGCCAGCGCTAAAATAATGGAAGCCATTTACCGGATTTAGAATGCGCGCTGTCTAATGCCCTTTTTTATTCACAATTCCTTTGTTTCTCTCGTTGGAGCGGAAGGCTTATGTTTCCGTAGTTAAGTGGGAACATAAACGCTTCAAGCCGAACGACATTGGCCGGGGAAGTCACTTGATGCATATGTGCTGTAACGAAGGTAGCGTTTGGGGCTATAAACGCTTTAAAGGGATTTGGTTTAAATTAGGACTTACTCTAGCTGAATATGCTCTAGTTGTGAAGCTGTAGACTATTTCGTATGTCAAAGTGAAAAATATTTTCGAACATTATTAAAGAAATATATTGTTTGGTTTCATTGAAAACATGTTTCTAATTAAATTTTGTGTTTAATGCCGTTACATTAAAATGTTATTAAATTAATAAATATTATCAAAAATGTGAATGATTAAAATTTAGATTTTATTAATATGTTCGCTCCTTTGAATTGCGAACCTTTCTTACGAGAAGAGTAACTGATTTCCTTGCGTTTGCAATACAAACCTCGTATATTAGAAATGATCAGTGAAAAAAAACTTAACAGGATTACCTTGCTGTATACTTACTACTCGTGTTCTTTTTTCGATAAAGCCCTGCACTGGGTCAGTATTGTCTTACTGACTGAACACTAAGTTGAGATATGGGAATTACTACCTAGTGATGCAATGAAATATTTTAAATTTCTTAGATTCCATATTTTCATTTTAAGCCAAGTGATGTCTCTCCGTCTGCTTGACAGCTTTCCTGCATTCTTACCAGCGGGCCTACTTGTGTCTCTCAACCCCTACCCCGATCTCTCCCGCCTTCCTCCGGCCATTTTTTCCTCACACACACACACACACACACACACATAGATGAGCATAATTCTTTTCGCAGGCACCTGTCACTATCATTCTCTCGTATGTTTAGATGAAAGGGAAATAACTTTTGAAACTATGAAATAAAAAGTATACATTTTGAAAGAACAAAGAACATGTAACTTTCTCACATTTCTTTGCATCTACTATTGTAATTTTAGGTACTTTTACATTAATAGTCTATATTTAAAATAGTTAACGCGATGTTTTTTATTGTCTTCCTGAACGATTCAACGGAAAGCATTTCTCTTGCAAACTCCTCATTGCTATGCTATAATTTCCTCTCGCTACCTGGGGACCTGAATGGAATAGCTCAACTTGTCCGTCTTGTGTGACATAGGGAATGAAAAGGGAGCTAAGCGGTGGTGAGAATACACGCCATTGAATTGGGAGGAACTTCTGGTGAATGAGGAATCGACTCTAGGCATTGGAGAACGTCCCTGTGACATTCTGAGGAATTCACCTCGAAATGCTGGAAGCGGGACTGATCGTAGGAGGCGTGGAGGTGCCCCGTGTCGGAAGTCGACTGACATTTGCGCCGCATCGTGGTTTGAATTGGATATAAATCTGTGCATAGCATGTAAATGTGGATAATTCTAGGTAGGGGATTATAGAATTCGATTTATAAACAGTATTAAATTAATAATGCAAGGGGTTAGTGGTAAAAATGATTAGACGTGAGAGCGAGCACGAGCGTGAATGTCGGAGGGTGAATGTCGGAGGGTGAATGTCGGAGGGTGAATGTCGGAGGGTGAATGTCGGAGGGTGAATGTCGGAGGGTGAATGTCGGAGGGTGAATGTCGGAGGGTGAATGTCGGAGGGTGAATGTCGGAGGGTGAATGTCGGAGGGTGAATGTCGGAGGGTGAATGTCGGAGGGTGAATGTCGGAGGGTGAATGTCGGAGGGTGAATGTCGGAGGGTGAATGTCGGAGGGTGAATGTCGGAGGGTGAATGTCGGAGGGTGAATGTCGGAGGGTGAATATCGGAACAGATATTTCACATAGATAATGGCGGAATAGATGGGCTCACGGGACTTCAGCTCCCCCTCAGAAGCCAATGCCTGCATGTCAAAAACTATAGCTCGTTAAATTTTTTAGGACGCTTTTTAATAACTTGGTGATATATCGACCACTGTGATTGTTTTAACTGCAGGAGAAACTGTAGGAAGAACACCGTAAAGGCAACACGAACACACTCAAACATCCATATCCATTTCAGCTTTAGCGACCTCGACTATCTAGGCAGGCAAATATGGCTTTTACTAATGTTCTATGCTAACGAAAGTCATTTGAAAGAATTTGTCAGTTGTTTATGTTATAATATTAAATATAAGTTGACAAATAAAAAATACATTTTGTATTCACAATAAATGAAAAACAAAGTACAAGAAAACATCAAGTTGGCAGGACACCCATAACTGCAGCCCCCCTACCCGAGAAAAATCCTAATTGTGCCGCATCACTCGGGATATGGTAGAAAGACGCAGGAAAGAGTGGAGGAAGAGTAGAAAATATACATTTTATTGTTTTAAAGAGTCAGAATATCCACAGCTATTGAAGAGAAGTGGTGCGTTCTAAATGCTATACGTAAATTACAAAATTTGATTCGGATAACGCGTATTTCGATGTACTCTATGCGAGGCTCTCGAACGACGTAGACTATGCAATAAATACGCTGGTAATGAGGGCATGCAGTTAATAGGGAGGCTGATTGCGAAAATAGCGACAGCACTCAAAATAATTTTATGGTGGTTGCATATAATGACGAGAGCATTGAACTGAAGTGAGGATTGGTAAACAGAAAAGCCTACAACGCGAAAGCGGGGGTATATTGAAGGTTTTTGAGCTTCTCTGCGGTGTTTTATCTACATTAAAAATGGCACTTTGTCCTATAATGTTATTTATCGAGCTATCAGTACACATTTGCCTTTATCATTGAAGTAAGCAGAGTTTGTTTTCACTTGGGTAAAGAACAACATGCAATTTTATTCGACGAGAAAAGAGTATTGAAAGTATTAACGTGTAAACAAAGTAATGAAGTATATTAATAATGACATGAATTTGTTTTCAAATTGAAATCTGTACACATGTACGGACCGATACTTCAATATGGACGTGAGTGCAGAAGGGAGATAATAAGTGCGTGCAGGCAGATGTGGGATAATAGTAGGGTGAGTAAAAAGACGAATCGTTAATAATATGAAGTTTTCATACATTATGTATGAAGTGTGCATACATTATTTATTATCTTATAGAATTTTTAACATTTTAAAATATTTTCTAACCACATGCCTGTACTTGATTAATAAAATTAAATTGACTTATAAGGTAATAAATTTTATTGCATATAAGAATCATTTTATCTATTGCAGGCACCATTATTATAATAAATATAATAATAGTGATATAATCTACCTTGAAGATGTAACTAAATAGCACATGAAAGTGATAAGACAAGATAGAGAAAGTTAGTTTTAGCTTTCGTTAATGTATTTTTTCAATATCATTTGAGCACTGTGAACAATATTTTGATCTTCTTAGCAACATCAATAAGGATTTATTTTTTAGTGATTTCTAAAAATAATTTATTACTGAGATATTATTTCATTAAATTGATTAATACAATTGGTTTACTTAAATTGTATACTGTTTGTGACTTTTGACAACAATTTCTTTAAACCAAAGAGAGGAGTTACTGGAAGTCACTCTTTTAGTTACTAGCTATGCTTTCATTGTGGAAAAGGATATTGGCACCCGAAAGTAAAAGGATGTCATTTTCTCGTGAGATTTTGCTCCCATTTTTCTCTCATGAATAAAATATTATTTTGTTCTCTGGAATCACACATTACTAAGCTATTCTACGAAAATGAAATCAGAAATTTGATATGTAATATCTAAATGTTCAAAAGTATCGTGTATAATACCCTTATTATTGATCTAACGAAATAGTTTTATTTTTTGAGAAATGGTTGTGAAATAAAAACAAAAGAACTAATAGAATAAGAAGCGGGAGTATTTTATTTGATTTATTTGAATTGTTTTAGTAAAGAAAACAGTAGAAACTCTATGTGTCATATGGGAGAGAAGTATAATTTTCACAGGTTTTCTTGAGTTTCAGAATATCTTCTTTATCCATTTACTTCAGATAGGCCTAGTTGGATAGTTACTATACAAACGTACGATGTACGAAGATAGTGAGGTTAGCAACCTGTGAAAAGCTAGGAACTCCCGAGATGTAGAAAATCAATTTTGTATGGTATTTGCATCGCAAAACTAACTACAAATTTGAATTGTTAGTAATACTAATAAACAAGGCTGATCGCAGCCCCGGCACTTCTACTACCACAACTAGCAAATGAAGATATCAACAAAACGTGCGCGTAGTGAACCAACGTTAACACTCAGAAGCAAACAAGGGGCCATCTCAAGATTTTCTCAGCGCATCAGGGAAACTAGACAAAAAAGCTTATTAGAAATGGAAAGTAAAATTAGGAGTCTGTGAATAAGAATCATAAGAAGAAGAGGTTATTTAACGTCTACCCGGCCTCTAGGAATTTTGCCCCACAGTGCACCGGCGCAGTGTATTTTCTCAATGGATCAGGAAACTCGAAGAAAAGTCTGATGGAAATGGAAAATTAAATTAGAAGACCGAGAATAACAATAAGAATCAAAAGGGCAGGCCCGGATTGCATAATTCGCTAAGGCTGAAGGGACGTAGCTGCCTTGTGCCTGAAGATTCTCTGGTTTGAATCACGTGCGGGACATTGATAATTATGTGTGTCCGTATGCAAGTTTAACTACAGTTACACCAAAGTTACAAAACCAATGTTAATTACAGTGGTCGCTGTAAGATCTTGGTACTTAAAAAGCGACCTTAAGTAAGTAAAATATTTGGAGACATTTTTGAGATCATTTTGAAAGAGTCCCAGAGGCTTCAGTAAGTTACCCCCAAAAATTAATGTATGTTTTTCAAAATCGAAGAGCTTTGAGTGAGTCCAGATCGGCAGGGGTTTATTCAGTTTGAAAAAAAAAACGTATATACATTGTTTTGGCGGTAGTGTTGTTAACTGACGAAAGACGGACGGACATTTTGAAACAAAAAGAACAACACTTTTTCGGTATCAAGGAACCTTAAAAGTGTACTTCCGTTGAAATATCGAAATCGATTTTCCGCAGGATTACATAACTTTCTCTATGCTACGTGTATTACTCCGTATATACGTACGTATACGAGAACGTAAAAAGCAAACACGAGCTTGTTGGACCAGCCTCTGGGACTTCAGCCCCACAGTGCACCGTCGCATCGTCGTGGCGTTGGCGTTGCGTGTGTGTGTGGGGGTGTGACCTCCGGGCCGCCGGGCACGCGCGCCCCAAGCGGTGGCCGTAGCGAGCGGACGTGCGAGGGCCACTCCGCGAGGCGACGCGCTATCTCCGGCAATGCGATGCCCCTCCCGGGGATCTCGCCCCCCTCCCTCGCGCCCTCCCTGCACCTCATTGGCGCGCTCTTCGCCCAAGGACCGGCTTTTGTTTTGTAGTCGCGACTCATCTGCGTGTGCACGACCTACGAGGCGTGGGATTAGCTCGACGCGCGGGTCAAACGATCGCACCTCCGAGAGCAGATAATTAGGTGAACGATGATGCAAACGCACGGCAATGGGGCGGGAATTGAAGTGGTGTGAGAAAGACACGATGGAACATTGTAGCAATCTCGTGTTGTTCATTGTAAATTCCATATCGGGCAAACCGTGATGGAATTTCTGAATATTGGTTCGTAGTGCCACCATTGAACCTTTATATTGTTATTAAACTCGGGATTAAAACTTAACTTTTTCGTGATGAGAGCTTTCGAATAATATTACAGTAACATTTTTACTGTTTTGAATATTCTTTCTACCATAAAAATAAGATTTTTAGATAATAAATCGCGGAACAAAGATGATACTACTCCTTCAATAACAATTGTGTGAGATGTAAAAATATATTACATTCAACAAAAAATATATATCTAATTTGGCCCTGGAGTTTTTGATGTTTATACTTGTAAATAAAATAAATTGAACTTTGGGACTGCAAGAAACAATGGAACCTTCAGTACTGGAATTCCTTAGTGTTCCCATTTTATGTTGCTATACACACATGACAGTTTATTCTCATACTACCAAATATTGATCTCGAAGACACGATTTCTTTTACTTTACTAAAAACTTTTGTACTACTTTCCCTTCACTGGAAATTGAAACCCATGGGTGTCGTTTCCTTGTTGCAGTCTGGCCCAGGGTTACAAGTTTACTGTAAAGCTGTGTCGAATTTTATTTGTTTTTGATCCCATCTCAGTGGTTCGCGACACTATCGAATTCACATATATCCATTTCAGAACGCCACTCCCCCACCCACCTTTGTGATCAAAGGCAATTTGAAGAGGCTGAAGATATAAAAGCACAATGGCACGTTTATGAAGTTGAAGTTTGTTAATGCAGTACCTACACTCCTCGCAACACGTGAATTGCTGTGCCTTGAAGAGTATGGCGGGGGATTAATTAATTTTTTTCTTTTTTTAAAAATGTTTGTGAGCAATTTTGATTCAACTTCGAGTTAATTAGAATGATTAATTAGTATGTTAATTAGACGGATTTAAATATGTAAGAAGCTTATTTTTCGCGGGAATGAATAGGAACTCAGTTTCTGTATGTTATGGAGGCCGGGAGATGCCACTTGGTCTCCCACGTTCTCGGCGTAGTAAGCTTAGGTATGAGCAAAGTTTGTTCCGAAATGGATGAACGTGGAGGCGGGCGTGTGTCCCAAGCTTCCCAAATTCACTGAGGATGTTACTTGGTGAGTTCGGTCTCGTCTTGGGCAGTGTCCTTTCCCTCCGGTGAAAGAGAGTAGGATTGTCTCGTCCTCGCGGGTCCTTATCACTCTCCACGCAGAGCTGATAGCTTCTAGCTGGAGGAGTTCCATAACCAACTTCCCAGGTCAAAAATCTATTGAAGGTCGTCTTCTAACGTTAATGCAGATGTCTGTTCAAGGGACAAGAAGTCCCAAGGGGACGATGAGATAGCGATAAATCGCTCAAAATTTCCTCTTTTAGTTTCGAGTATTCAATGTTCCTTTGCATTTTCGCCGTAGGTCGAAATATTTTATAAGGCCGGTAAACACGGTACAGTTTACTTGCAGATTAGACGAAAACGTGCTGTCCAGACTAAACGATTTCTTCATGGACACTTTTGAGCATGTTCGTAATATTACATGCAGAGAGATTACAGTTTGACTCAAGCTCCTCTAGCGGCAGAATAGTTCATCAACGCATTTTTTTACCCGCCGTGAAGGTATTCTGCCATAATTTTGATTTTGTGGTTAGGTGTGTCAAGGTGAGTTTATGTGACATAATGATGAGATAAACTACCTCGATCCGTATTCCTACCTTCTTATTGTTCTTCTTTATGCTCCTCATGGTCAATTAATACTTAATAAAGATTACAGCCTAACGCACGCACATAAATACCACCACTGAAAGTACTCGGACACCAGAATTCAGTTGTTTCCCAGTTGAGACCCCCTAGCGGCGTCTCGTAGCGATTCATACAGAATTCATGCAGAAAACGTGCAGACCGTGTGCGCGCGACTTTTGGCTTTTATAATTCTAGCTTGGGATCTTAAACCTTCTTTACTATAACTGTATGGCAATCTGCACAAAAACTGTACCATGTATACGGTCCTACACTATTTCCTAGATGGAAAACTCGAAGATATGTCTTGAATAGAAATGTTGTAGATCGGAATCCCGTAGATCAGGAGCAGTGGAGATGCTCGCGCCTCAGAGAGGGCAGCGCGACGCTCGCCCCCATTTCCGAGTAGTGTGGCTGATTTTGTGGTCGGCGAGACGAAAAGTGATACGCCGGTGTATTTGTGCTTTGCGGAAAAAATACTGTCGTGAGTGATACTCTAATGCAACAGGCTTACATGTTAACAGGAAAGGAAATAATAATTCTTATACTTCTTATTAGGCCAGAATATGTAACACAATGATATAAATTCCACGTAATTTTATTGGTTGCTTGATTTACTACAACGTCCCGAAGAAAACTTTTTGAAATCATCAAGCGCAGCCAAATGCGGAGATGTGTGTCTCCTAGACTTTGGAATTTTACTTTCCGTTGCATTCGGACTCTAAAATAAATTTTCTCAACTGTAGGTCGAAACGAACCTTGACATTACTTTTGTCGTTTGCTTATGAAGAACCACCAGCAAAAACTAGTAAGCAAAATCAGTTGGCTGCTTGAGCTGATAAATGTGCTGACCGGCCGACGCTTATCAGCAGATCCTGAAACGGGCAGCTGATACGCTGCTTGTGCCGAAGCGCTGTTTGACCGCCGAGGTCCATCTTTGACTGATTTCCTTATAAATGGTTGTCCTATTCTTTCATTACATAATTCTGGAATAAATATAACATTTTGCAAAAACCTTTTTGCATTCGTGCACATCCGTTTGGACGACAGATTTTTGAATCGTGATACAAGTGGACACAAATCGACACGTGAGTGGACAATGTGTTTCAGAAACTTTTGTTTCTCTACTGAAAGCTTGTGCAAATAAAATCGCAAACCCGTAACTACAGATTTCTCGATCAGATGGTAAAGTCCAATCCTTCGCTGGTTTGTTTGCCACTCATGCATTCCGGAAACAGAGAGGAACGTACTTTGAATATTGGCTCGCCGCGCTCCTTTCGGGTCTTATCGGTAGAAAATTACTCACCGGAACACGCGGCTGGCACAATGGGGCCCGCGACCGCTATTCATCGCCCACGAATCGATTGTCTGCGAACCGCCAGACAGCTTTTGTCCCGGAAGAACGATAACGCGCTTGTAACGTCAGCGAGGCACTGTCTAACCAGCTAATGGCAGCGGGAGACCCCGTCATCCGGGGCCACGCGACGGCGGGTGGGCCAGTGGGCGGAGCGGGGGCGGAGGCGGGGGTGGGGGCGGGGGCGGGGCGGGGCGGGGCGGGGGTGGGGGCGGTGCTCCAAAGGCCGGCGAAACTCGTGACATTCATCATGCAGAGATTCAATTTGCATAGAGATTGGCGGCAATATCGCGCGGCTCACACGGGTTGCAAACATGTCTCTCTTTTTTTTTTGTGCTCTTGTGGTAACGGTGTGGGAGGTGTTTGGAGTGGTTGTAGTTGTGGCAGTTGTGGTGTAGTAGGAGGTAGATGCAATGTGGCCTAGTGGCAACCATCGGCTTTAGGAGCATGAAAGGAAAGACGGTGGTGGTAATGGGTACGTTGGTGGTAGTAGAGAGGGGGTGATGGTAGAGGAAGGGGAGGTGGTAGAAACGAATGGTAAGGATGGAGCTGATAGTTGAGAGGGGGTGGTGGTGGTAAGAGTGGGTGATAGTGGTGGTAAGAGATGGAAATGGTGGTAGAGACGGGGGTCGTATCTGTGAAGGCGATAGTGGAAGTAAAGACGAGAGCGTTATGGAGTTATAGTTGTAGAGATGGTGGTGGCGATAGAGAGTGACTACGGCAGTGTGGGTGGCAGTGTATGCGGCAGTGTATGCGGCGGAGTGTGCGCGGCGGAGTGTGCGCGGCGGAGTGTGCGCGGCGGAGTGTGCGCGGCGGAGTGTGCGCGGCGGAGTGTGCGCGGCGGAGTGTGCGCGGCGGAGTGGAAGTGGGAGTGGAAGTGACAGTGGAGGGTGGCAAGTAGAGCAGTGGTATCATTAAGGATTGCCAACAGCTTTTAAATTGTTTGCAATTGTAGCCCAATATTGGAATAAACTGATTTCCGACACCGAGAGCTACTTGTCTGTGAAATTTATTTGAGGAACAGCTCAGTGCTTTTCTTATGAAATGAAATGGTACAAATATCAATGCGTGTTATTGCAGACCACCGGTTGACAACTCTTACTTAACTTCATTCAACTTCCAATCTTAATAATTTTTCAAGCTGTGTTGTTAATTATTGACTTTAAAATATCATCAGTGAAGGTTTGTGAATAGCTATACATACTTGGGATAGAGAGTGATGGGGAGAGATAGAAGGGGTGAGGGAAGAGAGAGACAGTGAGAGAGATGAGGGTGGGGGAAAGAGAGAAATTGTGAGAGATAAAGGGGTGAAGAGGGACGAGAAAAGAGCAAAGAGAAAATTTACGAGGGTATGAATTTTTACGAGGTCTCACAAAGCCCATGGTGTAGTTATGTAAGGGGGCGCAGAAGCGAGCTAGAGGGAAGGGAGCTTCGACTCGTGGGAATGACACGTGCAACTAATTCCTCTGTTGGCCAACGCAGCACGGTTGAGTTGCCTGCCGTCACGTAGGCCACGCCCGCAGAATCGCTACACGGGAAGAATTTCCATTTGCAGGTACAAGGAGCGTTTTTGTTGCCCTGGTCGTGTATACACATTTCACGTTAGTAACTTCCCAGATTTGTACGTTTTCCCCACTCTTTTTCATTATTTTGAAACATGCAATTACTTGTTGCTTCGTTTAAACTTAATGGTAAAAATATCGGAAAAGATAATTGTAGTATTTTGAAGAAGTTTCACAACCTAATAAGATATTTGTAGTAATGAACTACTATTGCGGGTATTTGTAGATATATCAAAATTTTAAATGTTACGTGAGTTTTAATTCACATTCATTTGTAAATGAAAATGTTCTGTAGAAGTACTAAGGATGAAGTAGCTGACTTTATAGAAAAATAAGCAAAATACTCAGTTAACTGAATTATTAAAATTAACTGAATTAAGCTTTTTTTATATTACAGACTGGTGAATAAACTGTAGGTGTAATTTGATTATTTTAATACAAAAATGTTTGCATTGATCACGCAGTTCTTGCAAATGCTTACAGCGATAACAGCTTCCAGAGAGAGACTTACGTAAAGTGGACTTAAAAATTCCGTAAATGTGTTACTCAGCGACCGCAATATGTTCGAATGGAAAAGCCCTTCACCCGGGGCTCTCTGGGCAAACGCCACTAAAAAGAGGTGATCGGGTGATTGGGGCGCGTGTCCGCTTCGTTTGTCGGCGGGAGCGGCGCGGCGCGGCGCGGCGCGGCGCGGCGCTCGCTCGCGCGCGACGAGAAAAATCTCGGTTGGAATTGGAATTAATACAACGCGCGGCGGAGCGCGAGCGAAAGTATCCCGGCGTAAGCGTGATAAAGCGCGCAGTCGACCTTAAAGCGCAGCTCACGGTCGAGGGCCCCGGCGGCGCGCGCCTCTCGCGGCTCGAGTCCTCGCTCTCTCTCTCTTCTCTCGCGGCTCGAGTCCTCGCTCTCTCTGGGCTCTCTCTCGCGGCTCGAGACTCTTGCTCTCTGTCGGCTGTCCCTCACCCCTCCCGTGGACTGAATTCGCTCTCTCTCGTGCATTGAGAGAATTGTACTCTCTCGACTCTCACACTGCTCGAGACTCTTGCCATCTTTCTTTCTCTCTCTCTCTCTCTCTCTCTCGTAACACGAGTTTATTGCTCTCTCTCTTTCGCGCGAATCTCTCGCTCCCTCGTCTCTCTCTCCCTCTCTTTCTGTCTCTCTTTCGCTTGCGCTTCTCGCGGCTTCAGTCTCTTGCTCTCTGTGCTCTCTTTCTCGCGCACCTTTCGCGGCTCGAGATTCTCACTCTCTCGCGACTTGAATCTTTCTCTCTCTCTCTCGCAGCTCGTGCGTCTTGCTCTCTCTTGACTCTCTTTCTCTCTCTTTCGGCTCTTGGAGCCGCGCTCATCGAGAGGATGGGCGGAGGTCGGGGGTAATAGAAAAGCATTCGGCTGTTCTTGCGTTGTTTTCTCTTTACCTGAGTTTTCTCCCTTCTTCTCGCATCTCGTATGCTACCTTCTCTCTCCCACATACCTTCTTATTCCTGGTTCGTCTGTTCCTTTCACTCATTTGTAAGTGCAACATTCACTATGCAGGGAGTCTCAGAATAAATGTTTCAAACTTCTAGGGAAAGGGGGGGGGAGTAAGATGATAACTTTTGCCATTGGACATGAGGGGGAAAATTTCATGTTAGGAAGTTGCACATGTGAATTTGCCCCCGATTGAGCGGGGAGCGGAGAACGTAGTAATGGATAGAAAGGAAACGACATTCGGTTGTTTTATGTTTGTTTTCACGGTTCCCATCTCATCTCTCTCTTGCCTTCTATTCGTATATTCGTGTATCCTCGTTACTCTCTTTCTTCGATGTTTTCTACGCCATTTCATTCATGGGCTGCCTCTGAAATCACTCCCTCTTCCCGCTTCTTTTAATTCTCTCTTTTCACTAGGTTTCCTCTCGGGTTGGGATCGGGTTGGGTAGCATTATATACAATGGAAATGGACTGACAACCGATCGTTGTCATTCCTTCGATTTTTTCTTTCTCGTCTCGTCCCTCGTCCCATTTATTGCATCTCCCTCATCTCATTTACCATTTCTTAGTCATCTCTACCAGGTCATTGTGTTTCTTCCTTTTTATTGAGTTCTGTAACTCTTATTTCATTATCTTCCTCTTTTATTTTTCTGTCCTATAATTTTACCTTGCCTCTTTATTTCCTCTTCATATATTTCTCTTATCTCTTTTCGTGTCACTATTATTTTTGTTCCCATTATTTTCGTTTGTTCCATTTCGTATGTCCTGGGCTTCTTAGTTCATATCTACTTTTTATTTGTCGGCCTTACTGAGTTTTATATTTTTAGTAGTTGAGAGCACCTGACAGCTCAAATCTCAAATCCGCCGGATTTGTCTCTTATACTAAACCGGTAGCCTCTGCAAGATCTCACCTATTTTTATGTGGAAATCCAATTAATGTTAATACAGGAGAGAGACTTTTGCTGCAGGAGACAGCTCGACTGTTCTGAAAATGTCACATTTAACGCATAGGCGTCACGGTTTCACCTTATGATATTAAAGCTTTAACAGATCATTTTCCCGTAAGGTCTTATTCTAATGTAAATTAACGTTCATTGTCAATGGATGTGTTGAGGCTGAAATGATCTTTCTTAAGAATACGAGAAATAAGAAAAATATCATAATATTAAACAAATGAATTCGAAACCACGAAAGGGAGAGATTAAAATAAATATATTTGATAAGTTATTGATAATTGTTATTGTCTTACTGATCTTGACAGGCTTAGTCATATTTATCGATTACTGGAACTTTATCTTTTTCTCCTTTTTACATTTCCTGTATCCTGATATTGATGTTGATATTGGTATTGGTACACATATTATTTTGAAGTAAATATTCGCTGTAGCCAATTTATGTCTAATTAATTGCCAATAATATGATTTAGATCTTAATGGAACATTTAAAGTACTAATCCATATCACTTATTTCCATTGCGAAGAAATTATAAGGAAACGTGTAACCTGCAGTCATGTGAGATGTGTCTATGGTGTAGTATCTTTATAGAAGCACAAGGAAAGAAAAATGAATGTATTAAATATTGCAGAAGATATCGGTAAATTCATCAGTCAAAAAGCAGAATCAAGACGTCGAGTCACGTTGTTGTTAGATGCTCAAGAAATCGAGAAAATTTTTATTAAATTATTTGAATTTTGACTAAAAAAATGCAAATATTCTATTGTGTTATACCACCTAATCTCTTATTGCGTGTATCGACTGAATTCTCATACCCAGTGCTTTACTGCTTACGAAACAGGTGACATGCCACAGCGAGGCTTCAAGTAAAGGACCATTCGTCAATAAATATATGCTAATATTGCCTTACGGAACGACATTTTTATATTTTTGGTAAGTAACGAATTTGACTTAATTTTGTTTTCGCCAGACAAATAAAACTGTATGTAGCGTAGGGGAGAAGTACAATCTGCGGTCGTTTTCTTGAGCTTTAGAATCTCTTCCTCACCCTTCGACTATAAATAGTTAAATGATTAATAAAAAGTTCCAAAAAACGCGAAGGTGAAAAAAATTTGAAAATTCAACATTTTTGCCCCAGGGTTCAGCAAACTTATTTGCATCGGTGAACGAACTACGATAGATTTTCCCTACGAAAATTAACTGTTTGATGGAGAATATCTGTCAACTATTTCTGACATATTTTGATTTCCTTCTTATCACGTCTCATCAGAACTACTTTAACATCATTTGTTTCCGAGAAAATACTCGTTCATGCGTATATTTGGACCAGACTGGCCTTTACTGTGGCATAAGTAAAATATAGAGAGATACATTTTTCTATCAACACAAATGAAATATTTATTTTCACACACATCTTCAAATGTTCCATCTGAAAATTCTTAGTTATTTTTAAAAGAACACTAATACTGAACGAAAATACGAATTATAAAGCAGCAGTAATTTTCACTGGTCTGCCCTAAACACGAGAGTAATTATCACCAATTAATTCAGCAACTAAGGGGATCTCACTTTATCTTCGTATAGTGCCCCAACAGGTGTTTCTGAGCGGAGCTAAAATAAATATACTTTACCAACGGCTAAATTGGGAAATTCTAGCACATGGTACCAAAAGATTTTCAGTGTGGTGTCAGTGCGTGTTATATATGACCTGAGAAAGAGATCATATTTCATTATTTAATTTTTTTAAAAAACAATGAAATCTTTATTGATTAACCGATATGGGAGGTAGAAATATTCCACGCACTTTTCGAATACGAATGTTTAAATGTGTTGGAAATTCTTGCTGACGTGATAATTTATGTCTCATAGAAGATTGGTATGGAAAAGGAGGGCCCGTATTCCTTTGACAGATGGCGCAAATTACGAAAGGAGATGCATATTCAACATCTTGAGCACGGGTAATAACCATCTTAGAGTGCTATATTAAAGGAATAATTACAACGGATGCTATTCCTCTGTGAAGTTTTAACATGTTTAGTGAATTTTATGTTCTTGTGTTAAAGTTGAATTAAACGGCATCAACAATTTGCAGAGAAAATAATGAAGGTTGCAGATGGCGTAGAACTTGTAATTGAAGAGGCAATGTGAAAGGTTTACGCCGCTTTGCTTTAGAAATAGGAAAACTTGCTGTTTCCTTAATGCAGGTTTTTCTGCGGGAAAAATAAGTCCAATAATGCAATTACGTTTATTTTGCGTTGCTCATGTGTTGTTTCCATGAAACTGACGCATCAATATCAATACAAAAATGAATATCAAGTGCAATTCTTACAGGGTTCTGTGAACAAATAAATGTAAAATATGAACCTGAACAAGCATTCAGAAGCTAAAATATAGTGTTCCTGATTTACTACAAGAAGGTTTTTAATCTGAAAATGAGATGAAAGTCATTTCCCGTGATTCTGCTATCATCCACTTTCAATAACCACAAAAACCATAAAAAATCTTTAGAACTCCTAGTGTTGCGTAGTTTCTGAATACAAACTTGACTGCACAACGGGACACGTAGCATGTTCGCTTTCATGACAATGTGATTTTCGATTAAGTCGTTCAAAAAGAGAGAGCAAAGCGTCTAATGAGGCTCATTTTTCTAACTTAAAAAAATCAAAACACAACATTAAATGCCCAGAAAACGTGACAATTCCTGTCCTTGAATATCACAGCAAATGGGTTCAGATGGCTGTGAATAAATGATAATCTGCGAATGTTGATTTGATTTGATTTAATGAATACAACTTTTGAATTTAAAAAAATGTATTGAGCAGAAAAAAGTAGATTCTTTACAAACATGCAACTTACACAGCTCAGAACGAAGTTAATGTGTGTGGGATTTATAGATACAGCTTATTTAGCACTAATAATGGCAGTACAATGGGAAACTAAATAAGTTTGTTCGTTATCGTCAGGATGCCAAATTGCTGCGTCTGTTCACGTAATAGCGGTTTATACTCAAACACAACAGTTACTAACTTGGTAGTACAAGCAATTACGCCGATGAGCGCTGCAAGCATTTCGTCTTAAAGCAGCTTACAGGTCAATGGCCTCTCACCTTTCCTTCCGTCTCTCCGATAGCGCTCTAGGCCAGCCGGATTCTAGTCTGACAACCGCGTACTTAGAGAACTTACTGGACCATGCGGGTGGGGGAGCATATTTGCTTGGCTCGGCCCTAAGAACAGGATTGGGGACGGGCAACGTGCAGTCCTTGGTTGTTTCACGTCCTGCTCCGATGTCTTAATGAAATTGCTCGAGGGAAACCGGGGCAACGAACCATCACAGCACCCAGACTGGAATTCTCATCCTGGCAAAAGTCACAGTTATTAGATGGTATCGAAAATGTGATACTCTCTGAAGGAGAAACTCAGACCTTTACGAAACTTTGGTTATGAGATTGCTGCTACCTACGTATTCGCGTTCGGTATAAATGCTAATAGAGACGAAATGAATCTCTACATGTTGTCCCTAATTTTCATGATTGGCAACATTTCACGGATCAGTGGCAAAATTTGGCATTCACTAACCTGTGGTACAGTCAATTACATCGATTAAAGTTACGTAGGTACACAAGCGTTTCAGAAAAGCGTCTTAGAAAAGCTTAAAGATCGATGCAACTCTTAATTCTCCTGGATAACACCCAATCGCAGGTCAGCTTTCGATGTAACATCTGCGTTTTCGCTGTACTTACGGAAATGTTGAAGAATCGCACAGTGATTCAAATCGGAAAGGAACACGAGCTCATCGATTTGACGTAATTATGGGTGTAAAAGCAGGATGGAGAAGTAAAGATCGACCGAGGTCCGATGGTCCGTTGCGTTTTATGCAGGTATTTTTAACTGAGGTGTGGAGAGAAAATTTAGGGCTGTGGTAAGTTTAAGGACTTTATGTGCGTCAACAAGAACATTTGGGCTTTATTTCATTAAGTTTATTACACTAATGAAATATACATAAACATATTTTTATGGTAAATGTAAACAAATATTATATTTACAACATGGACATAAAATGATATATATTTGTATTGTATTATTGCAATTATCCGTCATGACAACAAACTGATGACTCTTCAGTGTTTTATTTTTCATATACTCGTCTGTTATGGAAGACGTCAAATGTAAACTAGATATTGGGGTTTAATATTAGGCCTACATGAAAAGACCGAAGAAAAGTATATATAATATAATATGTTTTCAATCCTGCTTTGCTTCACCCCATGGGGTGTGTTACACAAAACGTTTCAGAGTGTGGTTCTTTCTAAAATGCGGTGACTCCCCCACACCCCAATGGGGTGACTGGGTAATATAGCGGTTTTAAGTACTCTACGTGGCCGCCTGATACTGGTCGATGGAAATAAAGCCGATTAGAGTATTCGACCTCCACAATTCCTTCAGGCAGAAGCAACATGCGAAACATTTAGAACAGAAACTTCTCCTCCATCGAGCGTAGCATCTCTCCCGGTCAACAGCCGTTCAGTTGCCAACCACTACACACAGACAGGCTCACACGCCCGGTGCTTCTCTCACCCAGCCACCGCACAAACACTCGTCTACCCCTTCGCGCCCCTCGCAGCCGGTCGCTTCCCACCGCACCTCCGTCGTTTCTGGAAACGCTCGTGACGCTCGCCCGCCCTTCTCGCGCCGCCCGCAAACAAAACACGTGAATAATAATGGCGCGTTTAACTGCGTACAAACGGCGACGTCGCTGCTTCCAATTTCCTGTCCAAATTGCGCCGCCCCGCGGCCGCACCGTCCGGCTCGCGGGCGCGCCCCAGGGTCCTCCGCAGGGACCTTTGTCACCAGCGCCACGCCGCGTCCGCTAATGAGACCAATTGCACCGGGCACGCCCCCTCCCCTACGACCCCGAGCGGACGCCGATGGGAGGAGCCGCGCCCCTCGCTCTCGCAAGCCTCACGATGGACCGGTTACAGCTGTGGCTGAGTATAGCTTTCGGACGCGGTAACTATTTTGGTCATTAGTTCCGGGAGTGTAGAGGATGTTATGGCCGGGTGGTAAGTGGCAATGTTCCTTCCTGACTGGGACGTACCGGCTTACGTGGCTCTGGGCGAGAATTAATGTCACTGTAGTGCCTTCAACCGAGAGATCCTATGGTTCGAGACCCGGTGATGGGCGGATTTTCGACACTAGCTACGTAGTTAGGTTGAGTTGAGATGCTGTCGGGAGGAGCTTCTAAGCTGCTCTGATCGGTAGTTTTTCATAGATCCTTGGCTGTTCGAGATATGCCGCTTCTCATTCTATCGAGCTGATGTTTCGACCATCGTGTTGTAGCCTTCTTCACAGATATAGTGCTCAGCAGCCATCCCCAGCGGCGGCTGCTGCTCAGCAGTCATCATGTTGTGGCCTTATTCAGAGCTTCACTGTTCAGCAGTATATCTTTGAAGAAGGCCACAATACGATTGGCCGAAACGTCCGCTCGATCGACTGAGACGAGGCTCATCCCGGAATCAAATGAATCCGGCCGCGGAAGCCTACGAATTCAGTTTTCCATAGTTTCTGCGATCAGGTGAATGCCAGAGCAGTATCCTAATAAACAGGACACGGGCCGCACGTGATATTGTCTTCCTCTTCGTCGTCCTATACTCACGACTTACTTACACATCTACACTTACATGCACTACACTATCACACATGCTGGGAGATGAGTCGGATGATTAGAGCTTGCTCCGGCTGGGGCGATGCCCCGCTGGTGGGAGATACCCGGTTAGGGAAACCCCGTAAGATGATGATAGGTCGGCGCCCTTTGAGAGGAAGATAACCAACAACCCCGAGAATGAAAACGTGCCCTACACTCACGGGACTAATGACCCAGCAGTTGGCGCGCCGAGAATCACTAATCAATAATTCAGTGTCGATGATGGTCAACGTAAGGATACTTTGGGTTTTATGAGATACACCACACATTAGTGTAAGTAAAAAGCGGGAAAAAATCAAATCTGCTTCTTCAAATGACCCGCCAACTTAGGAGAACAATCGAAGAGTTGCCGCTCTCTCGACCAGTGTTAGAAAACCAATCATATTTGAGCAAGAAAGCGTAGCGCTGACGAGAGGGCGTTTGCGAAAAGATTCATTCATTTGCGGGAGCAAGATAGAGCAAAGTGTTCATAAATCTGCGGGCTATGAAGCGACATTTACGTGATAAACGGAGCGAATAGTTGTACATCGAGTAAGGATCCAATCCATTTTCCTCGAAAAGAGGTAATTATCGTTAAACATTATGTGAAATATAATTTCTGATATAATTAATGTAATTTGATAAATATTAAGAGTATATTGAAACATGCAATATGCTATATGCTACGAGCACTTTATGAAAGAGGAAAATGGTAATACAAAACATATATCTTCTCTCAGCTTTACAGATTTCTTTTTGGAGGTTTTTTGATTTTTAATTAATAATTGTAGTTTTGTAAATATTAATTTTAATAAATTAATTTTAAAACTACAATAGAAGTTATTTAAGTTGAAGGTTGGACTGGGATGTATCTGGTATTGAAACGAAAACTGTAGAGGAGGTCGGCCGCTCATGTTCCTGGAGAGACGAGCTACAGCGCCGGAGGAATAGAAGCCACCGCATTGGAATAAAAGGTGGGAAAATCCATTTTCTTCTACAAAGCCAGTTGGTGTAGCAAATCGACGGTTTGGCTACGTGCAAAGGAATCAAATAACTGAATAGATTCGTATACTACTTCACCATCATCCATGATAATTAGATCGGGAATCCGTTGTATTTAAAACCAGATAGATGCAATGTAGTGGAATGCCATACTAAATAATCAAACAGTATAATTGTACTGAAAGTAAATGACTTTGTGAGTAGATTTGATATTATTGAAAAAAATTTACCTGTATTTAATATTTTATTTTACAGAAGCATATATACTTTTATTGCGTGAAATATTGCAACTTTTCAATACTTTCTCCATAATGCATACGCGGTAGACGAGAGCGTAAAAATGCACATAACACATTGGATACTACATGAATCAGCAATTTTTAAGAAAACACACATTATATATAGTTATTTAGAGATATTAATACTTAATGAAGAATTACTTAAGTTCGAGGGTGTAACAATAATATATACTATTTGTCTAGATTACAATATTTCTTAATATTATATAGATATCGTTCTACAATTCACTAAACTTGTTTTCGTAAAAAGGTATTGTTAACTGGTGCCTCTGCCGATAATCTAATTTGTTCTTTTCTATCAAAGATGTGGGATTGTTTACATAACGCTTTTATTTTTTGTTGTTACAAAGTTGTTAAGTTGTTGTAAAGTGAGATGTGGATATCCAAAGACGACGATGTCTTTCACATGCAGAGTCTTCTTCGACACGGATAAGTGCGTCGACGGACACGCTGGTATGACACATGCTAATAAAACAAGAAAAAATATTTTACTTTAATAAATTAAATGTTTAAATATAAAACATATTTGATATAATCATGTTTCAAAAATGAAAATATATAAACCACTTATATTTACCAGTTCTGAAAAGTATGCAAGTAAAACTTTTTTTGAATCAGAAAATACTCGCATTTTCATTTTCTAAGATTTATAAATATTATATTACCTCTTATTTACATCTTTACTTTTGTTAAGATGCAGTGTTTGAATTGCATTCTCAGCTTCTTGTAATCTGGAAAATGATCAATATATTCCATTTTAATAAAGTATCCTTATCTTCTAAGTCTCTTGGTGATTTTAAGTACAATGCCCACTAAAATGGTCCTGCTAAGGACGAATATGACGTCATTAAATGTATGCCTTGAATGGGAAAGAGGTAAAAATTCTCAAAACTAAAAGTATTCTTAAAAGGCGACGAAAATAATGTTGAACGTAGATAAAGGGGTATAATCGCCATTCCTAATAAATACGAAAAGTCACTCGTCGCTCGTTTCCTTGATCACAGCACTAGTGAAATTACACCCTTATTTATCTATTAGTTTCATTAATTAATAAAATAGCATATTTAAAGCAGTAATTTTTCTTTATGAATGATAGCTGAAAGTTTGGTCATCCCTGGCAACTAAGTTCTTGACCTTTATTTTGGCGTACGCTTTTAGTCTTATTGCTTGCTTGAAAATGCCTGGTCGAAAACGGAGTGGGAAGATTCAATATTCGGCAATTATTCGGAAATGCCTGAAATTGCCTAGTTATTTGAACTTTCTCTGCGGTATTCATTTATTTTAATTAAACTAGAACTGAGTAAAAGGTAAGTTTTAATTAATAAAAAAGAAAAAAAGTGTGTTGCATTCCAGAATAAAATGTTTTGTTTCCGAAAGTAATAAAAAGCACAATATTAAGTCAATTATCCTACGAAAAGTAATTTAATTCCGATTTTTCTGAGAGAACTTGAGAAGAGAGACTTGTGTTAGTTGGAAGTAACAAAAATGTTGGAATTTAAGTTTAAATATTTCTTGCTGAAAATTTATTCATATTAGGGAAATGAAAATTCGGAATTGCTTTGAAAAATGTGAAATATGTTTGTAAATATATTATACATTTACAGCATTCATATATTCTTCATTAGCAAAGGAATTCCCATTTAAACAATGCGTGCAGTTTGAAGTAAACGGCTCTGCTGTATAATTGTTTGTCCTAAATCGTTATCAAAGTAAGTTTTTGTTATGTAAAAGCCAGAAGTGTAATGTAAATCTTAGTGGTTGAAGATTTAATAGAAGATCTATTCAAGCTGTTTCTCGCACACAGAAATGAATAGTATCATAATATTAATGATAATAAGACGATTCAATTTAAAAAATTACATTTGATATCAATCGACATGAAGTTTCTTTAAAAAGATCATAGTTAATATTGAGATATTTTGTTTCAAATAGATATGTAAAGTTAGGGGACTCTCTGGTAAAAATACGTTACTCAGAAAAATATTAATGACTTAAGTTTCTTAGAGCCGTTCAAGAAATTTTGGTCTCGTAATCAATAGTTATTTATTTTACGTCATTTTCTGACGAATAGGATTTCATGATTGCGTTTCTGCGACATGAAAGCTAACTTCCACGATTTTACCGGAAGTGGAATATGTCCATAATAACATTCGTTTTTCGCGCTTACTAAGATGTCAGCAGCTGTCAAACGCGCACGTGAACGTTCGCCTTTAGGTTCGATCACAGGTTAAATTGCGTTCCACTTCCAGAATCCGCTTTGTGGCGGCGGCTGCGGGGGCGGCGGGGGAGACGGGGGCGACGGGGGCGGCGGGGGCGACGGGGGCGACGGGGGCGACGGGGGCGACGGGGGCGGCGGGGGCGGCGGGGGCGGCGGGGGCGGCGGGGGCGACGGGGGCGACGGGGGCGACGGGGGCGACGGGGGCGGCGGGGGCGGCGGGGGCGGCAGAGACAAACTCGGAAAAGCGACTTCCATTTCCGCCGCCTCCCACGTGTCGTTTTCCCACATTTCCCGGAGACGCCAGGCGTCGCCGCGCGTGACTGCGTGGGAGGAGACACACGAAGAGCGGATTCATCGTGCGGATAACACGTTGGCAGCTTCTTGCCGAAGCGACTGAAGAGCGTTGGGTTGTTGCTGAATGGGGAGCCGAAGAACGATGTGTCATGTCACCGACGAGGCGAATCGTTCAACTGAATTACTTGTCTCTAAGTTTGTTGACTGTAGAATAAGGAATTCCTTTCATTTGTAGTAGATCATCTCTTTCTTGATCGTCGCATCCCAAAGTGCCTGTGCGGCCGTCTCTATGTCCGTTGTCTGATCGTCTCGGAACTACACTAACACTAAATCTATTCGTAGGACGTTTGCGAAAATGAATATTCCTGATCGATCTAGCCCGAATCAATTTTGAAAAGAATTACTCTATTGGGAGGGGATGACTTGAAGCCCCTGGAACATTTTCTACATTTTCTCAAAAGTGGCACGAATTTTGTTCTCAATTGATTATTGGCACGGCAGCAACTATGATCATTAGTCCCGTTATTGTAATGCATGTTTTATCTCCAGAGGTGGAGATGCTCTTCCACCGTTGGAAAGTGAGATGCAATAACCACCTGCATGTCAGCTAGCGAGGTTTCCTCTTCCAATTTTTATTCCTCCGTACAGAACACAGCTCTGATCGGGGCTAGCTTTTAACTCACAACTGCTCTTCCGACATGTGTGCTGGTGTAATGCGTGTAGATGTGTTTGTGTGTGAGAGAAGAACAGGGAATAAGAATGAGGAAGAAAGGATAGCGCGCGGTCTGTGGCCTGTCTGTCAGAAAAATGCTCCGTCATTTGCTTGGTAATGATAGGAGCAATCTCCAAAATGTACCTATTAGAGCAGCCGGCAGCTAGATTTCTCATGAAGGTAGTGGTTGAACTTGAATTAGCTTGGTAGCTACGAATAATATTTAAATTCCTCCACCGTCAGAATTCAACCCCTAGGATTCAGAGGCAGCGAAGCTGCAAAAGCAAATCAAATGAGAAATGGCTACCGGTCTAGTAACATATGTAGGTGTTTGGGTATGCGCTTTGAAAACACTAGTTCTAAAACAAGCATATTTGACCCTTACGTAGTTGCTTCCAGCCCTACATACATGTATGCATGGGATGCGTGAATATACAAAGGGGAGACTTGATGTAACAGCAAGTCGCCCAAGAGCATTGGCAAAGTTACAGTACGCGGGTAATACAGACTTTTTCCACATTCGCGTCGAACAATATTGCCAGCGTAGTTTCTCATTCAAGCAAACAAGTAACTTTTACTGGAGCAATAACAACAGACGCGTTCTCTCTGACAACGTAGATTCCAGGTTACTGACTAACGAGGTAGAGATGTAATGAATTACAGTGAACCGATATTAAAAGTTTGGGCCAGAAGAATACATTACCTAAAGAAGTTCCTTTATAGTACAAACACACAATTGTCTCTACTTTTAAGGATTGTGTTTTTTAGGTGGAAATATGCATTTAAACGATTAATCATCTGATTGCAGACATTATACATCGCTACATGCCGTAAGACCAGCTCACAGAGTGTTTTTAGGAGAAATGGAGTTAATAAATTTGATTTCAGTAACACCAGTCGAACTAAATAAATTTAAATGTTATTTATAATTTCAAAATACATGAAATACACGAGTACCTTTAAGTGTTACATAGCGTACAGAAGATTTCTACGAGAGCGGTGCATCAGTCCGGAATGCAAACGACGGGGAAAAGGTAGCAGACGTGCGGGCATCGGCGACGGGATAAGCGACTCGGGGTTTGGTGGAAACAACCGAACCCACAGCCTGTTTCTTCCTCTGGAACGTTTCATAGTGGCATGTCTTGTAGATAGAGTGGTAAAATGAGCAATATAGCACCTAAACAGAGACCTTCAACGTGGTTGAGCCACATAATGGAGAATCTATTTTTGTTGAATGTTTGCGAATATCCGAAGCTGATTCCAATAAAGTAAATAGCTATTTCTCAAAGTTTGACAATGTTACAGGTATTATTTTGTATACTGTCACACATTTTTGAGAATAAATTGATACATTCGCTACAGATTTGCAATTATAGCTCAAAGAACTACATTTATGTCATTGACTTTTTGTTCTTGAAGGGGATGGACAATTCCTGGAGAATGGAGGAAGATTATGATAAACTTCGCCAGAAATAATATATTAAAAAATGTATGACTTATTCTCAGAGGATTATCTAGTAATGAATAATATGATAACCTGGAAGTGAAGCGCATACATCGTTCGTTAAGAAGCGTTGTAGCTTTTGGGCTCAGGTGGCTCAGGGATCAATTGATGTCCCTGCTGTGCCCTTGACTGAGAGGTCCTTGGGTTCGCGTTAGCAGGATTTTCTGTACTAGCTACAAAGCTAGGTCAAATTCAGTCGTTGTCTGCAGAAGAATTCTAGCAGCCGGCTGTTCTGATCGGATTTTTTTCCGTGGCTTGTCCGCTCAACACCAGGCGAATGCCGGAGTAGTACCTACCAAACGGGTCGCGTGCAAATGGATTATCCATTACGATCCTCTTCCTTGTCCTATCCTCATCACACACTTACTTACGGTAGTAATGACCATAACAGTTGTCGCGCCCAGAAACACTAACCAATCGATCGCGATGGCGGCGCTCTCGCGGAGCGTCCGGGGTTCGAGCCCGGTGCGGCGGCGCCACGTGGCCGCGGGTGGCGGCCGGCGGTCGGCGCGTCATCGATCTGCATTGGCCGGGCGCGGGGCACGTGGGCCGGGTTGGGACGGAACGGAACGGGACGGGACGGGGCGGGACGCAGCGGGTGGGGCCCGGCGCGGGCGGGGCACAGACGCGGCGGCGCCACCCCCGCCGGCGCCGCCCACGCCGCCGCAGCCACCGGCGTCGCCCAGGCGCGCCCTCTCGCTGCAGACGCCGCCCGTTGCCTACCCGCGCAACTGTCTGCCGCGGCGGTGCAGCGCCGACGCGCGGAATAAGGAACTAAATGAGATCGCAAAGGACAGGTGCTCTACCGCCAAACGATTTTTTAGATTGTTTTATTACTAGTGATTCCGGGTGCGTCAACTGATAAGGTCCTTAGTTCCGTAAGTGTAGTACACGTTTTTTGCTCGGGAGGTAGGGGTTATCTTTCCCCGCTGGATGAGATCTGACGCCGACCTACCGTCGTCCTGCGGAGTTTTCCACAACCAAATATATCCGTTCCAGCCGGGACAAACCCTAAATCTTCCGGCATATCTGGAAGTGTAGTGCATGTAAGTGTGTGAGTACGTAAGAGGTAGGTTAGGACAAGAAATGGGAAGGAAGGATCGCGCGCGGTCCGTCAGGAATACGAACCGTAGGACCTCCCGGTCAGAGGCAAAGGCCTCTCCTGGTACGGTTTTTAGTAGCAAGGACTACCAAAACATGGATTCTAACTACACAACGTGTGATGGGAACTAATTTTCTACTGAAAGGAAACATATTTATTCACTGTTTCGTTACCAGGGACCGGCAATAGGTTTTTGTTTCAAAAATTCACCGTTTTAGGGCGAGAAAGTAAAAAATACTGAATTTGCAAATTTTAAATTTTCATCTAATATTTTCTGAGTAATGATAACTTCTTGTTGAAGTAGCTTGTAGTTTTGAAGAAGTGTAAAATATATAAACCGTTCGACTGTAGATAGTACTATGCCATCCTTTGGGCAACAATGAAGTCAAGAAAATCCTTCTAGCATGCTTGCCATATCGAGTATTACATTTTGTGCGAGTGTTATGACACTGGTATGACGTACAACGGAGATAATAATCTTTACTCTGTAGCATGGAATGTTGGCTTGAAACCTTTATATTATTATTTCTTAGAATGAACTTGATGTGGCAATAGAACTACCTACAGTCAAGCCCTTCATAACATTTTCATGAATCTTAGACTAATAGAAAAGGAGAGTAGTGTTTTTCCTTGCATTTTTACTTTCTCCAATCATCTCCTCCATATTTATTCCCTTACATTGACGAAAGCCGAAGCAGTACCGAAATAAGCGGGTTATGAACCGCGCACGATCTTTCCTTTTTCATCCTTTACCTATTATCTTCCTTTATTTACACACACACACACACACACACACACATACGTGCGCTATACTGCCACACATGTCAGGAGGCCTGTTGCGAGCCTAGTGCTTGTCCCAGCTGGGGCGTTGCCGGGGTGGTGGGCATACTGATTGGGAAAAACCCACGAGTCGATGTGAAATTCGGCTCCAGATCCATACAGCTGAAAAAGGTATCCTCCCCCGCGATAAAACAGGCACTACACTTAAGGGACTTTCAACTTTAGCAGTTGACGCGCCAGGAAACACTAAATAATCAATCAAGCCCCTACATTGAAAACTTTATACGACTACTCGCAGGAGCAGACTATTCGCAACACGTATCGCGGACGCTACGCTCTCCCCCTCTTTTGTCTAAACAAACGCGCAACCTAACCCAACCCGCACAACCCGCCCTCGCGTGTTCGCATATTGCGACGTGGCCCTCGCGCTGGTACGTACGCTGAGCTCGCGTCGGAGTTTTAAAGTCATCGTTGCGTCGCTACGCATCGGGCAGGTGCTCCGGCATTTTACCTCGAGCGGAAAGAGCGCTGTCACGTCTGGTGAAACTGACTCCGTGCGGCGGAGGTAGAAATTAGTTGGACGAGGTTGTATTTATATAATTAGATGCTTCCAGGTTTGTTGGCCGTGGTCCAACGGAGACTGGTCAATACGTTTCGCCGGCAACTGTGGCAGGCATCATCAGCGGCGTTGCTGGCGGGGGCGAAGGGTTTTTTTGGCAGCACCGCGTGACTGACCTCAGTCAAAGCCGTGAAAGACGCCTACATTGTTTGAGGTTGTATTCGTTTCCGCGGACGACGTCTGGTGGTTGTGCGTGATCAGCGTCTGTGTCGTTTGGGCTGACGTTTTGGCTGTCGTGTTGCTCCCGTGGGAGCAACCCAGGGTAGCAGTGGCAACTACCGTTTAATGTGAAAAAAAGCGTTAGGATGCAGTAACAGTGACGCCATTGAACGCTGTTGCAAGCGCGGTGTTGTCAAAGCAATGTTCTCTTTTGAGAGCAATTACATATTACGTAAATTATACACTTGTAAATTATGAAACAATGAACGATATGACAATGAATTTACGATCTCTAGCTAATCCAGCCCGAGAATACAAATGGTAATTGTGACAACTACTGCGCGAACACTTGTTTTGCTTGTTGATGAAAGGGAAGCCATGCCAGCAATTGCTGAAGAAGTCAATGAAATTGGCTGCTGATAGTTTCTACCAAATATAAACATTTCTTTACTACTGCAAGAGCAATGTGAAGTTCTTTATAGAAACCTCTCGTGCCATATCAAGCGTTTCTCATACGAAACAGCTAAAGCAAGAAGATTTAATGAAGGTCTCTGAACGTACTTCCGTAAAGGTCCATTCACAATGCAAACATAAACATAAGCATGGCGTTAACTTAATTGTTAAGGCTACGTCCATAAGCGGACACATTCTCAATGCGTGCGCATAAGCATAACACGTAAGACGTTAACTTAAAAGCTCGCAAGCTTCAAGCGTCTGTGCTTATGCTTAAGTAAGACATAAGAAATGAACCAATACGTTAACTCAGAATGGAGAATCAAAAGAGTGAAGTCGATAGACTAACTAACGCCATATGCGCCATGGACACAGTCGATACCACAAAATCGATTCTCACATCCAACCAACAGTAATCTATAATGTCTCACAGCCAATAGAAACTCTTATTTTGCTTGCGTTTATGTCAGACATTGTGAATACTTCAGTCTATCACTTCTGTTAATGTTTACGCGGATGTCTATGCGTTATGCTTATGATTACGTTTGCATTGTTAAGCCGTCTCGTGTCGGCGCGCTTTGTCCACGCGCCGCTACTCCGCACCGCGCAGGTTCTCAGTCGTTTGGCCGCGTCGCGTCGCGTCGCGTCGCAGTAACGCGCGGCAGAGGGCTCGCCGCGTAAGGGCCGTGCGACGAAGGCGCCCTCGTCACCCGCGATGAGGCGATGCTCGCAGTGGGATGCTGGCTGGATATGAACGGGCAAAAGTCATTTACAAGCATTTCGCCCTGAGGAACGACGCAGCGGATCGGCTGACACCTTGATATACGCCTACACGAGCCTTGATATACGCTGACACCTTGACTTCCTACACGAGAACGAAGAATGACGAACGGCAACTCGCATGTCATTAAGACACATTGAATATAAACAAAACTGTGTAAATAAGCAATTGCATAAAGCTTGTAATAAAAGAGAAATTTTACTAGCTTTGGCGCAGTTCCAAGTTGATGACGAGGCTTCGTACGTCACCTTTCAACAATTAAAGAAAACAACAATGAATGAATGCAACACATGATTCTCCGCGTATTGTAATATACTTTCAGTACCAATTTGGCAGCTTTGCTTACTTAGTTCTAAATTGTCGAGTCTCGCACCTTCCATTTTCGTGATTTGCACGAAACAAGCGTGCATCGTAATAATTTCCAAATTATGAAATTTTCAAACTTTTGCAATTAAAAAGCAGCCATCGCAACGGACGAACAATTCAAACTACGAATCCTACAACAATTTGCGCCTTTCGTTCTGTGCTGTCGCGGCAAGGAGACTTGATTCGTCGTTCTAGAAATTCGTTCAGTATATTTGAGGGAAATACTGATAATTATTTAGATTCGTGATATTTTGAAGAATTTTTTTAGACGTATGACAAAGGTACATTTCTTAAACATTCGTTTCCCTCTCTGTGTAAGAAAATATACGCTGAACCGCTCCCTCTCGCGTTCGCACATCGTGCCTGCGTAGCGTGACGTCGCTGTTAACGCCAGCTCTCGTCGGCGCGTGGAGCTTACGCGTAGTGTTGGGACGCGCCGGCAGGTGCGCGGTCGTTTGGCGGCTCGCAATATCGCGCAGCGGAGGCCTCGCGGGAAGAGGCCGATGCTCAGAGGTCGCCCCGCCCACGCGCGGCCGCTTACAGTGGGGCGGTCGCTGGGTATGGATGGGCACAAATCGTTTACTTTCCTGACAACGGATTGCAGTGAAGGTACGGGATTTCAGTATGTGTTCCTGTTTTTTTTCTAGGGCTTTTCCAGCCGACAGCTGGTTATACTTTACGTTCCGATAGAATGCATATTTCGACCCCATACCCTAGGCACCAACAAACTTGCGAGCTCCTCTGAGCTGGGTTCAGCAGATCGCGAAGCCCTTCACAGCAACACATACATGAGAGACAAAGGACAAAGAACCATGCCCAAGGCGGGACTCTAACCGGCGATCCTTCGGACTGAAGCGCTGAGTCGGTACACGCTCGTAGCCTTCCAGATCGGCCCCGTTTTTTATTTAATTTAAAAAATTAGGACTAAAGTATTGCTTAAATAAACCTCCGTTAATGGGGTGATTAGGATTTGGAAAATGATTCAAAATTCCCTTCGCACTTCTGAAAGTAGGGTTCGTCATGATGTAATGTGATTCGCCGTGTGCGATATCTTCATCTTGAGAGATTGTAGGCTAATTCCTAACAAAGAATAAGATGGAGGTCCGGGTGACCGAAATCGTTAAGGCAGAAGTGCCGTAGCGATCTCGGCCCGAAGGATCGCGGGTTCGAGTCCCACCTTGAGAATGGTTGTACTTGTGTTCGTCCTTTCACCCCAATATCGTGTCATCTTCACAGTTACCGTACTTTTAAATGCAATAGTGGTCGTTAAAGACCGTAAAGGTCGTAAATGAATGTGTACGGTACTTTTTCGCTTCAAGCACAAATTATTCGCTCTCCGTTGCTGAAATTTTGGTGGGCTTTTTACCACCTCTAATAAAGTATTTTCGTACACCATTGACCGGCTAAAAATGTTAGTGACAAGACCAACTATGTGTGCATTGCTGTAACGTCTCTACTAAAATTTGTGAAACAAGAATTATTGGATCGCTTTTCATTCTTTTATACATACTGAAATATGGTTTATGATACGAAACACAATGTTGTTTTAGATCACTTAAGAATTGACTAACATAAATATATCAGCCAATGTTAAAGTGATACTGTTGGATAACAAGATCAGTTTATTATTCTAGGTGTATACTGTAACTCTGATGCAATAAATATAACGGGGTTTTGTGGAGATAATGTGTTTTTATTACAGTTAGAACAATTACAATATGGTTTCTATCAACAAGTACAACGCTCATTTGTTTTTTCTTTGCATAACAACGTGCCATACGAAACCTATCGCATAACTTGATACATTACTACCAAAGATACTTTAGTATGCGGCATCTACAACGCCAAACGACACATAGACCGTTTTACAATGTATAGATGCACACCTGTTTAGATCAAATTTATCATAACCTGCATTTAAGCCAAACTGTTTCAGAGACCACTGTAGTTCCACGTCAGTCAATTGATCTATCAAAATATCATACCACCGTCATTACATTTAAGTGATAAATAAAATGTCTTAAGATAAAAAGGAAATTCCATAGGAAATGTATTTATTTGTATTATGTCGCAACACATACATTTATGTATTTAAACTTTGCAACATATCTTTCTGAATAACTTCATAAGCAATACACTCAAGTTGTTAGGACTTTCAGGATATCAATTAAGTATAATATCCAGTATGCGGAATTCATCAAATTACTCTTTCTCTTCCACAATTATAAGAAAAATATCAGGTAGGAATATTTGTCCTTTCAAATGGAAAGGATCGCGTACTGTGCAGCAAGGACGGAGCTGCCATTTGGCAAATGAGTTCCAGTGGCGTCCGTACGCGACACAGGAGAGGGGTCGAAGGAAGGAGAGGAGGGAGGGTCTACGTTTCCCGCCAGCACACGCTTGCTTGCTCGCACGCGGCCTCGCGGTCACGCGGTCAGTCACGCAGGGGCGGACAAAGGTCGCTTCGCCACAAGGGAGGGGCGCCACCCTGGGCCCAATGAACATTTTTCCTTTCTCCCTCTGTTGCTTTTTACCTCTTTTCTTTTTTATCCCTCTTGCTTTCTCTCTCACTTGCTTTCTCTCTCTTGATTTCGCTCTCTTGCTTTATCTCTCTCTAGTTTTCTCTCTCTCTCTCTTGTTTTTTCTCTCTCTCTTGTTTTTTCTCTCTCTCTCTCTTGTTTTTTCTCTCTCTCTCTTGTTTTTCTCTCTCTCTTGTTTTTTCTCCCTCTCTCTTGTTTTCTCTCTCTTGTTTTTCTCTCTCTCTCTCTTGTTTTCTCTCTCTCTCTTGTTTTTCTCTCTCTCTCTCTTGTTTTTTCTCTCTCTCTCTTGTTTTCTCTTTCTTGTTTTTCTCTCTCTTGTTTTCTCTCTCTCTTGTTTTTTCTCTCTCTCTCTCTTGTTTTCTCTTTCTTGTTTTTCTCTCTCTCTTGTTTTCTCTCTCTCTTGTTTTTCTCTCTCTCTTGTTTTTCTCTCTCTCTTGTTTTCTCTCTCTCTTGTTTTTCTCTCTCTCTCTTGTTTTTCTCTCTCTCTCTTGTTTCTCTCTCTCTCTTGTTTCTCTCTCTCTCTCTCTTGTTTTCTCTCTCTCTCTTGTTTTCTCTCTCTCTTGTTTTCTCTCTCTCTCTTGTTTTCTCTCTCTCTCTCTTGTTTTCTCTCTCTCTCTTGTTTTCTCTCTCTCTCTTGTTTTCTCTCTCTCTCTCTTGTTTTCTCTCTCTTGTTTTCTCTCTCTCTTGTTTTCTCTCTCTTGTTTTCTCTCTCTCTCTTGTTTTCTCTCTTTCTCTCTCTCTTGTTTTCTCTCTTTCTCTCTCTCTTGTTTTCTCTCTCTCTCTTGTTTTCTCTCTCTTGTTTTCTCTCTCTCTCTTGTTTTCTCTCTTTCTCTCTCTCTTGTTTTCTCTCTCTCTCTTGTTTTCTCTCTCTCTCTCTTGTTTTCTCTCTCTCTCTCTTGTTTTCTCTCTTTCTCTCTCTCTTGTTTTCTCTCTTTCTCTCTCTCTTGTTTTCTCTCTTTCTCTCTCTCTTGTTTTCTCTCTCTCTCTTGTTTTCTCTCTCTCTCTTGTTTTCTCTCTTTCTCTCTCTCTTGTTTTCTCTCTCTCTCTCTTGCTCTCTCTCCTTCACAACTTTTCGTTCTTTTCGTTTAATCGCAATTATGTATCACGACATTGCAAAGCATTTACTTGTCAGTGTCATTTATGCCAATGCTCTTAACCTATTTATTGGAATTTAGGGAATATTATGTTATTGATCTAACATATGTTAGTTTCAATTCTACAACTTTAATTAATTTTAATCAATTTACATCCCACGAAACTGATATTCACAGGACGGCAAACTCATAAAAAATATGAAAGTTTTGTTAGGAGAAGACTGGAAATATAACAGTGATTGTTTCAGGTAACGTGCCGACTTCTAAAATAAACTTTCTTTGTAGCAAACAATATTTCCTCCTAATAAAATTGTTTGAAAGATTATTATTTCATAGAAAAGTAAATACAACTATTATAACTTTACATTACTAGTTACCTTACTTATTGATCAATGTAGTGAAAAACTGGAGTTTGAAGAAAATTGAATAGGACTAATTTTATTTAGAAAACATTTCATTCCACATAAACGTCTCCGCAGTACAAATTAACAAGATAATTGGTATTAATTTTATCGCTTTTTCAATTACATTTCCTCCCTTCTTTATCGTTCTTATTTGTCACGATTTCTTATAAACATTCGTTTTAAGCATTTAATCCAAATTAATCCAGTCCAGGGGACTGGCAGTGCGGTGATAGGCGACTGGGGGGCGGAGACTGGTGGCGCGGGGACTGGCGGGGCGGGGACTGGCGGGGCGGGGACTGGCGTGGCGGGGACTGGCGGGGCGGGGACTGGCGTGGCGGGGACTGGCGTGGCGGGGACTGGCGTGGCGGGGACTGGCGTGGCGGGGACTGGCGTGGCGGGGACTGGCGTGGCGGGGACTGGCGTGGCGGGGACTGGCGTGGCGGGGACTGGCGGGGCGGGTCTGGCGGGGCGGGGACGGGCAGGGAGCGCTTGGGTGGGTCTAGGTTTGGTGAGTTGGCTGCGGCCGAGGGAAGCGCCTACACTATTTTTAGCGGCGAGCGGAGTGTGTCATGACGCGACGTAATTTCGCAAGTGTGCTCCCGCCCCGCGAATTATCGTTTGCTGGCGCACGTGGGCTCGATTGCTTTTGTCATTCTCTGTTTGCTCTGGGGGCGCGCTGTGATGAGGAACCACAATTATGTGTGGTTTTATGTTGCGGATATTTTGCTCCGGAAGGCGGTCAATTCGTTTTTTTTGTTTGTTTGTTTTTTTGCGGCTGCGGTCGGTGTAGAATGTTCCGAAGCGAACCACAAAGTAGGAATTTCTTGGGTGTGGTTACAGGAAATTATGGCTCAAATGTTAGTATTTGAAGGGCAATGAAAATATTGTAACAAATGAATTTTTGACTTATGAAAACAACAGGAGAGTAGTAATAATAATTTGGAAGTTGTATGGTTGTGGTTTTGTTTGAGAGCTAACGAATTGCATGGAAAGTAAAATCTCTTTACCATTAAAGTCCACTACTAATAAATTGTATAAAAAATGTTAAATATGTTCGAAAACCAGAATTGTTAGTCAAGAATGCTCAGTATTTATGTCACTACTGTTTTTAACAATATATTTAATAAAGGACTACGCGTTTTTTGTGGTTCACGTTTTGTGGTTGTGGAACGTTATGTTGGTAAATTGTGAGGGAAAATTACTGTATAATTTATTGACTATAATTTTTTCTCGTACAAAGTTGCTGATATAATTAAGCATGGAAGAGGAGATAGAGTGAAACCGTAATTATTTTAATAACACTCAATTTTTTATAAAATTATTTAACTCGTGACTTTAATACAACCTAAAGCTGAAACGAATTACTTTCTATTTTATTTTTCCGTGGCTATAGAGACTGGAAGAGAATGCACTATGGGTTAGTTATATACTCGTATCATGATTGGTTTACGAAGCAAGTTAAATGCGAAGAGAATTCTAATTCAATGTCTAAGTGATTAGAATATTATGCCCTTAACGTCGTAAATATATCAATAGAAAGAGCGTAGAAGAGGAGTGTGAATGGCTGTGACTCAGAACTAGAGTCTGTTGAAAAAATTGCGATTTACCTGTTACTGTAATAATATCTTTGAAATATTGATTTGTTCGAACTCAAGATGTAAAAAGTAGCAAATGATGAAGATTGACGCCTTCCCATAACACTATCCCTACGAGAAAAGAGAGTTTCCCAAGTTTCTGGAAAATTTTAACGAAACTATCTTATTATAATCTCAAAGGACGCGTGCATTAACTGTTATATTGGTACTTGCCTTTTCAATGCACACACACACAAAACACCGCGTTGTATATTAATACATAGCAGGTATAGCCTCACCAATAGTGAGGAGTTAGGAAAACAAGCGACAAGAAAGATAAATATTTTTTCAGATACATACGGTCTTTATTGGTGCGTACCACAATGAAATTAACGCCAATGGCGTTAAATGGTATGAATAGAATAATCGAATGGATTTATCTGCAATTTACAAGTGCGTATGATACTATATTGAAACATTCATCTTCTTCTGAAACTTCGCCGTCTACACAGGGTAAGTCAATTCAGTTGACAAAAAAATCACACTAGAATGTCCCCATAATATTAGCAATAAATAATTCCTTTACCGTCCTGCCATCAGAAGCATAGATTCCCATCCAATGTGTTATTTTTTGTATTTTTTCTATTTCGTGGCTATATATCACAGCAGTGCGTTATTTGTTTACAGCAAGTGCACTGCAATTCTGATATCCAGCTCGCTGGATAAGGATCTGGTGACAAAAAATAGGGCACTATTGCAGAGCAGCGCGCGAAACAGGGTTGTGATTTGTTTCTCAATTACGTCAATTCAGAAATTTACGATTTCCTTCGATTGTATAAATAATTACATTTTTGTTTCACAATGTTCAAAACTATCCTCGCACGTTAAACCCACTATAAGCACAACCCCTTGGACGTTGTAGAGGAAGAAAAATTGTCAAGAAACTATGGTGCAGAAGCGAAGGGTTTCTTAGCCAAATGACATCAGAAACATTAGTTCATTAATAGATTATTTCGTGTTTCCGAGCCCATCAACGGCGGTCATTAGTACCGTAAGTGTAGTGCATGATTTTCCTCGGAAGGGGTGGTGTTCTTTCCCCACTGGATGGTGAGATCTGGCCCCGTTCTACACTCGGCTAGCGGGGTTTTCTCCGACCAGGTGTCTCCCACCAGCGGGACACTGCGCCAACCGGGACAAGCTTTATGTTTCCGACAGGTCTCCTGACATGCGTTGTAGTATCACAGTAAGTGTATGTGCAAATAAGGGGTGGGGATAGAATAAGGAAGGGGAAGGAAAGAACGCGCTGTTCGTGGTTCCATCGTTAGGGTACTGCTCCGGAATTCGCCTGGTGTTGGTCGGAAAAGCCACGGAAATCAACGATCGGAGCAGCCGGCCGCTAGAATTCTTCTTCAAACAGCAGCTGAATTCGAACTAGTTATATACAGCCTAGTTATTTACAGCCTAAAATCTTGTCATCATCGGGGCTCAAAACCTAGAGCTTCCCAGTCAGAGGCACTGCAATTACATCAGTTGATGTCCTGAGCCACCTAAGACAATCATTTGTTCATCTAATTGTATAGAAAACGATAGTGAATTTTTACCCATGTGAAATGACTTCTATAAATTCGTGCTGCTATCTGCGAATTAGCGAGGCAAGATTATCTGTTGGAAGCTTTAGCCGTTTGTCATAAAAATACCTACATCCGGGGGCGCGCAATGTATCTCATAGCGTTTGCCCAGCTCCGACTCGCCACGCGGCCAGGCGAAGCAGTAAATCACATGAGGCGGGTGTCACTCCGCCGATTCTTCTGGAAATAACCGCCGCAGAGTGCTCCGCGGCAAGCTGGCCTCCGTTTAATTTATATTTCCGGCGGAATTCCGGTGTTTTTTATTTGCAGGCGTGCGCTTCATCCAGTGCAAACACATAAATATTGAAATTCACCGGGCGGCTGCTGTAAACACGACGCTTCAATCTAACTCCCTCGATGGTTTATTGGGCTGTGACGGACAGTGATGGACCTCTCTACTGTTGTCTGGTTGCTCGTTTTTTTTGCATTAACGCAAGACAGAAGCTTACTTTTTAATAAAAAATGTCTTTCGAGTTTTTAGTATTGTACAAAATTAACTTTGTAAATAAATAAATTGCATTACTGCGAATCTTTGAGGTATGCGTTCATTGTGTGATGAGATTACTCAAATATGACATTAAATTTTTTTGTAGGAATAAATGGTGGCAGGAATTCAAAGGTAAGCGAGTAGTTATTGCATGGTTGTCAAAATATTGAGAAAACCATCATTAAATTTCCTTTTTGGGTTTGTTGTAATTGAAATATTGCTCTTCAGTAATATTGTGGTAAATAAGTTAATGAAAACCCGGTAATTCTTCGCAGTGTGCCATGCTGAAGTGTTAATTTGTTCTGGTTTCAAGTTGGACGTACGCGTTTATTAAAAGTTTCTCTACTCTTACTTTTATTTTTCAGTTACACCTACAAAACACATGTATGTTTTCGTGAATCTCGCTGATTTTTAGTTCTTTCGGTTGCAAAAGTTCTTCGACAACACCGTTGCCTTTACAGCATCGTTGACCACAACTTGTGCTCGATGGTGGCGGATGTTCAACAAAGCTACATAGCAGGGGCCAATACAGCCATTAACCAGAGAATAATTATAGCGGTAGTCTGCTTTGATCTCTAGTTTGTCTTTGTATTTCGGATCATTACCATGCGAATGATGCAGTAGTACCATAATAATCATAACACAGACCGCGCGCGATCTTCCCTTCCTTATACTTCTTCTCTTCTCTTCTATTGCGCGCGCACACTCACACACACACACACATACACACCCAAAACACGCACACACAGATACACACTTACATGCAGCAAACAGCCATACACTTCTGGGTGAGATACATAGGAAGGGTAAAAACAGCAAACCGACGTCTAAGATGGTGCCTTATCTCACGTTCCAGCAGGGAAGCATACCAACACATACATGCCCTAAACTTATGAGACTAGTGACCTCAGTAAATGTCATGCTTGGGATCAACGCACGCACTCACTCACGTCCGTCCTGGATCTTCACCGCTAGTGGCAGATTTGTCTTAATAAACGAATCTTCATAACCGAAACAGTCGTGCGGAGAGAAGGCGAAGATTTTGGGAGAAACGCTTCCAGTACGCCTCGAGACAAGCCCCCTCACAAGGTTTTTTACTACACAGTTCTTCTATAGCGTTCCCGCGAGATATACATCAAACGGCAAACGCGCACCCCGCGCTTCCACTCTGCAGGTTGATATAACTTCTATAAAAGCGGCGAAGCCGTGCCGTACCGCCCTTGTCGCTGTGACTGCTGATGAGGTTCGTGTCCCGGAGTGGTTCACGCCGCCGCGCGCCTTTTCGACGAAGCCGAGAGGGCTGCGCGCCGAAGGGGTGGCTCGCCGGGGGAGGGTTTGTCAATTTGCTCGACGTGGCGTTAATTTTATTCGGGGTGTCAACGTTTTCACAAAGCGCTCCCCCGTTCCGGGTGGGGACGTGTTTGCACTACTAGACAAAACGCCGTCTACTCTGGTTGTGGCGTTGGTCTGACTGTTACGGAGGTCTAGGGCGTTCAACCATCGGCCTTGACGAGGGTCGTTCACTTATCAATTCAGTGCTCGTGTACTGATTGTATGTTTTATCTACTAACGTACGTTTTTGATATCTAAAGTAATAATACTTTAAGCTCGCTGTGGTGAATTGTAGGAATCATATGTGGTCTCGTGTATTATATTCTGCGTCAAGGTTGCACAATTTTGGCACTTCTGCTCTGTTTTGCTGACAAAAATACCGCACTCCAGCATCCCTGAGAAAACTCAGTACAGTATATGTTGGCCTGCCGGTAGAACCGAAACCTGTTGCAATTTTTAGAATAGAAATGACGCTAGATATCTCTTGCTTGTTTGAAATATCTGGAATTCTCTTCCGTGCTAAGCGGTCAAAGTATTTCGACAGGTTCGTTCCTAGTCTCTGGGTTTGGAGAAAATACATGTAAGAACAATAAAATGCAATTGTTTTATGCGTCCTAAAATATATAGATTGGTCAAATTGCTTCTTGTAGTGCTAATTGCATTCAATGCAGCGTTTTTACAACGCGCACTCCGCCTTAGAAAAGACGTGCTTGCACTCGTAAGCGAAATGTGAACTATTTTGTTTCAGGCGCAAGAGATGACTTCCGTTCATATGGGTCTCGTGACGTCTGTACTCTAAAAATGCATCGTTTACTATTTCATTATTTTTTATTAATAATCGTTTCTTTGCGATATCTGGAAAATCGTGATTCTTCAGCTTCGGTCACATTGGTCTCTCACATTTTAATACTCGTGTATCGCCTTTGGGACTACATTTTGTCATTGGAGGATTTACAATATTAGCACACATAAGTGTACAAGTCTGACTTCTATTATCCTTTTAGATTTTTTATTCATGGGTATTTTATTTGGGTATGGTATTTTACATAAAGCATTTATGGTAACATTTTAAAAATTTTCTGAAAAATAACTGCAATTGTTTCTTTAAGGTTTCCGTTCAAAGAGAAGAAATTGCATTTATAAATATTGTGATATTCCTTTTTTAATTAAAACCTCTGAAATTTTGAAAATTGCAGAAATTTAACTTTGTTTTTGAACACCTCCACTATCAAAACTTGAGATTTGTAAATAAATTTATCTCTTAATTTTTAATTTTTAAATTATGTAATGAACTTAAAAATATGAGTGCTTGTTGAGTAGAAAAACAAGAGGAAAATATTTCATGCTCCTCATATTCAGTAGTTTTACAAATGACGTCATATAAAATATTGATATACCTAGGGAGTACCTAGGTATGACCCACCTAGGGAGTACATGACCTTGTCGTTGGTGGTGGAGCTTGCGTACCCCAATGATCCTGAGAGCTATGCCGGCGGTAGCGTAGCTACTGGCAGGGCCACCCTTGCCGGACAGGTCGAAGGAGAGGGGTCAGACGAAGAAGTACTCCAGAAGAGGACCTCAACATCAAGAAAAATCCTCACTGGGCAGACGCAGCTCAAAAGCCGTAGAGAAGGCAATGCGTCTAGGGAGAGCAACCCGAAGAATCTGCCCTGCAAGTTTGGAGGCAGTAAGGTGGCAGCCCCACCACCAAACTATCCCTGCGTGGCGCCCGTAACGCAACCAGGGGAAACTTACCTTACTGACAACTCTCAAGAGAATAGCCGGACTGTAAATGAAGACAACAATGCTACGAAAAAGGATAAACAATCTAAGAAGACGGAAAAAATGAAAATCACAACCTGGAATGTTAGAGGTTTGATAAACAAAGAAATCCAACTAATAACCGAACTCGAAAGATTTGGAGCAGACCTATGCGTTGTAACAGAAACCAAGAAAAAGATGAAAGGCTCTAAGGAACTGGGAAACTACCTGATGTTTTACAGTGGAGTTCCACAAAACATTAGAGCAGCCGCAGGAGTAGCAATACTGATAAAAAAGGAATGGAAAAACAAAATTAATAATTATAACTATATTTCAGAGAGAATAATTAATATTAGAATAAAAATCCAAAGAGGATACATGACAATATTGGGAATATACGCACCAGAAGAGGGAAGGAAAGAAGATAGCACATTATTCTATGATACTTTACAAAAACACATGAATTCCATAAATAAGAACGACTATATAGTTATTGCGGGAGATTTCAATGCAAGGATTGGAAACCAACCAATTGAAACAATAATGGGAACCAATGGAGAAGACACAAAAAATGAAAACGGAAAGACCTTAATTAATTTTGCAACATTTAACGAACTAAAAATTACAAATAGCTTCTTCAACCACAGAGAAATCCACAAATACACATGGGCGGCGAGAGGAACAAAATCCATAATTGATTATGTATTAGTTAACTCTAAGTTGACATCCCTAGTTACTGATACACGAGCATATAGAGGTTTTGATGTATTCTCAGACCACTATATAGTAGGCACTAAAATAAATATCCCAGCAAGATGGATAAGAAAGAGAACGGACAAAAACAAAACTGACAAAATATACTTCAAAACACACTTGCTACAACAAGACAGTATAAGGAAATTATACTGCACAAGACTGCACAACTACTTAGACCAAAGAGCAGTAAGTTTAAATGTAAATGAAGAATGGGAAGACTTAAAGCAATTGATGATAAAAGTAGCAACAGAAGTTTTGGGAAAAAGAAGTAGAAGATCTAAAAAGAAAGGAATACGAATATGGAATGATGAGATAAAAACCATCATTGAAGATAAGAAAAGGGCTTATCTAAAGTACTTGCAAACACAATCCGTACAAGATAGGATAACGTATAAGCATAAATGTGCATTAGTTAAAAGAGAAGTTCGAAAATTAAATAGAGAAAGTTGGGATAGATACATAAGTGAAATCGAATATGATATACATGGAGCCCAAAATAAAGCGTACAAAATTCTAAAACATCTAAATAAAGACGAAAAAGACACTGTACAAATAAATAATATACCCGAAAAGCAATGGCTGAGATACTATAAGGAATTGTGGACTTCAAACACACAAGAAGAAGAACTCGCAGAACAAGAATTTGCAAACGTAGACCCATTAGAAATGAACGAACTCGAAGAGATACTTATAAATTTAAAGAACAAAAAATCTCCAGGTAGCGATGGACTGAATATAGAATTATTCAAGTATGCACCTTCACAAATCAAACTTAGGTTTCTCTTTATACTAAATATATGTTGGAATACATATCAAATCCCAGAAGAATGGAAGAAAGCCATTATACACCCAATATTTAAGAAAGGAAATAGACAAGACTGTAGCAATTACAGAGGAATTAGCCTATTAAACTCTGCCTACAAAATCTATGCAAAGATAATTACTAGGAGATTAAATAAAATAAGTAATAACCTACTTTCGGAATTCCAAAATGGATTCCGAAAGGGACGTTCATGCGCAGATAGCATACTTATTGTACAACAATTGATCGAGAAAAGACGCGAATATAACCTTCCTACCTATATCCTGTTCATAGATTTTGAAAAGGCCTTTGACAAAGTCTCTCGGAATAAGTTATGGAGTATTATGCGTAATAGTGGATACCCTAACCACATCATAGAAACCATCAAAAGCTTATATTTTAAAACCACTATCAGTATTGACAAAGGAACAGCGAACAACCTAACTGAATATACAAACCAAGGAGTCAAACAAGGGTGCCCGATGTCCCCGACCCTCTTTAATATATATATCGATCATATTATTCAAGAATGGCAAAGTAAACTAACCACACATTTTAAAATAAGCAACACAATTTTAAACACTACTCTTTTTGCAGATGACCAGGCCATTTTTAGTACTTCAGAAGACGACCTACAGAGAGCTGCCCATTACCTCGAGTTAACAGGGAAAAATTATAACTTGAAGATATCAACCTCTAAAACGAAAACAATGGCATTCCAGGGGAAAAACCATATCAGATGTAAAGTAGTGATAAACGAAGAAAGTATTGAACAAGTAAACAACTTTAATTATTTAGGATTTAACATCTCATACTGCGACAAAAAAGATATAAACATAAAGATCCAAAAATTCCAGAAATTGTGCGGTACTATACGCAGAGCACTAAGACAAAAGACCAGACAAGACACCCAACTAAAATTTTACAAAACTATGGCAGTCCCAATGCTAACTTATGGATGCGAAAACTGGACAGTCAATAGGTCAGACAGAAGAAAGATCGAAGCGGCAGAAATGAGATTCCTGAGACCATTAGCAGGATATACACTACTAGATCATAAGAGAAATGAAGACATCAGAGGTGAACTACAGATCTCCAGCATACTGGAGAAGATCGACTCAACGAGGAAGAATTGGTTCGAACACCTAACCAGAATGCCACCAGAACGGCTTCCCAAGACTATCCTCGAATACAAACCAAAGGGGAAACGATCCAGAGGCAGACCCCACACAAGATGGAAAGAGACTCTTGAGAGCGGAACGGGCCACTAGGCCCAAACCCTGTTGCTGATGATGATGATATACCTCTGCAGATTAAGGGAATGTAAGAAATCTAGTGTTATGAAGATACGTTCATATGTACATACATGAATTTACCTCTTCATACACTTCAATATCTTCAGAAGGCAAATTCAGGTTTTTGTAATAGTCACAGTGATTCCTGTTGTATTCAAAATTAAATACCCTTCCATTACGCATTCCATTCCCCACCTACCACCTCACATGCTCATCGATCCATTCCATTGTGACATCCGGAAGCGGATTCGGTTATCCACATGAGAGTCAACGACCTGCGGTGTGGTCACCCACACGACAACGCAGGGTGACAGTCGTTTCATGGTGCGCGGTCATTGGCCGCCAGTGACCTGAAAGCAACACGCTGGACATGTGAATAAAGCGGGTTGCCTTCTAGTGGTCCTGCAGGCGCCTTTACTCATGACGAGGCAATGTTTTTGAGCTCTCAGAAATGTTTTTCACGTGAGGGCTGAAACAAAAAGCGTTAGTGTGTTTAAATGAGTGACATGGAGCCTTTGTTTTTACACGGTGTGATTTTTATGTGTGTAGAGTTTCCTCTAGTCTTTAGGAGGGATATCACGTTTGGATGTCGTACACAGTGTGTATTCAAAGTGGGTTTATTGGGATCCAGGTCACAAAAATTAATGCAACACCCAAATTTCAATTACTTACTCGCATATTGTAAATAATTACCTCGGCTACTGGATCTCTAAACCGTGTTGGATCGGGGGAGCTGTGGGGTAGATGTAGACTATTCATCACTTCAACTGATGAGACATTTTTACAGAATTGAAAGTTGTCGCAAGTGGAGGTGATTGACAAAACAATTTTTTACATTCACTTCACAAACTACACACAAATCATATATTGATAGGCTCAGGTTACTTTATTGAACTAACATGTTACTTTCTTTATGGCGTTTACATTAACATTGACCTTTTCTAGAAATATTTACAGTACTTTCTGTTAAATGTTGACAGTCTTCAAGCATAGATGAAATAATGGATGTTACCTCCATTAACAGAAATGTTTTGTGAGGATCGATCATCCTCGGCTTTGCCGTCAAAGATGTACAAAAAAGTTTATAAAGTTATAATGCAAATAAAGAAATTAACATTAACGATATCAAGTAAAATAAAAACAGAATAAGTTGAGAGAATACCTAGCAATTGGTGACGAAAATCGAGAAACAGGGAAGTTCCGTTCGTTTGTGGGGCTGTGTGTGAGGGGGTGGAGGAGGTCATGTAATTTCATCTTGGAAATGTCTCAGGTGGCGGGGGAGTCAGTTGGTGGAGAAGGAGGACCTTAACAAACGGGCTACGGACTGCACGCGATCTTTCCTTCCCATTCCTTGTCCCATTCCTTGCTCTATCCTACCCCTTATTAACACACACTTACACTTCCATGCCCAACACTACCAGGCATCGTCAAGAACATGCCAGGTATCGTCAAGAACTTAGAGCTTGTTCCGGCTGGGGTTGTGCCTCGTCGATGGGAGGTACCTGGATGGGGAAAATCTCCGCTAATAGACGGTACGTCTGATCTCACCGTCAGGGGAAGAACCCTGCCACCTCTCGAGCAAAACATTCACTACACTTACGGTACTGGTGGACTTAGCAGTTGACGCGTCTGGATTCACTAATCAATCAATGAAAATTATATTTATGGAGAAAGAGAGCTACTTTTTGTGACATTTTTTCAAAGAAGATTAGAGAAATACATTTGACCAGTCGTCTGGGCGTGCGACTCTTTCCAATGAAGACCGCTTGGCAGAATACACCCTTTGCATTTCGGGGATATTTTTAATGTTTGATTCCAATACATGGCACTGGACTACCTTTACCTGGCAGCTGCCTTCAACATGTTGGCAGCTCGAATCGTGATTACCCGGACTCACTGACCAATGTGACGTAATCGCGGTTCGCGGAACGTTATAACTTTTACTTCTAGCACTTAAGTTAGTGTTGTGTTCACTTATACTGTTCTAAATAATTGCGCCAAATATTTGGCTGACGTATCGCCGCACGCAGTAAGATTGCGTCTTGCGCGCTCTGTGTTGTATCTCATGTGTTACATGTCCGATATCCAATTCGGCTTGTCTTGGAATTTTCGTACGCTAACATGCAATTCTCAAAGAGGTAATCACCCCTAAACTACTTCCTTAAACTTCCATCCATAGGTGCGGGAAACGAGAAAAAAGTACACCTCTAGCAATTTTCAAAATTTCAGATGTTTTAACAAAATGGGAACTGCGCTATATTATTAAACACATTTTCTCTGTTACAGAAAAAAATTGAAAAACTAATTGAGAACAGTTTTTACGGGTATTTTTTAACGTATTTTTGAAAAATGGTCAAGAGTTTACTCAAAATTAGACGAAACTTAAATATTTTGAAAAAGAGTATATCGCTTTAAGACAGCGAAAATGTAAATATTTTACTTAATAACTTTGCTGTTAATAAAATTTGGAACGTAATTTTAATGTCAGATTTCATTAGCCTTCCATGTAAGGTTCAGAATTAACACAGTAATAATGTCACCAGGTTCTTCACGTTTCCAAAATTGCCTGTTGTGAATGTCCCTGTGATTGCAGTTATTTTCGCTCTTCATGCTTCTAGGCTCTGAATTTTCATGTTGTCCCATCTTTTGATGTACTTTTGACCTCGCGAGCTAGATGACGTTGGGGAAAAAGCAAGGCGCTTTTCTGCAAAGGCAAAGAGAAAAGACGGCGCCATTCTCAAGGGGCGATAAAGCACCGCCAGGAGACGAGCCGTTTGTTGCCTTTTAAGTGCCGTAAACTTGTGAATACATGAATATTTCGGAACACGCGGGAAAAAAGAGCCTTGCCGCGTACTGAGGCAATCTCGAAAAGTCCTGTGTTCCGACTAGTCCCTTTTTGTTCTCCCAAAGGGAAATTAAACGGTTAGTCTACAAAGTCGCTCTCGTTTTAGTTTGTGATTGTGTTTTTGCGATTTTTTTGGCTCGGACTATGTCAAATAAGCCGGACTCGCGATGATCGTGGATTGTATGGACTCTTTATGACAATTTGTTCTATTTGCATATGGATTTCTTTTCGCTGGATTTTTTTAAATTTTAAATATCGAGTCTGTGTTGATGACGTAGTGCAAACAAACGAAATTGTGCTAAAAGAACGCAAGAATGGTTGTATCGTAGCCAAGGCAATTTTTGTACGATCGGTGTAGGGACAAGCCGTTTTTCGAACTCCCAAAGCAAAATAAAAGGAATGTCCGAGAAATTTGATTTCATTTCAGTTCGTGAGTGCGACATTTACGTCAAATTAGGCAAATTTGAGAGAATTCAATAGAAATTGGTACCTTTTAGATTTATCTTACCTTGATTTTTAAATATTCAGTATCGAGTCTTTATTGAATGTGCAGTTTATTTCCACAGAAACGAGTTTGTGCTTAAAGAGTATGACTGAAGTGAGAGATTGAGCCACTTACGGAAGCAATCTCGAAATGTACTGTGTTCCGTCAAGCCCCATGTTCTCGGGGTGCAATTAGATGGCAGACTAGGAAAGTTGGTCAAGTTCTTTTCATCCGATTATGCCCATAAGGGTTTCTGCTATTTTTGTTGGTTTTCGCTCCGGCAAATAAGCCGAATTTGTGAGGATTCGGGATTATGTCAATCTTTTATTACAATTTGTTTTGTTTGCATAACAAACGAATTTCTATTCAATGTACTTTTAAACTTTTATAAAATCATTCTGTAATATTGATTTTGTGCTAAATTCTTGTTACTTTACTGAGAAATGAGATTGTATGAAGAATGTGAGAGAAGTCGTGAAAAAGTATGCCTTTCCGTACTTCTTTGTGTATGAAGAAATATTTTACGACTATTTTTGTATTTAGTCGTAAACTTTTACTGTGAGTTAAAAGCATATTCTTGTTTTTCCACAGAAGGTAAGCTAAGGTAGGTAGCAGAAAAACTAGGAAATTTCCATGTGTTGATGCCGCCACAGTAACAAGCTTATAACAGATACGCCGAAATAAGATGGGTGCTACGTTTTGATTACAAAATAAATATCATTGAGAACTTTTAATACTTTTTTAAGATACTTTATTTAAGAAAATGATTAATAAAGAAAACGTATAACTTTAAAGAATATTAAGTATTAAAGGAAATTCAAAAATGTGAATAACTATTTAATTTACTTCTAATTTATTGTTAGTAATAAATTATTATTAATAGCTATGATCGAAAGATAATTTATATTACGAACATTTTACGGGAATTGTACTTCTCTGATTGGTACGATCAAGAAGTCTCAACTATCCATTTATGAACTCAATACGTAAATTAAAATAAAGCAAACTACATGCATTGCATTCACATAATTATGTATGTTATTATGTAATTACACTCGTATTACTAATAAGTATTTTATAAGATCCATAATCGCGAATAAACGTAAGAAACTTCAAAGGGACCGAAATATAACTACTTTAATAATTACATAACCTTTGTTAACTCTATGAATTAAGCCTCCTGAGAAATGAATTTTAAATTCAGTCTGCAGAAGTGATCTCGAATCTGCTCCTCGAGGGAGATGTGGCAAAGTCTCCCTTCTTCTCTTTCGTACGCACAGTGAGCGCCAACAGTTGACTCTTTGAAAACTAGGACTTCAGTTTCTCGCCTGCACTCAATAGAGTTCGCCGAGTCGAGATCCTTTGCTGTAGCGACGGAGTGTTGATTTTAGCAGTAATTGCGCGAGACCTCGCGCTCCTCGGAGCGCGAGTGGCTCCAAGTTTTCTTGGAGCGAAAGGTAAATATCAGAGTAGGAACGCAAGCATATAGGGCAGAATTCCAGTTAATTGCTTTTTTTGGCCAATATCGGGGTGATCGTAGAAGTGTTATGTATATGATTTAGACATATTATCTGGTTGCAAAGAATTTTCATGAATACACGGACTCTACGTTCAAACTCTAGCAGCAACTATCAAGAATTATCGAAACTGTAAATAAAAAAATTTAAGATGAATCTCATTTGAAAGAATCTTTGAATAGTTATTGATATTCACAAAATTGAAAATATTCTTTTCTATTCTGCCCATAAAAAGCTAGACAAGTTTTTAATGGGAAACTCTTAAAAGGAACCTGTCGGAATATATTTAATTAATCCGGTGATAGTGACAATGTTCCAAACTTTCGAATCGTAAATAAATTACTTACATGATTAAATACACATTTATTACAAATTATGCGATTCATAAACTCGGTTACATCGTGTGTAATATAATGAATAGAAAATCTGATGAAAATTTTAGGAGACCACAATTTTAAAAGCGACTTTACAGTACGTGAAACATAACGCTCTAAGTAGTGCTTTTAAGAGTATACCTGCCATAATGTCTCATAATACGAAAATATCATTTTATTTTAAGTACGAGCGACGACAGAGGACGTAAACTGAGAGAGATTATGTACTTACTAAATAAAGTCCGTGAAATGCAACAGTTGCATTTAAACTGGCTGCATTTAAAGTGCTGCATCGTCTTTCGGCGCGGTGGAAGTCTGGGAGCGTTACGGGCGGCTGTTAACGCCGGATGTTCCGTGGAGCCGGCAGCTAACTGTTATCGCCCACATCGGAGGTCCGTGAGCCACCCCCCTGCGCGGGGGGGGGGGAGGCCCCGCCTAATCCGCTTACAGCAAACTCGCACGCGGTTCAAGACTGAAGCTGTTGGCCTTTGAAGGAGCCGGTCCCGCCACCGCAGTCGGGAGCCACGGCGCTTCCGTCCGTCCGCTCGGCACTCTCCCGCCCTCTTTCGTCCGCTCGCCCTTCCTTCCGCCCGTCCTTTCTCTGCCTGTCCATGTCGTGTTTCGCCCTCTTTCTTCCGCTCGCCCTTCCTTCCGCCCGTCCTCCTTTCTCTGCCCGTCCTCCTTTCTCCGCCCGTCCTCCTTTCTCTGCCCGTCCATGTCGTGTTTCGCCCTCTTTCTTCCGCTCGCCCTTCCTTCCGCCCGTCCTCCTTTCTCTGCCCATCCATGTCGTGTTTCGCCCTCTTTCTTCCGCTCGCCCTTCCTTCCGCCCGTCCTCCTTTCTCTGCCCGTCCTCCTTTCTCCGCCCGTCCTCCTTTTTCTGCCCGTCCATGTCGTGTTACGCCCTCTTTCATCCGCTCGCCCTTCCTTCCGCCCGTCCTCCTTTCTCTGCCCATCCATGTCGTGTTTCGCCCTCTTTCTTCCGCTCGCCCTTCCTTCCGCCCGTTCTCCTTTCTCTGCCCGTCCTCCTTTCTCCGCCCGTCCTCCTTTCTCTGCCCGTCCATGTCGTGTTTCGCCCTCTTTCTTCCGCTCGCCCTTCCTTCCGCATGGCCTCCTTTCTCCGCCCATCCTCCTTACTCCGCCTGTTCTCATTACTCCGCCTGTTCTCGTTCCACTGTCTTTCCTCACTAGTGCGCCAGTCCTCGTTCCTCAGCCTGTCTTCGCTACTATATTCTCGTTCCTTTGTCTGTCTCGGTACTCCGTTTGCCCTCATCCTTTGTCTTCCCTACTCCGGCTGTCCCTGCTCCACCCACCTTCTTTCCGTCCACTCTCTACTGTCTTTCTACCCACCCCCTATTGTCCGTCCGTGCGTCTGTCCGCAGATTGCCCTGCACGCTCCTGGGTTTATCCACTGGACTTCCCAAGAATCTTTTGAGATGGCGCACATTTTTGTTGATTTTTTGGTCTCATCGGGAGGAGGACTTTCCATGCTTTCTGTATAGATCCAAGTATTGACATTTGCTTATTTTTCACAAACATAATGAAGTAATTAAAAAAAAACTGACGAAAAAGGATTATAGAAAATAATTATTCATTTCTGTATTTCGTGGTAAAAAATTCTGAGAAATGTAACATATTTCTTACGCTTAGAAAGACAGTTCAGTTAATAGCAGTTTTATCCCTTGATCTAAAGAATTAGTGATTATTAATATTGTATGAAGTGTGAATGGAATATAGTTAATAATTTTTCAGTAAATTATGTGGTAAAACATTTTTAAAAAACATGAAAACGCAGAATTTAACAAATCATGTTAAGAATGAGTGGAATAAGAGCAGATTCATTAACCCGTTTAATTCTTTAATCTTATCGTTTTGAACACATTTTTAATCAAATTGTTAAATGAGGTTCAATTAAACTGAAGGGAAACTAAATCTGTAAGTTGTAGTTCAAAAAATCATATAGTCATGCGAAACCGGAGGTGTGCTGTTATGTGAAGCACTAAATAACAAGAGACTTATGAAAATTTGTCATGAATTTTATTAATTATCTTTTATATTATACCTATTGTTTAACTTTCTCTTGAGGTGTAATTTATGTTAAGAAATACTTTTTATGTTGCTATAAAATTAACATCTACGCTTTCTGATTAATACTAGCGATAAAACAGTTTTCTTTCATCACGGGATAAAGGTTTTAATTTTATGAATTTTAATACCACGTAAATTACCCTTAAAGCGCTAATAAATTAAGGAGAATATCTCTCTCTAATATTTGGTGTCGAATATTTCTGGAGATCCTCTACAGTGGTCCAAGAGGAGGTTCAATAACCGAGAGAAACTGATTTTTTAATACTAAACGATCTTTAAATCTTAATTATCTTTGAAATACCATGACTGACAGTGTGACTACTGCAATAAGAAAAAAAGTTGATTTGTATATTCAATTAAAACGATATTGTTTCGTTTTGTAACAACATTTCTTTGTTCTCCACGCTATTGTCTTACCCACTCTTTCTTTGACACAATGAATCCTACTCACATGCTTCTATCAAAGATCAAATTTGAAAACTTGTGGTTTGTCACTGTGCACTATGTTTTGTATTATCTACGGACATCCACAATTTAAAAAAATATTAAACAATATTTTAGAATAATTCATGTGAAATATTGCAGTGTAGCAATGACCATATCTCCTAGGTTCGATACCCGACGATGGCACATTTTCATCACTAGCTTCGTAGCTGAATTGAGATTGTCATCATATTAATTAAACATTAGAGCGATTCGTAATGCACCTAGTATATTCACTTTTCGTTAAAAATGTGTTATTTGCGTTTTAGTGCTTTATCACAATCTCATTTATCATTGCACTTCTTATAGTAACAAGAGGATTGTACATCACAGTAACGAGACCATTATATTATTATTATTATTATTATTATTATTATTATTATTATTATTATTATTATTATTAAAAATCAATAATACACAGCAAGTACAAGCACTTCGTTGTGCATATTCTAGAGTCACTTCTCATGAATAAAAGTACGTGTTTTGTGCAACCCAATGACATTGTAATAGTGTGCAACCTCACAAATGTACGTCCAGAGTCAGCCACGTGCATTGGAATCCGAGCTCCTGTTACGGTCCGTATCCATACTAGACATTCAAATGTTTGATCGCTGATTATTTATTTTAGTGGTCACTTCCAAGGCAAATTCCAATTCCAGGCGAATGTCGACGCAGTGCCTAAAACAGCGGGCGGCAGACCGTGCGAAAATCTTCCATTTCTATTCATTCACCACTTTGACCTTGGAGCCTATGATGGATTGCACCGGGATATGTGGCTCTATGTATTATGTCAAACTGATGTCATTGCAGTGCCTCTGTCCGGGATGTCCTAGGTTCAAGACCCGACAATGGCAAGACTTTCGACACTAGCTTGCAGCTATGTCGAATTCAGTCGCTGTTTGGAGGAGAATTCTAGAAGCCGACTACGCTAATCGGTAGTTTTTCGTGGTTTCTCGTATCAACTCAAGGCGCAGTACCATAACAAACGGACCACGGACCGCACTCGATCTCTCCTACCTCTTTCTTGTCCTATTATCACCCCTTACTTACACGCACTACTCTATCACACATGTCGGGAGGCCGGCCGGGTGCTGAGAGCTTGTTCCGGCTGGGGCAGTGCTCCCCTGGTGGGAGATGCCTAGATGAGAGAAACCCTACTAGCCGACAATAGATCGGTGCCGGATCTCGCCATCCAGTCATCCGCCATCCAAAAAACATACACTAAACGTACGGAACTAATTACCTTAGTAGTTGACGGCGGAATCACTAACAATCAAGCAAACCAACTTTGACGGACTGTGCTAATCTCTCTTCTCTATTTGGCTCATCCTCAAGAGTCTACAAAATCTTCAGGACGAACTGAGAGGATGGGGATGTGAAATCATGGCTGGGTAACTATAGGTGGATTGATCACTCGATGAATTATAATGAGGAGGTTTGCAAAAAAATCAGAAGGAATACTTGTTTTAAATTTTATGTGATTAAAAATATTTAGGAATCCTCTATTTATATAGGAAATCGACATAAAATTCTCTAGTTTATAATGAAGTACATATTATTTGATATACATTTTTTAAATTATTTTCATAATTGTCTAAATTTAAATTATATTTTCACTTTATTACAATGTTATTTATATTCGACAGAGTGTAGTAAAGTTTAAGTACAATTACGCATACAAATATATGAACTAATGGCAAATGAACTAACACATAAAATATTTATTTAAAAATTGACTTAGGACTTAATAAAATGGTTTAGGGAACCTTTACGCTCTTATCATTGATATTGACATCTAAATTAACATTGAGTTCAGAGAGAATTTAAAAAAATATATTCATTGGATATTTGTTTCTATATCTTGCTTAGATTGAAAAGATAAATTTGGCACGTATGAAAGATTTAAGAAAACTACTAGACAGAAATGTGATATGTTGGATAATAGGTTCTAGATTATTTTTCGGTGTAGTTGGTTATTGGATTCAAATCAAAGAGCATTAATTACTGTTCTTAGGATATTATTTTAATTAACTTAGATATTTTGAACGTTATTACTAGCAACATTAATACAAATGAAGTATGCCTATAGAGGAGGGGTTGCATTAGTGATTAAAATATCGTTAGGGTTGATTTGAAAGGTAAAGATTACATTTAATCTCAGCTTTAGTTTAGATTGATACACTTAATTTTTGACTTGAATAATATTTTTATCTCTTTTGTGTTTAATTTATTTTGGATTGAATCTAAAAATTGAATCGGCTTGTTGGAGGTTACCAGGGAATTGGTTCTTTATAAAGTCAATAGAGTGAGGGCGTATTAGGTCTAAATGCCTGCTATTTTATTTGGATTTAATTTGATTTCACAAAATTACCTACCAAGTTGTCAATTAGTTTAAGTATAACAGCACTGTGAGTTCAATGGAGAAGAGGATTGTCTGAAGAGTAAAGAGCTATGTCATCAGCAAATTGAGTTATTTCAATGGATTATAATGTGCCCTTACATACTGAACAGGAAATGTTAAAGTGGGAAGCCATGGGTAATCTATCAGTATTAAGTCGTATCTTTTGTCACCTAATGACACCTTCATATTTCGTGGGATCACATCTTCGATGTACCATTGGATTAGGGCAATTGTATCACATAAAGTACTTGCATGATGTAGGCTCTGTTCCACGGGCCTTTTTCATCCACTCTATTACATGCTACCTGGCTTTACAGAATCAGCCCGTTATTTCGAACTCATTGAGTGTGTGAGACCTGTGGAGAGATTGTGTTTCCATTGCAGGTTTTTGTCGGGACACTGCAGATGCGGTGTCTGTTTTTCAGTCAGTTTGTTGGGAAAGGAAGTTTTAATATTGCCTTGCGTTGTTTGCAGCTTGCGGTTTAATACAACTCTGGGTAAAAAAAGCAAACTCTAAAGGTTGGAATGTTTTCCTTTCACTGGTTCCCTTTTTTACGTTATCTGGTAAATTGCAGTAATATATATTTGTTAAGACTTTATCACATGTTTTGATGTTATTACCAAGCATAGAGTAGGAATAATTGATGAAACTTTCTCTCGATTTAATTTTTTAACGCGTAAATAAGAAGACTATTAAAATTTTCTAATTGCAAGGCATGGTCAAGTTTAGAAGGTAGAATTATTTTCGATCACACAAATAGAGTTGTAAACTTATCTGGTACCAATTTCAAGCACCATTTTGTCTAATTTTGAGGTTCACGTTCAGTATTTCAGAGTATAATTTTTTATTTCCTTTCTAATTATACAGTTTATTCAATTATTGTCAAGTGTAGACTTATGCTACATTCTTAATCTTTGCTATAATTGAAACAAAATATTATTCCAATATATTATATATTAGACAAAAAATGATTCCGGGTCTTCACAAGTAAATTGAACCATTGGATAACAGAGAACACTGATCATCAACAAGTCTCCAAACAGGCTTTTGAACACTTTGAGTGTAAACAATTGAAATGGAAAATGTAGTCCTAAAATTGAAAGCATAAAATTTCTTCTTCTATTGTATATTTCTGTATTAGGCGGCTGCAGCTAGTTGTGTAGTCATTATGATAAACTTCATTTTAGTACATGTGTTTGACGAATCATAGATTAGTGTAAAGATGATACGTAATCATTCATTAGTCATTGTTCTATTAAATGATTCTTTGGTGGTGGTGATGATTGACCCAACATGTGCATCCCTTTTTCAAAATAAAAAAATCAGAATCCTGTACGGGGCTGTCTAAATTATTAATCTAAAAAAAGGACTGATATTAAACTTTGATGACATTCCTCTGAGTGAATCCTAACTTAATTCCTGAAATGCTCACGGAAATCAGATTGTGTTTACGCTTAACCACAGGCACCTAGCACATCTAGGAGTCTGCTAGGTGGTGCTGACTGGTGGTGCTGACTGGTGGTGCTTTCAAATTTCTTTCATGTAATGTATCCGTTCAATGCAATCGTTTAATTTACAAGTTATTATTAGTCTTAGAAAATTTTCAGTATGAAACACGGTAGATTGGTATGAAATTTATCGTTTGATGAAATGGGTATGGACTCATATGAAATTTATCGTTTCATGATATAGTATTATATTTTGTTTCGATTCATCAAAACATATATGCTTTGTGAAAAACCCAGTTCCATCAAACGAAATTGCTCCGTCCAATGGATTTGGCCTTGTTAAATTCTTAATTATTTCTTTTTTTAAATCGGACGATTATGTAAAATTTACTTTGCGGTAAATTTTGCGCTCTTTCCATTTCATCTCTTTGTAGGAATACAATGAAGTAGTCAAAGATACCAGTTTGGAAAATGTATTAATATTAATGCATATATTATCAGTAAACAATTAATTGAACACTCGTTCATTAGATGATCGTTGACGTTTAATTTAGTCAGACTGTCGGCACCAAATATCTTTGTAACAAAGCATTTTTGCTGAACCGTAAGTAAAAAGGAAATTATTTCATTTCCACTAAAGGGAGTGGAGTGAATGCTAAGTATCATTTAAAAATTAACTACAAAATAATAAATAATATTATGAAAGATCTTTGCTAGCGTTCTCGATGTGTTATAAACTTTTACTCTTCTTAGCCTCAATGCCAAAATCTGATCTCATGCATATTTTTCTCTACTTACCAAAATTTTTATTTCTAGGTTTGGCAATGCCAATTCCAGATTTTACTCATCACAGTACGAAAAGTAACAGTTATTGAGCATTATCATATTATTAACGTATTATCGGGGAAAATACTGCACAAAGAGAACTGTCTGGCTATTTAAACATTCAAACTATTTAAAAATTGCAGTGAGAGCGAGAATTGAACAAATCAACCCATGAACAATAATGACAGAAAATTCAGAAAGCATTTTGTCACAACCAGGAATGCAATAAAATATTATTTTTAATTTTCACCTTATGCTGGATGGATTTAACGAAGTACTCTTTACATTATGGCGTCTCTGGTGTAATAACTAATTAATTGGGAATATTTTTTGTGAAATGTCTTTGCTGAGACGAGTGTACCAAATCACCAATAATAAAAGAATACCGAGTCTCTTGCTTTCATTATGTTCCTGTTGCTTTCGTCACCGTAGGGTATTACGAAGGATTTAAAAGAATTTAGTTATCTAATTATGGACATTTTGTATAATAGAATTGAAAGGAAGGCTGTATCACTATTATTCATTACAACTACATTTTGTTTGTGTAAAAAATACATATTTAAGTTTATATTTACGAACAATCTAAACAACAAATTAAGTTCACGTTGGTTAAACTACTGTAATGGAAGTAAAAGTAGGTGGAGTAGACATGTGGAGATTTTAGGATTTCTATTGAATTACTGAATTGATAGCATGTCCCTACAGGACTGTATCCTTCTGAATAATTCGGAACAGATAACTTATATGAAATATTGTTTTGGATCACGTATATTAAAACTTTTCAAAATACTATGTTATTTAAATGACTGGGCAAAAAATAAATTAATTTAAATGGAATTCGTGGTTCATTATAAAAAAAAGTATTCGGCATTTTGGGGTTCAACTATCCGATTTTTGTCATCTAATTTTGAACACAATAAATGAATAATTATTCTATTTAGTGATTGAATGTTTGGTAATTATATGATTCACAAAAGTTCAAATGTTGGTGGAATTTTAAAAAAATAAATGCTTATTGAAAAACCACGTTTTTCCCTATACGAACGGTGTACCTGAGAATAGGCTAGGCATCCTCGCACTTCATGTGAGTACCCGTATATGCACCGTCACCCACTCTGACGTCGTCGCCCCGTTTGCCGCCGCGCCGCCGCCGTCTTCGCCTGTTCGGGCGCGAGGTGCCGTCGACGCCGTCTCGGGCCTCGTAACGAAGTCATCTCGGGTTCAAAGGTCCCTGATTGGATTCCGGCTTCGCCGCTAAATTCGTCTGCCGCAGGGATGCGAAACCATTTTTGTTTCTCGGCACGACCGCCGCCCTCGATGCGCCGACGAGGCTGTTGCTAGCAGCCTGTCCCCACGCCCCTGCTCAATAGTGTGTGCACACTTTGCAGAATCAGTTTTTATACTCCCTGTTTGAATTTGCGACGTTACCTGCATATTTGTTTGAAGAGAAAAAATCGTGGTTGAAAGAAAGTGATTCATTGTATAATGAGGAAAAGGAATAATGTACTCGGAATATTCGGTCGAAATTCAAATGTCGTTGGGTATTTAGCAAAACTAGTATGCCCCTCGATTACTTTTATTCACGTAATTTTCTCTGCCAACTTGGCTGTTTTTAATGGTTTGGTATAGTTCGAGTTCAAATATGAAGTCAGAAATTGTTCATAATGTCTGATTTTTTCACAAAATACAATTACAATACTGTCATGTTTTCAATACTTCCAGCTTCATGCTGCTAAGTACCGATCTTTGATCCCACATTTGTATAGTTAGGTTGGATTAATTTTCAGTGTATTGAGTAGATGCAAGCTATAAGTTTATAATTACTAAAAAATATTACTTCTTAGATTTTCTGAAAACGTAGCTAGAATCAAAGATGCCAATGAAATTAATAATGTTATTTTTTAAATGTACTATATAAAAATGTATTACAAGTACTAGTGAGAGATACAATTGATTAAACAAAGGTAACGAACATGGGCGCAAAGGGCAAGGATGAAAATATTGAGTTATTCAGGTTGTATATTTTTTCTGCTGCTTTTACAAAAAGAAAACAACAAAAATTGAATATATTAGTTTATCAATGATGAGTTTAGATGTGAAAAATTCACGAACTTTTAAACTTTTCGAAATGTTGAAAGCAGAACGAACCCGCACGAGAATAACGTACTGGAGAAGAGAGGAGAAAACGGGGAGTGTGATACAGCTACCACTGGAAGAGAATTCAGTAACGAGAACGGTAATGACTTTAAAAATATCATTAGTGGAGAGGTCTCTTTAGAATACTGCTGCTAATGAGAAAACGCTCTCTTGAGAAAATCCTTACTCTTAACTTCTTATCTTACTCTTGAAATTATGTACGTTAAGAAAAACAGGAGTGAGTTAAAGGTAATATAATATATTGAAATATGACGTAGAATTAAGTAAAAGATGTTTCTATCTTTTGATTCTTAATATCGGGAACAAAGAGTTTTTACCCAGCATTAAAGATGGTATGCAAATGCTAAGCACCAACGTCGGAGACTCTGCAAGTACGCATTTGGCTCGAAAGTTACATTAACGAATTATGGAAATCCTATTTTGCATCTAGTTTATTGGGGGTTTACAGTGTGTTCAGTAAACAATAAGTGTTATGTTAAAAGAAGTAGTTCCAGCTTATAACAGCAGTGTATGCTGGAATATCAAAATAGTCATATGAAGAAAGAAATTCTAAACAAAATAAGAGTCATTCACCATATTGGATGTTAAGGGAATAAAAGTTCAATGCCGTTACAATTCCGAACATGACATTAAATTATATCTGGGAAAGAGAATAGTTTTTAATAGAAAATCGAAAAACCTTTAAGAGAGGTATCTTATTGCAAAACCTTTTTGGGCAATGGGCAAATATGAAGCAAACCTTTCCTGTGTTCAGAGAATATTCAGGGAACTTTGTTGGCATTTCCCAATTTATTGCCTTATTTTTATTTACATCCATTTTTATGAAGAAATTATCGGCACAAACGAAATATCCCCATCCTTCAAGTTTCTCAGATGTATTGCAAGCTCCTCATAATTTCTGAGAGCCCATCCATACTCCTATGTAATGTAGCGTAACTTGCCTCAATCCTCTTGCTCCTTTAGCGTTACGTAACTTATGGGCGAACCTTATTAATATTATTGTTTTATTATTATTAATATATTTTGAGTATTAACAAATAATTTATTATGTGTGTTAGCAGAAAGTTGCTGGCGAATCACGAAAGCCAGAGCTCTAGGTAACTTACAGAGCGATATTCTTATGCACCGTTCAGTTATTGAATCTTGGTCACACTTGCAAATGACACATCTGCACATGAAACATCGCGTAAATGCAACGCGACGTTCACAAGTCTCACGTTATTTTCACCTTCAGCGAAAGCGCGCTTTACCGCGTAAACGCGACACGATAATTTCGGACAGCTGAACGCGAGAGATAAAAGAAAAACGAGCCTGGGAGTTACACACACCGACTGAGAGAGACAAAGCAGAAGTTGGAGGGGGCAGAGAGAGACGAGGCGAGAGAGAAATACAGGGGAGAGAGGTAGAGAAACGCACAGGGAAGAGAGAGAGAGGAGGGAAGAGAGAGAGAAACACAGGAGAGCGAGAGACTCACACACAGGCCGAAAGAGACACACACAGACAGACACAGAGAGACATAAACCGACGGACAAATAAATAAAGAGAGAAAAGAGAATAAAAGAGAGTTGGAGAGAGTCAAAGAGACGGGGACAAGGAGAGTCAAAGAGACGGGACAAGGAGAGTCAAAGAGACGGGACAAGGAGAGTCAAAGAGACGGGACAAGGAGAGTCAAAGAGACGGGACAAGGAGAGTCAAAGAGACGGGACAAGGTGAGTCAAAGAGACGGGACAAGGAGAGTCAAAGAGACAGAGTCACGGAGACTCAAAAAGACAGAGACATGGAGAGTCAAAGTGACAGATACAAAGAGAAAGAGAGACAGGAGGAAGAACGGAGAGAATGATAAAAAAACCGACACGGCGCTGAAGAAACCTGTCCCCCTCTCGCTCTCTCGAGCCGTCCATTAACATAGAAATTTTCACGGTTTTTTCCCCTCTCGCGCCGCCTCATTTCTTTGCAGCGCGACGCAATTCCAAGCGCATTATTGTTCTTCCTGCGACCCGCCCTCCCGCCTTTTTTGCTCCGACGCGGCGCGGCGCAGCGCCCGCTCCGGTGCGACCCCTCGGTCGCAGGCCGCACTGCCACTCGGGCGCCCCACGGCTCGCACGGAGAGCGACGTAAATGGAACTGGGGGGGGGGGGGGGGGCGAATCCCCTTTCTTCTTCGTGTCTGTGCAACGGTCAAACATTATTAGACGTATACGAGGTTTCGAAACAGCATGTACGTATTACTACCTATGTACTACTTAAATAGTAATACATGCCATTTTTGTTTATTTATTTTACGTCAAAAACAATTAATAACTGTGTACTTATTACTACCTATGTACTACTTAAATAGTAATACACGTCATTTTTGTTTATTTATTTTACGTCAAAAACAATTAAAAACTGTGTGGCGAACTATGTGGGAAGAGCAAGAGCGTACGTGTAGTACTATTTAGTATATATACTACTTGCGTACTACAGGTACTTTCATAGTAATGTGGAAAACGAAATATTTTACCCACTTTGTTTATGTAAAGTGAAACACATTACAAATTAAGGTGTTTTATATTAAGCATAAATATTTTTTAAATATATTTTTATTTGCAATTTGTTTCATCAGAACAGTAGACAAATATGTTGACAAACATTTGCAATAAAATACTTAATTTACAAATATATACTTAATATTGTAAATTAAGTATTATTATAACACAGGTGTTCTTCTGGTAGCGACTAACAATATCAGCATATCACCTTTCCTTGAATGTCGAATGTAAGTATGTTTAAACAAAAATTATATTACTTTGATTTTTTTTACAAAGTAGATAAAACGTATGATATTTGTAATGTAACATGTTTTTACTATCAGTTTGTTATCAAATCAATTTGGTATTGTCTGTTTGAGAATTTTTCCATTTCGAATTTTAATAATATATTTTACTCTATTTACTTCGTAAATAATCATTATCATCCCATTTCAACGAATGCCTTCGTTTGCCTTCAGTCACAGTGTGTATGCTTCACGTACAAGCATGGCGAAGACTAGGACAAGTGTGATTCTGAACAGGTAAGATGTTTGCTTGATGTGCTAAATTCTTTTGAACTCGTTGTGCCTACCCGTGTGAGTTTCGTCTGTTGACTATTCTCATCTGTTGTTTCCGTATTTTTCATCACGTCAAAGGCGAATGATAACGGCATCACCATTTACAAAGGGCCACAGACCGCGCACCATCACGCCATTTCCTTCCCTACCGATAATCTCTTCCGGTAGAACAAGGTGGCCGTGGGGAGGTCAGTAGGACAGAGTGGTTCTTCAACAGAGCTGCCCTCTCATTGCCGGCGAAAAAGAAGACAATTAAAAATGTACCTAACTTTGTCTGTCGTATTACAATATGATGTACCTCTTGAAAAAGTATGCTAAATGTTATCTCTTAAAGTTATCGTCGGCGTTTCTTTATTGTTTTGTTGACATATAATATTGAAATGATTATTTACAAATTCATGTTATATTATGTCATATTAAGGGTATAAATATTTGGCTGATGATAAGATTCGTTAATTATCCAGTCGTATAAAAACCCACAAGAAAACCAATTCTATTTGATATCTACAACGTACTACTACTCACAGTACTCTTAATTATCATTGAGAATCGAATATCTATGCAAGTCCTTTTTTGTCACTCGATGAAAGAAATCTCGGTTAAAGACAAAGTTGAGATCTTTCAGAAAGTCATTCAAGAAGAAGTGATTTATTTTAATGCAGATTTTCTCGGAGAAAGCTTCGGAATAAATTTGAATTAATTTTTGTGGGAGATTGGTCGATCTGTCGTTGAGGTGAGCCGCGGCTGCAGCAAGCACTTCGAAATTATGCGTGAACAAAGGAAGGAGGAGCGGAAGACGCGAACTTTTTTCTCCGTCGCCATGTACCTTGGAGGAAGATAAAAGACTTATGGAAATCGTTTTCAGGCATTACGTGCACAATAATATTCGTAATCTTTGGTTGATTTTTATCTCAACGTATTACATACTACTAAGCAAAATGTAAAAAACCTAGTGATTCCGTGAGGAAATATTTTTGGATGACGAATTATGAAATTAAAGCATTTCTTTTACAAATACAATCCACGTAAATGTCCAAGTTGTGTATGGGAGGAATACAAATATGTTTTTGTGACTTTTCCCCGACAGTGAAATTTATTTTCAATGACAAAATATTTCTCAGCAATATTACATGGGTCAAACACTTTTATTTTACAATTTATTGCTTACGTCTTGTCGTAAGAAAAGTAGTTAATATCTATTTCTATATATCTGTGTCTAACGAGACATAGCGCAAAAATTTATTTGGATATGTCAAATTTTCTGCATGGTTCAAATTTCAATATTGTTTTAGCGGCTACTAAAGAAGTAAAAGTAAAAGAAAAATGATGCAAGGTGAAAGATTTTTAAAGTAATATAGGTTTGTAAAGTATTGTTTGCATTGCCCAATAACGCCTCCTTTCCCTTACATTTGTCACAAGTTGTTAAGCACTTATTACGTCAGTACTATGAAATATTATAACTGGTTAATGATCTTCCAGAACAACATACATACTGTCTCCAATGACATACTCGTAATTATTAGAATGATACCTCGTTGACATAGCTCCACAATCACGATTGGTAATAATAAATTCCGTTTGACGGATTTGGTAAGAACGAACTCGAGTGTTGAGCAAGGCAATTTCGTGAACTACAAATCACATTTTTAAAATACATATGCGAAATAATTCTTTAAACACAAAATTCCACATGAACGAAATTTTATTGATAATGTCAAGATAAATAATAACAGCGTAATATCTTCTTAATGGGGGCTTAATGTAATATCATATATAGTATTTGAGCTGCGGATATGTTAGTTACATACATGCTTATACTTCATAAATATTAAAAAATGTTTTTAATATTTGATTTTGTGCATGATTGAAGTTTATTACGATTGATATTGTAAAATTTATACTCTAGAATTCAAAGTATCTAATGAGTGAATTGTAGTCAAGGGAATTAATGTATATACCTTCAGTGTGCGAACACAAGCAATACAAATTAAAGTGGTAGAAAATGGTGTAGAGTTGACGACATTTGCATCATAATAATATATTTGAGGCATTTTTTGTTGTACGTTTTTATTTTCGCAGGAAGCCTTTTCGATCGCATTGTGGCCATCATCTGTGCTACATAAAATAATAACAATATTCCAATATTTTATTTGTGATTAAAATATATTGTTATTCTATTTTTTTGTAGCACTGAAGATCACTGGAAAGTGACCGAAAATACTTTCTGCGAAAATAAAAAACGTAGGACAAAAGAACGCCTCAAATATATTATTATAAATAATAGTATTACAATATTTTACACCTATTAGTGAATTGCTTTTTCATTCGTTAAACGTCAGTTTATTATATTGAAACTATTTATATTACTTTCTTGGTCTCTGTAAAGACTAACTGGCTTTCATTTTCGAAAAATATATCAAGGAGATCAATTGAATGGCAAATGATGTGATAGCGCCCAATAAGATTAACAGTAAATTCAAGTGATTAATGAATTGATTTTTTAAAATAATTTCGTAATAAATGTGAATGTTTCTACTTACTTATGAATATTTTCAGTTTAACTCCTTAACAATTGTGCCAATATAAAATAATTTGTCTCTGTCTCTGCGCATTTCAACACCTCATTACCAATAACACCGAAGTACGTAAAAAGGATTGAATAATGTGTTCGGGTAGGTACGCGTAGTATGCAAATCAAGCTTTATGAGAACTGATTTAGATAGTAGCACATACAGTACGTGACGTGACGACCACTGGAAATACGTTTTCGATTTTCAATATGGCAGTAAACATAATCTCTAGAAGCTGATCGCCCATCACATACAACCCATAAGATTGAATCTTTATAAAATCCTATCTCTAATCAGATACAACGTATTCACGTACAAAATACAGGAATGCATAGGAATAAATTTGTAAATAGAGAAATCCGCTTCGAGTTTTAGTTTGAAGTTGTGCAGTAGTCTCAGATCTTTAAGCCGCTCTGTATGTGGATATAATCCTCCTTTCGCCCTGCCGCAAGCTCCTGAGTGGCGGATGCATCAAAGTTGGGCTAGGAAACCCCGCATTCGATATTTGTTTCGCAAATCCCTCGATTCGTTTGGAATCGGCCGGGCGCAGGCGGCTCGGCTGCTCTTCCGCGGGGGCGTGAGCCACTGCGCGCCGCGCCGGCGCAAAGTTATTTAAGCCGCTCCACAACTTCGGCATTTCCTTTTTCGACTTTGGGCCGGCGCCGCCGACCGACCCGGATTCAACCTCTCTCTCTGGGTCGGCGTCGCCGCGCCTCTGCCGCCCCCTGTTCACACTCCCTGTCATTCCCGCCTCTGCGGTGGCCGCCCCGCCGTTGCCGCCCCCGCCCCCTCCACTGACCTTCTACCATCCCCAACCTTGCCGATCTTGCGGAACCACTGTTCACGCACCGTACCGTTCAAGCCCCTGCCGTCCTTCCCCTGCCGGAGCCACCGCTGTTTCCGCCCCGGCTGTTACCTACACTGCCTTCTCCCCCTATTGTCCGCCCCTGGCGGAACCGTTTCTTTCATCACCGACCCTGCCGATCTCACCGCCCCATCGTTCACGTGTCCTACTGTTTACACCCCCTACGATTCACGCCCCCGTCGTCCTCCTCCCTACTGTTCCCGCCCCCACCGTTCCTGCATCCGCCGTTCCCGCATTCCCCGTTCCCGCATCCGCCGTTCCCGCCCCCTGTCGTTCCCGCCCCAGCCATTCCCACCTCCGCGGTTCCCTCCTTGCCTTTCTTGCTGGCGCCTTTCCAGCCCCCGCCATCCCCACCCCACCGTTCCCGCCCCTACTGTACTCGCCATCAGACGTACCCTTTCCTGCCATCCCCAATACCGCCTTTCCCACCGCTCCACAGTTAACACTCCATACACCCCGCCTTCCCCAACCCTCGCCGTCCCCACCGACCCATCAGCTTCCTTCCATTCCTTCAGCATATTGGCCATCCTACCAAGCACACACTGTTCAGACAGCTTCTCGCCTTTGAGGCTCCGTCGGCCCGTCCTTTCCATCGCGAACTCTCCTCATTCAGCGCAACCAACTTCATCTACCGTTCTCGTTAGTGCCACATCACCGATCACACCGATTTGTACCCCTGCCGTTGCCACGTCGTCACAACCACCCGCACTCGTGCCGTTGCCGTCCTCTCGAAACCGTCCGCTCCCTCATGATCTCAATCCCGTCGATCTCTGCTCGTGCCGTTCTCGTACACCCTCTCTTTCGTTGCTCTGGTTCTTCCGCTCCCTCTTGCTTCTCTTCTGTCTCCATCACCTTCCCGTTCTCTCGCTAGTCTACCCTGCGGCCCTCACCGTCACCGCCCTAGCCTCCCTCCACATCGCCGCCTTCAACGTACGTCTCCTAAGTCGCCGACTTCGCCTACATCCCCGTCGTTCACGTTCCTATTATTTCCGCCTACGCTTGTCCCCCCACTCATGTCGTCTTCGATGCACCTGCCGTTTCTGAACTCACTGCCCTTGATCACGTCCTCAACCTCTCAGTTCTCGTCACAGCGGTTTACACTATAACATGGTCTACACCTACCGTCCCTTTTGTTCCTGCTGACGCCTCCATTATCGTCGCTCCGTCCCTTCGTACCGCCGTCCAGACCATCTCCCTCCGTCCCCATCCTTGCCTTTACAGCGTATCGAGTCTTTTCCGTTTGCCGCCCCCCCCCGTCGCCCCAGAAGTTCCCGTCGCTTCCCCCATCCCACTCTCTCAACTCCTCCTCTCACGCGAGGCCAGACCGTGATATGTATTTTTCCTGTGATGTGCAAAGTTGCTCTCTTTTCCGCGCTGCCCGTCGACGTGCGGGCAAATCGGAGGCTGGGGCGCTCTGCGGCGCGCCGCTGGGGGGGGGGGAGTCGGAAGGAGGAGGACGAGGGCGGGAGATGGAGGTGGGGTTGGAGAAGAGCGAGCAGCGCCGAGGCGCCAGGATGTGAATCGGTGTCCGGTCGGGTCATGGCGTGTCGAGTCAGGGAATGTTGGGTCTTGGTGGTGCGGACTCGGGTCGCAGAGGGGTGTCAAGGGCCGTACCAAGCAGGTGGGAATGGTGTCGGCAGAGCTGAGCGAGGAGTGTCGCAGTGAAAACGTCGGGAGGAGACGAGCGGGTAGGTCGGAGCGGAGAGCTGTGGAGTTGGAGATAGCGGAGCCAGAAGAGTGGAGCGTGGAAGGGACGATTGAGGGAGGAGGTGAGGGGTGGAGCGGGGTGAAGAGGAGCGGAGTGAGGAGCGGTGAGGGCGGAGCGGGATGAGGGCGGAGCGGGGTGAGGGCGGAGCGGGGTGAGGGCGGAGCCGGGTGAGGGCGGAGCCGGGTGAGGGCGGAGCCGGGTGAGGGCGGAGCCGGGTGAGGGCGGAGCCGGGTGAGGGCGGAGCCGGGTGAGGGCGGAGCCGGGTGAGGGCGGAGCCGGGTGAGGGCGGAGCCGGGTGAGGGCGGAGCCGGGTGAGGGCGGAGCCGGGTGAGGGCGGAGCCGGGTGAGGGCGGAGCCGGGTGAGGGCGGAGCCGGGTGAGGGCGGAGCCGGGTGAGGGCGGAGCCGGGTGAGGCAAGGCAGGAAACGCAGGAAGTGGCTAGGCGAGGCTCCGCTAGTTGGGCCTAGGTGGGACATTGTGAGATAGAGCTGCACGATGTCAGGGAGTGCAGGGCGGAATTGGGCAGGCCAGAGCGGGAGGGAGTAGCAGGAGAGGGGAAAGCAGAGCGTGCAAAGGCGGGAAGTGGCGGGGCGCAGCGATGCTGGGCGGCAGGGTGTTGAGTCGGGGCGAGGCGGAGGAGGAGGGTGCCCCAGTGGGTTCGTTGGCTTTCGCCGCCGCGGCCGCACAAAGGCTGTCGCTTGGCAGCGGCGCGGCGCGGCGCGGCGCGGCGCGGCGCGGGGGCGGGGCCGACGCGGAGGAGGGGGCTGCGGCTGCGGCGACGCGTGGATAAGAGGCGCGTTGGCCACGCAAGGAGGCGGTCTCGCGCGCCGGGGCGTGGGGGCTGCCGCGCACTCGGGAGAAAGGGGGACAAGGGGGATACAGCATATTCTGCCGTGGTCGGGCGGGGGAGCAGGGGGAAGGAGAAAACCCACACAAAACGATCGACACGAGAATGGATGCAGTGTTTGCTGGGGGGGGGGAGGGTGGTATTGTGTGTTGGTTTAGCTATATACGAGGAGAAACTGAGGGTGAGAGGCAGCATGAATTGTTTAACTGTGGGAATAGTTAGACGTAGATGAGTAATGGCAAGGAGAGAATGCTTACGTACGCTGGGGCGAAGGGGGCTTTTGTACGTGATTTGAGAAAATTCATTTTCACATATAAAGATTCGAATAGATTAATGTTATGAACCAATGCATATTACTGTAGGGGTGTATTACGAGCGTCAATACATCGCTGAATAGATGCAATAAAAACCAGTAAGAAGATTTCTTATCTGAAAGACCAACCCAGTGGAAGCAGAACATAGAACGTTGGGATCGAAAGAGTGTGTATAGGGGAAAGATTTTATCTCGTCGGAGGCTCGGCGAGAGCTAGAAGCAGGAAGAGGATTATCAAAGAAAGGTCTCACACGAGTAAGATGAAAGGACGAGGAAGCCGCTGGCCCGGATGAACGGATGGCGAGCGGCGGGCGCGCGAAGCGGGTTGGAGCGGCTGAAGCGGAAGCGGATGGGCTCCGGAGGGAAGCGGCGAGGGCGACATCGTCGACGCGGGGAGGACGAGGATCCGGACGAGACATCAGGGGGCGCGGGGTATCGGAAAAAACGCAGCTTAAGGGGCAATGCTCTGCCGGTGGGGGGGGGGGGTTGGCACGAGGGGCAAGCGCGTTAAAGCGGCGAGGGGCCGCGTTCGCGTAGAGGGGGGGGCATCGCAGGCGGAAGAACAGGGGATGTCGACAGCGACTAGAAACGAAGGATGTTGTACGTAAAGAACGACGAAGGGACGGAGGCACATGGTGATGGACTCATTGACGGCGGTTTCTGTCACATGGGGGTAGAACTTTGGCTTGCCATATCTTGTTTTGGTAACTCGTTCAAAGTTATATGAAGAAGAAAACAGGAGTTTTGGATTGTATCAAGGAATCCAGGAGAAAATTAGAAGACCACTCTAAATTATTTTGCCTAGAATAATTACGACCTCTCAGGGAGCAACTGAAGGAAACGTATTTTACATGAGAGGAGGAGTCACGACAGTCAGTAAGTAGTGGATCGTGGAAGTAGGATATTGAGCGTGGTGAACAAATTCGCTGGAACAGATCTGTCGGAAATATTTCTATGGTCTTCAGTTTTAACACGTGCCGTGTAGGTGGCATCCGAATGGATGGATAAAGAAGAGACAGGGAGAGAGGAACGGAAGTAATGCAATTTAGCGTTCAAATACCGGTCGATCCATGTAAAATTTGGGAAGGCAGGTCGTGATCGATTTCCCGACGTTTTTTCTTTTCTTTGCCTCTCGTTCCACTATTGCTCCATGATTTATACCATAACTTAATCACCTATCCATCAAATCAATCATACATTCTGAATATGCCTGCAGGCTTAGGTGGAATCAGAATATCGACGTTCTCTGAGCCGATGCGTGACGAAGGTAGAGGCGGAGGCCGTAGAAGTACCAGCAGTTGATGGATACGACGGAGAATGAGGGATGTCTTATGTAAAGGAGGTGTGAAGGCGAATCTGTCGGAAGCTTGTGGTGATGAATTCATCGAAGGGGAGATTTCACCAGTAAGGCAACGGGCCAGCAATCCAGCGGGTCAGTCATAGGCCGTCGGGCTGACTTACCATCATTGGGCAAATGGGTTGAAATCCAGTGGATGATGTGATGAATGAATAGTAAATGAATGAATTTGGTGAGGGAATGTGGGTTGCGGCCGATTTTCGCCAATTTGTTTGCTTTATTCCCACTTTACTACCATTACTCCATCATTCACTTCACATCTCAATAATCCTTCAAATGACTCATCCATTCCGAATATGGTCACAGGCTTAGATGAAATTATACTATTCTATAGGTTGTGGAGACGAAACGGAGCAAGGATACAGACCTAGGCTCGGATAAATGCTGAGAAGCATATTTCTTAAAAGGGAGCGGGACAGCGACGGAGGCGTGTGTTCCATTGAGTTAAAGACAGCAATGGCGTCAAAGAGAGAAAATTTGGAAGATATGTTTGGTGGGAGTGAAGAGATACTGTCAATGAAAAACACTGAAATATAAATAAGGAATGATAAGGGAGGGATTGCGATGGGTTCTGAATAGCGGTTGCGGGTTTGATATGAACGATGACATCAGTTAGGGGTGGTAAGAAGAACGGTGGCATTGGGAGCGGTAGCGTTAGCGGTTGCTTCGATAGCGTTAGAATTGGCTGTTGGGGAAAATTTCGCGGTTGTCATATTGATGTGGAAAAGCCTCCAATACGTTGGTCATTATTTCAGGGTAAAGTGACTGAAAACTGCGCTTTGATGGATGTAATACCACTGCAAAATATAGCGTTCTGTGATCAATACCTTATTATTTATAATAATAACAACAGTTATTAAGCCTTATTATTTGTAATTATAACAGATATTAAGCTTCTTGGTCAGTACTGGAGTAAATAAATGATATTGTTGGGTATATCATGATGAAGACACGATATAAATGCCGACACTGGTGTAATTAAAAGAAAATGGTGTAATTAGTTAGACTCAAAGTAAATATAATCTGCTATAATGTTTAAGATTTCAATGATGTTTAATTGATGTTACTTATTTACAAACACTAGATTTTGTTCTACAAGAATTCAAACGTCACAATTCTTTGGGATTGTATCAATAGTTACTATAGCTAGATTCCATCTTCAGATTATGCCACAAAGGTCGAACACAGTGTCGCATAAGACACGCAACCTTTCGTTCAGCTTTGTACAGTATTTCATCCTCTCATCGGATATCGTAGAATGTAATTGTGTAGTAAATACTTTATTGTTTGGGGACAAGTTTTGCTTATCGTAATAATAATGAAACCTAACGCAATTATCAATTTATGACTGTTTATATTGTTGTGGAAGAATCCAGTTTATATCTAAGGTATTTCCTTAGATATTCTACATTTTGTTGAAGTTATTGATGATCACGGATCCTGAATTTATAAATAACGATCAGTGCTTGTGATCTTGTATGTAAAAAATGTTTGGTACGGCTTAGTTACCGGATGATTTCTTGTTTTCACATCTTTTACCCTATATCAATTATTCTTTAAATATTGGCAAAAACCAAGAATGATATTCAATTGTGAAAGAACTCAATATTAATTACCTGAATTTTAATAGAAAGTGTATTTGAAACTGTTTGGAACTCTTTTGGAATATACTTTTTTTGGAACTGTTCAATAAACAGTGACGGAGAACACAGAGTACAAAGTAAATAACTCCACGCTGGGTTTAGTGATAAAGGCTGTCAAAGACCAATACCTTTTTCGAAACGTTAAAAGAGCTTAGAATAGTACCTTTATTTTATGTTTTTGAGCTCTAATTGGTAGCAGTTGCGTCGTTGTTCCATTCCTGGAAGGGTATATCTTTGAAGTCACTTTTTTGCTATTTGTCCAGGAGGGTAATAAAACTTGAAACTACGTGTTTCTCTTCAAACGATCTGCTATGTGTTTATATGCTTTGGGGCGTGCTCAAGTAAACACATCTTTGTGTTTCAGTGGAACGGGCTTGGATGTATTCACCGTTTTCTTTCAAAATCGAACTTTGTTCTTTGGAGAACCCAAAGTTTCTAAAGAACAATAAGCAGGTCAAGTAAATATAGTTAGAAGAAACATAGAATAATGAACTGAAACTGTTAGTGAAGAGTAAAAAGTACCTTAAAAACAATTGATTTAAGAAAATATAAGTTTCGCGAAGTCGTCTTACAACTCTGCCTTTCACGTGTAATGGTATCGAAGAAGACATTTTCAGTTTTCATATCTATATTCACATTCTTATTATGTTTTTTGGAATTGTACGTGTTGCTTCCTATAGTGAATTACAATAATTAAAAGTGATCGTATAGAGAAATTATTCTGACAAGAAAGTTATTATTTTTCAGTCATTTATCGAAGAGCAATACATTAAATATTTGAGTTACTGTTTTCAACAAAAATTATATTTATATTTTTGAACGACTATGAAATACTTTACGCAAGAAACATGAAAACTGACTAAAAAATTCATTGTCATTAGTTTATAATTAAATACCGGCCGAAAATAAGTCATTAACTGAAAAATAGATGGGAAGAGTGGAGTAAACGTGGCTCACCCGTCTTAAACTGTTGTAGAGCAAAAGAGTTTGCTGCGTGAAAGGGGCTAATTTGTTTAATTTGTAAGAATTGGGGAATTGGGAATTGGATGAATTGAAAGACGTGAAAGAAATAAGTTAAAACTCCATAAATCAATGTCCATTCCTACTATCGTCTATGAGAAGGAAGCATGGGTAACAACATCCAAAGAAAACAAGAGAATAGTTCAAATAACAATAAACAAGAGGAGAAATGAGGTATGCTCCGGACTGAATATTAATAGATCATTTTAGAAAGGAAAATTTGAGAAATGAAATATGGACTGTATGTATAAAATAAACTAAAAGTTTATAAGAAGAACTGTTTGGACACTTTGAAAAGAATGAAGAATAAGAGATTGCCCTAGGAGCCTATGACTTCGCCGGTACAGGCTGGAGAAACAATCCTTGCGGCTGATGAAGATTGTACTGAACATATATATTCACTGAAATAACATAGACGTGATAAAGAAATATAAACTTAACTCTTAGACTAAGAAAAAGTACGTTGTGAAGGAAACATTGTTTTTCTGAAATGCTAATGAGAGCGAAATAAATGTAAATATTTTCATCCAAAATCTAAAATTGTACTTCTTACATCAATGACTAATTACTACTACAAGGAAAATGATTAATTTTCTCTTGTACTATTATTTAGATTCGATATGATTCATGAGATACTTGAAATTGAAGGTTAATAAAAGATTTAATTTGGTTCAAGAATGAAATTATACAAGCAAGTATGAAATTTCACGAATGATTGTGTAAAATGGTTATCAAATGCCACAACTAGTCTAAGTTTCCAATCGACAATGTATTCTAGCCAACTGTTTATTGAAATGTAATTATGACATACGTACTATGTGTAGTTTTGGCGGACAAACATACATAGAAGTTATCGAAGTAATACAACGATCGATTCAGAGAACACCTGTAACAGAAAATCACTCTCCCAAATAGCTTTGCTGAATGAAACAGAGCCAACAGTGAGACGAGAGTTCTTTAAAGTAATGGAGAATCCCTCCTTCAAACTCCGATCGACATCCCGAGTAACTCGCTCTCCAATATGAACCGCACGTTCCTCTTAAAAATTGAAACGCCACCCGCTCAGAAGACAGAGGAACGGCATTGGGCGGGTCGCGCCATCGGGGATGAAATTGACCGCAACGGCCGCACCGACCGCCACCGATTTCCACCCTCTGCACGACGCCGCCCCGCCGCCCCGCGCCCCGCCCTGTACCCTGCACCCCCCGCCCCACCCCACCACGTACCCCGCCCCGCTAGCCACCCCGCGCACCGCTTCGTCCCACCCCGCGACCCGTCACGTTCCCCGCGCCCCGTGCAGTGCCGCGCCCCGCTCCCCACGTCACGAACCGCTCCGTCCCGTCGCGAGCTTCTCCCCGCGCCCCTCCCCGCGCACCGCTTCGTCCCGTCCCGCGACCCGCCACGTTCCCCGCGCCCCGTGCAGTGCCGCGCCCCGCTCCCCACGTCACGAACCGCTCCGTCCCGTCGCGAGCTTCTCCCCGCGCCCCTCCCCGCGCACCGCTTCGTCCCGTCCCGCGACCCGCCACGTTCCCCGCGCCCCGTGCAGTGCCGCGCCCCGCTCCCCACGTCACGAAACGCTCCGTCCCGTCGCGAGCTTCTCCCCGCGCCCCTCCCCGCGCTCCGACCCGCGCCCCGCACCGCCCCGCGTCCCGAGACGCTTACCGCCCCACTTACGGCCCCGCTTACGGCCCCGCTTACCGCCCCGCGCCCCGTCCCGCGCCCCGCCCCGTACCTCGTCCCGCACCTCACCCCGCGCCCTAGAACTGTGCAGCGCCGCGCCCCGCCCCGCCCCCACGTCGCTCACGCAATGCGCCTTCCCCGCTCCACGTTCCACCAAGTGCCCCGTGCTGCTCTGTGCCCCGGGGTGCCCCGCCCCATCCCTACCCCGCGCCCGCCACCGTCCCCGCACCCGGTCCGCGCCACGCCCCCCATCTCGTCCAGTTCCGTGCCCCCCGCCCCCCCGTGCGTCCGCAAGCACGCATGCCCGCGTTCATAATTCCCAGGGCGGCGGGTCGCCCCTCACGGGGAGCCAGTCGAAGCCTATCTGTTTTATGCATGAGAGCTGGAAATGCTTATTCGGCCCCGGGAGGCGCGAATCGCCCATTCGTTTATTCAAATGCTTTGCACCGAATTTCCTCGAGCGAGGAGGAACCTCCGCCACAGCGCCCGGGAGTTCGCACCATTGAATTAAAACCAACGTGTTCCCTGCGGCAGTGATAAATTGCCTGCGGCAATGAGAATGAGATTACTCAATGGAGATTACTCTGTTTTTAAATCAATGGGAGAGGGTGGATGTATTCGTTAACGCACATTGAATTTCATCTACTCTTGGCACGGTACGGCGCCACCTGGGTTTGGGGACACTTTTTTTTGCGGTGGCGGTGTAATGGATAATAATGTCAGGAGGGAATGCGAATCAATTTATTGGCCGTGCTCACTTGCGTGTGAGGGCACTCAGTCTGTGCTCTCATTGCTGTTCTAGCTGTTGTTTTTAGCTTAGTTGAGAAGAAATATATTTTTAGAAATGTGCGTTTGGTGAGGGTGATATGTCATTAGCGTATGTTTCTACTATAAAATTCGATATTATTTATTAGAAGACGAACGTCGAGAAGAAATTTGATTCTAAAATATTTTTTAAAATAAAACATGTATTCACAACCATTCCGAGATATCAATAGGTCTTTTATACTGTGCTTTCAACTGGGTGTACTACAACAGAAATGAAAAGAAACATTTAATGAAAAGATTGAATCCAAATAATTATAATCGATGGTATTAATTTAGATGACAAATTAAATTGTTAATATGCAGAAATTAAGTTTTTTAAAATTTAGTAAATGTGTAGTAAGAACGTTCCTTTTCTGAAATTGTGTGAGAGGTTCTATTTTTCTTCAAGAAATACTTTGTACGAAAAGTTATTTCGTCTGTCACTGAACTTTACTTTCATGTCAGCATATAAATGTTAACACTTTTGATTTTAATAATATATTGCTTATATTATATATACTAAACTTAACTCTATTAATTTATTTTGTGTTTTTTATTACTCTATTTTGTTTCTTTGTTTGTTTTTATTTCTTTGTTAGAGTTGTAATACTTTGTTTTTTTCTGCAATAAAATATAAGATGTGTCTATCAATTATCTTTAATAAAAAATAGTACATTATCATCTAAATTTACCAAATCATATTAATCTTCATATTTTGTATCACATTCGGTCCAACAAACTTAATATTGCAGCATGACTAACTCTACAATCATACGAAGAGCCTGAATTGGTCCAATATTGCAATAGTCAATCTGCAATGGTCATCTTAAATTACATATTGTTACGTATGCAAAATTCAACATTGGCCACAGGTGCGAGGCTTCTGTATGTCTTGCCCACTCGCCGGTGCGACGGATGCGTTTCGACTTATTCCACTGCTCTGGAGCGCAGCCGTGGGGCGATTTGTATATTCCATGGCATTTGCATTCGTTTAAATGTCGCATTCTGCTCGCGATCCGCGAAGCTCTCCCGCGGGCGCGCCGCCGATAAAACAGGGCCCGCTCGCGTGCGTTTATTGATTTCCGCGCGGCGCGGCGCTGGTTTGAATTTCAACGCGGTTCCCCGGTACGAGATCGCCGAGGGGGCTGCTAGTGGCCGGCCGCGAGGTGAGCGGACGGCGGCTGGGCCAGGAAGGTGGTGATCGGGGGAGCGGGGTGCTATGGCTGGGTGAACGGTCTTGGAGCGGTGTGAACGGTCTGGGTGAACGGTCTGGGTGAACGGTCTTGGGAGACTTGTGAGCGACCCGCTGGCGGCCTGTGCGCGGTCTCCGAGTGGTCGCTCAGCGCTTGACGGGCAGTCGCGGGCAGTAGGTTGATTGAGTGCTTCATGATTCTGGGCGCGTCAATTGCTAAGGTCATTAGTCTCATAAGTGAAATACACGCCTTTATAGCAGAAGGTGGCGGTGATCTTTCCAGCTTCCCAGCGAGATCCGGCGCAGACCTACGTCGTCTGGCGGGGATATTGCATAACTATGTATCTCCCACGAGCGTGGAACACCCCAGCTAGGACAAACTCCATTCTTCTTACTGGTCTTCCGACAAGTTTAATATTGTACTGTGTGTAAGTGTGTGTAAGTAAGGGATGAGGAAAGGACAAGGAAGAGGAAAGAAAAATGGCGCGCGATCCGCGGCTTGTTTGTTAGGATGCTGATCCGACATTTGCCTAGTGTTGAAGGGAGAAACCATGGAAAAGACCAACCGGCCACTAGCATTCTCCAACATAACTCGATCTAGCTATCCAGGTAGTGTCGGAAATCCTGGCATAGTCGAAGCCTAGGACCTCCCGGCCAGAAGCACTGCTGTGATATCAGTTGATGTCCTTTGTCGTTCGGTCGGTCAGTCGGCGGTCAGTCGGCGGTCAGTCGGCGGTCAGTCGGCGGTCAGACGGCGGTCAGTCGGCGGTCAGTCGGCGGTCAGTGGGCGGTCAGTGGGCGGTCAGTAGGCGGTCAGTGGGCGGTCAGTCGACGGTCAGTCTGTCAGTCGGCGGTCTGTCGAAGGTCAGTCGGCGATCAGTTGGCACTCGGTCGGCGTTCTGTCGGCGGTCGGTAGGCGGTCGATTGGCGGTCGGTCAGCGACGGTCGACGGGTAGTCAGCGTTTTCTTGGCGGGCAGTCGATAGGCAGCGGCGGACAGTGGGCGGACGGTCGGCGAGAGGTCAGCGGGCGGGCGGCGGACAGTTGGTCGCCGGCAGATAATCGGTCGGTTCCCGGTCGGCCGCCCGAGCGCTGTGGAGTGGGCCATATTGCCAGGCCGGCGCCGTTTCGCCAGTCAGCCTGCAATATTGGGACGAGTGCGGGGAGTCGAAGCGCCGTGCTGGCGGCGCGGCCGAAAAATCTCCTCCAGGGTAACGTGATTGAAGCGGTCTCTCTCCGCTGCCTGCTTCCACTGGCTCAACCGCCGGCCTGCTCCGTCACTCGAGATTTTAATCTCGCATCTCCTCAAAGGCAGAGGAGCCCCTATCAGGTCTCGCTCGCCCGGCGCCGGGGCCCCGGAGCTAGGAGAGGGCCGAGAGATTTGCTCCGCCCCCTGCGCCGCCCCCGCTGGGAAAACTTTTTTGCTTCTTCTTTCCTCCCGGGGAAGCCTTCATCTGCCGCAAACCGCAGTTTTATTTCTTTTCTCTTCCATCGGTTAGGCGCGCGCAAAACGCACATTGCGACCGGAGAGCACTTAGTGGCAGGCGCCGCTAAGACAAAAGGGCACGTCGGGGTTCGAAGAGTGAACAATTTAGCTTCGGAGATGCATCCATTGGCGGGTTTATAGCGAACCGCATTGCGTCGTAACCTTTTTAAGCCTGTCGTTCTCCAAGAAATGATAGTACGTGATAGTAAAGTAAGTAGGTAACGCATAAATATGCCGTTTCTACTATTGCTTAAGAAATATTTTATCTTCTAAATTAAAACTTAAAAAATGGTCTTTGGAAGTTAGTTTTAAAAAATGTAATAATGTTCACCAAGTGGCTGAAAAACAAAAATAATGTAAAATAAATTATTCTAAATTACATAAAATGTTTTGGAATACCTTTTCCCAAGTTTCGCGCGTTTTAGTTAATGTTCTTATGAGTGTTATTAATCATTATTTAACAATGTAATATTCGCGAGTGGGTTACCTATTAAGCGAGGACCGTGACGACGCCACTGGCACCGCCAATGGCGCTGACACAATGTCCATTAGGGCCATTGTCGCCTGTACCACTAGCACCACCACCACCACCGCCCACAGAGGCGCTACCGGAGCCGCCACCATTTCAGTGGCGTCCGCCGCCGCCGCCGCCGCCGGCGTCAACAACGCCCACGGCCGCCTGGGCGCGCGGCTGTCGCTGCCATCAAAGCCAGCAGCTCTTCCTGGCTGCGTGACCCGGTGTCTGCTCCAGTTAATTGCCTTCGCCTGGCGCTCCGCGGGCGTGGCCCCCAGCGCTGCCGGCATGCCAGCGGGAAGCTGCGGCCCTTTTGGCGAAGAGCGCAGCGAGGAGGAGGTGGGGTGCTGGTGATAAAGCAGAGGAGTGTTGCGATGAGAGGGCTGAGGTGGGCGAGGATAACGATGAGGGTGTACTTTAAAATTTTATTAATATATGGTAATAATTTTCATTTGGTGTGAAGACTATCTGGCCATGATAGTCATCTGTCTATTGGAAGACCGAGATATTGTTACTGGAGTTTAAGTAAAGAGTCATTGGATGACGGTGTTGATTATAGTCAACGATATAATTGGATTCAAGCGAGTTGGGATAAATTTGGCTGTCAGTAAGTTTACATAAAAAATGTTTGCGTTAATTTTGTCTAATGTTTGAGGTCTAACGACACTTCGCCTACAACACTGCAAAATATAGATGAGAGTAATGGGGCAGAGGAGGTTCACAATAACAGTAATGAAGCGGGAGAGAATAAGGTAGATGAGAAGAAAGACGAGGAGAAGAGCGAAGAGCGAAGAGCGAAACCGAGGAAAAAACGATTAACATTGGTAAACCAATTGGAAGGGGAGCCGCAACGATGGTACTCAGCGTAGTTTTTCGTCTATCTTTGCTTATGTAAATTGATAGTAAATCATCGCTTAGGACTTTTATTATTAGAACTTTTCTTATCTCTAAGTCATAGTTTCAACGCAAATCAGATGCTTACAAAAAATTAAAACACGCCATGAGTAATCTTTCGCAAAATCTCCACCGTTCTTCGCCAGACCTACCCATAAATATGAAGCAATCGTATGTCGATATACCTAAGAGTGGTGTAATTAAAGTAGCATATTGAATGTTGAGCAATCGCAAAAATGATCATAGTATTTATGTCTTTGCCATACATCAAGAACTGAATATATTTGAACACTAAACTTGCAGAAAACAATTGCGTGATATATTGCTAAATGAATGAAGAGTTTGTTATTAAATATTAAAAAATTTCTTCAATTATATATCAGTTTAATCTGTGGTCCGGCGTTTGTTCCTCTCCCATTGATCTCCGAATACCGAAATAGCATTATTATGTGACAGATAACAAAGACGAGTAGGATAAGAATGAGAAATTATAACGAGTGAAGACACGTAAAATGAGGAAAGAAAGGAAGAAAGAGGCGAGAGAGAAAAAGATGGAAAGAGTACTTCAAGAGAGAAGAATTCAATGTAGCGGGGAAAGAGGAAGACGTACTACAGTAGGATATGCCTTTCTATAAGTTCTTCTATTTTGATGAAATATACATCGAATATCATCCACTTTGTATTGGAACATTTGATTCTTTGTTCGAATGGAATGTAGTAATATATGAAGGGCTTAGAACAACAAGGGACTATCCCACATTTTTTGTGAAGTTGAATTAATAGCATTTCGTAAAACTTCAAATATTATTGTTTTAGTGCAATGTATTATTTAAATCCAGTATGGGTTTATAAGCAAGTGTACTGTGTATAAAAGTTTTAAAATATAGAGATTTATATTATGAAAGTTCAGATAAAACCCTCAATATCCCCCCTAGTTGTACTGAGCCCTTCATGTATTAGCTATATTCAAATTTACGTTGTATTGACCAGCTGAGATTCTTGAGATGCCTACAACTGAATGCCTTTTATTTGTGCATATGGTGTACAAAAATATCATGAATAGATGCAACGAAAAACTGATAGATAATATCAACATGATTTACAAACGTATTGAATATGTATAATCCTGAGCTTACTGCAATTGCCGGCGCACCGTAGAATATTTCCGACATTAAGTACAGCGGGGAGAATATTTTTCACGTTAAAATATTCGTGTTTCGTGACACGTGCAGCATTTTGTAATTTATTAAACGCCAGAAGCAAGTCGACAGGAATATGTGCAGATGATAGTTTCGTGCACAATTTATGCAACTATGTATTTCATGCGAGTGCAACCCTCTGACCTCGCTCTCATTTGTCCCTGCAGCCATTAGCCGCCAGACATTCGCTCTGTCGCAGCGGGGTGGGGTTGGTACCAAGATGGATGCCCGTGCGACAATGGTGGTGATTGACGATCTGCAGATTGTCGCTTATCTGTGAGTGTCAAGTTATAATGCCCCAATTCGCTTGGACGCTCGGCTTAATTACTCGTCCGATCACTGACAATCCACATGTCCTTGTTTGCGAATTCGTTCATTCTTCATGTTCTCGTGTATGGCATTGAGAGCGAAACTCGCCATTCACATCGTTTAGAAGCAGAAGGGAATGTGATTTCTGCTTGAGTTTTGTGTTTTTATCGTTTTTAATAGTAATTGATGTTAATATTTGCGATGATTTTGGTATTATATATGTACTTTGTAATTACAGACACTAGTAAGTAAAATCGATGATTACGGCAGAAATCTTGTGAAAATCTGTATATACAGATATAATCTTTCACAATAAAATGTTTTTGTCTATTTTGTAATTTACATTACATGAGGATGTTACAGTTCAGCATATATGTTTGGAGAAATGTTACTTTATCTTCAGTGATCCCTTTCAGACGATGTGTAAAAGAAAACATAGGATAAATAAACATTATGATAGGGAAGACTGAAATTGATATACAATTTCTCGAAACAAATACTGAACTATATCATTTTAATATAATGTGAAGTACGAAAACAAATATTCTGAAACATTACTTCTATTTTACCTATCCTTATTACAAGGGGTTTCAGTACTTTGTTAAATGTGTGTTAATGGGCCGGTCGTTAATTGAATCTATTCAATAAAAAAATCAGAATGAATGTTCGCTAATAAACACCATTGAGCATAACTTACCAGATGCTTCTGCTTGCTGGTTCATTTACTTTTCATGATCAGATGTGATTCGACATACCTGAAAGAAGAAAAAATGAATTATTAAAAGAAATGGAATTATGTTTTAGTATCCAAGAAGACAGACATTAAAAAACACAATGAGGTTCTTCATATTCTCAAATTTCAAAAACCTTGTGGAAAATAGATTGAAGTAAACCAGTGTTTATTCAGGCTAAGTAAGAATTAACCTAATGAAAATAAAGCAACATATTCATTGGCGTCCCACACCGCCAGACGCATCCTTCATAGATAGATGTCACAAACTGTTAAAACCGTCTGAAGCAATACTAACATCGACTGCGATAAGCCAATGGCGGATTGAGTTGCCCTAATGGAAGCAAACTGTTTCAACTGACCAGCGTCCCATCAAAGGCTGCGACGCTTTTTATATTTTTATTAAATTTTACATTGGCAGATAGTACAACGTACAACCGTGAGGCTCTTCAGTTGATTTACCGAGTACCTTTGTATCAGCGAAGTGTAAAGGTCATAACTTCCTGTCACCTCCCTGATAGTGATTTTATTAGGTGATCCCTTCAACCAAGGTTATTGCGAGGAAACTTCTTTAAACATTCGTTAGAGGGAGATGACAGGTAGAATGAAATGCAATTGTAGAGACCTCTAAATGCAAGAAATGTCTTTATCTGATCTAATTTCGGAGAGATATTGAAGGAAAATGTGAAATGGGAGTCTGTTTCTTAGGTGGGACGTGACTGCTCCTTGTACATGATTTAAATTATTGAAGACATTATGTGCCAGTTTCGTAATGAAGGAAGTATGGGTTCTATTGCAAGATCGTGTCTTATTGCTTACAAACCAGAAGACATTTACTGTTATTCTTATGATTTTGTTTTGATAGATTTGCAAGGTATTTAATGTGATTGGGGCAGCTGAAATCCATTCATTGTACGCGTAAGTTAATATCTGACGAAGAACAGATTTATAAATAGTGAATGAGGAAAAGTTAGGGATATAAAGAAGAGTTTCTCTTGAGAATCAGACGCAAAATAGCTAAACGTCTGTTAGCTTCAATTACTTTGGACGGGATCTGACTGTGCTAATTTAATCTTGTGTCCATGAGAACGACGAAAAGATTAATAGATGAATTTAACACAGACCAGGGAATGAGACGTCCAGCGATGGTAAACCACAGATGGTAAATTATAATTTGCACAGTTTTCTTAATTTTTGACGTGATTCTAGATAATTTTGTCACCCAGAAATAAGTATGCTGTGTGGTACGTTTGTTCCCTCCAAATGAAGGGAACAGCAAAGGGAATATTTCGTGAACCTTTTAATCTACTTATTAGGAGTGCAACAAAAGACACACAGCATACATGTGGGGCCCAATTTGGGTCCTGGTGGCCAACTTTATACCCGAAATAAAGTTCTTAACACTTCTTTATCAGAAGATTAAGGGTTTGGTTTTTGTGATTCAGAGTTAATTTTCCACACATATATAACAAACGAATTCGGGCTATTTGCACATTTACGAGGAATTTCTTCTAGATCAACAATCAGTATCATCGAAGACTCTTTCCGTGCTAACAGATCTCTCAATCCTGGAACGCAGCTGGCAAAAACCACTAAGCAATTCTATTTGTTCCATCATGACTTATCAGTAATGTTGTCAATTCGTAGAGCTAAATATCCCGAATTCAGTGTCATGTATAGGAATTTCTTTTTCACATGTCAAATGTTTCTGCACAATTGCAACTGCAGTTGCAGTTGAATAACCATGTGAAGTTGCAGCAAAATAACCAATTCCCAGCGTTTTCAAGCATTTCCATAGATAGGGGGCAGCGTGTCACAGGAAACTTGGCCCGATAGGCAAAATCTGATTTCATATTCAAATTTAGTGTCCAATTCTCAGCCAAAAACACCATTCAGATTCTTTGTTACAATAATGCTGTTGACTAGTACAATTAATTTAATTGCATATCGCATTAGTAAACAAAAGTGTGGTCGATTTTTGCTCGATTTTTTAGATTCTACAACGGAGGAAGAAGAGATGATAAACTATTTTGAAATATATGCCAATTTATTTCGTAAGTAAATTAATGCGGTGGAGAATTAGATAATGAACTGACTAATTTGGAAGTTGTAATCACTGGGTTATTTTCTGAACCTAGTTCGCTGATAGAATAAGAATGGATTGCAATATTTAAATTTGTTATTGTAATATCTAAACTATCGGGAAGGCAATTCGCATTAACTCTGCGAAGTAATGATATTTTCCTTCCGGTTTTCTAATTCCCTTCTCTTTCCTCATGGAAAGTGATCTCACTACTAGATACATCAAAAAGATTTACAAATAAGCGCATCTTTACGTAGTAGCCAGTCTAACAATATCTCTATTTCCGATCTTTGCTTCCGTAGAATATGTTTCACGGTGGGGGGGGGACTTGTGTGCCAAAGTACGCATTCATAAATGTCAGAATCATTCAATATAATTAAAATTATTTAGTGCTAACTTGAATTTTACACACCCCAGGGGTGATCACGCAGGCCATTACTTCGCGCAATCGGCCACTGTCAATACCCCTAAAGCGATAAATAGATAAATCATGGAAGGAGAGCACTGTTTTCATGAAAGGAGCGCCCTTGATGGCAGGCCAAATGGAGGGGGAACGGCCTTGTAAAGATCCGAACGAGCTGCGAGGCAGGAGCGGGGGCGGAGACAGGGGCAAGAGGGCGATAGTAATGGAAATCAACGATTCTATTTTTGTCCCGTCTAGGAATCGAACTCCGGGTCGCAACACAGAAATTAGCACGGTGTCCATGAGCCACTCTAGAGAAGTAGCGTATTCATTGGCATCGCGCTTGGACATTTTCCTCATTGGTATCTGCTTCAGGCTACTCCTTCAGAGGCAGATACGGTCACAAACTAAACTAAAATTATCTGCGGCAACACTAACATCGCCTGCAAAAATCAAATGGCTAATCTAGTAGCTCAAAGAGAATAAAACCAACGTAATAACTCACCTGTGACAACTGATCAACTGACCAGTGTCCAACGATTGCTGGGACGCGACGAAATGGTATTTGCCTTCTCTCTCCTCATTGAAATGTATTTGAATTAGAGTCACTCACAGGCGCAACTATTACATAGTGTTATTTCTAATAATATATCTATTTCGAATCTTTGCTTCTGTAGAATGAGTATTACAGGGTCGGGGACTGTGAGCCAAAGCACTTATCAACAAATGCCAGAATCATTCAAAGTATTTAAAATTCAATCCTCCTAACTTTTCACCCTTTCCACGGGTGATTACAGGAGCCATTATTTCCCCAGGTGGCCACAATCAATACCCCCAAAGCGATGAATAGGTAAATCGTCTAACGAGAACTCTATTTTCATGGAAGGTGTGGCCTTGATGGCGCGCTAAGCGGTGGGGGAGGCGTCCTTGCGAAGAGCCGAGCGAGCTGCTGCGCTAATGACGCGGGGCAGGGGGGGGGGGCTGGGGCGGGTGGACGCGGGGAAGAGGCATGGGGCGGGTGCGACGGAGCCGGGGCTCATGGATGCGCGTAAATAATTTAGGTGCACTTGCGCTGATCTACGGCGCATTAGGGCGCCGGCGAGGCCTCTAAATCTCCGCAGGTGTTTACGCCGCCTCCCACGCCGTCGGCCTCCTCCGCGGCTTTTGCTGGCGGTCGTTGTCTTTGCTCTCTATCTCTCTCTTTCTCTCTCTCGCTCTCGCTCTCCCTCGCGCTCTCTCTCGCTCTCCCTCACGCTCTCTCTCGCTCTCCCTCGCGCTCTCCCTCGCGCTCTCCCTCGCTCTCTCTCCCCCTCGCTCTCTCTCCCCCTCGCTATCTCTCGCTCTCCCTAGGTCTCTCAAGCTCTCTCTCGGTCTCTGCCGGTTTGTCTATCTCTATTTCTCTCTCTCTCTCTCTCTCTCTCTCTCTCTTTCGCTCTCTCTTGCACCTGTGCTTGCTCGCTCGCTCGTCCGCATGCTCTGTGGATGCATTTGCACCTTCTGGTTCTTCGTTATCTTTGCTGCATTTAATCACCATCGTTGCTTTCAAACTTCTCTAAGCGTAGTTTTGCTCCTCACTCCTTCACTTCTCCTTCCTCTTTTTACTCCTCCTTCCTCTTTTGTCTCGCGCCGGCTGAGGTGACTTAAGGCATTAATTGATGTCACTGCAGGGCCACTGACCGAGATGTTCACCGTCGAGTCCCGACGGTGGCAGGAGTTTCGACATTAGCTAGACAGCTCGGTGAAATTCAGCCGCTGTCTGGAAGAGAATTAATTCCTACTAACTTTTCAACCCCCTCCCCACGGGTGATTCCAGAGGCCATTTCTACCGGCCGCTCTGATCAGTAGTTTTCCATGATTTCTCCGATCAACACTAGGCGAATGCCGGAGTAGCACCGTAACAAACGGGCCACAGACAGCGCGCGATATTTCCTTCCTCTTCCTTGTCCTATCCTCACCCCCACTTCAACACACACTCACATGCACTACACTACCCACTTGCTGGAAGACCAGTCGGGAGCTTAGTGCTTGTCTCGGCTGGGGCGGTGGGAGCTCCACGCTGGTGGGAGATTCATGTTGGGGTAAAATCACCGCAAATCAACGTAGGTCGACGGCGAATCTTGCCATCCAGCGAGGAAACATCGCCGCACATGCACTACTAGACTACTGACTGTAGCAGTTGATCTCAGTCACTAATCAATTAATAAATCAATCAACTACAGCGGCTTTTGTTAACGCTATCTTTGTGCTCTCTCTCTCTCTCTCTCTCTCTCTCTCTCCTGTGGTTGCTCACTCGCTCACCCGCCTGCTCTGTGGACGCGTTCGCAGCTTATGGTTCTGCGTTTTCTTATCTGCATCACTATCGTTGCTTTCAAGATTCTGTGACAGTATTCTTGCCTCTAACTCTTTCACTTTTCCTTTCCCTTCCTCCTCCATTTCTAGCTCGCCTAATTTCATCCCTACTTTCTTCACACTCGCATCATCAGCAATACTGACTCCCCGAATTTAAATTCCTACCGTTGCTTTGTGTACGAGTTGGGAGTTTGTGTTTACTTAGATACACGCGTGTTGGAAAACAGCATGTCAGAGGTAGTTATAATATATTCTCTCCCTCTGTCTGAGAAATTTGAGATTATAACTCTGCCTTGGGCATTGATGTTTTTCATTGAATATTGCGAAGGTTGTTGTGGTTGCGAAAGCTATTGTGGACGTGTCTCGTGTAGTAGATTCTGTGACAAAACAACCACGATCTAAGATTAATGAACGTACTGAGAAGCATTTCTTGAATTCTCTACGGAGTAACTACGATACTAATACCACAACGATGATATTAATAATAGTAATAATAAAAACATAAATAATAAGAAAAATAAAAAGTATGTAGTGCAGATTTTTAGATTAGATAATTATCTTATCGTTTTCATCGACCAATGCTGGATTTCTTATTATGTTCCATCATCGATGTCATTATTTCTTACTTCGTTAACAATTTTCTTATAAATTCGATGGTCGAGATCGCTCGAATATGTTCCGATCAGAATGTCTAAAAGAACCGCGGATTGAGCTTGCATATTGTTTAATTTATTTCCCGTGCGTTGTCGTGCAAAGAACTTCTTGTTTCGCTGACGGCGGTGCGTAATGCACGAAATTGTGTGAAGTAGACCGGGAATCACTCGTTTAGAAGTATCCGCTGGAAATTCAATCAAAAGATCAATCAAATCATTAGTATTGAATTCAATAAATGACTATCCTCTTAGGTTGAGATGTTCGTGAAATTGCTACTTACGAGTTTTCTACTTATAGTAGCTACGTATTTTAAACCTATTTGGAAACTGAAAAAACTTCTCCGTTATGTATATATAATTGTCTTCAATAACCTATTATTGGTGATGAGAATTTAATTTCCAATGCTCTATGTTATTTATTATTTTTCGCAGTTTAAGATTTGTTGCTCGCATCTACGTGTAAAAGGTCATGGTCTCCAATAAGAATTTTTAATTATATACGTTTTTACGTTTAAATAATTTCATAATTTTAAAAATTTGAGCTAAAAGATTTCTATTCTCAAAATTCTGTAAGTGCTTGAAACGTTTTTGACAGCACAATCTTACACTATCGATACTTATGCCATTCATTCTTATCAATTTTTTTCTTTTATGATATTCACATGAAATTACCACTATAGACAATTTCTTTAGGATACCTTTTTTTGTTCTATTTTTACCACATTTCTTTGAATGAAATATTTCTAGATTTGGATATACTTTAGCTTACCCCCAAAATAAAATAATACCTTAGAAATTTGAAATTGATACTTTATGCAATCTACAACTCTTGAAATCTAATCACTAAATGGAAGATCCTATATCTTCTGGCGTGATATATATCTTGTCTGCTACGCTGTTTACCGCAAGATGTTATCTCTGCAGTGTCTCCTGTGATTAACATTCCTTGTTAAATATTGTAAATGCTTTCTTCAATAGGCAAGGTTTTTTATTCTATTCTCAAAGTTTTTTCTAATAAGGTTAATGAAGAATGTCATATCCCCGCAAAACATTTTAGGAGCTGTCACCTTAATCCATCACCATAAGCCGGAACATTAAATGTGAGACCTTGACTGGCGAGGCCGGCGCAAGCCCATTAGCTACCGTGGTGGACCGTCGCCGTGGCCATTTGGTCGTTGGTCGCAGTTCCTTATCGCTCCGCCCCAACCGCCTGCATTCCCTCACCTCATGCCAGTGCCGAGCCAGCTGCACTGTGTATCTCCAGAGTGTTTGCCTTTTGCTATAACAGCGTCGCCCACGTTCTGTCGCCCCCTCCCAGGCGGACGCGCGCGTTTGTGGCCCCGCTGCCGTCCCCGCTGCCGCCTCCGCTCCCACCCCGCTCCCGCCTCTGCTCCCGTCCCCGCTTCCGCCCTTGCTCCCGCCCCCGCTGCCGCCTCGCTGCCGCCCCCGCTGCCGCCCCCCCTGCCACCCTCGCTGCCGCCCCCGCTGCCCCTCCCGTTGCCGCCCCCGCTGCTGCCCGCGCTCCCGCCCCCTCTCCCGTCCCCTCTCCTGCCCCGCTGCTGCCCCCGCTGCGGCCCCCGCTTCCTTCCCCGCTGCCGCCACCGCTACCGCCTCCGCTACAGCTCCCGCCCCCTCTCCCGCCCCCATTCCCGACCACGTTTCCGACCCACGCTGCTGTCCAAACTGCCGCCCCCGCTCCCACCCTCGCTCCCGCCCTCGCTCCCGCCCCTACTGCCGCCCCCGCAGCCGCCCCCCTGCCTCCCACGCCATCGCTCTAAGGCCCAGCTTCTCCTTCATAGCCAGCACCGTCAACGCTCTACACTCGAAATAAAACGTCAGCATACACAACGCGTTATGTGTACAATCTCTAATATGTAGTTTTCATTGTGATTTTCGGTCAAAAAGAACAATGTTTTCTTATCTGCCGTCGATTCTTGTCTTTATTAGTTCCCGATAACTTGCATTACCAGGTAAAGAAGAGTATCTGGCAAGATGTAACACGCGGAAATTTAGAGTGAACATGTATGAAATCCTAAAGTAAGCTAAATAGGCACGAGAGAGGTGGTTCAGGGTTTCAATCAATGTCACGCCAGAGCATCTGATCGGGATGTCCTAGGTTGGAGTCCCGACGGAGGCAGAATTTTCGACTCTAGCCTGTCAGCTATGTCGAATTCAGTTTTTGGCCAGAGAAGAATTTCAAAGGCTGGCTGCTCTGATCGGTAGTTTTCCGTGGTTTCTTCGATCAACACCAGGCGACTGCCGGAGAAGTAACCTAAGGAACGAGCCACAGATCACGTGCAATTTTTCTTTCCCACTCGTTTACCTAACTACTTGACCCCCCTCACACACACACACCCACTTATTTGCACTACACTGCCGGGAGAACGGTAGGAAGTTTAGAGCTTGCCCCGGCTGGTGCAGTGCCCCGCTGGTGGGAGATACCTGGCTGAGAAAAACCCTCTAGCCGACGGTAGGTTGTCGCCGGATCTCACCATCCAGCGGGGGAATATCCCGCCACATGCACTACATTAACGGGGCTCATGACCTTTGCGGTTGGACCGGAATCACTAACAACCAACTAACCGACGAATCTAAATAGACCGTGTTCCCCCGCTGGTGGGAGATACCAATAGTGAGAAATCATTTGAAAGCCTACATATAAGTTAGCGCTGGATCACCATGCAGTGGGAAATGAACAGTCTCCTTCCGGGATAAAACCACTACACTAACGGGACTAATGACCATAGGAGCTGAAGTGTTCGTAAGCATCAATCAATTAATCAACGAATTCGATTCCGGTAGGCGCCACAAAATTATCGATGAAATCAAGTTAATTTCTGGTACGTGGACGCGATCGATGCCACAACCTCCCACTCACTCTCACACGCGAACCGTTAGGCCATTTCCTTCACGATCACTACTTCTGGTTGACTAAATATTAGGATTGACACCCAGAAAATGATTGGTACATTGTACTAGTATATACAAGCCCCCTCCCTTGGCACGTGTTGCAAGTGCCACGCGCTGCACTACCTCAGGATTGTTTGCGTCTCGCTTTAACAGCGTCGCCCACTCTGCCGTCGCCGCCGCCGCCGCGGCCCTCGCCCCGCAGTTGACGGATGGGGGCGCGCAGCTCGTTAATAAGCACGCTCTCCGTCGCTGAGCGCTTGTCGTCTCGAGGTCTTTGCAACTCGCTGAGGCGCTTCTCGACAAGAACACACTGGCCGTGATTTAGCAAGAAATTTGTCGAAAGTGATGATGCAGCGCAGCGCGCAACGGAGCTGTGAAGAGAGAACGCGGAGATGCAGATGTTGTGGAATGAGGAAAATTTGTTACCCCGTGCTCAGATATTAACGGTTTCTTTGTTAAGACCAAAACCACTCAAGGAGGCGGGGAAATATAATAACTGTGATATCGTACGTCCAAAATAAGGATCTTAGAATCCTCCCAAATACAAATGCTGTGCAAACGTAATCATGAAACTACACTATCTTCTAGCTGGAAGTACCGAATACACCGAAAATCCGAAATATGTAATTCTTAATAATAATGACCAAAGTACGAAATATTCAATTTTTAATAAATATTATCACACATTATTAATTCGGGAATAGGTCAGTTAATTCGCCCATTACCCAGATTATTTGGTTAAAGTTACATGAACTATAAATACATGACTATAAATGTAATCGTGTCGGACACTATCCGGCTTAACATTAGCCGCTCCGAATGGGAGGTGTCTTATGTTTTCGCGGGAAGTATTTTGGTGTAAACATGCATAGAAAATTATGTGTTGTTGCTCAGGCACATTGTTTAACGAACATCGTGAAGGATGAAGGTCGGAACCTCGACATCCCAACTCGCAAACGCGCAGACAAGCGTGAACTCAAGTACAAAGTGAGTTTACTTTAGGCTAGGTGGTATCGGGTAAATATAAATTTACGATATTGTAGAGCTCGAAACTACAAACTAAACTTCTACATGGCATTGCATTAGTTTGCGTGTACTCTCTGAGACACTTCATTCTCCAGCGCCGTAGGTTTGGGCGGTGTGCACCCCTGCCGTTGGCTTACTCACAAATCAAAGCATTGGCTCTCGGCTTAGCTTCGCCCCTTATGGAAGATTTAAGTGCCATGTTACGTGCTATAGCACTGCAAAACTAAATAATCAGTAAACATGAAGAATCAGGCTAATATTTAATTTAATATAGCTACTACACATAAACAAACATATAGTTTTTGGAAATTTAATTAGATAGATTTCTTTTCTAAACTATGGATCATAAGACAATATTAATTCTTTCCGAATCAACACTGCTTCAAATATAAGATTTATTAGTTGCACTTCCTTCTTTTTACTGCGTTTGCAGGAAGAATTCAAAATATTATGTTTTACGCTGCAAATAAACTGCAGTGTTCATTAACACTTTCTCACGTCATTTGCACTCAATCAAATTTCTCATAATTTGTACGTAGTCAATATAGTATTAAGTCAACCTAATATATTTAGTTTAAGAAACCTTTTAATTTTACACTGCAATGCAAAATCCATAATAGTTTGCATTGTTGGCTTTAAAAACATGTCTGGAGTAGTTTGAAAGCGTGTTTCCCATAATCAGTTGCATCCTATTGACAAAGAGGTTTTGTTCAAACGTTTTCATTATAGGGCATACAATATCGATCAATGTTACTGTCGTGATAATCATGATCACATATCAGATGAAGAGCTCGATTCGAAATTGCACTGGCGTAAATTTGCATAAATGAGACCTTGGAACAATTGTGTCCGTCCAAAGCAAACATTATTTTACACGTATTTTCATTGAATACATCTTGTGTGGAAAATGATTTAAAATGGACGTATTGTCATCGAAATACATGTTTTTGTAATTGCCAAAATGGAGTTCATATAGATTTTGGTGCATAGTTGCAGGCAATACCAACAGAGAAAAACAAGCAACGAAACATGTTCCACGGATCAAAGTATCGTGTTACAGCCTCTCTATCACTGGGAACAGAGTACTTCCGATAAGCCGATCTAATGGTGATGAATATGGGTCGCCAATCTCAGTTTTCATTGGATTGGGAGACCAGATTAAACGTTGACGCAAATTATATGTGCGATAACGATGGACATTTATATCTCGCTTTCATTGGCATTCACCCTCACATTATCATGAAAAATGAAGCCTGGCAATTTTTAGCCGATACGATCTTTTCATCGTGTTAAAAAGGTTACAATTTTTGAGATTGGAATGTGTATAAACACTAGAGTTGCAAATTCACACAATATGAAATTACTATAACTACGTTGACTAGATTTCGTTTTTCTTTGACACACGCTATTGTTTCTCATCAAAACTATTTTATAGACCTATTATTATGAGGAATAAAAATCAAATATTTCATATTACGCATATTAAGGAGCGTAAAGGGTTAGATAAATTACAATAAAAACACTGAATTGGCGCGAAAAGGAAGAGGCATGAGCAGAGAAGAAACAAGGAAAAATAAATTGCAAAACAGAATTGAAGGAATAAACACAGAAGCGGAAAGAAAGAGACGAGAAAGAAAAAAAGCACGCGAGAGTAAAAAAAAAGAATGTCACCGAACGGGAATGGAATAGGCTTGATAAAAAAGGGCGGTAGAATAAAGCGAAGAGCCGAGTACAATACCATCGATAACCCGTTTCGAAAAAACCTCTTTCGCCGCTCGAGTTAAACGCGTTTGCTGGCGCGCGTCCCGCGTCCCGCGTCCCCAGTGTTTGCGCGGGACGCGGGAGCCCCAGGGCGACCGCGCGGCGCAGGGGAACCCCCGGCCGCGGCGGCGGCGGCGGCGGCAGCGGCGGCGGCGGCGGTGGAGATTTAAATAAAAGCGGGCGGCCATTGTGGCTCTGGAGCGAAGCCGCTCCGCCCCCGCCGCGCGTTGCAATTCAGATGGGCGGCGGCGGCGGTGAGGGCCGTGAGGATAATGGAGGCGGCTGCTGCGCCGGTGCAGGGCAGCTCGGATACCCGCCCCGTGGGCCTGCCTTGCCCCGCTGCATGCCCGTCCCCCTTCATCCCGTTCTGCTTCGTCACGTGACACCCTCCCTCGCCTAGCTTAAAGAAATCCTTCATACGCCTTTCTTCGGAGGGGAAGTAAAGCTGGCTGTCCCATGTTAATAGATTTATTGCATGTAAAATATCTTAAAGCCTAAATGAATTCTCTGAGCTAAATTCAAATCGCTTGTTTTGTCGCCCCAGGCATACCTCCTTTCTCCGCTAGTGGGTGAAAGGAGCGTCCTCATCCTCTTGCCATCACTTTCAGGCACTTTCTCCATCCCAACTCTGCTTCACCCTTCCCTCCTCGCCGTGACTCGTTCTGCGTTGACGTATCCTACCGACCCACTGCGCATTTTATCCGTCCTCCCCTCGGCCCGTCGCACCCGTATGCCCCACCTGCTCCACTCCACTCTTCCGAGCTCGTCACACTCCTCCCCCGACCTACTCATTTCCGCCACGCTCTCTTCATCTATTCCCGTGGCTAATTTGCCCGCTCCAGCCCAGCCGTTTCTCTTCGCCTCACGTCACCCCACCCTGCTACACGCTACTGTACTGCCTCGCCTCGCGACGCCCCGCTCCATGTTCTCTTCCTTTCCGCCTTTCTGCGCCCTGTCTCCCCCGCTTTCCCTCTCTCTCTCGCCGTTGCAGAACTCCGTTAAGTCCATCTCTCTCTCTCTCTCTCTCTCTCTCTCTCTCTGTCTCTTCCCTTCCAGACCATTCCCCGCCCCGTCTCTCATTGTCTCTCCATGCTCTACCCTTCCTTGGCCATGCCGTGTCTTGGTGCCCTGTGGAGTCCCTCTCCGCTCCATCCTGCCCCACACAACCTTGTCTGCCCCGCTCCACCTCGACCCGACATGTCAGTAAACCGCCCCGATCTGCGCTTCACTGTTTCCTTCTCGTCGCACCCTTCTCCCCGGCCTATTCATCCCCTCCGCCTATCCAGAGGACCGCCTGCGCTCCCCCTCCTGCCGTCGAGCGCTGCCAGCGAGGTGACGGATCGGGCGCTCACAGGCCTGAAAAATCTCCGCGCGCTCCTCCGAGCCTTGACCTGGCTCAGCGCAGGACTTGCGCTGGAGTGCGTCGCTATAGTCGCCGTGGGGTGCGTGGGGTGCGGGAGGGGGAGGGGGGCTTGTCCCTTGTTCTCTGCGCGTCGCGGCGAATTAACATACGAGGGTGTAACGCGTAGGAAAAAAAACAATCGCTGCCATGTGCTAAAAGTTTGATTGATCGCTGTTCCTCCAACATACCCATCGATTTTCCTCCATGGTTCAACAAGGGAGACCATAATACTACTCGTACAACTGATAATAATAATAATAATAATAATAATAATAATAATAATGAACATGATAATAACAATAGATTTTTAATAAATTTTCAGTATCTTTACAGTTCTCCTTCCCTAATTCCAGAATGTACTAGTTGGTTACATTGATAGGTTGGCAGTTAGATTCTACTGTCAGCTGCGAATAAGAGGGGAACGTCTGTTTTTTTTTTCTAGGGCTGTTATCCAGCCGATTACACTTACGTCCCGATAGAACACAAGCTTCACTACTAGATACCAACACACTTGCTGGCTCTCCTGAAATGGAGGTCAGCTGAACGCGAGGCCCTGAGCGACAATACACACATGAGAAGCATGGGACAAACAACCATGCGCAAGGCTGAACTCGAACTCGAGACTTTTTGGACTGAAGCGCTGAGTTGGTACACGTTGTTTGCCACCTCAGCAATCCAGGCCGGCGGAAACGTTTATCACTGAGTCTAATTATGAAGTCCCGCCATTTTTGTAAGAAATACGAGTAACTCCAGGTAGTGAGAATTTAAATGAGAATTTAAAATCTTATTCACGTGTGCAAAACAAAAACTCTATTGACCAGGACCATCAGATGTACGCCAATCGCAAATGTTGAAGTGAAAGTTAAATGTCAGTGAGTGAGAAGTTCTTATGTTCAAAGCAAGACACATGAACTTTCTGAAGAATTAACTGTGGTGTCTTTTGTTTCTAAAGTTGTTTGAAACAAACGAGTAACAGGATTATCTTCAATAAGTCGCTTAAAATTCACGAAAGGCTTTAGTCGTACGGGTAGCATGAGAAATAATTATAGAAATAAATAGGAATCTTTCTCCGCCCGTTCTATTTTATCGTCCAAACTGCCCATCCTCATTTCTGAAAATGATGGATTGATACCAACATGAACAAATGAATGTGGAAAACAATCCACTGAACAGTGCTCACAGACACGTATCTTTGATCAAAAGACATGACTAATATTAATATTTAAAATAATCATAAAATTTACAAAGTGGATTTTGTAAATTTAAGTAGTTAAGATGATTGAATGATAGGCATTTTAAATAGCATCATAATGAAATTGGTTTCATTAATAACTGCAATTAAAGAAATAATTAAATATTTAACGACAACTTCCGTGTTTCCCTTACATTTAAAAAAATAAATACCTTTCGACACAAACTTAAACGTCTAAATGAAGTCGAAAATAATCAATTGACTTTTACTTCACATGAGTTTGTTTCTCCAAACGTGGATCTAGCAAAATAACGGATAAACTGAAAAGCCAATGAACATTTTTATCCATAATTGTTCCAAAATTAATATTTTTGCATGCATTTCGTTTTTTGAATTTTGTACTCTTCTAACTTATTTTTGAAAACCAGAAATATAACATAAAACATACAACATTGATTAGAAAATCTAATTTTAAACATTTAGACCCCAAGGCATTTACGGCTTCGTTATTGTTATTGACCATATTTATTTACGAAAATTTATATTAATTTGCATTGAAAATATGCAACTATTTCACATATATAACAGTCAGAAACATATCAACATGTTACTGATGTATACAACCGCGAAAGCAACACAGAAAGTTTTCACACGTTGCGCACATTCGTGTCATGCAATGATGGCTAGAAATAAATGATTGGTAATCAGAAATGTCAAAATGAAACTTTTGAAATATTTGAACTGTGTGAAAACACCAGTAGACAGCTCGGTAGAAAACTTAAAAGTGAGGTGATTTTGTGTGAATGAAAACTTGTGCTCATTAGTAATTCTTTTTCATTTGCTAAGACATTGCTGTCAAGTATTATTTGGCAACGTGTGAGCGGAGTGGAATTTTGTCGTGAGCGGGAACTCGTTGTGCTGTAGGAAAGAGAATGTTTTAAAAGTAAATTCGTTAAACAAAGAGAGACCTGTCTCTAGAGAACAACTCATTACTTAAAACTCAGAAAAGAGGAAACCAATTACGAGAGAACTGATTCATTTATCATCTACGAAATTAGTTTCCGGAGGGCTTGAGGAGGATTACGATGTCGGGAAAAGTGCACGAAAATAAGCTAGCAGAGTTCAACAGCACTGCTCCGGAAATTATCACGTCTTAATGTGATAGCAACAGGATTTTTTTATATTAGTTACTATCAACGTACCACAAACTGGTCGTAATATTACTGTTCATAGTTTTAGAACCCATACACGACTCTACCCCGAATACGTATTTTTCAAACCTTTAAGGATATTGAGAGTAAATATTCGCATGGTTTAAAGATGGCATCCGATAAAGTAAATAACACTTCCAAAACGATGTATGTCTCATTTTCATAGAACCCTCTGAATTTTTAAAAATTACGAAGTTACACTAATGGGTGAAAGTATATTTTCATGTAGCAAGTGAACGAATTAAAGACTAATAAAGTTAATTGTTATTTATGAGTTTCGTTAAATATTGTGTGTTTTATTAGTCATTTGGCTGACGGTCTTCGTCTGCCCTCTATGGATTGAAATACCCTAAGATCATGTTGAAACTCATTTACGATTAATACAAAAATTTGGTACAGTGAGCGTAGCTAGAGTGACCTCCGCCGGCTACAGTAAGCGACCGCGCGCAGGGCGTCTAGGTTGCCTTTTAAAGGTCTCGCCAACTATGGACCATCCCCATAACTTGTAAGCGGTTCACGTTATCGAAGTGCAGTTTTCGCTCAACAATGAGAAATCATGGGGCAAGTAATATGTTGTATAGATATAGTATAGATATCTTTGATTTTTTAAATGGAACCGTTCATATTTCTCACTAACAACAGGTAGATCATAAAAAGAGTACTGCAATGATTTAACGTATCTTGTTAACGTATAGTATTTTGAGAATAAAATTGTACTTTTCGTTGTGTGATTTTAACTTAAACGTGCAATATTTCCTGTAGCACCCCTTGCAACTCTTCCCTTTCCCTGCAATAAAGCCAGCGTTGCGAAGGCCACCTTCCCCTATAAATTTTATTGCAATACTTTTTAATCTTACGAGAAATCATTACATAAGCGATATGATTCTCTATCTAATGATAGTTTATAATTAATGATTATAAATGAAAAATATTTAAATTTCAATTTTTGAATAACTTTACTTTTCATTAATAATTCAGAACAAAGCAAAGTGAAATTGAATTTCAATAATTTATACTATATTTATCTTCTTTTCCTTATAGTAGAGAAAACAATGTAACAAAATCACTCTTAATTTTATATTTTGTCAACTAAATTTATAATGATCAGTCTATATTCCTTCTCTAATTGAAACACAGTATATTGTTGAAGAACAACATGATTACCGTCCACATTTCAATCTTTTCTTAATTGTGCACTGTATTCAATTCTATTTTAGTTTTCAGATAAACCTAGACATTTTTGTGACATCCCTTTGTTCAGGTGACTGCTTCGTCTTCAATCGACTTCTTATCGCGCTTCTTGATCTCATTCGTAGGCAATTTTGACGGTGGGGGCGGCACGCCTGTCTAAACCTTGTGAATATGACATGACTCCTGCCATCGTTGAGGCAGTACTACGATCGAAAACGTCAGTTCTTGGACAGGATCTTGTAATTACTGATTTGGCGTCAAACTGACCTTGTATTTCATGTAGACACTTTATTCCACTGTATGTGCCGCTCAATGCACGGAAGTGGAAGATATAGGCAAAACAGAACTTGTATGAAAGTTTGTTCTAGAAAGTTCACGACCATGTAAGAACCATCGATCAATATTCGATATTTATCTTTATCTATTTCATTTGAAAGTAAATTTAATTTATTATAAATGCAGGAAAGTTCTCAGAAATTTGAGTTATACAACAATATAACACATCGCTCCACACTCTTCCTTTACCACCCTGTGTGGGAGATTATTTGTAGATAAACCGTAGAAAAAGCGTTTACTTTCAGGGACGCAAGCATGGTAAAATACAATTTTAGCTCTAGCGCTAAAGATGAGATAAGATGATGTGATGATGCGTAAGATGATTCTTAAATGTTCCGATAAATGTGTGAATAAAAATACTTTCTTCTGATCGCACAAGATATTACTGACCTTAATGAATCAGTGTATCATAGTGATTTGTATGCCTGAATTAAAATAAAATGAATGTTTGCAAGACTGTCTAACAATTATGAATGATACACGTCATAAAAGTGATATTATTTTGCTCGAAGAAATGCGTCAACCGTTCAATTGATCTCGTGTCTCAACAATTCCTACTCGCAAAACAAAATGCCGCTTTTTCCACTGGTATAAAAAATAACTATTCCAGAACACGACTCGGCCTGACCATAACAACAGTCCGCAACAGTTACGCAACCGAGAAGTTTATAGTTGCAATTAAGATTGAATTGGGAAGTTGTACTGAATTACGAATTTAATCAGTAAGAGATTTCAAAATTTCAATTATTGTGTCAATCACCATTAAAATTACTGATCTTATACAATCTGCTGTTTCTATATTTATTCATCTTGTGCTGTGAACGTGAGAGTTATCCTTTCTGTCAGGGTGGTTGCTCAGAATTGCATAGGGAGCGAGTCTGCTTTATAATCTGTGCGGCTAGTCAGCGAATCTTGGTTTTGAACGCAGGCCTAGTCAGTATTCCAGCGAGTGTTTGTGATGTTGGACGACCAATGACACGTCGCAGAGTGATAAATAGTGTGCTAAAAATTAAATTACAGAATTATTCAGTTTATAATTACATTATTTTTTTGTGAAAGTGCATGAAGATTATACTACTTTGAAGTTGAGATAGCAAACGACATGTATTAAGAGAGAGTCTGATACAGGTATGTAATATTAAGCATGGTACAATTAATATTTGTATTTTTAGAATTATTTTTGTAAAACGTGAATTTTTCAAATACTTGTAATGCAACTTTCACATAAGTTAACGAGGAAATGAAAATTCTAGAGGTTTTTGTTGTAAACATTTCAACCATTTGTGTTTGCCACATATCGCGTTGTTAGGATTAATATAATTTATCGCTGTTTTTTAGAAACTTACAGAATATTATAGCATTAACCTTGTATAGCAGTTATGACATTTCGAGTGATTATTAAAAAAGTGAAACTCTATATTTCAAAAAACTCTCGTACAAAATTGAAAATAAAACCTCAATATCCTGTAAGTCGCATTTTAATATTTTTACAATTCGTAAATACTCAAGGTTACTGATATGTAGGACTCACTTTAAATATTATAGTACATAAAACATATATTTTGGAATGATTATGTTAATGAGCCGTGTAACGTGATTCGGTTAGTTTCCAAACGGCTTTCTGAGTTTCCCTGTTCTCCCCATATTTTGAGCAGCGGCCGAAGGGCAGCGCGTGCGATCGCGACCCGAGGAGTCGCACGTGAGGTGGAAGTAAACCGCCGATGAGCAGGTTTGTTTTTGTGTAATTCTGCAGTTTCGATTCCGTTTATGGTGTTCGGGTAACGTTAAGACACTACTGAACGGCGAGGGAGTATCTGCGAAATTTCTAAATTCTCATGTTTGGTGAAAGTGCAATTATAATCAAGTATTGATTCTCACATAATAGAAGATGAATCTAGTGGTGTTGCAATACTAAAGTATTTTTGCGTATTAATTGTAATGGCTCCGTAATATTACGATATTGCAACTTCAATAAAGCTCGTGTTTCACCTTTCTTCTGAAAAGCTCATAACAAAATGATACACAAAACACAGCAAAAAATAATAATCGCGAAAATATTTAAATAAAAAATAAAACAAATGTTCTAAAGGTGTAATTTTGAATATAGATTTCATTAAGAAATAAATTTTTACCTTCAATATTGAAAGGCTTCTACCAATTGGAAAATTATGACCTTCGTCATAACTAAAAAAAATCGTGAAAACTACTCATATTTAAAAATGTGTATTAAGTTATTTAATAATATAAACGACTAGATAAATATTTGGCTGAAGTCTAGTGTACGGTACAACTTACGAAAGTCGTTTAAACCGGCACTTCGCGCCGCTCCGACGTTAAATAGACAATTCTAGAGACTTTCTTCAAAAGTGATTTCTTATAAAAGTGAATTGGTAAGTATGCAGCGGATATACTCAAGGATGTTTATAGTGAACGCGAGGCCCAAAAGCCCGAGCCTCGTCGTGACTTGGATCCGGGAGAGAAGCGAGAAAACTTGCCTTTGATAGTAAATTGGCATTATGATGCGACGGGGACAAAGCATATGAAGGACGAACAATGAAAATCGGCTATCCGTAAGTTTATTCATTTCTATCAGAGCACATAGAGTAATTAGGGCTTAAGGAGACCCCCCCGCTGCTTTTCTGAGGGTGTACGGTGTACCCTACTTTAACTAAATATTAATCTATAATGTGGTTAGGAGGTCGTCTTAACTTTCAAGAGTTTTTGAAAATTCTGAAGTTTTCCTAAAATCGGCCTTAATCAGTTTTTATAGTGCGACATTCTTCTATTAAGAAACTAATTTAAAGGAAAAATAAACCGTTTTTGAAAACAATTTAAAATATCCTGGGGCCTTTTTGTAAATCTCTCCCAAAAATTTATAGATCCGTTTAATACCAAAAGACTGTGACTGAGATCAGACATTTTGTTGAATATAGCGTGAACAATTTAGGCGCTACTATTGTTCACAGACGGTTCACGGTTTGACAGGGAGCTGGAGAGTAGACCACTTGGTATAATGACGCTACCATCTTTGGGATCCGAAGACAGTTTTGAATTTTCCTGTATTTATGAACAATTTATATTGGAATTTAAAAAATATACTTAAATATTAATGAACAATTTTTTGAATTCATTTCAATGGTTTAAAATGATGCATATATTTTGCAAAGATCAGTCAATTTTTATATAAGAATATTAAATAATATTTTCAGACATTTTTCGAAGGTCAGCTTCTTGAAAGAGTCTTTATGAATAATCGAGTCTAGACCAAAATTAGATGAAAACCTTAAGTGAAAACGATCCAAATAATTGAAAAATGATACGATTTTCACAACGAATAACTTACTGCTCTAAATGCATAGTACTGTTTTTTGTGCAGATGATAATTTTTAATATTTTAGGTAGTGTCGAAGAAAAAAATTGAAGTATTTATTGTAGTCTACCGACAAATCTTCGTCAGTTATAGGTAAAGATGAAGGTCAGTGATTACCGCAGAGGAAGCTAATGACGTTCTCCAATAAATCTCTGAAAGTAATTTCTTTAAAAGGAATGTACACTGGAACTAAAAAACAAATAAAACAACAAACAATAATTTATTATTACTTCAAAAGTAAGTAAATGAAAACGCGTTTTCGGCCAGGGCCTCATTTGTTATTGACGGTTGCCCCGCAACCATTGCTTCCGTATGTTCATGCACTTTCTTCATGATTTCACACAATTTATCAAATACATTTCTTCCTTTCATTATCACACATTGCCATCTATCACAATATTTAAACAAATACGTTTTTTTTCTTCTCACGTCGATGATCATGGGCCCAGCCGATATATGCACCCCACGGGGGCTTAGTCTTGAATATCCAGGTAGGTACAAGTTACTTTCTATTCCCTCAATAGATCAGCAATTCAACGCTTATTCCATTTTTACACCCCAGGGTAGTTAGCCCTCGGGGAAGGGAGATATTGAGATGATGATGGTGAATGATAAAACATTCACACACAAACACACAGAGACACACACAATATAACAGTGCTCGAGGAGGGATTCGAACCCGCGATCTTTTGGACCGAGATCGCCTTAACGATCTCGGCCATCGCATCGGCTAAATATATTTTTATCAATTTGTTTTAGTGTGTTTCGTATCCCACAAACTTTAGACATCTAAAGAACATTAGGTTACAAAGAGAGAATATGTAAATAAATAACTCTTTTAGATAAAATATATCAAGAATTTTTAATTTTTTCCGAAATATTCTTTCGAGATTTTATTGGTCCCGTTTTGACTTCTTAATTTGAGCAGCTTAGCGATCACTCATGGCGGCAATTTCCATCTTTGCCATTTTGGAGGGAGAGAAAAACGAGGTTCAAGCCCCGGCGGCGGTCGACGACCGACGGCCTGGCAGGGGGGGGGGCAAGGCGGTTGCGGGGGGTCGAGAGGCGGTCACGCTGCAGCGGGGAGTGGGAGCGAGGGCGGACAGGGCGTAAGACGCCGGTAAATGGATTCGGCAATCAAGGCGCCAGGGCGCCGCGGGCGTGACTTGCCTACGGCAGCGTCCGACGCCCGCGGCTGCTCACTCCCACTCCGCCCTCGCCCTCCCGCCCCTCGCCGGCTCGGCCTGTCTCTCGGAGGCGGCAATGCCACGCGGCCACTGCCGTGCTCCTTCCCGCCCGCTCCGCGCCTTGCGATTCCTCACGCCGCCCGGCGCCGCTCTCCCGACTCCACGCGCCGTCCCTGCGGCACTCCGCGACGTCTCGATTCCACGCGCAATCCGCCGCCTTCCCCACGCCGCTCCACGGCTTCTCTATTCCACACCCACTCGGCGCTTTCCCGACTCCACGCGCCGTCCCTTCGGCACTCCGCGACGTCTCGATTCCACGCGCAATCCGCCGCCTTCCCCACGCCACTCCACGACTTCTCTATTCCACACCCACTCGGCGATTTCCCGACTCGACGCACTTTCTCAGCCTCCGGGGCGTCCTTGTATTACAGTTTCCTCCTCGACTCTACGCGCCACCCTGCCCCCTTGGGCCTGCACGATTTCATCTGGCCCCACGCGCCTTCCCGTCTCCCCCCTTTGACACTATGCCTCTTCAATCCTCGTGCCTCCCTGCGCCTTTCCTACTCCACGCGCATTCCTAGTCCCCACGCCTTCTGATTTACCCACGACCCCTACGGAATTCCGCGCCAAGACTCAACGCCCTACGTCCGTGCTAGCCGACGGTAGGACGGCGCCGGTTCTCGCCATCCAGCAGGGGAAGATCTACGCCACATCCAGAAAGGGGGAAACATGCACTACACTTATGGGACCAATGCCCTCGTTAGTTGACGCACCCGGAATCACTAACAATCAACCAACCGTATCTCCTTGCGACTTCTCGAATCCAAGCCTTCCAGTTGCTTCTAGAGGCTGAGAAAGTTCGTCTTGAACTTCCGCGACCCAAGGCGACCGAGGTTCACGACCTCCACGTGACCCCAGGCGTATTGCCGTGTGTTCTCGTTCCATCGTGCCTCCCCGCCCAGCATTTTCCTGGCTCGTTACGTGCTTCCATGACCCGTTCTCTGCTTCTCTATCCAACTCTCTAGCTCTCCACTCTGGTGCCCCCATGTTCCATGTGTTCCCGTCCCCTAGCAATGCCCACTATCACTACGTCACACAAATCCACCTACCTCTGACCCTCTTCGCCACAGTGCACGCATCTTCACCCCGCTCCATGCTTCTCCGTGCTACTCCATATCTCTCCGCCCCAACACATGCTTTGCCCTCCACGTTTTGCCCTGCCAGTTTGTTTTGTTGTCTCCCTTTTTCTATTCACATTTTCCTGTTCCACTCTGCCTTCCATACCCCCTTCCAGCATATTTCCGCATTCTACATCTCCCAGCTATACATACCATTCACCCCTGGCCTTTCTCCTCCACCCCGCCCCATCTCCACCCATTTTTGTTTCATGTAGCACTTTGGTATTTGCCATTCCTTGCATTTACTCTTTGGCCTTTTACTTAATCCTCCCAGAAATATATTCAAGTACTCTACGTAGCTTTTTTATCGCACTAGTAGGATAATCTTCCTTTTGTACCATCACTTCATACAGTTTCAATTTACTCTGTCATATTTCGTTAACTTACCTCTTTTGCTCTCTACGCCTTACACTGCCTCGACCGCCCTCTCTTCCATTTCCATCCTCTCTGAAATATCTTAACACTTATCTCTCATTCGCGCACGTCGCATCAACATTTCTCTCCCCCATTCCTCACTGTCCTCACATCCCTTCTCTGGCTCCGTTCAACCTCCGTTCTGTCATCCCCGTCCAGTGGCGCTGATTTCCGCGCTGCTCCGCCGTGCCTCGCCCTCCCGTGCGCCTCCCATCGTGTGGAGAGCCGCAGCGCTCCGCCGGGTGGATCAGGCTTTGGCCGCGGGCGCCGAGGTGCCTTGCAAAGTGGATTGTGCGGGATGACGATGGACGCCGCGTTCTCGTTGCGCTCAGTCAGCACCATCTGGAGGCGAGGAGAGGAGAAAAACTCTGCGGGATGAAGGAGCTGGGTTCTTTGATGTAATTCGAGCCAGAGATGCGTTCGTTCCGTTGGAAATTAACAGAAGACAAATCAAATTAACGGTGATGTTCACTTGGAAAGTAGTTTTCCAGAAATAACATTCTATGAACTTTATTATTTTGATATGAACAGTTGTGGGCAACTATTTTAAATGCAAACCAGTTAATCTTTTAGTCAATTACTTCCGATTTAACTGTGTTATGTTTCTGGGGTACTTTGTCTTAAAACATTACAAGGTTGTGAGGAATACTACACTCAATTAAATTTGAGTCACTTTACCAAAAAAATTGATTTTTAGTCAAACGATGAAAATAATTCCATAAAATAGGCAGTTTATTTTAACTAATGTAATGTTAAGTAAAATATGAAACTGTTAGTATTTCTAAACGGATTTCATTGATTTCTTACATAAAAAAGGTTGAGGGGCTTAAAAAACCAGTGTTACAATTTTCGTTAACCATCAATTGTGCTGCCGGATTTCATGTTGATCAACTTGAGGGCTCCCTAACCATTCGTGGCATTGTTTCCTCATCCATACATAATATTTGCGCAAAAATGTTAGAGATTCGTCGTTAGTTTAGTTTAATAATGTGCATTGGGTCAGAACTATCTGATGACTAATGACTGATGACTGAGTATTTTTTCAGTCATGGGAACTGTTTTACGACGCTCATTGATGTCAAACCAAAGTAGGGGTCGAGGTTCGTTAGTAACACTAGAAACTATAAGCATTCGTTTTGCAAACGTTGCATAGCGTATTCTGAGGATGTGGTACTCCCTACTATTTTGTCATTTCGCCAACTGGAAAATGTTTGCATGCAATCAATTATATGAGGGACAATTAAATTAAATGGAGACAAACGGGGAAAGGAAGTAAGTTGTTCATTATTTCAAAAGAAATCGTGGTAGATATTTATAAATTTATCCCACTGTGAGACCAGACGGTTAATGACTTCCTTAAGATATTTTTGCAGTTGCCTTTGGAACAATGATGGTACCCGGGCAAGCATCTCTTTGATAGTAGCAAATCGACGGCCATGAACATCTTCAGGGCAACAACATTTGAAAATCGCACGGAGATATGGGTTGGATTGTATAGAGGATGTGTAGCTTTCCAGCGGAACTTCTGCAGCTTCGTCGAAACAACCTTGGCAGCGTGTGGGAGGTATTATTGTGCAATTGAATGACGCCGAATGTCAACATCCTTAAGCTTTTGAACCTGATGACGCGGTTTCTGCATAGTTTCCGCTGTGTTTACCACACAACAGACATTCTAGCATGAATTTCACCTCCTGACACTTCTTGCGCTGTCAAAAAACCCACTATAACTCGCGGTTTCTCTTTGCCGGCCACCAGAGAGATGTCGATTGCGCACAGACTCGCAGAGCGGTGAACGTTCCCGCTGCACTGTTCCGACATGATTCCAGATAGAGAGCACTTCTATACATACATCTATTTGCTTTACCAGCTTCCGCACTACGATCGATATAGTCTCTCTCGTTTTCGTTTGACTGACCTACATTTTTATGAGAAAATTACTAGAGAAGTGCTTTTTAAAACTTATTTACTAGCAAATATTTGTTACATGCATATTGTTTTGAATACATTTTAGTCAATTGTGAGTATAATTAAAAGGATGATGAAAATAAATAAAGGGCAATTTACTTTGAAATTCGGTTTTTATAGCCTGTTCGTTCACATCCTTTTAATGTCTTGACACGTCACGTATTCTCATCTTCTTTTCAACATGATTTGTATAAATTTTGGTAATATTATTTTTAGTGCCGATATCGGAACAGTGTAAATAATTCTTGAAAAATATCCGTAACCTGAATGTATAATGCGTATGAAGCCAATATCTGTTCCTATCTAAATTGCTTAAAAATACCGGAGTCTCGAATTTAATTTTTACGTTACGCGTTCAACACAATTATTGGAGTTATCGTATCAATTGTCTTGTGAATAAAACAAAATTATAGTCCATGTTTTGTTAAATTAGTGTGTCAGTTATTGAAGTTAAATTCACTCTGAATGATGTTTCATATTTTTAGCGATTACAGGTTTTTTGCAGTTTGTTTTAGTAATGGTATTCACCCTTTTCTCTCGCGGTGTGCATTGTTAGGGTTTTAATTTGTTACTTGCCTTTTTGATATGGTTATTTATCATTTTGTCGCAATAATATACTACCTCAACAGTATTCCGTTTAAATAATTCTGCACAAAATCCAATAGAATATGCTGTACAAGAATATCAGCAGATCACATCAATTTGAATACTGGGCAGATTTCATGTTACGTGATTCAGAATTTTGGAAATTTAAGGTATGCGATTGTTAATCTTTGTAACCTTTGGAAGACAAAAGTAAATTTTACATTAAAACTATAGTGTTATTATAAATAATTTAAATAACGAGTTTTAAACATACAATGACAGTTAACTAAACAGATGTAAATGGAATAGACTGAAGTGGTCCTAGTATTGCAGCTAGTGCGACTGTTTCAACATTACTGCTCCATATGTATTACGTAGAAACAAATCTGAGAGAAATGCTCATATCTCGCGATGTAGGTGGTATCAGTCTCTCACTCCGAGATGGCTGCTAAGGGGAAAGACTCCGAGTGTGGTTTCTTTGCGCTATCAAACAGTCAACTGCTTCGAAGCGATTGGCACACTACGCGTGTGACGTAATCTCCGCGAAGTGGGGGAGTCATGTTGTCGCATAATATTATTTGGTGTAGAGGAGTTACTCTAAGAAGGGACCACTTTGGTAGGTCGAGAAGCAAATGAACGCCATGCAGGGCGATGACATGGTGATTTATAAATGAATTCATCACTATCTCTTGCAAACTGTAAACGAACGCACTGAATAAATGAGTGCATGGACATGACCTGCAGTTATGTTGCCAATAGTGGCCACAGTGACCCCTTCTTATAATGATGTATCTTTATATAGGGCTAATTGAAAGAGACTCCCGGTAATCTCTACATTATCTATTGAATAATTATCCCCTTCTGCATTAATTTGGTACTGTCGACATCTATGGACACAATCGTACTCGATGAATAGCCTGTCACATGAAGCAAATACACGGTCTTAAACGGAGAAGAAGTAAGTGGTTACATTGGAGATACAGCTGTCAATAAGATATTAACGAATGAGAATGGAAGGTTTTACAGTTTGTATGCTACGGGCTGGAACATCACTGCAAAGAGCAGCGTATAAAATTGCCGCTCTATATGTGTTTAAAGTGCCAGATATAAAATAGATATGAAATCCAAAAGTTAGTTCTCTAGCAACTGCATTTGGTAGGGAAATAGCAACACACAGTGGAAACTTCTCAACTGCTTTTCAGAACCTAGATATATATGGGTATTTGTCTTTATCGGTCTGGAATACCTATGGTGACTACTATGTGCTTTATTATATGTTATTAAAACGTATTTTAATAATATTTTGCAACTATATTGTAACACCCCCAGTCGTCTCGGGAGAGAACGCCCGGTAAGCGGCCCGGAAATAGCTCAGTCGGTGATGGAAGGCATCGTTAAACAGATACTGGTAACATGAAAGAAACACTTTGATCACTGGTAAAAATCACTTTTATTCCTGGGCAAAATAATTTAAAATGCCCCAGGGAAGTTATACTTGTAAATAGAATAAGAAATCTGAAAATTAGGTGGAAAGAAAAGAAGATGAAAAGGTTAGTATTCAGAGTAAAGCTTAAAAATTAGGAAGACTTATAATTAACATTACAATGGTAAAAAATATTACAGGTCAATGTGTCATAGCGCTACACCGCATTACAGAATTTACACAGGGATGAATACCCTGAATTATATTGCCTTGGTAAAGTTTTTTCTGTGGGCCCTAGACGGGCGCGTTGCGGCCGAGTGGGCGGCGGCAACCTTCACAGAGGGCGCGGCCGGGGCGATGCCCTTTCACCCACTCAGGCACGCACGTCAGCTGGTGGGCCGTCTGATGACATCACCAAGTGGGGTGGCGGCGCGGTCGAGGCGTTATAACGGCGTCTGGTAGTCTGTCTGGTTGAACTCGGAGCGGAACTGGTAGTAGCTGGTAGTACTCTGGTAGAACTCGGAGTCACTCTCGATTTCAAGAGCGTAGTAACCAATCACGGATTCTTCTGATACTCGTGATGATTCACAATTACAACTTTGGAAAGTCTAGAAATCCTGCAGAGACACATTCGCCTCACTTTGCAACTGATTCCCGCTTCAGAGAATTTTCTCTGCCCACTCTACTCAGCCCTTTTACAATAGCCCACACCGAAGTTTTTTCTAAGTCCATCAGAGACGCACTTGCCTCTGATCGGTGAATATCTCTCCCCTCCAGAGAAGTTTCTCTCCCGACTGACCTGCCTTGAATGCCTCCGGCCCCGTCTGATGCTCTGGCCCTTCTGATATTCTCTCACTCGAAATTGTATTAGGTCAACTTTTACCCCCCACTCGTTTTCTCGTATGTTCCAGCTCCTTATGATAGTTGCGTCGCTATTGGCCAAAAGAAATGTCGCATTACCTTATTTCAGCCAATCAAGACGTGAGTAGTGAAGGAAGTTTCAACCCTTTGCGTCACTGTGAGCGTCCAGAATTTTCCTATTCCTTCTAGAACACCGGCCGTGCTTACACAAGGCAGGCGTTGTTCGTGAAAGAATTTATCGCTCTGGGATTCCCGGGATGTCGATTTCAAGAGCGTTCTAGAAATTTCTGCAGCTGGTCATGCAAACACGTGCCTCTCAGTGAATCTTTCGACGTCTGACCCTTTTAACGACCTTCTTAATGTGCCGGGGGCGCAAATAGCTGTCCGATAAGCGAGGTTGCACGTGCAACGCCGTATGTTTATTTCCCAACTGCCCTCAGCCTTATGAAATTTTGTATGATGAAATTGGTATCGCTACAATATGGTCCACACGTATCCACACGTGGATCACATTGAATTGGACACGTAGCTGCTGCATACATACTGTGGCGTCACCAATTAATTAGAATAATTTTATTGTGGCGTCGCCAATAATAACATTTTTACATCTCATAATAGCCTCCGTCGCGGCAGAAGTGGGTCGAGAGACACTGCCTTTGTCGCGAAGGCTCTTTTGACACGCAGCAGGGCTTGTCCCGACCGCATTCCGGCTCCTTTCAGAGGCGGACCCGTTTATTGCCCCCCTCATAAAAATACATACTGGCCCCCTGGCCGAAACCCTCTCGGACAATACACACCCTCGCGCCCCCTTTCTCCGCCGCCACCCGGGGAGGAACGCGGAATCCCGAAGGGGTTGGCTCGGGTGTCGATTAAGAGGAAGACACATTTACAACGCGTCGTGAACGAGACCTTTCTCAGCCGTCAACCGACCCCCCTTTCGAACAATGCCCGCCCCCGCACTCGTTGGCACGCGCCTTGGGTAAGGCACCCGAATCCCCACAGGGGCTATTTACAAATTAAACACAGCAGGCTGCCGATTAGCCCATGCCGACCGTTTAGGGCCCGTGTAAATGCGCTCCTGTATGAACACGTGTCCAGACAGCTGCGAAAAGCTTCTGGAACCTTTGACAAAGGGATGCGAGCGAGAGAAGAGAAGCCGGCGTTAGACAGAGAGCGATCTATGGAAAAGTACAAGAAAATTGCCACATGATTGGTAGAGCAGAATTCTGAAACGCAGTTACCCTCAGCCAATGGGAAGCTTCGCTATGAGGGAAGGGGTAAACTTACAGAGTTAGAAACATTTTGGGAAGGGGAAAGGGAGTTCTTTAAAAACGTGGTGCACAGAGGAAAACGGGTTACTTGATTACTTGGTTACTTGGTTACTTACTCACTTGCTTCTTAACTTACTTTACTTACGATCGGGACGCGAGTTGGGAAAGACTTTCCCAGAGTCTATTTAGTTCGAACGCGACTAGTGGACTTGTCGCGGAGGAAACTCGGGCGGGAGATCACTGGATCCCGCGCTATTTCCGCATCGGCCCGTCGGCCTTTGCCGCGTTTACGCCGGGCCCATTGATAGCCCACATCGTATTACGCCAGCGCCCGTGGCCCCTCGACCGACTGAGCCAGCTCGAGTCGACAACCTGAGGCTGCCTGCTACCAGCTGAGAAGGGACCGCCACCGCCCCCGCTGTCAGCTGGGGAGCGACGCGTCGCGGAAGGTCGGTGACCTGGGACCGCTCGCCGCCCCTGCCTCCGAGGCTGCCGCCCGGCCCGCTCGTGGAGACAGCACAGCCAACGGTGAAAGCTACGAGGTGGAGCTGCCTCGCAGGACAATTTTACGGCGAGAAATTGATAGTGGCCGCGCTCAGGCCCTGCAGATCATAAATGGTGAATTGCATGTTTCATTAGAGATTAAGCCTAATATGTTAGCCTTAAGGGAATTAGCCTATTAGTAATTAGGGAAAATGAGCTCACAGAGTAGAGTTAGTAAGAAACGTGCGTCGCCCTTTGCGACCTGTAACTTCCCTGGCAGCTCATGGTGCCAGGAATAAACTATTATTTGTTATAAATGACTCTGTGCTATAATTCATGACCTCCCAACACTTCCATCCAGTCATATTTCAGGAGCTGAACCTGACGCCCTCCCCCGCTGGTATTACAATACACATTCTTGCTAGTTACTAGCAATCTTACTATAAGTACTTTACAGCACTCAGACGAGTAATAAATACTCTCAGTGCAACATAAAAGAAATGGCAGTCACAGGCCACAGCTGCGCCTGCTGCATCGCGGTTAAAACAGAGCAGCTCAGAGAGCAGAAGCTAAGAGTTACCGTTTTCTCTCCCGATAAAGTCCATCGATGGTAATAGGACGTAATAAGGAAATTCATTAAAAGTACTAGTGGAAGTAATGATCAGAATTGTCATGACAGTTATTCCCCTGCTAGTGAAGCAAATGATCCAGGTACTCACGGCGAAGGGCGAATCAATTGTATCTCGGCGCTGATAGCAGTAATGGACCAGACGCTTCGCAGAGCTACCGTTTCCTGGCTCGTGTAAGTCAAGTCGCCGGCGAGGGGGCGTGGTCGGCGAGCCCGCCCGTTCATGAAACATGGATGGGCGCAGTTGCAGACAGCGGCCGGACTGCGCGCAAGGGCGTGCCTTGCGTGTAATTGTATATTCGTAAGGACTTCGGCCGCACATTTGTAAGCCCAAGAAATGTTTGTCCACTGTTAGGCGGGGCCCTCATGAATCATGGATGCGGCCCCGTCGGCGGAGCAAGGCGGGTCAGGAGAACAGCGACCACGGGGCCAGCGGGCAATAGAAAAGGGGGATGGGAGGGGGAGAATGGGTGCAGAGAAATGAGAGGAGAGGAACGCGATGAAAGGATGGGAGGACAGGGATGACGGATGGTGGAGAGAGAGGAGAGAGGGGAGAGAGCCGTAGGGATGGAAAGACGGGGGTGATGAGTAGGGAGAGAGTAAGTGATGATAGACACGATGGGAAGACGGGCATGGATGGAAAGGGATGAGAGGAAAGAGACACGTGGTCGGACGAGAAAGAGAGAAAACGGATGCACGAAAGAGAAGCGGGCAAGGAGAGAGAGAATGGAAGAAGGAAGGGAGTGAGCGAGGGAGGGAAGGAGGGTAAGAGGAAAGGATGTAGTTGAGGATCATAAGGTTTCGTCTTCTGGGCAAGTACCTAGTAACTGGAAGTAAGGGTTAAAAAATCAACGGATTCCGGGAATTTGTGTAAATACGCCGGTATTGCACGTGTAATTCATTTTAGCTGCATTAAAATACTTTGACGATACTGAAATATGCAGACGGGCACACTCGACCAACTCGGCGGATATTAAGCCCGTGTATATCTGCTGAAAATTGCTGCAAATGGCGTAATGAATAACATTGCGCTTGTTTTACAGCTTCATTGGCGTACTACATTTTTGTTGCCGTTTAGTAACTCTGTGTAGATATTTTTTTCTTTTACATAATTTGTCTTTAGATTCACCGAATGGTACTTGTTATAATGAACTTCACATCTTTACAGTATAGAAACAAATGTAAAATTCTTTCGTTGTTTTACATACTGGTACTACTTCGATACGAGATGTAATAAAATAATGTGAAATTTAGTTCACCTCGTGTACGTTAATTAAAACACATTTTTTGCACGTTCGTAGAAATTCTGTTCAGGTCTCATGCTCCACAAAAATCTAAAATGTATTGCAGATTTACTCGCTTTTACTGAACACACGTGTCGAATTAACAACTATTACCATGATATAACTTTGACCTTTTCCTTCTGTAGTTTTTACACGAATACAATGCTTCTGATTTCCTTGCTGTATGAATAAAGGGGATTATCTTTGATGTTCACGTGAATTGTTTTTCCATGTCCACTTGATGCATCATTTAGTAGTGTTTGCTGAGATATACATAAACACGAACTATGATGTGTGTAATGCAAGAGGCGATGATGGATTTTTTATTATAATTATTATTATTATTATTATTATTATTATTATTATTCCACTTTTACACAAATTATTGGTCTCTTGTAGCTATCATACAGATTTAACATCAAAGCATGGTAACTGATTTGTTTTACACTTACAAAATTCTATAGTTAATGTAATACAATATAAAAAATCAGACTTGAAATTACAATAAAATGGCTAAACTTAAAAGATCCAGAGTCCCACATGTCCTTCCTTGAACTTTCGTACCAATGAGCACATACTGATGATGACTGATTTTTGAAGTGCGATGAAAATAATTTTGTCCTTGCCTAGGTCGTCTAACAATCTGCTAAGTCGTTTTGGTACGACTCCAGTTGCTGATAGGGCAATTGGAACAGTTTTAACGTTTGCAACGTGCCACTGTTCCCTCACTGCATATGCTAGCTCTCGGTATTTATCGATTTTTGCTTGATATGTTGTCATCATGTTGCTGGTATTGACTATTGCAAATTCGATAAACCTAACTTTCCTGGAAGGTTTATCCCATATCGTAACATCAGGTCTATTGTGCTAGATTGTTCTGTCAGAATACTGCGGTCCCAGTACCACGTATGGGACTCGTTTTCAAACATTGTTTTTGGATGATATTGGTACGGTTATCACACAATAAATAACTATTTTTTCTACATTGTCTGCTGAAAGACCTCTCCTCCTCTCCTTTTGTCAATTAGAACCAATCTGAACACAGAGAACGTTCTCTCTCTCTCTCTCTCTCTCCATCACAGGAAGTGAGTAGTGTATTGTAACGTATTAGCCAGCGTATCTCGTGGCATCTATTTGCGGACATGTGGTAAGGGATTAGTAACAAGAAAACGCCTCTCCACAGGAGGGAGAGAAGGGTTTTTCCTTAAAGCAAGCACGCGGAAAAGGGAGGCATGAGGCTTTGGGGTGCTCCGGTCTTAAGGAACGGAGACCCAACCCTCATGGCCAGCAATAGGGCCCAGCGGGGGCGGCGTGACGTAGTAGGTCACGTGGGCCTCGAGTATAAAAGGGAGTGTACAGAGCCAGTGGGTGGGTTGTGGAGACAGTGGGAGAACCTCGTCCGAATGCATGAATTTGGCGCCACGACGGTGGCGTGCAGTGGCGAGCAAAGCTCGCGAGGCAAGTCACGTGTTGATGAGCCTGTGGAGGACTTTGTGTCCTTAAGTGACTGCGGTCACGTGGGAGCTATGCTGTGTGCGTGCTCCGAGGTGAGGAGTGGTTGAGTGCCACGACTCGCGGCCGATTCTCAATCGGGTAAGCTTGCTCCTGCGATCGAGGCAAACCATCAGTTGGTACGCCGGTACGGACTTAGTGTCCCAGTGTGACGTCCGGTCACGGACGCTTGGCTTTGTGCGCGCTTCAGATGTAGGAGTGGCGAGTGCCACAATTGAAACCGATCATCAATCGAGTTGGGATCGCTCCCGCAGTCAGGGGATAGCAGGACTATCATAGCTAGGTTGTAAAGTGTAAATTCATTATTAATATTTGTTGTGTTTTCTTTGTAAATAAATATTTGTTACACGAAAGCTCTGTGTTTGTGTTCGCTGTGAGTATCCATGACGTCACAGTATATTTCAACAAACACACATTTTTAACATTTGCTACAGCTTCATATTTTGCCACAAGAATATCAGCAACACCTTCTATTATTTTATATCCAGGGTTATTGTTTATAACGCGATCCATTTTTGCGGCCACGCATAGATCTGGTTCTGCAGTTAAGTTCTGCAATTAATCTTTCACATTCTACACAATTTCTAGAAACCAAAATGCGCAGAGTACACGCAAGTCAACCGCCAACAAATAAAGTTACAGCAAGTAAATCGATTCAAAAGAAAACAATCTTATTAGAAGACTTTTGGAAATATTATGTTGGTACTGCAACATTAGCCTGGCTTAATTCACTTTTCTTTTGAAAGAGAAATACACTTGGTCAATTTTGGTAACCTAAACATTTGTTTTGGAAGCATATCTTTAAATTCTAAGTATTAATATGCAAAGTTACAACCAAGTTTTATCTTCCTTCAGTTTCTCCAACTTAACTATATATATTTTCAGGGACGGAGAAAAATATTATGTAAATATTTTAACAAAACTAATTGGGAAAACTAAGACTTTATATTGCTAAGAAGAGAGAAAATTGCACTTATGTTTCCTTATTAGTTTGTACATTTTTGCTCTTGAGATTTTCGGATCCACAAGTTATAGTTATCCGCAGTACCATAAAGTGCAGGTGCCCTAGTTGTACTTACAATGAATTACCCTAATATAAGTGGACATCTACGGTACAAAATGACAGTGAAGCAATTTTCCTCCATATTCAACTTAGAAAATTCACGTCAACGTGCCGTGAATTAATGCATTCATACCGTATCTACTGTATTTACGACAAATTAACAGTTAAATTTGCTCAATTGATGTAAAGGTTATTTCCATTTGTTTTATTATCTTCTCAGTAATCAGAAAAAAACATTTCTTTTGCTTTATAAACCCATAAATAACCATGATAATCGTAGCACTGAGACTTTAAAAATAATTAAAATGTAATTGAATGCACAAAAAATTCAAAATATTTGTCAATTTGTGTGTACAATACATTTCCTGCGAAAGCATAATCTTGTTTCACCGCTTCTTCATGACGCCATGGCAAACGTGCTGCATCGCACCCTCCCCTGTGTTCCTTGTCTGAAAGTCAACATGTCACGCGGCCCGCTAACATATTACGCTGTCATCTCGCCCGAAAGTGCTCAGAACGCCGCCACTGTAACCGCGCCCTCGGAAAGGAAAACGTGCCCCATAAAACGAGAGAAGTTTCGTCGCGAAGCAAAAAGTCAGCAAGCCACCACGCCTTATGCCGAGCAAGGTACACAGTTCGTAAATCACCTTCTCGCAGATGTTAGGTTTTAGGGGCGTTTCATTAGGAGGTTTATTGCCTCGGTTATTTACCTCGGCCGTTCTCTGTAAAATATGTCGGAATATATCACCCCGAGGTGGCGACGGTAGTGTAGCTAGCAGCCGCCATCGAAGGAAAAGCTCTTGAGTGGAAGGAAGGAAAATTCGAATCCGCAACGTTTTTATTACGGGGTCGCGTATTTTAATATGCTTCTGCAAAGCGAAATGAGACACTGTGAAAACGACGTTCGTTTTCTCTCACGGATTCTCTCGACGTATCTCCTCATTATTTCCGCTAGCTACCTACTTTCCATTTCTCTCCAGCATTATAAAGCAAACATGGTCGACCCAACGGGCGAGGGCATGAGGGGTCAGAATAATTTAAACTTGGAGATAAGAACCACAATTCGCACGACAGAAGTCGAATAAATTCACGTTCGTGCGAGATACTGTGGTGTAAATTTCGATTGCTGTACTTATTTGAACGGAGGTTTTTTTGTTTTATTTGAAGAATCTTCCTTTTTGAATGAATTCTCTCTTGATGGAAATATAATTTTTTCTCTTCCTGCGTTTGTGCAAAAACGTATTAACAATGTGTTGCAAGTTAGATGTAAGAATAAAGAAAAATAAAATATTTTGTGTGTAATGTATTGTTTGGATACAAACGAAATTCCTAGATTCTTGTTCTGGTTGCAATTTGTTTACATAAATGTAATGTGGCAACTTCAGTACTTACTGACGTACTAAATTATTTTATTTAATGGGTTTGTAGGTATTTATTTGATAACGGTTAAGTTAGTGTGAATAATGATAACAACAAATTGTTGTTAATCTGATTAATATATGCATTTTATTTGGTGTTAAAATTGTAGTGTAGGAAGTTTATTGTTTTTCTCTTTCATTATTAAATGCTTTCCTTGAGTTCTAATTAGTCATATTTTATTTTTTGTATTAACAACTCGCATATGTGCATAATGAAATGTGTTCTGCAGTAATCTTTAAAAAATATATCTCAGTCAGAATTAAACATTTTTAATTTCAACATAATAAAAAACTTCTGATCTAGTATTATCACGCAAACAGTAGAAGTGCTATGTTCGCAGCGTTGATACACATTATATCGGAGAACTTTTGATTGCCTAAAATTAATGAATGTAAAAATTATTCTTTACCACGATGGAATAAAATTGACTCGTAAATAAACTCGGTGGTTGTATTACAATAATGACTCGCGAATATTTAATAAAATTAGTGGGAATACGCAGCTTAACAGATTCTCCTTCTTTTAGAGATTTTGTTTAACTATTAATAATTTAGATAGATTTAGAAGAAGGGTATGACATAATTTAAAAATGTGCAATGGAATGAAGTCATGCAGAAGGATCCACGCACCAAGAATCAGTATGGTTAAAAATGACTTGGAAAGTTGGAACATACCTTAAAATATCGAATGGTAAGGATAAACGCCGAAAATGAGATATGAGATAGGATTATCAGATCATAATGATAAAAAAGGTGTTAACTTTATATTTATGAAAAAAAAGAGTTATTTTCGTTGCATGTCGCGAAAGACAATTTGTTATTATGAATTTTATGATCCTTGGTTTTCCAGTTATATATATATATATATATATATATATATATATATATATATATATATATATATATATTGTAACGTTTCTCGTGGTGAATTAAAACCAACTCAATATTTTAAACAATTACGTTTATTCGGGAACAATTATACACTAAAATCTACTGACACTAAAAACTACTTGGTCTATTTACAGATATATTACACTTAATTATTTACACTGTTACACACGACTCCGTTCTCTTGATTTATTTACACAGTCCACTTCTTACACACTATTTATTTAAACAGTTCTCTTCTTCTACAGTATCAGTCAGTCCATGCACTGTCCACGGTCCACTGTACTTGACCCCAATTCCCTGCACAGACCACAATTCCCCTGCGCAGACCACAATTCCTTGCGCAGACCACACTTCACTGCGCACACCAGGGTCCACTGCACTGCTGTTTACCGCGATGCCCACTTCACAGCTCAGCTTCCACTGCAGACTTCAAACTGCTGACTGCTGTTTCCCCACTGCACCACTGCTTACCGCGATGCACCCTTCACAGCTCAGCTTCCACTGCAGACTTCAGACTGCTGACTGCTGTTCAACCACTGCACCACTCTTCACCGCAATGCACACTTCCCAGCACAGCTTCCACTTCGGACACACTGACGGACTGACGTCTTACTGCTCACTACTGACTTCCTTCTGTTAACTGACTGACTCACTCGCGGCCGCCGGCAGCGGCGCATTTTATACCTGCCCGGCGCTTGTCTCCAGGCACCGGGCACATTCTCGGCATTTCTCCGCGGCTCGCGGATTGTCCGGAACCGTCTAGTTCGGGGGGAAGGGAAGGGGCGGCGGCAGATGACGCAATCCACGCGCAGCGACTTCGGCAGGTGATGCAATATTCGTTACATTGCCCCCTCCTTAGATGCGATCCGTCCCGGATCGCGTTTAGTGAAATCATGCAGATATTGTTGGCGTAACTCAAGCAGAGTTTTCCCAAGATTCTGAAGGTGGCCTTGCGATGTGACTTCCTTTTCGTGATTACAAAATACACATCTTTACTCACGTCGCGGAGAAGCAGGTCATTCCCAATATCAGGTCGCAGGTTCTCCAATTCCTCCATTCTCTTGTATTTTCTTCCGAATACAGCAGTAACACCTCTGGTCATATCCAGATCCTGGGCAACACAATGCGCTAATGAATATTCCTGGGGTACCATAAACAGATCGTGTTGCACCTCCATTGCCACACCACAACGCGCCATATCATTTCCGCCATTATGAGACATAAACTCGTCAAAAGTGAACATTTTCATGTCCAACTCACAAACTCCTGTGGTGACTTCTCCGTCATTTTCATTACCTCCCGCGTACAGGGCCAGCCGACTGGAATGGATGACCCGCGTGTTTTCATACTGGAACCTTTCAATTCGGTAGACAAAATCATTTCTCCTCTTCTGGGAGCCATCTTCATTTTCTACCACTCGTTTAAAAACTTCTTTTTCTACTTCTGCTTTTTCTTTTGCTGCTGCTTCTTCTTCTTCTTTTGCTGCTGCTTCTTCTTCTTCTTTTGCTGCTGCTTCTTCTTCTTTTGCTGCTGCTGCTTCTTCTTCTTTTGCTGCTGCTTCTTCTTCTTTTGCTGCTTCTTCTTCTTCTTCTTTTGCTGCTGCTTCTTCTTCTTCTTTTGCTGCTGCTTCTTCTTCTTCTTTTGCTGCCGCTTCTTCTTCTTCTTTTGCTGCCGCTTCTTCTTCTTCCTTCGCTGCCACTTCTTCTTCCTTCGCTGCCGCTTCTTCTTCTTCCTTCGCTGCCGCTTCTTCCTTCGCTGCCGCTTCTTCTTTCGCTGCCGCTTCTTCTTTCGCTGCCGCTTCTTCTTTCGCTGCCGCTTCTTCTTTCGCTGCCGCTTCTTCTTTCGCTGCCGCTTCTTCTTTCGCTGCCGCTTCTTCTTTCGCTGCCGCTTCTTCTTTCGCTGCCGCTTCTTCTTTCGCTGCCGCTTCTTCTTTCGCTGCCGCTTCTTCTCTCGCTGCCGCTTCTTCTTTCGCTGCCGCTTCTTCTTTCGCTGCCGCTTCTTTCGCTGCCGCTTCTTCTTTCGCTTCCGCTTCTTCTTTCGCTGCCGCTTCTTATTTCGCTGCCGCTTCTTCTTTCGCTGCCGCTTCTTCTGGATTTAGTAATTTTTCCTCGCTCTTCAGAAATTTCTCTTCAATTTTGTCAACTTTCTCTTCGTTCTTTAAAATTATCTCCTCGATTTCTTCTCTAACCAATCTATTATTCGGCGTTATCTGTTGTTCCAGGTTTTCTGACACCTTTTCTTCCGAAATTCTGGAATTTTCTGTCAGTTTTTCTTCTGACGTTGTGTCAGCTATCTCCCATATTTTTCGCATTTCTGCTACGACTGCTCGGACAGAGATACCCTTGTAATACATCTCGAAGCGAAAACTCTCTGGATCCTCTCCTGCTGCCTTCAACGCGTTAGCAAGACGTTCTTGTAATATTGCTTTCGTTCCGGTGGTCTCCAGATCCCTGTCTTCTAACTCCATCTTCAACTCGGTTACTTTCAGTTCCCGTAAGGATTTTGTGAACTCCATTTTCATTAAGGTTTTAATTCACCACACGTTATACTGATTTAAACACACACCAACCCCACACACCTGACACCAATTGTAACGTTTCTCGTGGTGAATTAAAACCAACGAAATATTTACAACAAAGAAGGTTTATTCGTGAATAATTATACACACTAAAATCTACTTGGTCTATTTACAGATATATTACACTTAATTATTTACACTGTTACACACGACTCCGTTCTCTTGATTTATTTACACAGTCCACTTCTTACACACTATTTATTTAAACAGTTCTCTTCTTCTACAGTATCAGTCAGTCCATGCACTGTCCACGGTCCACTGTACTTGACCCCAATTCCCTGCACAGACCACAATTCCCCTGCGCAGACCACAATTCCTTGCGCAGACCACACTTCACTGCGCACACCAGGGTCCACTGCACTGCTGTTTACCGCGATGCCCACTTCACAGCTCAGCTTCCACTGCAGACTTCAAACTGCTGACTGCTGTTTCCCCACTGCACCACTGCTTACCGCGATGCACCCTTCACAGCTCAGCTTCCACTGCAGACTTCAGACTGCTGACTGCTGTTCAACCACTGCACCACTCTTCACCGCAATGCACACTTCCCAGCACAGCTTCCACTTCGGACACACTGACGGACTGACGTCTTACTGCTCACTACTGACTTCCTTCTGTTAACTGACTGACTCACTCGCGGCCGCCGGCAGCGGCGCATTTTATACCTGCCCGGCGCTTGTCTCCAGGCACCGGGCACATTCTCGGCATTTCTCCGCGGCTCGCAGATTGTCCGGAACCGTCTAGTTCGGGGGGAAGGGAAGGGGCGGCGGCAGATGACGCAATCCACGCGCAGCGACTTCGGCAGGTGATGCAATATTCGTTACATTATATATATATATATATATATATATATATATATATATTCATTCTTTACTCTCTATACAGAGCGAGTGTTTTTATGCAATAAAAGCGCAACAGCGTATTCCTAATAATAATAATAATAATAATAATAATAATAATAATAATAATAATAGACATTGGAAAACTCCTTTACTGTTTATATCTCAGAATCGTAGACTCCCGAACAAAATGTTCCTGAAAATTTTCCTATTGCCAGGATGAAACGAAAAGCATCATGTATGTCATAGGAACTTGAAGCACATTTTCAGGGCTCGAAGCGCCAATGTTGACTCGGGAGGTCATTAACGTCATTTGCACACTGTTACTTCACTGACATTCTGACTACCAGCTAGCAGACGAAATTTGGGACCCGTTCGCAGGGCCGCGCGATGCTGTCGTAATTTCCACCCCAATTCCATCAAATCACATGTTTTCTGTTTTCGTCGTTTGTATTTGAAAATAAACAACATTTTTATTCGACAATACTTTAGAACATCCTCACCGTATTTATTTCTACGGACCCGTTCGCAGGGTTGAGCTCAATGCAAAGCTGTCGTAATTTCCACTCCATTTCCGTCAAATCATACATTTTATTATTTCGTTTGTATCAGAAAAAAAACAACAAATTTTTTCTTCCACAATACTTAGAAATCGAATCACTTTGTCACAACCTTCTGGAAATAATAGGAGAGAAATCTTCAAGAATCTGCTGTGCAGAAGCGACCGTTTCTCAGCAAAATGACTTAGGAAAACATTTGTTCTTCTTATGAAGAAGACGGTTGTGTGTTTGTTTGCCGCATGATATGACTCTTTCTATAACTCTCTCTTGGATTCTATTACAAGCTTCTTAATCATTCTTATTTTAACGTATAAAATCTCTGAAAATTTGTTTCCAGTTTTATGGAAGTAAATGCCTTGTGATAAAATCTCTTCAAAATATGCTTTTATTACTTTTGGATAAATATGAATATACAATATTCAGAAAAAAACTTGAAATTATACAAAATAAATATTATTTTTTTCGCCTACGAGGGTTTGCCTTTTCGGCGAGAAAAAATGCAGTTTTTTAATAGTATTATTTATCCCAGAAATAAAGGACTTTACAAATACATATAAAGTTCCCTTAGACTTTTATCTATGTATGATTAGAAATAAATGCATAGATGCAGAGATATCTATCATATTCTAAATAAACGCATGAAACAGATATGTATTTGAAAGAATGTGTCTTTGATTCGATGAACACAATATTGTTTGTAGGAAAAAATCTCTTTTCCCACACAGTGCGTTCTTGGAACTCTGTTCAAAGGATGAATGTTCAGAGATTAATGGAAAATATATTCTTAGAATTCCTCTTCTATAAATTCTGTGCTTCGAATTTCTCGCATCAAAATCGGTTTTAAACATGTATTACTTTTCCTCACTAAAGTATTGGTAGAAACAGTATTGAAGACACTTCAACAATTATAATCTCGTATATCGATCGTAAAATTTGTTTTTAAGGTTCCCTTCAGCTGTCCCTGCATCCACACGTCAGGATTAAGGTTTATTAGTACTATTTCAAAGACTTAAGACTGGTGCACGTGAAAAAGTGCAATTTTGTACCCGAAAATCGATCAATGGGGATGGATGGGTCACTAACCTCTGTTAGATTAGAAGCTTTTCATCTGAAACGTAGTAAATGCGTCAGAAGTGATACATAGTTGTACCGTTACGCAGATCATAGAAATATTTTAATTCTGGGTTACACTTTTCGTGAATGATCTATGACATTTTCAACATTTTCTGCAATATGGCTGAAAATTTATTCTTGAAATGTTTTGCTCTTACAGAGGAAAGTGCGTTTATAAGTATGAAAAGTTTTTACTAAAACCTATGACTTTTAGAAAACTGCAAAATGTTTGTATTTAAAATACTAAAAAGGATTTTTGTTTAGAAAGATTTTAGAGCTTGCCACTCTACTAAATTGCACGATTTTTGTGAGGAGGTGGGCTGCATGTGTTTTATCGCTATTTTCACCGTTTTTGTAATATAAACCTTTAAATTTTTTCGGTTATGCTTTCGCTATTCCGCGCATTCCTACCAGTGTTTAACATTGGTTTAAAGAAGGTTTAGGAACTGAACAATGAAAACCTCGTAACTCCTTTTTCAGCGAAACATTTTTAAACTAAAAATATCGTGTCTCCAAAGTTAGGGACACAAGTTAAAGACACATAAAGTTAGCACTTTATGTGTCTTTAATCTACCAATACTACGTTTGTACCACGCAGTTAAAACTGAAGGATTTGCCTTTTTTTCATTTTATGTATATTATTACCAATTTTATCAATTGTAAAATTTAGAAAGATGGAATTGCAGATTTTCACTGCCTAGAGACGACGTATCATTTAATCATTCAATAATTCAAATAATCATTTTGCATCAAATTATCCAACCAAACAATAAAAATTGTAATAACTGTATCAGAAAATAAATCAACATCATTAACATATAACAAACATTAATTGATGTCACACATTAAGAAAATTAACCGAAATAGCACTGAAATAATGAAAGAAAGAATGAAAACTGACACTGAAACTTGGATATGCTTCTTCACAGTATGATTGTACCATTGCTAGTTGACTTAACATGCTTGCAAGGCACTCAGGTATTATTTGAATAAACTTTTAATTAAGTACTAAATTAGCTTGTACAACAATTATTAAATTACGAAAATGAAGATAAGGCAAGAAACCGAATTTGGGGTTTATCGCTGATCGTCTCTCCTCATTGGCATGCGGTTAAAGATAATTTCCACTTTTAAAGGCGTATCTAAAGATAATTTCTCAGTCCATCGTGAACGAAAGGTTACTGCTCAGATTTTCGCTCGTGTGGCCCTGGGATCGCCTGTTCTACGCCACAGGAATAGCGGAGGCACTGGAAGGGTCGGCGTCAGTGTGCAGGCCTGGCTTGCAATTAATTACACAGGCGCTGCATTCTCACTCACGCGGCTGTCACATAGTAAACTTCACAGGTCGTTGCCGGTCTATGTCGTCACGTTCGCAACTGAATGTTTTCTTTCTCGTATCTTTTCCACACAGCTGGATTATATTATTTGGCCGTACCTTCTGACCTCACAGATGGATATCTGATAGCAAGTGTGGTTTAAATGGCACACAATCAACAGAGTTTTACCAATAAGGGGTTACCAATTGGTCTCTGCTTTTCGCAGTCAGAATGTACCGGATTGCTCCATAACGTAAGACGCTAGTCCAGATCAGCACTGAAGTTCTAACGACGGAGTGTCCTGGCCATGTGTAGGCCTCCTATGTATGTGAAGGGCTGGGACTACGTAATTAAACAGAATACACGTAGAGCTGCCGGACTACATGCTCGGTGGTCAAGTAGTAAACTTGAATGTAGGTGTTGCGCAGGTCACGCCGTTCCATCCGCTACTGAAGATTTACATTCACACTTCTTTTGACACAGATGGATTGAATTTCATATCCACATGCGTTTTGGTAGCCTTCATTCATATTTGCGGATGTTGCATGTCAGAGAGCTAGTAGGATGACGCTAATCTCAAAGGACGTTAGCCTGAGGGAAGTGTATTACTGGCTCTTCACAAACAGAAGGATGCCGGTTGATTCACACGTATAGCGCTGGTGGACATGAACACGAAAGCCATTAAGATCAGTGTGTTAGTCAGCGGCCGTGTAAAGGCCAATTGCACATCCACACGCCGGGGGCTCCTTCATTACAGAGACGTTATGAGACACCCGCTGTGCACCCACGCGCTCGGCGGACACGTATAAATCTCACAGGTGGGCGTTGCCCAGGTCCCACCGTCCCGCTCGGGGCTTAATCTAATCCTTCCCTCATCCTCTCCACTCGGATGGATTGGATTTTGTGACCACCGGATGCTGCTCATGTCGGATGTCTGATGGCAAATGTGAGTATGATGCCAACTCATGGGTCGAATTTTATCGGTGGCTCAGGTCTTCAAATGATGTCACTGCAATGCCTCTGATCGGGAGGTCCTAGAGTTCGAGTCTGGACAGTGGCAGAATTTTCTTTGCTAGCTAGTCAGCTAGCTCGAATTCTTCCGCTGTCTGGAGGAGAATTCTAGAGACTGGCTGCAGCGATCGGTAGTTTTCCGATTAACACCAGGCGAATGCCGGAGCAGTACCCTAACAAATGGGCCCTTCTCTTCCTTGTCTCATCTTCATTCCTTACGTATAGACTCACTTACAAGCATATATGCTGGGAGATAAATTGGGAGTTTAGAACTTGTCCCGGCTGGGTGGTGTACCGTTGGTGGAATATATCTGTTTGGGGAAAATCCGCAAACCGGACGGTAGGTCGGCGTCGGATCCTACTATCCAGTGGGGGGAAGAGCTCCACATGTTCCTGCGTTAAAAACATGCACTACACTAACGGGGCTAATGACATTAACAGTTGACGCGCCCGTAATCATAAATCAATCAAAAGGCGATTTACGTAAGCAGCGTTCCCTGTTTCTCTCGTCCTATTGCAGAGAGGAGGTCGCCGATTGTTCCATACGTGTTATGTAGAGGGATAGTGGAGGCAGAGTGAGACGGACAGTGCCCGCGTGCAAACCAACTGCAGACACAGGCGCCTGGGGCTGCTTAATTACACAGGTGTTATGAGGTGCTGTCGACTCACCCACTCGCTTGGTGGTCACGTAGTAAATCTAGCAGGGGGCGTGGCACAACCCCGCCTCCCCGCCCGCTACTGAATCTCTTCCCTTCCCACGTCCTGCCCGCACAGTCCGTTGCTCGTGTCTGCCGTCGGGTTGCAATGTGTGTGTACAAGTTACGGCTGTGCTAGAATCTCGTGGCGTGGTCACTTATTTCACCTCTTCATGTGGCACTCGCCTTCCTGACGTAGGGTTTGGATTTCAAATTCTGGCCCCCAACACGTGTAATGTGGGGTTCATAAAACACGGTTACAAATTTCACGGGTTGGTTCCCTAATAATGGATTTTTGTTTATTGCTGTTCTTCTGGATTTGAAGTTTCATCTTCATGAACAATATGCATTCATAGTCAAATCAAATATTTTCGTTTTTTCACACCAATATCCTTTTCAACATAGTGAAAATATATTTTATATATTTTGTTTTATTTTACACACATTTTATACCTTTTCCATTACATTTATGTGTTTGCAATATTGAAGTAACATACACTTCTGGAAATAAAAATGAAGTGCGTTACAGTTCGATTGTATGAAGTTGATTTAATATTATAATTTATATGCAAAAAAATAATTCTTTATCTTAGTTATCATATGTAATCTAAAATAAAGTAAAAATCTCATTAATTGCGATTCATACATTGACACGATATTTACTCCGCTGTGAATCTCTTACCTAGTACAGACTTCAGAGGTTCGCCTTATTAAAAATCTTCCGGTTCTCCCAAACTCTTCAAGCAAATTGATAAAAAATAATAAAGTCTGCTTTCCGTCAATCAATACTAGCACTATATTTCTTAGAGCATATATTTTACCGTTAGTGTCTTCCAACGTTTCCACGCACTCTTTGCTACGATCCTCGCATAATGCATTTGCTATTCATTTGGTGACCTATTCTACTGACATTCACGTGCTTTTATACGTGATATGACTAAAATTCATTTCTGTCATTTCTTTAGGTAGAAAAAGGGCATTTAGAAATGGTAGAGGTTCCATTTTCGACGAACTCTGTATTTTCGAAAATTACTAAATATTAATATGGGTACTAAAATATTGATAGTAGATTATTTTCCATAATGATATATATTCTACATAATGTATCTTAAATGAAATCATCAACTTTGGAACAAAATCGAGTAGTTTTTGCGTAATTTTTTCTTGAAGTAAAGCAATTATCAAAAACGATTTCAACATTTCCTTTAACTTTTTCCCCCAATCAGCCAAGGACACTCAAAAAAAGTGCAGGTCTCATTTTCGTTGAACTCTCAATTTTCCAAAAATTGCTAATGATAAAAAATAATCGGAGAACGTTTTTGATGTTCTGGCAAAAGTTTGTCGTGAAGATAAAAATTAACATGTCTCATGCCAATATTCAAATCTCTTCAATCAAAGTTCTTGCGTAATTTAGCGTAGGTATACCCGTCAAAATTTCATTTAAGATTTTTTTAAAATTAAAGCAAAATACACTTCTAAAATTATCATGCGTTTCTTCTTATTTTTTAAGAAGAATTTTAAGAAGAAGATTTCTTAAGGTTTGGTTATCAGAATATAGATTTTTATGAGAACACAACTTTCTTTCAACTAGTTTGTTGTAAGATGTGCTTGCAGACAGAACTGTTTGCTAATCGTTCACCCCTTGTACAGAATACGCTCCGCCCTTGCTGATTTGCTAGAAGTCTCCGCCCGTTTTCCACCATCTCATTTGCATCGACGCTTCTGTTTGTCCCAAAGGCGTTCGTGCGCTCACGCTCTCGCCCTCCTTCAACCTTGCAGCTAGAGGAGTCGTTGATCATTCCGGTTGCACTTCTATTCAAGTTAGCGTTGCCAGGGTCCTCCCCGCCGCTTCGCGTGCAACTCTCTCGACGACCCCCGGAGCTATCTATTGATAACGACAGACGCCCGTCCCCGACGCCCGTCCCCGCTTCTAAGGCTCCTCCACACCGTTCTGCCTCCTTCAATGCAGCGTACCCACTTGCGGTTTATACGCGCGCACTATCTGGCCATGCGCGTAACCGGGCTTACCTCCCACTGCGGCGTAGTGCTATTAAATGCCGGTTGATAATTCTAGGGCTACTCGGATTTACGCGTAGCTTCGGGGCTTTCATGGAAGGTCGAAGTGATGATTGCCACGGCGCGCTAAGTAGTAGTTCTGAAGTACGGAGCTGACGATGCTAATTTTGAAAACAACAACAACTAAACATCTGAGTATTTCATACAATGAAAATACATTTTCCAAAAAGTAAATATTGTCGAGTTCTTCTTAAAGGAGAGATGAAGTTCTCTCTTATAATTTCTACCTGTGTCTGTAACACAAAATATCATGTCAAAATGTCCTTTACCTGTCAGGAAATCATTGAATGGTTGTCATACCATTTTCCCATTATAACTTGTATTAATGTATATTTACTTTTCCAAGCCATGTAAGCAATATTTAAGGTTATTCCCATTGTCAAACTTCATGAATGTTAAATACGTTTGACAAGTTCACAGTATTCAATTACATAGGTAATTATAGGTTACTAAGGCATGTATATGAATTAATTTGTTACTACGTATCATTGTGATATTGATTTATCTGCATATACGTGTTTATTAATGACTGCTCGACAGTTCAAACTGTATGCTCATTATGACGAATAAATGGAATCTCGTTGCTTTAACCTTCACCAACGCTTTCATGTGAACAGTTATAATGATGTGATTTTCTAATGGTTGTTGTTGTGGAATGGTGATTGTATGCGTGGTAGAAAGTTCTTTTACTGTCAATACATTTCAGACTCTCATTTTGAACGACACAAGTTTAATGTTTTTACATCGTTGAAAGCTTGCCAGATTGATTTGCCTGTTGCTTGCGAGATTGATTCTGTATTTTTTTCGTGGTACCACTATTTGGATCTATTTAAGACGTATAATTAATATTGGTAATGTGCTTCAACGCATTTCTTCACTGTTTCACTATTTTGGTGATAAACTGCCAGTAAATGTATGAACTCACTAATGATGTGCTTCTTTTTGGCCATTGTATTTTCGTTTTCAATGCCACTTGTCATTTCATGTGAGCTGGCAATTGAATTCGGTTATTTTACATGACAGAATAATTTTACAAAACAATTCACTGGTTTATACGTATTTACTAATGTTTCTTGTTTAATGTTAATAAGTATTTACTAGTGGAAATGTTGATAAAATATTATATATTGTACCAGTACATATTAATGCTGAAATTGAATGATAATGTATATGCTTACCTACCTCACATTTCCCAATAAGGCTGGAAGTTGAAATTTCCTGTTGTTGCATTGCGCATTGAAACATTGCTAGAGCAACTAGATTTCCTTCACTCCACACCATGAAGCGGAGAGGTGAAACGTTACAATTTGTGAATGAACAATATTGTTCTTGAATGAACAATAAACACCAATTCAAATCACATGTGTGTTGTATATTAAATAGTTCTAGATTATAATAAAATTAAAAAAAAATACAATGAATAAATAAAATACTATAATTTAATTTTTTTAACCTATTTAGTGCATGAGCTTATCCACATTTTTAACTTTGCGATGTTTGTTTCAAAAGTACTTGTTAAATGATATTATAGAGTGAAAAATATTATTTCACAATGTGACAAAGAAAGAGGTTTTAGTTTTATGTCAGTGAAGAAAATGTCAGTGTGATTAACGTTTTTTTTGTAAGTCATTTTTTCTACAAAAGCAGCAACGTGACGTTTAAGTACTTTCTTATAGTGTGTATGGTAACTACAAATCTGGAAACAAATTTCAACAATAGTTTTTTTCCTTCTAATTGTGTGAAACATTATTTGAACTCAGATGTCTGAAATGTGGTTTGCATTACCAAACTCACTTAAAACAGTATGCAATACAGAAGTGTGTCATGTATGTGTTTTGCATAATTCCATTGCATTTTGAACCACAAATGTTTTTCGAAGTCGCCTTTTCCCTCAATTCGTTTTTCTCAAAGACGATGAAGTGCACTTCCGATCTAGTCAAAGAGAAAGAAAACCAATCTCGAAAAGTTCACTTCTATCCTTTTTGCGACAGAGCTTCCTTTGATTTGTCGTTCTCGCGAATTCGGATTTCCTGAGGAAAAGAGAAAAGATTTTCTGGTTTGCCCGTTATCTCTTTGTGCCGAAGTTCTGTGCTGCTCTTCAGTTTGCTGCCCTTTCAACGATCGTGAGGGTCTTCGAAATGTAACTTGCGCGGGGACTTGGATGCAGGTCGTTTGCGAAGTGCCCTGTCTAATTTCACGACTGAAAATACGAATTTATCTCTCCCTTAAAGGAACCACAGCTGCGTGAAAGTTCGTCTTTGCTCGTTTGTCACACACTCTTTCGCACGCAAACAAGTCCTTCAAACTATCGCATTGCAGATGCACCTGAAACTCCTAATCAACTAGACCACGTAAAGCTTCAAACCTCTGAATTACGTCACTCTCTATCTCTACGTTTTTGCTATATTTCTTTTAATTCATTTAATCTTTTAGAATCATTTAGTCATTAATAGGAAGGGGAATGATTATTTCTTTTGTGTCTTTATTTCAATGTAACTACTTTAAAACGAGTGACTTGGGATATCAGTATTTTGTTCAAAACAAATGACAGAACCATGCGTGTCTCAATCTGATTGCTTCAGCACCATATAGAAATGGTGATTCCACAAGGTGTCACCATTAGCGGAGCAATTTTATTTTTAATAGTTATACGAATCGGCACTACATTAGGAGCAAAGTAGCTCTTTTTTACAGCATATTGTAATCTAATATGCAGAAATATTTCAAATATAGAAACCCTTTGCAAAAATATTATTAATCTAGGTTTTGTGAAGTCTAGTACGTTGAAGAGTATGGAACTTTTGATTGTTAGTATGTATCACAATATACAAATGTTTGCAACACTTTCAATAGAGATTATGCATAATCAATTATGAAAACTTAAGATATTAATCAAATTTTGAAACACATTTCTTACAGTAAACGTCTTTGTAAAAAGTCATCCAACTTAATTTAAATTTTTGATTTGGCCCCCATTTCAATGAAAATATTTTGTGAATATGAATTTTAATTGTCTACGTCTATGATGACAGGTAACTAACAACGACGCAACGTATGTTTCTATTTTGAAAACTGAAAATAGAAAGATTTGAATGAAAAGAGATTTTGCAATATTAAACGAATTAAGTGCACTAGTAGAAAGTTGAAATGTACACCGAGCACGTACAGCTTCTGGTATCGATTGCTTGCATCTGTTTGCTTGCCCCACTAAGGAAAGTGCCTCTCCTGAACTGAAGTTGACGCCGCGTGCGAGACTCCGTCCACGAGTTCACACTTCGGGTCCCGTTTACGGTCTCCATTGGCCTGCTCGTAAACTCGTCGTGACGTCAAGCGGAGTCATCGGCAGGTAACTGCAGGAGCCTGCGGTGCACAGTGGTCCGAATGAGTTCGGAAATGTTGCCTGTGCACTCTTTTGACGTGTGCGAGAACGAATTAACTTTTCTCCATTTTCACAAAGCAACTCGCACGTTCTGCTTTCGGACCCTCTCAACAATGATCTAACGAGCAGATTGCAACAATATAACGCAAGGTTATTGAAATGAATAATAATGCGAAATAATAATAATCTTAAAATGAATGTAAGACTTCAGTATCAAGAAAGAATCTGCTAAGTGGACGCTAACTATTGTCAAAGTCACGGACTTATCAATCTGCCTCCGTATGTTTATATTAAGTTTTATTTTAATTTTATTATAGAATTTATTAACAAAGAATTTTTGTTCAAAGTGTTTGTTCTAATATCAAGTCGGAGTTTTTACTGTTAAATTTTACTTATACTCTAAACTTAAAGAAAACATTTCATGCCAATTTATGAAAAGCTAATTAAAAAAATACCTTATATTAAGACTTGTACATAATTTAGTTTGAATTGGGACGCACAAATTAAGTATATATATATATATATATATATATATATATATATATATATATATATATATATACATACAAAAACACGATATAATGAGCTACTAAATCTTGACTTCCAACCAGAATTTAAACTTCAGAACTTCTAGTTAAACAAGTGAATAAATTTAGTTAAACAACTATTATTGATTTAAGAGCAGCACATGCGTTTTCCGATTATCCAATTTTGCGAATTATCCTTTGATCAACTTATTGGTCGTCAGCTACAGTTGCATTAGATCCATAGCATTCCTTTATGCTGAAGTTTTTAAATGCTTTTGAAATAATGGCATATTATGTGAGCTGACTCACTCGTGAGCTGATTCACTAGTGAGCTGAGTGCCTAATGGATCCCTACCCTTGGTGTTAGGCGCTCCGTGATCTGGCATGGGCCACCGTGAGCGCCCCTGGCGGAGAGCGGTGTCGTTACGCGGGAACGACCGAAGGGCTCTGGCTGCCAGTGCCTGGGGGTGGCCAGGTGGCCTCGTTTATGACTGCCAATAGGATTAGGACAGCAGCTGGGGAGGGCGAGTCTACCCGCCGATATTCTACCGTTGCGTTGCGCTCCTGCACAGCTCGTGGCTAGCGGCCTACTTGTTGGTCGTTCCAGTGTTGGTTGCTGTTGGGTGTAAGGTCGATGGATCACGTTTGGCAAAGTTTTTAAATGTCTCTGAAATAATGACGTGTTAATTCAGCTGATAAGATATGTGTACCATTTTAACATTAAATTTGTCTAGTTTATTGAACAGTTGACTCTAAATTGGTTATAGTGAAGCTGCGGGGACTAACATTTTTCGTTCAAATGTCAGAGTTTAACTTTCTGGAATAACCCCAAGTATAATACAGTTTCTCAACTCTTTATGTTTATTATTTCAGAGGTATATATAATATATCCAATCGCCACGAATTCAAAATTTCAACTTTTTCGTAATTTTTTCAGACTTTATTTTACATTGTCCACATAAATCCTACACACTTACGGCTAGTTTATATCAAATACCTTTCTGCAGTATTAACACCCTTCTGATCAGAAATACCATTTCATTGCCTTTGAAATGCCCTACCTAGATCGATTTTCACTAGCTTTTAACTTGTGGTTCACGTACGTGAAGTTTATACGGTGAGCAGAACTGTCATCGATGAGCTTATGTAATTCTCTAAGTAGCTCTCAATCCCTTTCACTGCCCATAAATGTTACAAAAATATCATAAGCAACCATTTTCTTGCCAACCCGTTCTGCCATATGAACGTAAGGTACGGAGATGCATTTTTTCAAGGAAGTTGTATTTCTTTTTCACTGCAACCGATATTGAGAGTTCTCGATAACAGAATCTTGTAGTGTGTATTAGGTATGTGAATCGGAACCAGTGACTTCAATTCACTACAACAGAAAGTTAACTAAATTGGTAGGTAGTCCACAATACGTCTTCTTGTGTTGCAGTAGAATTTATTAATTTGGTTATTATTTAAAATGAAAAACCTAATTCACGAAATTTCCTCTTTTTCACCAGAAAAAAGTATTTCCCGATCAACAGCGAGCATGATTCTAATATAATACAATAATACGAAAGGTTTCCACTTACAGAAACTATAAATTATGAAATGAATTAAAGTTGTTTTTCCAGATATCAATGTAGAAGAATTTAGAATTTTTCAGTTTCTCAGTTATATTTTTTCATTCTTTGGGGAGTGTTTGAGCGCTTTTCTTATTACTTCCAAAGAACTCTATTCCGTGGTTCGCAACATGGTGTTACGTGCAAAAGAGGTTGTTATTATATAATCGACACTAAGATCTCTTTAATGTCTTTCCGTAAACAGTTCGAGGTATCGACTCGCTGAGGCGATTTCATGGCTTAATGTCCTTGCTTGTGTCTCCCGCATAACTTAGTACTTTAAGTCCAAGATTATGAAATGTAAATACAACATTTATCCACGAACAAATACAACACTTATTCAGTGTATTTATTGTTGACTTACTTTGCTTGGTATTGTTAATGTTTTAATATCTCGAATATACATGAATATACTGCTGAGGATTTTGATGGCTATACTTACTACTGAGTACGGACGGGAAGGATATTCACACCTTTATGAGGTCTTGTTTGATAAGGAGCTTATCCAGCGTTAAAAATGTTCTTTTTAAAAAAGACCAAATGATTTTTTGAGTTTATTTGCTTGGTTTTTAAGAAATAATATTTTTTTAATGTAGCACTGACAAAATACTGATTTTTATCATTCTAACAGTTAAACTGAAATACACTAAGTATTGTCCGGTCAAACGTTCGACCCAGGTTTACCCCCTCCTAGTTTTAAGATTTCCAAGTGCTAATTATTATTTTCAGTAACATACACTTTTGTGAATATTATTCATTTTAATAAAAAAGTAAAACAACAATTACGTAATACGTAAGTTGCAAAATAAATATGTATACTGTAAAATTTTCCATTTGTTATCTTTCTATTTGTTTATGTGTGCATATTGTGATAAAACTGGAGTTGTCAATACTTGAAAAGTTTCTGACTTACGGCCAGTTAATTTATTTTGAATTTTAGTTATTTGTCGAATTTGTTTTGTGCATATGTGATGATTGCATTTTATTTTTTGATAATTAATTCAACATATAAAATTTTAAGTTTGATGGTATAGTTTTTAGAGTCATTAAAATATGTAAACAGTTTTTTAATATCTTTTCATCTGTTCTTACGTCCTTTATCAAACAACCCCGTTTGGGTTTTTTGCACTTGAGAAAATGCAGCCAACCATGGTAATCACTGCGGCGGTTAATTTTATTCCCTTCCCCTTAAATGAGAGATTAAAGAGAGCCAAATGATGATGATTTTGATGATCAAACCCGAGTGGATCTTTTGGGCCTAGAAAAATGTAGCCTCCCCTGGAGAATACAGAGGTAGTTTGCCTTATTCACCAGAGGTAAACGATTATGCGTGAAATGTTTCAAACAGAGTTGGTAAGACGTCACTTTGTCATTACCATGTGAAAATCCGTGACTCATTACCAAAGCAATAACCATGACTTACGTGTGATTCCTACTCACATGATTCGGTTACACGTTCATTCACCTCCCCGCACCCGCAGTGGTGAGGGCGACGGCTGTATTTCTTTTCAGTAATGTAAATCAATTTGGGTCGTCTATCTTGTCTATCAAGTGGGACCCAATCTGGTAGCTACCTGGTTGTCACCTGGAGCCCCTCTGACATGCCCCTCCGTCTCTCTCCCCCTCTGGCACCCACGCTGTCATTCAGCGCCGCCGGGGCTACCTTCGTGTTCCCGGCCGGGCACATGTCTCATTGCTGCCGACGTGCCCTTCTCAAGCGGACGCGTCGGTCTCTGCCCCACCTCCTTCGGCCCCATTCTCCCTCATCTTCTCCGGGGCACAGGGCCTCCATGATGTCTTACGACTTCTGTGCTGGGGCGAGATGGAATGGTATTTTGTTTTTCCTATACATGCCGTTTTTCATTTAAACAATTATTAATCGTAAGGTATGTGTAATATAATAAAAATAAGAAAATTACTGCGATTGATTTATTTTCTCCATTGCGTTTGATCATTCCCAGTTTTAGTACGGTCCCGATTTCAAACTAGTGGTGTTTCAGCAGCACATACTTTCACGCATTATTTATAAAATTTGTAATTTTCGAAAATTCTGAGAGTTCAAGGAAAATGAGAAACATACCATTCTTCTAAGCGACTCTTCTTCTATCAGTGGAAAACATTGGAGCGGTTTTTGAGAAAATGATTTTTATGAATTGCATTAATTTCTAGTACAAAGTACAATAAAACTAGTAGTTTCTTTAAAAAATGGACGTGATCGTTTTGAAAAAGCTGTTTTTTACGTTAGAATTTACCTAAGGCAAACATTTCTATCTTCAATTTTTAGTTATGAAATGTTGCTGCAACAATTTTTTTCCTAACGACTAAAATTAACCTTCAATTTTGGATGCATTTTCATTGTCTTGCAATAAGGGGAAGTTGTATTTTCTAGGTGAGCGCTACTAGTTTTAGACCAAAGCTAGCAGCGCCCATGATTTTGGGAAATCCAGAAGAGCATAAAACACGGGAATAGAGCAGTTAATTAGTCTAACCTTTTACCTTTTAATTTTGGTATGGCCTTTGGACGCTGCTAGGCTTAGATGTCTCCGTCCCTTCTTACTCTGCTCTTCCGCTTTCGTCTCGTCCTACTCCGCTCTTGCCCTCCCCGACCGTCCCCTCCTTCTCCACTCTTTCTCTTCCCGTCCGTCCCGTTCTACTCCGTTCTTGCTCTTCCCGTCTGTACTGTTGTTCTCCGTTCTTACCCTCTCTTGTGTGACGTTGCACAATCACGAACAGAAGCGGATCCAGAGACAAATTTTGGTACGGGAAATTCAAAATGTGTTGGTCGAATGTGTCATATTACATATTTTGTAAAATGTCGCAGTCTAAACTCAGCTCACGCCGCGATACGATTTTATTCGTTTTAATGCTTTCCAAAAATATTTTGGCTTGAAAGTTTCGGGACAAGTTAAAATTAATAGTTACTGAAAAATTGTAGGGGGGTTCCCTTCTCATACTACCGCCATCCCGTACTACTGCTCTTGCTCTTTCCGTCCGTTGTATCCTACGCTTCTCTGGCTCTACCCGATCATCCCGTCCTACTCCGCACTGTCCCCGACGTTCCGTTCTACCCCGCTCTTCCTCTCCACGACATCCCAGCACTACAGAAATCTTGCGCTCCCCTTCCGATCCCTCCTACTCCACCCTCGCTCCGCTGGCCACGCCTCACAATGTCTAATCACGCCTCACCATCTCCCACCACGTCTCACCACCTCCCAGCACGTCTCACCACCTCCCAGCACGTCTCACCACCTCCCAGCACGTCTCACCACCTCCCAGCACGTCTCACCACCTCCCAGCACGTCTCACCACCTCCCAGCACGTCTCACCACCTCCCAGCACGTCTCACCACCTCCCACCACGTCTCACCACCTACCAGCACGTCTCACCACCTCCCAGCACGTCTCACCACCTCCCAGCACGTCTCACCACCTCCCACCACGTCTCACCACCTCCCATCACGTCTCACCACCTCCCACCACGTATCACCACATCCCACCACGTCTCACCACGTCTCACCACGTCTCACCACCTCCCACCACGTCTCACCATCTCCCACAACGTCTCACCACTTTACAATACACCTCACCATTTTCCACCACGTCACACTACTTTCTACCATGCCCCACCTCATCCACCACGTTTCACCATTTCCCCCCACGCCTCACCACTTCCCCCATGCCTCACCACTTCTTACCACGCCCCACCACTTCCCACCATGCCTCACCTCTTCCTACCACGCCTCACCACGCCTCGCGTTGTGCCACGTCGCCTCGTCCAGGCCGCGCTCGGCGTCGTGGCGTCGTCGGTGGCGGCGGCAGCAATCCCGTGTCGCCGCCTCGTGTCGGGGGCGGATCCGCGCGGGCGACAGCCGGAAATTGAAGGCGACGCGCGCGTCGACGCACGTGACGGGCGGCGCCGCGCGGACAGGTGCTGCGGACGCGGCGGCGCCGGCAGGTGGGAGCAGGTCGCGCGCTGGCAGCGCGATTGGGGACGCGCGCCGCCCGGGGGGAAGCGACACAACTGCCGGGAAATAGCCGAGGATGCGGAGGTGGGATGGAACTTCGTCGTTGAAATCCAGGGGAAGCTCGCGAGTTTGCGGAGTGGTGCAAGAGAGAGAGAGAGAGAGAGGGCGATGGTTTCGTGAAATGCGGGGCGTTGCGGGTTAGTGTGTGATGTCGTTGCACAGTCAGAGACAGGAGTGGATTCAGAGACAAATTTGAAGGGGGGAAATTCAAAATGGTTTGGTCGAATGTGTCATATTTCAGATTTTGTAAAATGTCGCAGGCTACACTCAGCTCGTGCAGCGTTGCGACTTTATTTGTGTTAATGATTTCCAAAAATAGTTTTCCTTGAAAGTTTCGTGACAAGTTAAAATTAATAGTTATTGAAAAATATTAGGGAGGAGGATTCCCTCGTTTTCGTCCCCGTGGATCTGCGCCTATCACAGACACGATAGCTTAAGTAAATGAACAGTTTATTTATATATATATATATATATATATATATATATATATATATATATATATATATATATATATATGCATGTGAGCCGTACCATTTTCTACCAAAGCATTCGCTCCCCGTTAACATCTACTACCTAACGAACGCACCATTGAACAAGAGTCTGGTCCTTCTATTCGCAAGCCTGCGGCTTCCCAGGCGCACTGGCCTCCTCGGGACAGTCCCGCGATAAGAGGTTGTGGAACAAAGGTGTCCTTTTGCAGGCCCCCCCCCCCACCTATATAGGCTCTCTGTGATCACGTCGCTGCCTTCCGGTTGCAACTGTGTGGACTAGCAACACACCTACCCTCATGGCACCTACCTCACCACCTACCACATGGCACCTACCATCTGAACCTGCACCCTTGGGCTTGGCTCTCGTCTCTTCGCCTATTGATATATTACACTTATATATATTGAAACCCAGATTATGTGTTTCATTACACTAATTAAATCATTAGTGTAAGAATTCAATAGCTATTCTGGACTGCGCGGTGCGAGCGCCGGGCGCTGCGAGCAGCGGGCAGCCGGCAACGGTCGCCGCCGCCACCGGTGCCCGCCGGGAGGCGAGCGTGAGAACGGCGGGTACAAGCGTGGCAGCGCGCACGTGCAAAAAGTTCGTTAGTTGGATTGAGGCGGCCGCCGCCGAAGGATGTGCCGACGTGCGGCCGGCGAAGGAGAGACGTTAGCAGAGCGGCGACCAGTGCGGACGTGTAGCGAGGGCTCTCCGCTAGTGAATGGACGCATGTAATACGCGACATAGTTATGTGATTAGGAATCGCAAAGTAATGGACATGTAAACAGAACATTAGAAGTATCAGTATAGTAAAAGATTAGTGTTGGTAAAATAATTGACGTCGCTCTCATTAGTTGGTGCGGAGGGAACATTCTTGAAAGCGTGCGGTACAGAACTGTGACCAGTATACGGAGTAGGCGGGGGTCGTGTAATTAAACCCACTAATGGACAGTGATTCGGGGAAGGTGCGCAGCCGAGGTATCAAGATCCTGTTCGGGAAAGAATTGTTGGAGCATCAGCCGTGGATGATCACCACGCCATCTGCTGCCGACGACCCGCAGCAGTAGCAGAGGTCGACAACCCTGTCGGCACGAGCGGCTCGACGAACTTCATAGGTATTCAAACGGGGCCCCGAAGGTATGAAAGTTGTATTTTACTCTTAATCTTGGTACCAAGGCGGAGTATAAAAACGGTGTCTGATTATGTAAATAGTAACTTTGATTTAAAATAAATCTTGTCATAATTGTATTTCTATGTATGAATAACTTCCCCAACGTTGCACCGACTTATCCTAGGACCCATTCACGTAAAAGACACCCTCTCTTAGTGTTATATTGCAGTGAAGATACCCGGCACCACCAGGTACGTCACAATATATATATATATATATATATATATATATATATATATATATATATATATATATATATATTTCTGCCATCTCTCTCTCTCTCTCTCTCACTCTCATTCGCCTATTATCTACTCTAAAAGTGTCCACGGCGTCCGAAGTGCTGGAAGGCTGAAGTGTGCACTGCGTAGCCGGGCGCTGAGTAGCGGACGCAACAGAAGGCTATTGGAGTGATAGGGGAAGTTCAGGGATGAAGGATAGAAGGGCAAATGAAGAGTAGGAGCGGAATAGACGGAGAAGAGTGGAGATGAGCGGCCGTGCACGGAAAAGCCAGGGATAAAGGAGAGGCACGAAGTTGAAAGAGAAAACGGCTGTAGAGAAGAGCGGGATATACGAGGAAGACGGTAATGAACGGGGAAAAGTAGGGGTAAATGGAGGAGGGACGGGAGGGAATGGAGGAGGACCGAGAGTGAATGAAGCGCACCGAGGGTGAATAGAAAGGACCGAAGATGAATGGAAATATCCGGAGGTGAATGGGGAGAAGCAGGGCCGGAGGACGAGGAGAGGGGGTGAAAGGGGTATAGCGAGGGCGGAAGGACAAAGCTAGAAAGAACCAGAAACAGCTGGTAAGGAGGAGGTCGAGCTGGAAAGGAGAGGACATGAACGCAAGCGCGGATCGACGGGCAGAGACACTGGACAACGAGCGGGACCGCGCGGTGCCGAGCGGAAGTGCGCGACCCGCGAAAGCGTGCCGCCGGCCCCGAGCCGGCCCCGTACGGCGAGGTGCCCCGTGCGAGGCCGGGCGGGTGCAAACCCAGGGGCTGGGGAAGGGGGCGGGGAGTAATTAATTTACCCTGGCGGCGCAGGTGCGCTTTGCGGCGGACGTGATGAACAACTGCCTCGCGCGCGCGGCGTGCGCTGGGTGGGGGCGCGAGGGCGTCTGCCCGTCGCCTCTATTTGTTCGGCTGCGCAAGTGACAGGCTGGAGTGCGGAGCGGACGGTTCCCGTACGCGTGCCGGGTGATTCTACATGAATCAACTTAGGATGGCGGAAGAGCATGTACTCGAGAGTCAAGTCTACCAGGCTTGTTACCACGTCCCTTTCGTTGAAGGTGACTGATGTTTAGGAACATGGAGAGTTCATTCTCCAAATTGGTCCAACTGCAACGTCCCCTGGCCCTGTCTTGTTTTCCAACGTTTATTTATTATAATAGTGTTTGTAAACGCTTCTCTGTATCCATGTGTCCATGACGATCGAAAAAACTGTAATTACTGTCGAAATATTGGTGGTTTTGCCCCAAACAATGTAGGTATGTATGTAAAATTCAGTATATTGCTCGTCCAAATCAATAGAATCATTTGAAATATCTTAGCAGCTTTGCATGGAAACGAGTATCTTGTTTATTGCTTTTAATTGCAATAGGTTACATTGCGTTCAGATTATAGTCCGGCAAAACAGCAGATTGCTGCACGCCTAAGCCAAAAATAACTAAAAACCTGGGTACAATAAGTATACAATTGGGGCGACATTAATATAGATGATTGGCATCTCTCATTCGGTTTAATTATTCCAAGAATACATACTTCTACGTTTCCATGAATTGCTACAAAAACACCGAAAGAGATGGCACAGGGTATACTGATATCATTGCAGTGTCTCGGACCAGGAGGTCCTGGGTTTCAAGCCTCGTCGGTGGCAGGATTTTCGACACTATCCTGGTAGGAATGTCAGTTCTGTCGCTGTCTGAGGGAGAATTTTTGAGACCGGCTGATCTGATCGGTATTTGCCGTGATTTTTCCAGTCAATACAGACGAATACCGGAGCAGTACCCTACCAAACGGACAAAGGACCCCTCGCAATCTTTGCTACCTCTTCCTTCTCCGATCCTGAGGGCTTACACACACTTACACTAACATGCACTACACTACCACACACTCCGGAATCTTAGGACTTGTCCCGGCTGGAGTGGTGCTCCGCTGGTGGGAGATACCTGGTTTAGAGAAAACCATGGTAGCTGACGGTAGGTCGGCGCCGGATCTCGCCATCCAGCGAGGGCATAATCACCGCCATCGCTGGAGGAAATCATGCACTACACTTACAGGACAAATGACCTTAGCCGTTGACGCGCCTGGAAACACTAGTAATTAATCAATCAATCAGTCATTCTTACAAAAAGTAATGTACGCAAGTGTTGCATTATTTTTAAGTCTTTCAATCCAGTCTTAAGAGATCATATACTCATTTAAAAGGCCAAATTACGATTATTACAAAACTTACGATCACTTTAAAATGTCAACATTTCATCAGTACACCAAACACTCACTTTCTGTACTAATTATGTAAATAACTATTTTCTAATTATTGAGAAGAATAAAAAAAACTGAAAATTCACCAATAAGCAAATTAATAAATTTCTGAGAGAATGCTTTTTTTACTTTTCAATGAAGCTGTCGTAGACTTTCATTTAGAAATGGGAAACTGTCAGATTCTACACGCTTCATCGGCGTGCATCGTCGTTCTTCCCAAAAGCAATTACGTTGCAAACAAAAATGGGTAATTATGTGCCCCATCAGTCTTCACAGTGACAAGGTAATTAAGGATGTTGGTTATAATTTACCTGGTGATAACATGCTACATTCCATTATTAAAGTGGAGATGCGAAACGAAATTTACCGGCGCATGTACTTCGTTCATAACAGATGCAAGTACATTAATGAACGCCTTGAAACGCACTCTATAATCTTGTTTTGGTGTCAATAATATTATAATTTTGAGAAAAAGAAATCGCTTTTAATGTTTACTCTAGAACAGTGAAATAAAAGTTTTAAAGGTAATAAATAAATAGAGTGTAATAAAAAATGTTGACACATGTGGGACAGTTTCCATATTATCATTCTACACTTCATTATGAATAATATTTATGTCAGCCCTCCATTATAATTAATAATAATAATAATATGAACTTGCTAAGTATTTTAAACATATTTCATGGCTTTTTTATGCTATACTGTTACACTCGCAGTAGAATTTTTTATTTTTGAATCGTCACTGTATATCCAATTGTTTCTCTTTTTTTGCCGTGTAAGTTATTGACGAACTCTATATGCTCATCTCACAGGCTTGCGCATCGAGAACCAAAAACACAAGCCGCGAGTATCAACAGGCTCCGAGTGCCCTCTGCCTTTCAGAGTTAATTTAATTTTTCTTACGGAGTAATCACACGGCTGGAACTGGGGTTCTTCAGTAGCTCTCTAATCCCGTAATCACAATCCGCTTAATCACGGATCTTCCAGCAAAGGCTAGCTGCAAGCGAGACGCTGTGTCCGCCGCTACCTCCTCGCCGCCAGCTTTTTCCGTCTCTTCCCCTCTGCCTCTCCTGCCGCCTCCATCGCCACCTCCACCGCGCACTCCACTACCAGTCCAACGTCGCTATCACCTCGTGCACCGTACACTCTTCTCCGCCGACTCCATCGCTCACTCCACCGCCAGCCCAACTGCTACCGCTACCGTCACCTTCATCACCACCACTACTATCACTTCCTCCATTACCACCACCACCACCATCATCATCATCACCACCATCACCACCACCACCACCATCACCACCTCTACGGTCACTATGGTCACTACCGCCACTTTTGCCATTACCGCCACTATTGCTATTATCGCGACTATTGCCCTTACAGCCACTACTACTAGCGTCTCTATCTCCACTCTCGCCACTACCACTACCTTTTCTACACCGCTTCCATCTTCAATAGCGCCACCACCTCATTGCCGCCGTCGACGTTGCAGCTGCAGCTTCCACCGCCGTCTGGCCCAGCTTCCACTTTCATCAATCCCAACGTTGAGATCCGGAAGCTACGTAATTGCTGCTTTCTCTTTGTTAACTGCCTTTCGCCCCGGCTGCGGTCGCCCCAATTCCAGCGCCTTGAGCCCTTCATGATACATTGCATCCTGTCGCCTGCGCTGTCACCACTCCTCACTGTCATCGCTTTTCTCTCGCCGCACTTGCTGCCTCAGTTTCAACGGCACTCACTTTGAGAAGTTCCTCTATTCTCTAACGAACCATCACTCGTCATTTCCTCTCTCGCTAATCTTTATTCTGTGATCTCATTTCTCAGAGTTATCTGCCTTGCAGTTATCATTCTCGCCCCCCGCTCTGTCCTCACCTCCGGTATTGCCTCGTGACTCCTATTAATGGATACGGGAATAATAATGTTCATTCCCGTTCATTCCACAATTTCCATTCCTCTCTTCGCTTGAATATCGTCCCCGCTGCTACGCCACTAATGTCTCAGCTATGCCTCTGCCCCAACTCTTTTGCACGACCTCTGGCATCGACCTGCAACAGTACATTGGCCTGCCCCCATACCAATCCTACTCCCGAATGCAGCCAATCTTTCGAATTCGCAGATGCCGCTTCCTCCACCCCATTCACCGCCGCCTTCTGGGCTGCGTCGTGGCCTCTGCCCTGTCCAACGCGGTCCCCTCCCTGCTTCGCATCCACCGCTGCAGCCTCACCCCGCCGCCCCGCCACCGCCGCCCCGCCGCCGCCCCGCCGCCGCCCCGCCACCGCCACCGCCGGCCCGCCACCGCCGCCCCGCCGCCGGCCCGCCACCGCCGCCCCGCCACCGCCACCGCCGCAGCCGCCCCGCCGCCCCGCCGCCGCCGCCGCCGCCCCGCCGCCCCGCCGCCCCGCCGCCCCGCCGCCCCGCCGCCCCGCCGCCCCGCCGCCCCGCCGCCCCGCCGCCCCGCCGCCCCGCCGCCCCGCCGCCCCGCCGCCCCGCCGCCCCCGCCGCCCCGCCGCCCCGCCGCCCCGCCGCCCCGCCGCCCCGCCGCCCCGCCGCCCCGCCGCCCCGCCGCCCCGCCGCCCCGCCGCCCCGCCGCCGCCACCGCCCCGCCGCCGCCGCTGCCCCGCCGCCGCCGCCCCGCCGCCGCCGCCCCGCCGCCGCCGCCCCGCCGCCGCCACCGCCGCGCCGCCGCCCCCGCCACGCCGCCGCCACCGCCGCGCCGCCGCCCCCGCCACGCCGCCGCCACCGCTGCCTCACCGGAGCCGCCACCGCTGCTCTGCCGCCGCTGGCCCTGCCGCCGCTGGCCCTGCCGCCGCTGGCCCTGCCGCCGCTGGTCCTGCCGCCGCCGCCCTGCCGCCGCCGCCGCCGCCGCCCCGCCGCCCCGCCGCCGCCGCCCCGCCTTTCACGCGGCGCGTGCCTCGTTAGCTTCGCCCTCTGTCCGCTAACGAAACGCGGCGCGCTATCTGCCGCGCATGAAAGACGCTGATGAGGCTACGTTCCCCTCCCACCGCACACCTCACGCCCACTGACGGGGGATGAGGAGGGTGAGAAGAAGACAGGGGATGAGGGGTGGGATGGGGACGCGAAAGAGAGAGTATAATTTGGAGGAAGAGTAGGAGATAAGGAGGGGATGGGAATGATGGGAAGGGGGATGATAAGGGGAGGGGAGGGAAGAGGGGTGGATGACGAGTAGAGGGGAGTAGGACGAGAGTAACGGGATAGGAAGGGGAGAGGGATGTGAAGGAGAAACGGAAAGAGTAGAAGGGGGATAGAAATGAAACAGGCAGGTGAAGGATAATGGGAAGGAAGGGGATGGGAAGGGGAAAGAGGTGAAATAGGAAGAGGAAGGGGAAGAGGACATAGGGGATTTCGAAGGATAAGGGGGAGAAGAAGATGGCGGGAGAGGGGGCAGGAGGAGGGGGAGGGAAGACAGATGGAAAGGAGGTAGGTGCGGCAGAATTGATGTGAGCTTGGAAAGGGAAACGAAAGGGACTTCGGGAAAAGCCAGAAAGGGGAATGGACAAGTAAAAGAAATAGCAATAAAACTGAGAGTTGAAGTAATGAAAACAAGCGGGCTGGAGAATGATAAGAAAATAATTGAGAATGATAGTGTAGAAATTGAAACTGAGGCAGAATGCGCTTATAGAAGTATAGAAAATTCATAAGTCAAATCTTTGATACAGGTAGATGCATTGAAGTCAGAGCACAAACATTTTTCAAGTACAAGGAGATTCTTGTCTTTACTTGATGATATTACGCAACTTAAGAAGAAAGATCGAAAACAGATTTATTCTGGTTAAAGAACTAACTTCTTTTCTGCATCTGAAAACATTAAAATTAATAACAAATAGGCAATTAGAAAAATGGATAAGTTTGATTTTAATGTCAAAATGGGGCAACAGCGGAATCTGAAGATTGTTGTAATAGTAAATATACTAGCAGCATAAGAGCAATAAGACCCAATTTGAGCCAGGAGGTTATTCTAGCTGAAACAATGAGTTTGACCGTGGGGTATGAAATAAGATGAATCTCCATTCTGAACGATAATACGATGACGTGCGACATCAACGGCAACCCGAAAACTCGGTTAGTCGGGGCGGTGTCGGCGCATTGAGCTGTCTCCTGGAGCAGTCAGTGACAAGCAAAGCAGGCCCCATCCAGGCTGGGACCGGACCGGGCTGCGGAGGGGTGTCACCGCGGCGAGAGACAGTCAGAGGCAGTCAGAACTGCGTGGGCGGTAACGAAGATAATGGAATCACGCCTTGCGCTAATCCGATACCGGGGCAGCTGCGACTGACGAGGCTTCTCTCCACCCACGCGGCGATAACCCCCCCTCCATCGTCTCCCCTTGGCCTCCTATAACCCTTTCATCCTCCAAGCCCCTACCGTTCCCGTTGCTTTCGCCGCCCGCACCGTCTGCCACTGCACTCATGCCTTCCCGGCCTTTACCTCACTGACTCCCTACCCAAGCTGCCCCTTAGCCTCTTAAAGTCCTCGGCGCTCCCGCCGCTATTTCCACCCCCGACGACGTGCGCCCGCCTCCCGCCCCCGCTGGCCATCGCACTCGTGCCTTCTGCGTCTTTACCACTGCCGCTGATCCCATCAACTCCCACCGACAGCACCGCCTCCCAGCCCAAACTCTCCTCGCCGCCTCCGCCGTCCACGTCGACTTGCCTTCTCCGCCATCCCAAGTCTTTCCAGCCACCTTCCACCTCGGTTTCCCGCACTCCCTCCCCCGCTTCTGTCCACCAGCGCCTCCTGCCCCCGCTGGCTATCGCGTTCATACCTTCCCCGCCTCCCCACTGCCGTAGTCCTCACCGCCGTGAATGCTGCCTCCACCGTTCTCGTCTACCTCTCCTTCGCGTCTTCCCTGCCATCCTCAGACATCACCTCTACCCTAGTGCCCCTCCACCCACACTGCCACCACTGTCCCCACTCAGCTCATGCTGCCCCCTCGTCCCACCCCTGCTGGTCACACTTGTCTTCCCCATCTCTCGTTTCCTCCTTCCCTGCCATCTCCAGAATTTACAATCCCCGCCATCCCCTTTTGCAGTGCTTCATACTGCCACCAGCGACCCTGTTCCACCCCTGCAGCCGTCCGCCCCCGCCTCCCTACCCTCAACGCCGCCTCACCCGTCCTCGCAGCCTCCACCGTCCTCGTCTACCTCTCCTTCGCGTATTCCCTGCCATCCTCAGACATCACCGCCATCCTCTACCCTAGTGCCCCTCCACCCACACTGCCACCACTGTCCCCACTCAGGCCTGCTGTCCCCTCGTCCCGCCCCCAGTGGCCACCACCCTTGTCTTCCCCATCTCCCTGCCATCCCCAGACTTTACCAACACCGCTACCCTCTTCTGCAGTGCTTCATAGTCCATACTGCCACCAGCGACCCCGTTCCACCCTTGCAGCTGTCCACCCCCGCCTCCCTCCCTGGCTTCCGCTCTCATGCCGTCTCTTCCTTTTCCAATGCCTCAGCCCCCGCCGACTCCCTACCCTCAACGCCGCCTTACCCGTCCTCGCAGCCTCCACCGTCCTCGTCACCCTCTCCTTCGCGCCTTCCCTACCATCCTCAGACTTCACCGCCCCCCCTTCACCGCCCCCCTTCACCGCCTCATCCTCCACCCTAGTGCCCCGCCACCCACACTGCTACCACTGTCCCCGCTCAGCCCCGACTGCCATCAACCTCCTCCGCCCGTCCCCGTCCTGGCTACCATACTCATGCCTTCCTCACCTATCCCACTGCCACAGCCCCCACCGACTCCCCGCCATCAACTCCGCCCCAACCGTTCTCGTCGACCTCTCCTTTCCCGCCTTCCCTGCCATCCCCAGACTTCATCGCCATCCTCCCCCTCCCCCAATTCCTTGCAGCCCCCACTGCCACTACCGTCGCATCCCTCGCCATGTCTTCGTCGGCGCTTCCTGGGCGTTGTCCCCGCGTCGGGCCGGCCCAGTGGATTATTCGGCCGGCGGTAATCACTCTGTGCCTCGCGCCGCGTCCTCGGCGACGGGCAGCGCCGGCGACGGGTCGGCTCATCAACCGTCTGGGGCAGCCCAACAGACATCTCGGTGTCCTGAAGCCCTTCATTTCCTGTAGCCGCCTCCTCTCTGTTCTTGTCAAACCGGCTGCTCTCTACGCTCATTCCGGCCTTTCAGGCCTCTGTGCTGCCACGTTGCCCACTCTCTAACTTCGACTCTCATTTCCGACCAGTAACTCTCCGTCGCTTCTGAAGTTTACTTCACTTCTATTCATATGGTTAAATGTGTACTGTTTGTATTCGGCGACATGTACTGCCTATGCTCCCATTATAAACTTGTAGGTTTGTTTCAAGCAACATGTAAGTAAACTAACGTTTGCTTTTCCTTCTACAGTTGGCCGTTTGCTGTGTTCGTAGTTGTCCTGGCGGATTAAATTGATTTTCAATTCCTACTTCATTACTTTATTTCATCGCAAGTGGAAGTGATATATATATTTAACTAAAATATGTTAATTATATTATTCTAATGCTCATGGAATTATTCTTTTTTCAGATCGCAACTTTTGTCATCGGATGTTTTGCAATCATTCTTTGTTCGTTGGATGGCAATTAGAGTATTGGCAAAAGGCGTTCCGTTTCCAACTCTGGATGCCGAGAGGTAAAAAATATATTTCACTGTCATTACTCTAATGTTCAATAGTGCTCTGAGGATATTTTACAATTCTAAAATGACAAGATAAAGTCCAACTCCAATAAAAATTAAATAATTTTTAAAAAATTTTAAGAAATTCAAATTATAATAATTTTCTTGCTAGAATAATACTACTTCTATGTTGTATACACAAATCAAAATATACGAAAAACAATCATTTTACATTAAAATAGCATAACTACCAAATACACAGACTTGAATGTAGTTTGAAATTCATATTTAATAACTTCTCTGATAATGATAATACGGTTTTAAACAGCGAAACGAGTTATTTCCATTTTAGTTATTACTTTATCAAGAATTATCGTCATAAAATATGTTTTTATGACAATACATGCGAATTAAATAAGTGACATGGAAATTTTCAAAATGAGAGATATCTTTGGGAGAAAACTGGTATTGAATTTAGAAACTGAAAGTGGAAAAGGCGACCACATAGAGCGAAACAACTATTAGATAATAAAATCAGTTTCTCAATCTTGATATTCATGATAGTAATTTGTGGACGCGATGTAATGTCTGTAATGCGTCAATACACTTAAACTCTGGTGCTCAATAAGCTCGCCGTGGAATTGGTTGTATTTTCTCCTTTATGTCTCTTTTCCGTTTTCTCTTTTGATGCAAAACTTACAGAGCCTACTCTATCTCACACCTTCACTGCCGCATCACCAACTTATGGAAGCACTTTATATCAGAAACCAAGACTTTATATCAGAAAACATCTAAAAATGTCTTCTCTTATTTAGGTCAGTAAGTATCTTTCGAAAACAGAATATATTTACTAGAAACAAAATACTGATAGCAGACAAGGCAAATTATGTAGAGTAAAAAGTTTTGTTTGGTCGCGAAATATACTGTTTGTTCAGGAAAAAAGTCTCTGACAATGACGATATCAATTGCCAGATGTCAATTTTTTTTAGATATGTCACTTTTCTAGTGCAACGATTATAAAATGTGGTAGCCTCTAACTTCTCATACTGTCACAAGCATGTTCTCATTGATCGGCGTTTTGCCGGCATTTCTGTCGATTCTCTTGATCAGAGCTTGCTGCCGTTATACCTTTGTTTGATGGACTGTGAATTCGTAAAAATGGACTGGACAAAGAACGATTGGACCTCGCAACTAGAACTGACGTTTCAGTTGTTTAATAAATTAGTCTTAGTTGCTCTTACCGTCTCTCAGTCTCTCGACATCTATGTCAATTGTCGCTGCGGTAAAAAGGTGAAACAAAAGGAAAACAGTAACCAACATTATTGAAAAGGTGGTTTGTGAAACGCATGCGCACATAGAAAGTTGGTATTATCACTTTCTTTTCATTTGTTGAATTTTGTTTGTAATATAAAATATTCATAATTTTAATTGAAGAAACACTAGAATTGGGTATAATTTGGCAAATGAATTATTTCCAGAAGTTTACTTCTTGATTAAAATACTTTTATTAGTATATTTCATAGTATTATATATTCCCGTTTTTATACATTAAATATTCATAGTTACATATATGTCCGTTCTGTTGATTTGTTTTGATTATCCATGCTCAAATTATTTAAAGTAGTGAAACTATTACATTCAAATTGAAAAGGAAATGATGATAGGTTTATGTATATTTTTATATTAACAAAGCATTTTCACTAAACAGTTTAAGAAAATGTTAGGTATGATATTAAAAGATCCATTGAAGTGATTAACGATCAAAGTGATTGCATGTAGAAAATTCAAATACTTCTAACATGTATTCATGGAATTGTTGTCGGAGAGTAACGTCTTCGCTACTGACAATGTGTACGACCTTTAAGTTGCGCAAAAACTTTCCACAGGTGTTGTGGGAATTTACTAATGCAAAATATCTTCCATCTGGCAGGATATTTAACGAAGAACCGACTCACCTCGGCTGAATTATAGCGTTGCATGGTTTTGTGCCAAACGCTGCTCGGCAGCATCAATTACTTTTAATTCGTCTCCGCTAAATCCATTCTGACCGTTGCACATACCTCGCGCAGAGTTACTACCCCCTTATAGCAGCGTTCTGGCGTGCGAATGGATTTAGGTTACAAATTGCCAACTGTTCGAGAGATTTACGATATGGTCGTGAGATCTGAAAGTTTTCTAGATTGCTCCGTGGCAAAGTTGGTAAAGTAAGAACCTTCCATGTACGTTTTACGGTTTGTTTCATGAATTCAGCCTCGCAACCGAGCCAATGCACGCAAATTGGTGAAATAGTGCCAGTTCTAGAAGAGGAAAATCCTTACTCCAGGTAACTTTTGAGATAAATTTCGGTTGTGGTGAAAAATATTTACGACGGAGTTAGGTTCTTGAACTCATATTTATGTGCCACGTTAGTACAGTGCGGTTATTTGTGAGAGCGAGCTCTCAGTTTAAGCACTCGGATGTCGTTTGGTAGGGTGACAATAAACGTAAATGGAGCCATTTGGGGAAGCGAATATGCATATTTTCTTTCATTTATCGACTGACGGTGAATGCAAATGTCTCACAGTGACAGCAACAGAGGTTAGAACAAAATCCTTGCAGTGAATTTCTTTCATTCATCATAGTTTCAGGTTTTCTCCTGCTAGTTAAATTTTATCACCCTAAAATGTTTTCTTTCTTCTGGTCGAGCGGGAGCCAGCAATAAAGTCCACGTTGATAAGCTCACAGCTAAACATTTTTGAGAAGTGAGCCAGTGTTATGTGGAACAGAGAAACGCAAGTATGGCGGTCTGTACAATTTTTTGAATGTACCTCTGCCGTAATCAGGGATGCAGTCGTTTCCGTGTCAGTCTCCGTTGGCAACGTCTTCTCCCATTTCATCGCCCACAATCCTTTCCCCTTTCTCGGGGGCCACCGACAGGAATTTACGAGTCAAATTCGATAAAAATTATGCCATTCGGGAATGAGTACACAGCTTCTTGTTGTATATTGTTCGTTAGGTAGCCAAAGTGTGAAGGAGTTTTAAGTCACATCTTTGTGGCGTCTCAAACTGTACGCCTTAGGCGACGAGGGCGGCGAGGGCGGCGGCGACTGCGGCGGCGAGGGCGGCGGCGAGGGCGGCGGCGAGGGCGGCGGCGAGGGCGGCGGCGAGGGCGGCGGCGAGGGCGGCGGCGAGGGCGGCGGCGAGGGCGGCGGCGAGGGCGGCGGCGAGGGCGGCGGCGAGGGCGGCGGCGAGGGCGGCGGCGAGGGCGGCGGCGAGGGCGGCGGCGAGGGCGGCGGCGGGGGCGAGGGCGGGGGCGAGGGCGGCGGCGAGGGCGGCCGCCGCAAGCCCCGAGGCGCCGTCTGCGGGAGAGGGACTCGTAAATTCCTGTCGGTGGCCCCCGAGGAAGGGGAAAGGATTGTGGGCGATGAAATGGGAGAAGACGTTGCCAACGGAGACTGACACGGAAACGATTGCATCCCTGATTACGGCAGAGATGAAGACTTATTCGAACAGAGATGAGAAAAATAATACTACGCGAATTTTCTTGTGAACTTTTTCACAACTTATAATAGGCGTACAGTCGAGCAAGTTACGTAACGATAGGAGTGAAGACATGGGGACTGTAATGAAACAGAACGTTATTGTGAAAAGGGGTGTAGGGAATCGAGGATGAGTTAGAGAACAATTCTAATGATGGTAATCGTAATCATGACCATGATAGTTTCATGATGACCCTACACGATGACACTGGCGTAAAGAAGGCAATAATGCCCTTGTCATGCCCTTGTGTTAGTGACTCGTGAATACAATATCAACACTATTTGAGCCGAAAAGGGAGTTGGTGACGGGAGAACGTGAAGAGAGTGACTATTGGCTAATACGGCAGAAGAATAATATGAGTAAATGCATTCCTAAAGGAGACGTGAGAAGATACAATTTGAAAGCATTAAAACTAAAGTTATGGTCGGTGATTTGGAGAAGTCTAGAGACTATGATGTCTGTTTATATGTGCACAATCAAGTGTTATAGGGTAGGTTTGTTGCCAAGAAGGGAAAAAGTCCCTCTCTTCGCAATGCCACTGGCAAAGGAATTTCGTGTTAGAGACGCGCGAAATGCACACGATATCAACGATATAAGAGTCAAAACTACTGCTCAGCCACTGCTATGATAATTGCAGTTGTGTCCGTTGGCAGATGCTTTTCCACCGAGGAACTGCAATAACCCTAAGTGGCTTCTGTTCGAATTCACGGTTAGAGATAACTATAAGATAATTGAATAAACATCTCCCGACCGATTATTGTCTAAAGTTTGCGCTTCGAATAGTACAGTTAATATCTTATCATCTAGTATACCATTTGTTACTACGTCGGGTTTCTTTTACACAGGGATTCTTTTACGAGATTAATAGATGAACGTTATATTCAACATGTGCACCTATTACTTATGTACGATTTCCTTTCCTTTTTAAGTAACAAATTTGAGATTTACAATTTATTATAAAAATTGATACAAATTCCCGAAAGTGATATGTAATTCATTTTTTGGCATTGCTGGATAGATCTACAAACCTTATTGAAATCTGCTCGATACCAACAACCCTTCATTTAATTAGTTTACTAGTATTATCTGCACTATCGTCACATTGCTTCCAAATAGACTGCTGCATTTTACGGCCCCTAGAGCGCCTACAGACCTCGTTATAATGCACTCGAGGTATTTCATCAGGTAATGCGCCAGTCTAATTCCGCACATGCAGGGCTGCGCGGGCCGACGGCCGTGCGGTCGCCACCTGTCTCGTGGCGAAGCGGGCCGTCTCGGGCGGGGCTCTGCCGAGCCCCTTGGGAGCTGGGGTTCCGCCGCCCGCCCGCTGGGAGGAAGCGCTTAGGGTCGGCGGCGCCGAGCGCGTGTGCTGGCATAGGCGATGATGGTACGCGTTCTGGGTCAAAATAGGTCGAATGGCTTGTACGAACAAAAATGGTAATTATCACCCTTTGTCGAGTGTCACCTCATTGTCAGGTGTCACCTCATTGTCGAGTTTCACTTCATGATCGAGTTTCACTTCATGATCAAGTTTCACGTCATGATCGAGTTTCACTTCATGATCGAGTTTCACTTCATGGTCGAGTTTCACTTCATGGTCGAGTTTCACTTCATGGTCGAGTTTCACTTCATGGTCGAGTTTCACTTCATGGTCGAGTTTCACTTCATGGTCGAGTTTCACTTCATGGTCGAGTTTCACTTCATTGTCGAGTTTCACTTCATTGTCGAGTTTCACTTCATTGTCGAGTTTCACTTCATTGTCGAGTTTCACTTCATTGTCGAGTTTCACTTCATTGTCGAGTTTCACTTCATTGTCGAGTTTCACTTCATTGTCGAGTTTCACTTCATTGTCGAGTTTCACTTCATTGTCGAGGTTCACTTCATTGTCGAGGTTCACTTCATTGTCGAGGTTCACTTCATTGTCGAGGTTCACTTCATTGTCGAGGTTCACTTCATTGTCGAGGTTCACTTCATTGTCGAGGTTCACTTCATTGTCGAGTTTCACTTGAATCCATTCTATGAATTAATTCTAAAAGGCTACAATCCAAGTCAGTGGTGGTAGTGGCGGTGGTGATGGTGGCGTCGGCGGTTGGGATAGTGTTGGCAAAATCATCGGCGTTGGCGATGTCGGTTGGTTGTTAGTGATTTCGGGCGCGTCAAGTACGGAGATCATTAGTCCCGTAAGTATCCTCGGGACATGTTTTTTTCTTCGAGAGATGGTGGTGATCTTCCTCCGCTGAATGGCGAAATCCGGTGACGACTTGCCGTCGGCTAGCGGGGTTTAGGGTATCTCCCTCCAGCGGGGCACCGTCCCAGTCGGGACAAGCTCTAAGTTCCCGATTAGTCTCCCGAAAGGCGTGGTAAATGGTAGTGCATGTAAGAATAAGTGTGTCTAAGTAAGGTGTTGGAGAGGAGAAGGAATGGAAAGAAAAGCGCGGCCCGTTTGTTAGGGTACTGCTCCGGCATTCGGCAGGTATTGATTAAAAAAAACCACGTAAAATCTATCGATGAGAGCAGCTGATCGCTTGAATTCTCCTCCAGACAGCTACTGAATTCGACTTAGCTGACAAGATAGTATCGAAAATCTTGTCACTGGACTCAATCATAGGACGTCCCGATCAGAGGCTCTGCAGTAACATCAGTTGGTGCAAATGTCTCCCGGCGTTTGCGAAGTCGATGTATATGCTAGCAATGGTAGGTGGTGATATAGATGTTACGGACCGTGCCACATTATAGTGGAGACACTAACGGCGGTAGCAGCTATGTGGATGACGGTAGCGAAAATTGCAACGAGAGCGTAGTAGCCGTGATGTTGGAGTCAGAGGGATTTAGTGGTAGGGGTGTCAGTGGTGACAACGATGGCTTTGCCTTTGATTGATGCTCCATGGTAGAGATGATGCAAGTTATAACTCAGTGGTCACATGGGGTAAGTTGCATTTGCTACATTTCTTTCGTTAATCTATTTACATTTAAAAAAATACTTTGACACGGGCGCCAATTGTCTGAGTAGTTGAAGCGCCCTCAAAACCCCAATCAGCCAATGTCTCAATGGAATGGCAATGACAGTAGTGTTGTTGGTGGCGTTGGCTCTTTATTAAAACAGAAACGGAACTTTTTTCTGGCCCCATCTGGAAGACGCTTGGGTATTGCCGTAAACTCAGTTCTGTAAGAAGTAATACTTTTTAGCTGAAAATAATTTTTGCAAAACAAACTATGTAGCTTTTCATACTTCCTAACAATCCGATTGCTATAGCCGGCGTCGACTTTAAATGGCAATGGCAATGGCTGTGGCTGCAGGGGTATATTGAGGCCGTCACTCCGAGGAAGAGATGCGGGTGGCCTCAGCGGCGGAGGCGGCAGCCACCACGTCGACCGAGGCGGCGGAGGGCCGAGGGCGGATGGGAGGTTGAGGCCGGCATCGGTAACTAACCTGGGCGTGATCGACGGCCTTCCGCTGTCGGCTTGCTGCTCGTCCGCGCGCGACCGCAGGCGCCCCAGGAGCATCAACTGCGCCCAGCGCTGTCCCCTCCCCTCCCCTCCCCCCCTCCCCCTCCCCTTCCCTCCCCCTCCCCCTCCCCACCCCCTCCCCCTCCGCCACCCCACCCCTCCCCCTCGCCTTACCGCGATCGATGGCCGTGGGATGTTTCCGCTCCGCCGAGGCGCGACGAGGAGGCTCTCGGAATTGCTTATCGGCCATCTTACAAGTTGGCCAGTTCATCGTCCGGCATGTTGATGCGGATGGAAAGCGCCCTAAGAGCACGTTGCTTCTTCAGATATTAAATTTCTTAGAGTATTCGACTTTTTGGGTTTAGGCACTTGAACTTCGCCAGTGTCCATTTCCACTACGGATTTCTCCATCTGTTTGAATCTCCTACCAGATAATTTGTTAATTAAGTTCTGCATTTCGGAGATCAGGTTTAGATATTAAATTTCTTAGAGTATTCGACATTTTGGGTCTAGGCACTTAAACTTCGCCAGTGTCCATTTCCACTACGGATTTTTCCATCTGTTTGAATCTCCTACCAGATAATTTGTTAATTAAGTTCTGCATTTCGGAGATCAGGTTTAGGTCACAGATCAGGTTTAGATATTAAATTTCTTAGATATGCGACTTTTTGGGTTTAGGCACTTAAACTTCACCAGTATCCATTTCCACTACGGATTTTTCCATCTGTTTGAATCTCCTACCAGATAATTTGTTAATTAAGTTCTGCATTTCGGAGATCAGGTTTAAATATTAAATTTCTTAGAGTATTCGACATTTTGGGTCTAGGCACTTAAACTTCGCCAGTGTCCATTTCCACTACGGATTTTTCCATCTGTTTGAATCTCCTACCAGATAATTTGTTAATTAAGTTCTGCATTTCGGAGATCAGGTTTAGGTCACAGATCAGGTTTAGATATTAAATTTCTTAGATATGCGACTTTTTGGGTTTAGGCACTTAAACTTCACCAGTATCCATTTCCACTACGGATTTCTCCATCTGTTTGAATCTCCTACCAGATAATTTGTTAATTACGTTCTGCATTTCGGAGATCAGGTTTATGTCACAGATCAGGTTTAGATATTAAATTTCTTAGAGTATTCGACATTTTGGGTCTAGGCACTTAAACTTCGCCAGTGTCCATTTCCACTACGGATTTCTCCATCTGTTTGAATCTCCTACCAGATAATCTGTTAATTAAGTTTTGCATTTCGGAGATCAGGTTTATGTCACAGTTCAGGTTTAGATATTAAATTTCTTAGAGTATTCGACTTTTTGGGTCTAGGCACTTAAACTTCACCAGCGTCCATTTCCACTACGGATTTTTCCATCTGTTTGAATCTCCTACCAGATAATTTGTCAATTGTGTTCGGCATTTCACCACAAATCAGGTTAATAAACATAGATAACACTAAGATGGCGAAGTTTAAAATTTGTTTATGTTCAGCAGCGTTTCGGATGTTAGATTGTAAGGAATCAATTTCTGGAAATGTACTTCACAAGTATGGATTTACCCCTCCGGTTAAATTGTTTTCAAGAAAATTTCTTAATGCGATCCACATTGTTGTTTAAAATATGAGTGGCCCAGTGAAAACGGGCACATGCCACACCTGTTAATTTTGAGTTTTGTCATGGTTAAGTAGTTCGGGTCATCTTGGATCGATTCCAATAACAATGTGCATATTAGTTTGAGCCTATTCTTCATGAAGGAGCATTCACAAAATCTCGAGATTCTGAATGTTACAAATAGCTTGTGGACAAAAGACACATTCCACTCTGATTGTCTTGCATCTCTAATGGGTAGCGACGATTTTTCTTACTACTCGGTCGAAACCACTGAAACCAATCAGAATACAGTTCTAAATTTACCCACATATTTTCCAAAATTGCTGGCACGTGTTGAGGTTAATAAGTCTTAATGAAGGAAACCTACCCTTGGTAGTAAATATCAAACACTGTCTACATAAAATATTCCCTAATATGATCTAAACGAAAAACCTTTCAAATTAACTTAGAGGTGTAGATGTGTGACCATTCCGAAGCTCTTTATGAATGTGTTTTGCGAGTTAAATATCCCAATTAACGAGAAATAAAAGCCGCATAATTTCATAATTTGAATAATTCACCAATTTATTGTCGTTTGTATTATCCGCGCACGTTTTTGAGCCTTCTTTTTGATAGAAGCGAGAAGTGTTGGTGTTGGTTATTTCGACGACAGGACTGTTACATCAAATCTGTAGCTCTTTTTTGATGAAAATTAGTTTCTATTATAAGTGAGCGATAAATTCAGTAATATCAATTTGTCAACAGCGCTCGTCACTAACATTTATTCTTAATTCAACTAATGTCAATAGGCGGTAGGTATTCCGGAGTTCAGAAAAACGTGTGCGTATAATACTAACAATGTATGCTTCTTTCTATAATAATCAAAGAAGTAATGGTACTGCGTATAAGATTGAAGTAGAAGACCAAGGTACTTAGAATAGTCCTAGACCTAGGTATATAGGTAGACATTACTGAAGACTTTAAGAAGTAAATGTGATATAAAGGGTTATTTATTCCTATAGGGTTTAGTATTATTGCATTAATCATGCAAACTGTATTAGAACCTTCATTTCAACAGGATGTGTTAACTTAAACTATATATTTTTTTATTTAGTGTGTTTCATTATTTGGGGCCAATGCTGCTTTTCGTTTGTATGTATTTCCTTTCTTTGTGATTAAAAACATTTAATAAAAGAGTATTTCACTCAATAATTTAATAACATGTCTAATAATTCATCGAAGTCATGATCCAATTTAAAAAAATCAAGTGTCATTGTTCCACAATAAATATACTTTCAGAAATCATTCTCTCATACAAAAAAACGTTGCTCTGTGACATGTGTCTGTATTCCACTAGGCAACTCATCTAATAGTATTGATAGCAGGAAGTGATGTGATTTTTGTTTCTGAAAACTGAAATTCGAAATGAATGTCTTTGGTCATTTTCATTCCTCTACGTAAACAAATCTCCAGAAACATACACATTTTTCAACGTAATGTTTTTGAGTGCCGAGAAATTATTCATCTACAAATTCGAACATTAAAATAATACTCTTATTTGTCAGGGAGAGTATTTCACATACATCATTATGAAGTTCAGTCTTTTTTCTTCTCTAACAAATCACTGTATATTGCAGTAGCTACGAATGTAACGATTTGTGTAACTTTCTGTGATTTAATATTGGTATTATTATTAGTAGTAAAAATGAATGATAAATTAAGGATAGGGATTTCTTTTCTTTGTGCCTGTTTTTAAAAGAAAATATTTTTTGCTTTACTTCATCTCTAAACCTTTTTCTAAAACCAAAATCGAACGTCCTCTTTCTGCGCTTCCAAAAATAAAAAATAAATGTTTTTTCAACAAATCAAATAAGTCTTGCAATAAAATGATTAGTGAACCGATACATCATCCATTAAATGAGTCCAAAAAGTTTCAGCGAGTTTCTATTCGGAATGAATTTCCAATGAAAACGCGACTTTCCCATTCACTCGCACCGCCTCTGCGCGTCGTGACAGGAGCAGCTGAAACGTCAACGGGATGAGGGGAGGAGTTCGCCCCCTTCTTTTCGAGTGCAAGGCACGAAGAAAGAGGCCCAGCAACTTTTTTCATCCCTCGGCGACCCTTCTCAGCATTTTTACACGTTGGGAATATCAAAGGGTAAATACCCTGCAAAACTCCCGTCGCCCTCGTTGTCTCTCGCCTTCATCTCTTGGAATTCCTGCGAGAGCCGCCTGCACTGCCCGGAGACACGAGAATGCAAGGCGAGGGTTGAGGGGAGGGGGGAATATGGAGGTGCCGTTGTCTACGTCAGGTGTCAGATACACGGTTCCTATGAGGGTAGCGTTGCTGGATCGCTACGCGAATGGGGTCGACTCGTGGCTGAGATTCCCGTCTTCTCTCGCGCTGCCACAAATCTGGGGTACTCACCACATGCTGTATTCCGTTGTATGATAATTCAGGCAGGATTATATCTGTACAAGCTGATTACAAGCACAAGTTTCGCACTTTGTCCAGTCAAGCCCTGAACGGTAATTTACATCATGTAGGTTCTGTAGTGTGCGTCAGTGAAAATCTTAATATTTCTGAGCGTTAATTAACGAACTGCTAGACTCGTGCAAATTTAATTTGTGAATTTAATATCTCATGGAATTCTGTTCGTCTCTGACTGCCTTGAAATGGAGCAGGGTATCTAGAAGAATCGAATACCACGAAAATGTAAGAAAGGTTCCATTTGTTAGGTTACAACTTCAGAGAATTTCGGAAACCGTTTCCGAACTCTGGCACTCAGAAACGATGTTAAGTAATGGACCTGCAACGTCTGTGGCCGGTTGCGGCGAAGACAGCGAGTTCAAGATTAAAACTTTATATTTGATTTCCTTACAAAAAGTGGTGGACTAAAAATATAAATAATTGCCAAATCACGTTTCAACAGGTCTTAGAATTACATACCAAATTTTGATCATTGGTCCAGACACACACATGGAAACCAATTATGAAAATAATGCATATGCGTTTTTATAGTTCATACTACCTAGTTCGCTCGGAATCAACGAGTCGGCTCAGTGAGCGCGAACCTCATACAGACCTGGCCTAATTTGTAGATATATCTCACGTATGATTAAAGATACACGATGATGCAAGATACTTGTATGATTCAAGATGATTGAAGTGTAGAGGATAACCTACTTTGAATGGGAGAATACTCCAGCGGCACACAGCATATCTGCCCGATCGACTGTGCGCGGCTAAGCGCCCTTGTTAGGAGCAGAGAGGGCGTCGGGAAGCGGAATGATCTTGTTACGTCTGACAGTCGTGACGTCATCGGATACGCGGGGTCGGATAAGTGTATGAAAATGTCTTCTCTATGTCGGGGCGTAGGAGCTGAAAGATAGCATTACACAACTTCTGTCTAGAATTCACGGTGTATATGTTTTCCGAAGTATGTAGCCGATACACATTCTCTTTTTCTGAAGGGAAGAAAATGTTTCCAATAATCATGAGAAACCCTTCAAGTTAAATAGTCATTGGCTTTGCTAATCCACATATGCGATGGCGCTATTCATTTCAAGCAGCTCAGTTGCTTGCTATTCATATTTTTTAATGTAAATTATTGATGAATTTAAGGTGATGTGAATGACAAACTATTATTACGCCAGAAAATACTCCTTGATGCAATGGTAAATCTATTTATGTTTTAGAATATTAAAATATCTGAAAGGTTTGAAAGTTCTAATGAAGTGAAGAATACCAGGCCCTAAGTTAATTTTCGATTTTACTCACCTCGAAAAATCTTCAAAATTGAAAGATGGTTTACTCGACCTTACCTGAAAAAGAAGAAAACATATTAGTTTTACTAAATAATTTTCTTAATAACGCCAGAGTAATATTGTTACTGTATCTTTTGAACTATTGCATTATTTATCTGAAATATTAAAAATAAAGATGTCGATATCATGTCGTTTTGTAAGGTATCTCTATAATAAGGTAAAAAACGAATTACGCAGATATATGCATTTCCAAGAGTTTTCTAATAAATGTTGCTCCAAAATCACAAAGTTCAGTCTTAAAAATTCAATTTTTTATATTTATTACAATAAAATTAAATTTGAAGAAAGATTAAGAGCAGATGTCTCTTTAAAATATTTATCTGGAACCTACTCTACTCTTCATAAAAATAATTCTCAGTCATGTCAACAGTATTCGAAGTATTGATTTGAAGGCAACGCCTGGTACCAATTTTTAAAGCAGCAAATAATTTTTGTCATGAAAGTGTACCTAATTGTCTTAATCGGAATTGCGAACTCGAGCTTATTGAAAAAGAATGGGCCCCCTCCTAATTGTGATAATTGTGCTGTTTCACTTAACTTTAATTATTTAATCAAACAATGTTCAAATATTTCTAAAGTACAGGCAGTAGTATTCAGATGGAGACAATTTCAGATATTTCGGTATCAACTTTATGAAGAAAATGTCTTGAAATACTGTAATCAATCTCATTAAGGAATTATAAAAGACTGTTTAATTTAATGTTTTGTTCCCTGCGGTGAGCCACTGTTTTTAGTCAACCATGTAATTCACTATACGAAATAGCAATTCAGCGCTATTCTCTAGTTGTAGAATGTATTTTTTTGTTACGAATTATTATTTTTACATGTAACTGTAAAGTACTAGATGGCATTTTAAAAATGAAATAGCCTTAAGTAAATCATGAACTGCAATGCAATCTATGTGCTTGTAATGTCATTTTTCACTGTAACATGTAAAAATCGCTAATGACCTCAGCAGTCGATGAGTCTTAAAGTAAATAAATAAAAAGCAAGAGACCTAAGGATGTCATCGTTGTAGGTTCAAAGGAAAATTTTCACTGCAGGGATAAAATAAATGTTTAGCCTTGATATTTAACGGAAATCAGAGCCTTTGTGTGAGGATAATCCGGGCTTTTGCGCTCCTGCCTTGCAGCGCCGGCGACGAGAGAGAAGGTAACGGTGCTAGGAAGGGAGCTGGTGAGAGGGGAGATGAGAGGGCGAACAACGGATTGGCGAGGGAGCAATCGAGAGGGCAATGGATTGGGCAGAGGAGAGGGCAGAGGATGGGGCAGAGGATGGGGCAGAGGATGGGGCAGAGGATGGGGCAGAGGATGGGGCAGAGGATGGGGCAGAGGATGGGGCAGAGGATGGGGCAGAGGATGGGGCAGAGGATGGGGCAGAGGATGGGGCAGAGGATGGGGCAGAGGATGGTGCAGAGGATGGGGCAGAGGATGGGGCAGAGGATGGGGCAGAGGATGGGGCAGAGGATGGGGCAGAGGATGGGGCAGGGGATGGGGCAGGGGATGGGGCAGAGGATGGGGCAGTGGAGATGGCATGGATGTGGAGAGGGGAGAGGATGAGAGAGGGTGGAGGGGAGGGGAGAGTACGAGCAAGGGATGGGTGAAGGGCGGGTGAGGTGGCGTTGAGGGGGCAGCGAGGGGATGACTAGGGGAAGGGCGAGGCTGCGGCGATGGAGTGAGTGAGAAAGTGGTTGAAGGGGCGGGTGAGGGGGCGAGAGGGTAGATGAGGGAGTGCGAAGAATTGGGGGAGAGAGTTAAGAGGGCAATAGAGCTAGTGGGAGATGGGAACAGAACGCAGGTGGACACGCAAGCGAGGCGAGGGCATAAGAGGAAGGCGTGGGCGCGGGTGAGAAGGGGCAAGGAGGAAGACGAGGGGGGGGGCGCAAAGACGGGGACAGGGCGAGAGCGGATTAGCTGTCAACGTCCGTCGTGGCGCGCTTACGCCCGCGTCCTCGTCCTCGTCGTCCTCGCCTTCGTCGTCGTCGTCCTTGTCGGCCGCTCGTTCTCTTTTATTTTATTGTCCGGAAAGGAGGCCGTAAACCTTTCTACCGAGAACCTCTCCCCCACCTCCTTTCTTCCCCCTTCCCCTCCCCCACCCCCTTCTCTTCCCTCTGGCAGAAACGGCGCCTTCCTCGCCTTAGTAAAGTCCCAACCTTAGCAGGCGCGCGCGCGCGCGTTCTCTATGTAGACACGGCGTCCGACAAGATTAGGCTGTTGGTACACGGGTAACTTATAGCTGCTGCGCCCGCGTCGCCGTTGTCGTCGCCGGCGCTGGCAAGAAGGCGAGGCCGCGCTTTGCGCGTTGCAGGCGCCCGGGCCTTGCTGTCCCCGTGAAGGCTGAGGCTCTGCGTGCTCAGGCGAAAATATCGTCCCCGGGGCGAGGTTGCATCCTACACTTCTGTTTTTGCAACATTGTTTAACAAACAGCTAAAACGAAAATTCGGATAGACAAATGAGAACGTGCTATTGTTATAACAGTACTATATTGACTTTTGTAAAAGTTTTCGTGGTATACCAGTACATGTTAAAGTAGTGCGCTGTCTTATGTGCAATTTACAATACTGTATGGCTGCGAATGCCACAAACTCACTTCCTTGTTCTTGAATTACCGTATTTTGTGGATGTTGCGAAGAGAATCTCTAGCGTTGGGAAGCGGAAGACATTGTTGGAATGATGTTTTAAGAGATGGAATTAATAATGTTTGGCTGTACCCGACCTAGTTGAATATATACTGCGTTCAAGAAAGCATATTTCATTGTTTGTACGGTCCGTTGTTATACATTATAACAATCCACGAGTATATACTCGGCGTTAGATTCACGATAAACTGTTAATATCGAAGACCGAAGATCGACATCTTCTCGGGACTTACAGTTGTGGGTAGCGAAGCGAGATTGGGTGGTATGTGCTACTTTTGTGGTGGACATTCATACTTATTTTCAATTTGCTTGATATTTTGTGTCCTAGAGTTGAAGGTCTCGGGGTTCAATTGCGTTACATGTTCTGACCTCGATCTTGTATCTGATGTATGGTTGCTACCTTTCATGAAAGTCTCCTATGGTTATAACATTTTGTCGCATCATAAACAACTTGAATATCCGTCGTTTTGGGAATTACACAAACCACGTGATATTTTTATTTGATATAATTTGTTATCTGTTTTATGTTTCATGAATTTTCCTGTGATTTCCAGTTTTGACAGAAAAAAAATATACCAGTCTCCTTCCTGGAATACCTCTGTTGGTATCACATCCATGTCACGTTCCTTTTATGAGGTTATTTTACAACTTCATCGTTCCACGTTTTTTTTTAGAATAACCTTGTCTTCTTTTTCAAGCATTTGACTTGTTCGCATGTTTCTTGTTAACTCTGGTTTAAAAATTCATACCCACATCGCATCTTCTTGTACTCTACCTTCTCCTCTCTCTCTCTCTCTCTCTCTCTCTCTCTCTCTCTCTCTCTCTCTCTCTAATTATATTCCGAGACCCCGAGGATAACACACCATTACGCCGTTTTTCTGAAAGCCTTTTTTAAATTCCCATATCCATACGTGTTCGTGGAGGCGCCGCGTAAGACCCCGCCCCCTCCGACACGTGTGCGTCTCCCCCACCCCGTGCTCCGTGGGCGCTGGAGGCTTGCCAACAAGCCGCGCCCCTGACTTCGCAACCGCCCCACATCGCGGCTCCGCCCCCGCTGCCTGCCCGCCCCCTGGCCGCTTGCCAGGCGCGACACCAGCACAGTGGGTATAAATGGCGCTAAATGCGCGCGTTATGTGTTTTCGGTGATTTACATAGGTGACCGCAGAGATGGGGCCAGGAGGACATGGCCCTCCGACTCATTTTTCAAAGCCCCATAGCCGTACGTGATAAAAACATTTATTTACGAATAATGTTCCCTCCCTTATTTTCCCTTTCTTTAAACTGACTGAATTAGGGGATTTTAAATTTTATTTCGTTAACGCCATTTTAGAAATAGTTGAGGTCGTCGGAGACTTATTTTATGCAATAGTAACAAATTTTAAACACATAATGAACATACAATAATTAATTAATCATTACTTTAATTTCACGTTAAAACGCAGTTTTTTAAAATATTGAAATTAAAAGACAGATGAAGCAAATTATATGCCCGAAGAAATAAAGTTTTATGAAAACATTATATTAAAAAATTAGCTTAACATTGATGGGAAACATTTCTATATTATTTGGTGATCCCACCAACTCCACTTCTTATGCAAATGAGAAGAAAATGTTTAAAACAAATTTTAATAGCTTAATCATTTTTTACCAATAATTTCTGTTCAGTATGCGCGGTTTTGCTGCCGTGACATTGGTCCTTGGTTCCTCACGCTTACGTGGGGCGGGTTGGAAAAGCCTCGGGGACGTTGTGTATTACACACCACGCGAAGAATTCCAAATTGCGCGCGCTGATGACGTAGGGCTTCGGCGCAGACGTGGGCAACGGCAGGCGCACTTGGGAGCCATTGGAGGGTAGTAGCTTTCGTTGCCGAAATGGATCGTCACTACCAGACGACAATGGAGAGCGGTCGTTCATTTCGGCCCTGTTCTCATTTCACTTTCACACAACTTACTCTATAAACAACGTTCATAGCACGGGATCGTATGTCTTGCTTAATTTGACTGTACTTTTGGATTTACATAGAGGTTTTACATAGAAGTTCCCCAGTTTGGAAGAACATTCAGTCAATTTATAAACCGTTTAAAAGAATCCTACCGGATTTCCTAGTCGCATTTCATTAACTCTAGTAATATCAAGTGAATTTTAAAATATCAAGGGAATTTTCAATTTAATTAAATTTGTAAACTGTTTTGCCTTCGTTTTCCCACCACTCAAAATATTTTAATTTGTTTCCTTGGACTTTTAGAACAATAGATGTTCTTTAAATTAAACGAAATTCCGTACGAGAATGAGAGGAACTGTGGCGCTTCTTTGAAGCCCAACGAGACTTGAAATTTGGCGCACGTCTTCTCCGCAATTGAGGAAATTCGCAAGGGAAAGACGGCGTTTGTTTCTTTGAAGCGAAGTAGTTTGCGAAACAAGACGTGCTCTGTACGAGGAGGAAGGATTCGACAACGCGAGCGAAGTCTCCCGTTTGCGAACAAGTTTAAAACTGGAAGCTGCATCTGCTAAAGAGGCTGTTGTCTTCCTGCGTCCGGATCCAATGCAGAGACTGTCTACGAATGGTGGGACGTTAGCTGCAGAATGTTACCCGTGTGTGTATCGTGATTTAATGAGAAGCAAGAAAATGTTAAGTTTTGGTTGGAAGTAAGATTGATATCTACGAAATAGAACGGATCTTTAGATGGGTAGTGGGTACAATTTACTTGAAATAAAATTTCCAAAAACAGTAAACTCACACTATTCTCCCCTTCTCACCCTATCCTTCCCTGACCCACCGCCGCCGCCGCCGCCGCCGCCGCCGCCGCCGCCACCGCCACCGCCACCGCCACCGCCACCGCCACCGCCACCGCCACCGCCACCGCCACCGCCACCGCCACCGCCACCGCCACCGCCACCGCCACCGCCACCGCCACCGCCACCGCCACCGCCACCACCACCACCACCGCCACCACCACCACCACCACCACCACCACCACCACCACCACGTTCCATTCCCGCCCCACCATTCTGACCCTGCCTCGTCCCAACCACCCGACTCCGCCCTCTCCTCCCAATTCTGTTCCGCCCCCTTCGCCTTGCCTGTCATAGTCCTCCCTGTTCTTCATCGCCCTGCCATGTACGATCACCGTTGCTATTGCCAGTGTTGCTACGCAGGTGTAAACCTATACATTGTGCATCTTCCCTAGAAATTTATGAGCTCTCCTAGAAACATTTATGGGTTTTCAGAACTGCTTAATTTGCTATGGTGGACATTTATTGTACTGTAAGTCCCGGGATTGAAATTTTCCATGTTAGCCTATGAATGTTGTTTCATTTCCAATTGAAGGGAATAGTGGGCCGTTTAATTCACATAACCAAAATAAAGATCTTGAAATACATGTATTGAAGCTTCCATGTGTATTGAAGCATCATTGAAATTCAAGCCAATTCTTTTTCGTTCTTCTGTTCGTTGCCGATCACGTTTTCTTGTTGTTAGCAATAGCTACTCAAAGGAATATTCTTCGTAGAACGCAACATTCGAGTTACTTCCGGCAATCAGTACCATTGTTTTCTACCTACCACGTAGCGTGAACTGGCCGAGTTCTAGTAAATCGTTTTCTTTCGACGAGGTGTTTTGCTGACGGGAGTATTATTGACGTTCATGGGCCGCTTGAATTCTGCGAATGCACGCAACGAGAAGCGCGTGTCGCAGCTTCGCAGAATTTGAGGCGCCGCGGGGACGGTGCAAAGGAAATGTTACGAGGCGGTGCGGAAAAGCGGCACAAATTGGAACACGCCCACCAAAGATCTTAATGTTAGTTGTTGGCTGCCAGACTCACATACACCCTGATCAATTGTCAATTGTCAATTTTCAATTTTCAATTTTCAGTTTTCAATTTTCAATTTTCAATTTTCAATTTTCAATTTTCAATTATGCTTTATTTTACGTGGTGTGACTTGAGCCATTATGCCTGATCTTCCGCCTGGTCCCGTAAATTCTCTCTACGCCCCTTTCGTCATCTAGCAGAGAAAGAATGCATCAATCGGACGACGAAACAGGCGATTTTAATTTAGCTCAGCGGCTTCTTTTAGTCTTTTACGTACAGTAAATCTTAAACATGAAACATCCGACTTTATTTCCCCTCGGAAGGATGGAGGCGAACAAAGAATTTTGTCGTCACGGCTTCGGCTTCGGAAGGGTTTGATAGTGCGAACTTCTTACCATTGCTAACCGTTGTAACATTGAAACCATGTTAAGCTCAAGTGTCAGGATAATTAGAACTTTTATAAATTTTACCTGTTTTAACAATCTTTGCAATAAGACGTCATCCAAATAAAAACACCTACCTACAGAAGCACTCAACTCACGACTGCGAAAATTAATGTCAAGAAAGAAGACCAGTCGTTGATGTTACACAAAGTGAAAGTTCTGAAAAGTAATAATTGTATTAAAGTTCGCTTTGAGCTAATATTCGTTGGCAAACTGGTTACAATTAAAAATTGATAATGTAATAATTAATAAGTTAATAAGTGTCGAATGAAACAAACAATTGCAGTTATAACCTATTTGAATATAATATAATTTGTTGTAATAGTTAGCACTCGCGTCACAAACAAGCAGTTTATTGTTGAAGTATGCTTGGGCAGCCACATCTTCAGGGAAAGAAGGAAAGAGTTGAGTCGTCGAGTTCTGCAAACGATTTATCCTGTTCGCAAAATAATTTTTTGCCCCTCTTCCCGAGTTGGCGAGTTTTTATCGGAGAATGATCAAAGTAATTGCGGCATCAAGTTGAACTCTTCTTTCGCAAACAGACGCTTTACCTTCACCACATTGCGAGTGATCTCGTGGTTAATTACAAACCCCCTGGCGTGTATAATTAAGCGAAATGCTTGTACAGCGGGCAAAATAAACATGACAGGGCCATTTCTGTTGGTGACACCACAGGAACTTCAAACGACGCGCAATTCAATTTATTGTAAATCGAGTTTTGTTAATTGATTTTGAATGTGAATGCATTAACTGGTTTTGTGGATTTGACGAGAAATGTGAGTGAAATATTTTATTGGGTAATTGTTTAGTAATAAACATTTATTAAACATATTGCCGATTTGTTATAATTTGTTTGAATTAATTTATATATGTTCGTATTAGGAACTGCGATTGTTTAATTTTTTAAATATAATTCTTCAACATTTTCAATAATAAGTTCATTGTCAGTAGCCTAATCAATCCCTGTTGAAATTAAAAAGAAATATTTCTTAAAATGATTTTCCTTCTTTCTTCGTTTTCTACTAACTGTAAAACTCTGCGTTGGTGTGGAACTCTGCGAAATCTATTAGAATCAGAAATGATTCTATAATGTAAAATTAAACAAATTTTTTCACCTGCTGTCTATCTCCCTGTATTCCTCTCGAATCATCACGTTCTATCGCACTCATCCCCGTCCCGTCCCGCACCGTAGAATCTGGTTTAGATGTTCCCGAGATTATCTCATTGCCAGTGAGACAAAATTTGTAAAAATAATATTTTCTTTTTTTTATATCATGTGAGCTAAGAGAATGCTAGTTATTCTCAAGTCTCAGTCACTGGTTGTCCTCGATTTACTAGATGAGCCGAAATGATACACAATTACTAACTCAATGCAGGAGCATTAATGGAATACTTAATGCATTTGTATTACTCTGAGCTTGTTGAATCGGCTTGTTCACGGCATAGAGACTTCGGCCCTGGGTCTTGGTAGCAGATTGAAGGGCCGTAGAATTCTCCTCAATCAGTTGGCCGGTTGTTACGCAAGCGCCGGCGGCAACGATCGTTACCAGGCAGTCGAGATTGGTCTGTGGTGAAGAGCTGGACAGAAGGAGGAGTGGTGAATGGCGGCGACGGTAGTTGCTTAGCAGCGACTGTGTCCATAGTGCCGAGGCGGAGGGGCGATGGGGTGGCGGGTACGACGGATGTGATGCCAACTAAGGTGTGACGAGATTAATGGAAATAGCAGGGATGATAGGGAGGTTGGAATTGGCGGAACGGCTTCAAAATAGAGAGAGGGAGAGCGAGAGAGCAAGAGAGAGCGAGCGAGCGATAGAGAGCGATAGAGATAAAGAGAGATAGAGAGCGATAGAGATAGAGAGAGATAGAATGAGATAGAGAGAGATAGAATGAGATAGAGAGAGATAGAATGAGATAGAGAGAGATAGAGAGAGATATTTTAGTTGTGAATAGGAGAGTGATGGCTACATGGCAATTAGAGACTGAGCGCTACCTGGCAATGTATTATTTTCGAGTTAAGCTAATGTGCACATGAAAGCTAAGAGTTTGCTAACTTTCAGGTTTACGCTGTTTGTTTATATTCATTCCTTCATTTACGTTCGTATTTGCGATTCCTTCCATCACATAACGTAGTAGAAAGCCCTTCGTGTTTAGGATATATGTATGTTTGTATGTTTATGCTTTATTATGAATGTGCCTTAATAAAAGTCACGATATCCCTGATCTCGCTTTCCATCGTTAATGTAGTGATTCACTCCGTTGAGTGTGCTCAGTCAATGCTAATTTCGAGGAAATCGTTTGAATGGAACCGTTTGGAGAAACATTGTGAAGATTTGTTTTCTTCCAAGAACTTCTGGAGAATAAAAAATGTTATCATTACCTTGCAAATCATCACACTTTCGTTGAATAAAGTACACCCAGTTAATATTATAAATGTGTTAGAAAGAAATTTCGATAAGGGAATTCTGATTAAAGAATCTTGAACTTCTGTATTATTTCTCTCCGATCTGGAAACTCGACATGTCAGATATTCGGACATATGAACTTTTGTATTTTTTCCTAAAATTAGAGACAACGCCATTGTGTAATTATAAGTTTTGGTGCTCATGTATAAATGAGATGCATTTGTATTTATTTATGTACTTTTTATTTATTTACGTACTTTTTATTTATTTACGTACTTTTTATTTATTTATGTACTATTTGTACATGCTACGGTGTCCCAAAGAAATGTTCATGGTACTTTACGGGATACTGGAACCTCAATTACATTGCTCTTAATTTTCACCGTCTCAGAAATCTGATCTCCTCTTCTCACCCTCGTTTGCCTGGCCGTCCCATTTGCACGGCACATAATTTCAAAGCCACCGCCGCCACAACTTCCTCTGTCGCTTGTCCGAGAAGAGTATTAGAGTGGTGAGAGTAATAGGTGTAAACGCCGAAAGTCGAGCTCTCATTGGAAATTCGTTAATCCTCGCGTTTAAGGTGTGACTGGAAAGGGTACTGGGAGCACAAGGGGAGGGGGGTCCGTATGACGGTGGAGATCAATGAGTCGAAGGCGATATTGGGGCTGCGATGTGACGCATTGGAGGTTGAGAGGTAAGATGTGAGTTATGAGGGTAGGCGGAAACCCTGCAATAACGCAAAGGGCCCTAGTGACATCAGGGTGATTTGAGCGATGCCGAGGATGAATGTGTCGGCAGCATTTGGGCGAATTGTGAGAAGGTGATGTGGGGTATATGTGATGTGGAGGGAGTATGAGGCAAAGTGGTTGGCCTCCTTTAGGAGGAGGTGCAATACTTTTTGCTTGGAAACCAATTGAGCGCTGGCGAGTTCATCGGGATGGTGATGTTGAATCAAACAGAAACAGAAATAGAAACGAAGCGACCCCAAGGGTTCTGGAGATCTCGATCCCATTGCGTCACTCTAACCAGGAATGGTGTTGGTGAGATATTGAATAAGCTCTTATCCGGTTTGCGGTAACGGTGCAAATGTGATGTTTCTGCAGCGTTGTACTTATGATTACAGAGTTGCATGAGCTCCTAGTGAGGGGGGATGAGTATGAGGCTTCTAGATCTAGGTGCGACTTCAATGGCTGGAGATCGCGAGAGAGGTCTGTGTGTGATGGAAATGAATGAAGACGCGGAGCGTTAATAGGTCATGAGGCAGTAGGGGGCTTCGGGTGAAGGACGGGCGTTGGCGAAGGGCGGCGGCCGACCGGTCAGCGTGGCTGGGCGTGCGCGGCCACCTGGAAGTTGAAGGGATTACTTAGGCAGCTCAGCCCTTAGCTTCCGCCGCCCCGGGCGCTGTGCGGGCCCCACCGGCTTCGCCCCTCGGAGCCCTGCTCGTAAGTCACCTCGCTTCCGGCGCTTTCTGCTCGCCCCGGCCGCTCGAACAAGAAGCCCGTTCCCGCCGCTGATTACCGCTTTGCGTCGCTTGTTGAGTAGGTTATGGAAGACGCTTGGGGTCCGGTGGTACCTTATAGAGTTTGTATGCAGAACGAGACCTAACCCTCCACTATTGCAACGATTTTACTGGAAATTATTCCAGATTACCTTACTGGTTTTAGTTCACGTTGACTTTACTTAGAGGGTACATATTGAGACAAAAAATGAATTGTTGAATGATAAAAGTAAACGATTATTATTACTACAACAGCTCAGTGAAGGGTAGCATGGATCGACAAGCTGGCGTGCCCGTTGGGGTCGGATCTCATGTTCCACCAGGGGGATAAGCGCCCCCGTCCCGCAAGAATAACATGCCCTATATTCACAGAGCTAAAAATTAAAGAAGCTGATCGCACGGAAAGATGACGTTCTCTCCCTCTCTGTCATTCACTAAAAATGGGCCTTTCTGCTCAAGCTTCCTTTACGTCGGTGGTGATCTAAAGTATTTAGTTGCCCCTCAAACTTCAAACCTCCATCCCAATATCCTTCTCTTCCGCGGTCAATTCATGCTCCAGCACCGCTGTTTGTCTCCTCTCTCTCTCTCTCTCTCTCTCTTTCTCTCTCTCGTCTCCTCTTTCTCTCTCTCGTCTTCTCTTTCTCTCTCTCTCGTTTCCTCTTTCTCTCTCCCGTCTCCTCTTTCTCTCTCCCGTCTCCTCTTTCTCTCTCCCGTCTCCTCTTTCTCTCTCTCGTCTCCTCTTTCTCTCTCTCGTCTCCTCTTTCTCTCTCTCGTCTCCTCTTTCTCTCTCTCGTCTCCTCTTTCTCTCTCTCGTCTCCTCTTTCTCTCTCTCGTCTCCTCTTTCTCTCTCTCGTCTCCTCTTTCTCTCTCTCGTCTCCTCTTTCTCTCTCTCGTCTCCTCTTTCTCTCTCTCGTCTCCTCTTTCTCTCTCTCGTCTCCTCTTTCTCTCTCTCGTCTCCTCTCTCTCTCTCGTCTCCTCTCTCTCTCTCTCTCGTCTTCGATCTCTCTCTCGTCTTCGCTCTCTCTCTCGCTCACGCTCTCTCTCTCGCTCACGCTCTCTCTCTCGCTCACGCTCTCTCTCTCTCTCTGTCTCTCTCTCCCGTAAGAAGTTATGAAATATTCAGTAGGAGCTGGACTCGGTCGCTACAGGCTGACGGGTGAGTGGGTGTTGGGCCGAGGGACTCTGGTGCTGCCGCTTAAGCCTTCGATTCCCTGACTCAGTGGGAGCACGGACGATTTTAATCAGTAAAGTGTACAGATCCAGAAGAGCTTATTTGAATGGGAAATGAAATTGAGATTCCATGTGTCCTTCTTCTGTACAAACTTCAATATTGTAATCTGAAGAACAGTGGTCACTGAGCTGGTTTCCATCTTCTAATAGCTCTGAAGTTGAAACGCTGATCTGCCATGCGGATATAGCGAATTCCTGACAGGTTACTAGCGCAGTTTCCTCGACTCTTTAATTTCACATTATTTAACTTTGTCATACCTACTACTACAATATAATTTTTCACGATATCATTTTCAATAACCTTCAATAAGTGAGAACGTGTATACCACGTATGTAGGCGAAGTAGGGGAAACTCCGGCTTGACCTGCTATGTAATTAAAATATTTTTTCATTTCTTCTGATAATAAACAGTTTATTTTAGTATGTAATGAGAGGCCGTGTGATAATATATTTTGCAGAAAACTATACGTTTGCCGCTAGAGAAATCTGCCTTACGCCATAATACATAAAATGTACATATATTCCTGATGTAATGGAGGTTTAATCTACAGTGCAAGTCGTTTGACACACTATATAATACGTGTGTCATTATATAACAAGAAAATTTTATTTAATTAAAGAATAACTTAGAAAAAAGTCACTGAAAAAAACAGTTCATTAATAAGACTCAGTCTTACGAAAATTAAATATAAAAGCACTCTTATTAGCCATATGTAAAACACATAAAACCATAATTATTTAATGTCAGCAGTCATGTCAAGCCAAATTAATTGTCTTAAAGGTATATTTATGATGAATAAGGAAAATATTAAAAAGTATTAATTTTACGTATTTAAGAAAAAGTAAAATGAAAAAAGAAACAACTAAGTAATTTCTAAGTTGAAGCCTAAGTACGAAATTTTGTTTACAGAAAAAATAGAACCACTATTATAAGTTCAAACGCACATAGAATTGTGAAAATTGAAAATCAGTTTGCTTGTCCTAATGCACCCTACAGGTTATGGTAGTTCTTTAGACCTTCCAATGCATTATAGTCTATTGAAAAGAGACTATTATGAATTTTTATTGCATATCTATTCAAAATTTCATCAGTATGACAAGTAGTAGGTCATATCTCGTCTTCTCGCTTCAATACGTTATGTTTCGACAAGTAGTTAAATGTGATATTATAATGTTTTCAGTACGTACATTTGCAGAATTCTGCTCATAATTTATTTTGTTTCAATATTTCACATCACACACAATATGTTTTACCTTTATGTTTTCAGAGAAAAACAACTAAACGCAAGTTTCTTTTTGAACTAAACACTAACTGCTTGCAACTTCTTTTGTAAGAGACACAAATCACTTATATTTAGCCTTGGGTAGTTAGTAGCAAAATATTGTAAAAGTGTGTAAAATTATTTCAAGCCAGTACGGTACTTCTGCTATTTTCAATCGATGTATAAGGTAACTAGAATTTCCAATATAGGGCAAAACCAGGAATTCCATATAAAGATAATATTGAAAGTAAAGTGTTACGGTCAATGACGTCAATAGCTTTTGAAAGACCTAAAAATACCCCACTAGAAGCTCCATTTTGATCCATTGATAAATCAGCATTTTTAAGAAAAGGAAAACAGCAATTTCCATAGATTGGGATTTTATAAATCCATGTTTAGAATCTGATAATACTTCTTTTTCCTGAGAAATGTTTTCAGTCGAATATAGAAAAACGGTAAATCCTCTGAATTTGAACACACTCACTTTGTGGTTTTTTAAATAAATAAAAAGAAATCGCCTTGCAAAAGTACAATATTGAGCGTAAAACTTTTTTTAATGAAATCTGTTCTAAGTCTCTATCTTAAGTTCACGTGCATTTTTTTTAAGAGAGTAGTTTTGCATAATTATTGCTTCAATTAAATACAATATATAAAATATATCTTCTCAGAAACATCTCATAATTGTTTTCTTTCAAATTATACTGGGATTGAGAAAAGAAAGTATACGAATTATGCAGTTCTAATTTTCATTGAAGTCTAAATTTTTGAAATTTGCACAAATCACAAGTAATGCGTAAAACTATACGCTGTTGTTGCATCACTAGTTTTTATTAAAATAAGGTGTGAAATTATATGGTCCTGCTGAAATGTTAAAGATTGTATTATATAAGTTGGTTTTGAATTTTTTATAGAACGATTTACAACTTTTATTAACAAGTTCATTTTTGACATTATTTAATTCAATGGGAAAGCCTTCAAAGTATTAAATTTTTGAAATTGCGTTTCCCAAAACATTTATCCTTCGTCCACAAGGCTATGTACCGGCACAAATTATTTCAGACGAATTCCTCACTTAGTCAATTTTATGGCATTTCTATGTCAAGTCATTCTGTCATTCAAGTCATTCTGTATCATGCATTTTTGTCATTTAAGTATTGTAAATTTTATACGAATTTCCGGAAACGCTGTATTATTAGAACCTCCTCTTAAACATATAATAGTTTGTATTTCTTTCAGTCCTATGACTATCTTATCGGGAGAGTGAACTGCTGTGTGTTTTACATATACTATTAGCAACGAAACTACAAGAAGAACCGCATTCTTCTCGCTATAGAATTACAAAATGTTGCATTTTCGAAACGCAGATATTACTTTAGAGCCTTATGCTAGAAAATATCTTTCTATCAGTTACTAGATTCTAAATTACATCAGCTAATGGACTGAATATAGCGTAATATATGTAAATGCGCCATTAACACAGAAGGATGTCATGAATATTAACGACATTCCATTTCGCATTCCCCGCGATCATCACATTTTTTCCATCCTAGCAACCAATTTTCGCCGCCAGCGAGGCACACCACCTTGGAAGGCATTTGCATGTCTCCTCGCCGCCGGGAAGGGGGTGGGGGGGTGAGGCGCAATGACGTCTGCTGTCGGCGACAGGGCCCGTGGCGCTCGACGCCCAAGATCGAATGGCGGCGCGGACCACAGCGGCGGGTGGGGGCGGCGGCGGGGGCGGGGGCGAGGTCGTGAGCGATGGTGGCGACTGTGCTGGTGACGGATCGGCGACGAAAGCGACGGTGATGGTGAGGCGGGATAGGGCGAAGGGGAACGGGGGTGGCGGTGACTGCGACGGCAATATGGTGGTGATGGTGGTGGTTCCGATGGCGATGGGGTACGGCGTAAGGCAGGGGCGGGTGGTAGAGGAGAGTGGGATAAAATGGAGGTACCAACGGTGGTGATATTGCGGGGCAAGGAGTGGTGGCGATTACGATGGAGGTGGTGGGCTAGGGAGATGGTAGGGAACGGCGGTAGCAGGGACAGCCGCGGCAATGGCGCTGTTGGTGGTGATGGTGGTGGTGGTGGTTGTGGTGAGGAGGGTGAGAGGCAGGGAGTGCGTAGGGCAGTGGCAGGAGCAGTGGAGATGGTGCGGGGTGAGAAGTGGTGGCGGGACGAGGGCAAACACGAGGGCGATGGCGGGGAACGGGGGTGACGGCGTCCGCGGCGGCAGTGGTGGGGTGAGTCGACGGTGAGGGGGCGGGGCAGCGATGTGGCAGCTGGGGCGTTGACGGTGAGATGGGCTACGGGTAGTGGCGGCGGGGGTAGAGGCTGAGGGATGGCGGCGACGTTGGGGACGGAAGAGGAGCGGCGTCTCCCGCTAATGGGCGGCGGGGCACGCCCTTTCCGGATGTGACGCAATGGCTCCGCTGGTCGCCGAGCAGCGATCCGCTCAGCGTTAAAAAGGCGCGCGCGGCGATGGCTGGCTGGGCCGCCCTCGTTACGATAACGATCCGGGTGATCGTCACCGCCATGCCGGGGGGGGGGGGGGGGAGTGAACCGTGCGCACATAGGACGGAACCGGATTGAATGACGGCTCGGTGTGGAGGGGGTTCGTGTCAACTGCATTGGCCGAGCTGGGACGCGTCTTTCTCGCTCTTCGTGAACATTGTTAAATGAAGAACTATTTGTGATAAAAATTAATGTGAAAGAAAGCATATGCAGTGAGTTATTCGATTGTCTTTGTAAACGTTGGCCACAGACAACATATAATTATCAAGAAAATTAATAGACAAATATAAATTAATTTTTTAAACAGACATCTTACGTGTGTGCTAAAAAATTCAAGCTCTAAAAACACTTTTGTGTATCTTCATCCCAAGGGATGAAATGAATAAAAGGAACGGTGTTGGACTCAATCTTAGGGGGATCAATCTTAATTTTTTATTAATAATTTGTTTATAAATAGGCATTAAGTTACGTCTAAATTGCAATCCAGAGTATTTTTTGAGTGCAAGAACATTAAGAGTATTTGATTATACTACTAATTTGTTTTGCTTTATCTTAAAAGTATATAATAAAACAAGTTTTAAAATAACGAGTATTTCGTCGTTTTAAGAGTTCTACTTTTATTATTTAATATTTTTTTGTGTTCTTAGAATTACTTTCATCATGAAATGTCCCTCGGAATTCACTCTTGTGATTTAACATTTTTACTTTTTACAGTTCCGTGTATTGTAGAGACAAATGATCACTTCACATTTACATGTTGTGATGTTAAACAGGAACAGTGAGGATAACTGCTGTGCTTTTAAAATTTGAAATGCAAGGTTTTGAAAGTACAAATGCACAAGTTATAATGCTGTCATGTAAGGAAAATATGAAATTCGAGGTCATTATGAATGATGGTCGAGCTCAAACTGTCTCAGACGAAAAATTCAAGTTCTCAACCCTCAAACCGAGTTAGTGTGGAAGTTCCTACCTAAGTGCTCCCACTCCCGCATTATCCAGGTCGATCATCACCTCCATTATTTTTATCATTTTAAAAATGCCCTGGATGATGCATATCTGCCAAAAGAACGGTCAAAACACATTACACAAATGTATTCCGCAAGCATGTGAACCAGATGCTTCGAAAACGAGGACGAAAATAGCTTGTGAATGCCCATTGAATGCGGCTGATAAAGACCGTCGCAGCGCCTGATCGCTCGACGCATTCACTCGGGGCGCAGTTCCATCGGCCGTTCGGGCGGCGGAGGTGGGCGTGGCACCCAGGGCGCGTGGGATTCTAAGTAGCAGAGGGAGACGGAGCCGTCGCCACGCCGCCCTAATGGCAAGAAACGACGCGACCGGATTCTCCCTCCCCCTCTCCTCCCCTCCCCCACTCCTCGCCCCCTTCCGCTCTCGTTCCCCCCTCCACTGACGCCGCGAAGGCGATATGGCATCGCTAACGCGAACGCGTTTGCACGGAAGTCCCTCAGGGATGGGAGGGGGCTTCGAACTCCTTTCCCGCGCCACTACGCCCCCCTGTGAATCTTCTCGAAAGAAGAGAAGGAGAAATCGCCGATCAAGTAATGGGGAAGGGGAGAACGAAGACTGAGGAATGAGGATGAATAGAATGTGTGAGGGGGCGTGAAAGAAACGACTTCACTTCGAACAGTATGTATGTCACAAAATCAATATTTTACAGGACAAGCTTAAACTTTTGTCTCAAAACCCTAACTGTGTGTTGCGATCTTTGACAACTACGCTTTTTTTCCATCTTCTTAGTGGTTTTACTGGCCTGGTTCTTCCCATTTTATCCACCATAACTCATTTTCGATTCTTTACATACATGCTTTACCATGACATTGTGAAGTAAATTAATATGTGTAATATGTGTATAATTAATAACTTGAAGCGAAAAAAAATTACGAAACAATTTTATGAACAGAACGAAGAATTTCGTATCCCAATGCAAATATTGTCTACATCACAAATCATTAATGTTATCGAATGGCTGATGAATCGTATTTTTGTGAAACAAAAAATCGCATTAAATTATTGCTTTATTTATTTTGGGTATGTTTTTCTTGTCATCCCGCTTCTCATAATTTCTTAATTTCTTTTCATTGCCTGTTTCTGTTTTATAACTTAATAATTTTATTTTGTAGTAATTAAATGTGTAGCAATTAATAACAAATAATATTAAGCTTCACTTCGAGGCTTCATAAATATCTAAACAGGAACATTTTGGCCCATGTCCAAAAATGAACTTCATAAAAATAGAGCCAATAGCTGGATTCGATGCTTCAACCAATAAATGGCATCCTTAAGAAGAAAGCGCAACATACGGTCTTTTCAAACTAACATGGCGCTGGGTGTTTGGGGAGGCACCGGTACCCCGGTCGGATGCAAACTCGTTAAAACGGGCATCCGCCGCGCGGATCTCCTGCGCTGGGCGTCTGGCGCGGCCGATAGGGCCCTCCGCCCCGCCGCCTCCGTTCCGCGAGCCAACGCCACGAGCGGCCACAGTGGCTACGAACGAAAGGCGCGCGGCCCAAATTCACACTTGTAGATCTCCGTGATGAATCCGAAGCCCGAATGGTATTTGGAGACTCTGGTAGCTCTTTTTGTTCTTGGCGCCATAACCGTTGACTGGAATCCCGTTCTCTTGATGATGCTCGTTCCCGTTTGAAGTTATGATTGCAAACTTGTGACAATGAGCGCACAGGGCTCCACTTGATTTGAACTGCTAACGTTAAGCTGTATTTGCGTAATTACATTTGCCAACTGACGAAAAAATGCGCACCTGCTCCCTTCGTTCGTATTTTACCCGTAGACTGCCTTTTCTGCCCTCTGTCGGGGAGCGAGGAACTTCTGCAACGTCGGTAGTGGTTCGTATGAGCGTTAAATGAGCGTTTTTGTAACACTCCGCTTTTTCGAAATAACAGCAATACCTCTGACCGGGAGGCCCCAGGGACCGGGTCCTGACGGTGGCATGATTTTTGGCACTACCTGGACAGCTGGGTGGAATTTAGACGCTGTGTCTTAATTTTATAACACGGAAATTTGCATCAAGAACTTGAGTGCGACAATTTTATCTTGCGTTTGCGATCTAATGCCTTATTGACTATGATCTTTCTCAACTTTACTGAAACAGGCTGTCGCGACTTTCCAACTTTAGTTATTTATGGATGCAATTACGTCATCGGTTATTGTCAGTGTCATCGATACGTTAAGAAAGGTTAAAATATAGACTAATTTTATTTAGAGAATTGCACAGTATCACTAAGACTATATAATAGTAAAATATGTCTAACAATTTGGAATAGCGTATATATGGAATAGAACGTGTTTTCACAGCACCTGTAACTTTTTGTAATGTGAGATGTGAGTTTGGTGTCTTATCAACATAAGCTATTTCATTTTGTTAATACGTTAAGCCTTAAATATTATCGATAGTTTCTTTCATGACGATAATTTCAATTTATCAATTAACTGGTTTCATATTACACATGTCACATCTATTGATTCCAAACGGGGGGTGTTTCTGTTACGTGAAAATCTATATTAACTTATCAAATATAAATGTTATTGGATATCTGACCAGTTAATACTTCATATTTAGTAAACATGGGATTCACAGCTTCACTAAGAAGACAAGATAAGAGGTGATTAGGTATCATACACGTATAATAAGTATTCAAGAGATTGTGTATGCGTTGCACCGTTGAGAATAGCAATTAACGAGCTTCCAAAGAACAGATTAACGTGATGAAAGCGAGGAGTTTCCCGGAGGCAGGCAATTTACTACACGCTTGCGTCAAGTATGTTGCGTCTGCAGGTATCAAACTCAAACTCCTCTTCATATCTTCGCAAGGGGCCTTGGTTTCCATGGTTCCTGAAGTAAAAATGTTCACTGGCTTCTCTCCTGTTTAGTCTACTTTAGATGTTTTTGTATTGAAACAAGTTTGAACATCTTAACTGCAAATTTGAGCCATAGGATTACATTACAGCTGGTGTAACACTGAAATTTTTATACCCTCTAATTGACAATCTCGTCTCATTTGCCTTCATTAGCTTAGAAACAATCAATGACTGTTCAACAACGAGAGATTGTTTTTACAAATCTACCTGAATCACTGTATTAACTTATCGAACCAAAATAATGTAATTTGAATTGGGTTGTATTAAAACTTACCATTATTTCTAAATTTGAATACAAATTGTAATATAAACCTTTCTAAAATGGATTTTACTTATGATGCGCTAAGTGACTCAATTATTTCTAAATTATTTAAAAAAATTATTCTATGATGAATTATTCAGAATATGCTGTAGTATAATTAGATTTAAAAATCTTGAATGCGTGAAAAAAGGAGAAGGATAATGTAATAATTGGAGAGTTCTCATCACCGTGGGTTTTTTTATTTTTCTCCAGCCTGTACGGTTCTACAGATGTGCGGGACAGAAAAGAGTAAAAGGCAGAGAGACCGTCACGCTGGAAGGGTAGGAGACATTGGCTGGCCAATATTTCTGTTTTCGTTTCAAGAAACTGACAATTGAGACTTTCTTCGGGGCTTTCTTCTCTCCCTCCTATAGATTCTCTTTACATCACAAAAGGCAATAGACCTCTTCAAAGCAATAAATGTGAAACGTGAAGAGAACCTCTAAGAATAATAATAGTGTTGTGACATTTATTTATTTTACACTTCTATATTGTTAAAAATAAAATTTATGATACCCAAAAATTATACAACTTAATATCATTTTAATTTTTACATTCGTTCCGATCTCCATAATCCTTGTATGTTAAATTCCTCTCTTTCAAAAATCCCTCAATTTCACTCAACCCGCTATGTATAGGTCTTCCTCTTTTCTTCCTATCCACAGAATACAACTCTGAAATTATTTTTGGAATTATATTTTATTTCATTCTTTTAACATGTCCAAACCATTGTAATTATATAAGATATGTTGTAATATATCATATATATATATATATATATATATATATATATATATATATAATATGTTATATAATATATCATATATATAATATAATATATCATGAAAATTAAAAATAAAAAATTTAAAAATAAAAAATAAAAAATAAGAAATTTAAAAATAAAAAAATGAATAAATTTCATAGAATTTTACAAACTATACTATATTACAATGATTATTATACAATTTACAACAAATATTATGTATATATATATATATATATATATATATATATATATATATATATATACATAATATTTGTTGTAAATTGTATAATAATCATTGTAATATAGTATAGTTTGTAAAATTCTATGAAATTTATTCATTTTTTTATTTTTAAATTTCTTATTTTATCTCATTTAATAAATATTATAATATCCTAGAACACCTTAAAAAATCCATTTCTGTTGCCAGTAAATTAGGAATTATGATAAATGCATTTAAAAATAGATATCTTAAAGATGTCTTAGGTTGGAATACTGACTATTACGCCTCTTCCGTGAAGGGCATAGGAGAAAAGAAGTCCAACTGGGCTTATTGAAGGGTGAAACGGTTTAAAAACATGCAAGTATGTAATATACGTCTGATTCATTGTTCCTGAGCCAATTTCGCGGATTGTCACCGGCTACGTTTATCTAGAGCAGCTCCCTCTGCCGCGTCTCTGACAGGGAGGACTTAGCGTTCAAGGCCCAACTGCGGCGGATTTTCAACACTAGGTTGTTTTCAGTCGCTGTCTGGAGGAGAATACTAGCGGCGGATACCGGCTGCTCTGATTTGTTGTTTGCTGTGGTTTCTTCAATCAATACCAAACAAATGCGGCAGCAGTACACTAACAAACGGGTCACGGAACGCCCGCGATCTTTCCTTCCTCTTCCTTGTCGTTTCCTCATCCCTTACGTACGCTTACCGCAACATGCATTACACTACCACACATACTGAGAGATGAGACGGGAGTTTAGAGGGTGTCCTGGCTGGGGCGCTGCTCCTCTGAAAAGGGAAATCTCACGCAAGTCGTCATGTACATCGCCGTCGGATCTTATCCATCCAGTGAGGGAAGAACGCCGCCACCTGAAGCCTTAAACATTAACTAATCTAAGGGAACAAAAGCCTATAACCATTAACCAACAATTATTTGGTCAAATAAATTATCTTGGTATCCCGCCTGCGTATTCGTAGAGCGGTTTTTGAACCTTTTCTCCCCCTAAGCCAAGCTGAGCGGGCACTGTGGGCCGGCGGCGGGGGCGCGGACATCGGCCCGGCTGGCCACTTGCATTTTTAACTGGGCGCGGCGCCGCCCGCACCTGCGCTCCCGTCGTTATCTCCGGCGCCGGCCGCGCGGCCCGCCCCCGCCCCCGCGCGACTCCGCTCTCCGGAGAAATCCAGGGCGCGCGGGGGTGTGGGGCGGCTACCTCTGCGCGACTCCGCTTAATTTTCGTTTGCGCTTAGCCTCCGTTCGCTTCCGCTTCGGGCATTTTTAATTCGCTTGCGCTGTATCGCCGAGGGGCGTCGTCTCGGTATGGTTCTGCACGTTACTTACGTATGTCCAAGATCAATCCATTAGCGCGGTTCAGTTTATTAGTTTAGTTCTGTGTATTAGTTTGGTTCAGTTCAGTTTATTAGTTCACTTCAGTTTATTAGTTCACTTCAGTTTATTAGTTCACTTCAGTTTATTAGTTCAGTTCAGATTATTAGTACAGGTCAGTTTATTAGTTATTTTTAATTTTTTATTTTAGTTCAGTTTATTAAATCAGTTTAGTTCAAATTGTTAGTACAGTTCAGCTCATATTATTAGTTCGGTTCAGTTCAGATTATTAGCTCGGTTCAGTTCAGATTATTAGTTCGGTTGAGTTTATTTGTTAAGTTCTCTTTATTAGTTTAATTCAGTTTATTAGTTCAACTCTGTTAGTCAGTTTGCGATATGAATTCATTTCTATTTATTCATTCAGATCATTTGTGTACATAAGTTCAGTAGTACAAATAGGCCTAAAAAGAATAAAGCAGGTGTCGTGAGTTGGTGATTGTTGTTACGTCCTCCAAAGTTTGTGACAATTCGGTGTTAGACTATGAAAGGAGCAAAGAAAGTTTTTCGCAAATAAACTAAATTAAGTACGCTCTCTTAAGCCAATGTAACATGATAATATTTCACGATTTTCTAGTTATACTTCAAAACAAACTTTCCATTTCAACTTTACACATATTCCTGGAATCTACTAATATACTATTTCTATTTCGCTCAACATTTTAGAAAAATGTAGAAAATGTAGACATTTTTAGTGAATAGAGAACTTGAATGAAATAC